>OV656837.1:16875000-17500000 GCA_927399475.2 Acleris emargana
AAATAATACGATCGCTATCGGCCATTATTCTGAAAGAAAATAGATCTAATTACTAATACGTAAAGACGTGATCTTAAAAATCAAGACGTGAAGTAACATGGTCCTCAAAAATACAATAGTGATTTGTAGTATTGTGGTTATTTGCAAGCATCCAAATCTCTTTTTAGTATGTATATGAGTGCACCTAGGTGTTGGCAATTTTAAGAAACCATCTTTTCATATATTTTGTGGTTTAGTGCATCGACCAGGTAATAACAACACTCTAGTCTAGATCAGTCATTAAGATGACAAGTTTAGTTCGCTGGGAGGCCGTTGGCCCTACCTGACTAGGTAAAACCTGTTATGTCACGATTAATTAAGCCCAGAGCAAGGAAATATCGGCTTGTAGTACTGTCACTAATACGCTGGTAAACATCTTGGGCCTGTTTGTGTGGTTTCTGAATTATCAACAACTTTTTGAAGTAGTAGGTAATTCTGTGCTCTGCTTATCCCCGCTCTGGGATTACAGGCGGGAAAGTATGTATGTATGTAATTAAGCCCAAAACGCAGGTACACGCGCTATTACCTTTAGCGATCGTTTGCCTGTGCTTGGCCCGAATAAGAAAGAAAGAGATGTAAATATTTAACAAACGCAGTTTTTTTGTATTGGCTTGGGTAACAGGGAGGGCAGAATGAACGGCTGACCGAATCGACTGCCCGCCTGCTTCGGCTGGGCGTCCCCACCTATCATCATGGGTAACAGGGTAACAGACATGAAATATCTTCTTTATCGACACAAAATCATGGAAAAGTGCTACTAATTAGATACGAGTCAGATCTAGATCATAAAGCCAAAACTTGGAGAATGAGAAACTGGAACCAGTATATTCATCACGGAATCAGCGTTATTCTTTGTTTTACTTACAAAATTATACAGCAAACATCATTAATGTATAACTTACAAAACCTAATCCCAGTAAAGTCATTTAAAAATTAAATTAAATTAAAAGAAGTGTCAAAGGTATTAGGAACCTATCTACTTTTGACGTTTACTTTGGTTGACTAACGGCCGAACCCTATATTCAATCCGAGGATAGATAAGGCTTACCTCGGGTTAAAATTTGACATTTGCCCATACAAAATGTGTCAAATTTTAATCCGAAGTAAACCTATCTGTCCGCGGATTGAATATAGGGTTTGGCCGTAAACAATGTATTGGTGTACTTATTCATTTAAAATTTAAAAAAAATACTATGTGGTAGCCCAGGATAACAATTTAAAATGCTTAACGCATCATTAATAGATTTGACTGGTTTTTTTAGGAAACTCTGTTATAATAAATATTGTTTTTTCCTTTTTTTTATGGCATAGGAAGGCAATTGAGCACACAGGCCACCTGATGGTAAGTGGAAACTGTGACCCATAGACATTCGCATTTACAAGACTGCAAATGCACTGCCAACCCTGAGGACTAAGATGGAATGCCTCTATGCTAGTCATTTCACCGGCTGTCTTATCCCCAAACCGGAACACAACAATGCGAACACTGCTGCCTGGCGGTAGGTTAATGGATAAGATGGTGGTACCGACCCGGACGGACCCTGCACAAGGTCTTCCCACAAGTAAAAAAGTGAAAATTAGAGTGTTTATCGCAAGACTATACGTATAATATAACTATTTAAATATTTGTTTATCAGAAAGCATAAACTTGGCTATATTAAAATTTAATTTAATCTAAAGGAGCGGTGTTTTAATTGCCTGATAAATTGATGAATGCAAAATAAGTAAATAATCCTTATCGTCCAACAGTATTCCCAGTCCATTACAAATTATTTATTAATTTTAAATCACTTGTAGTACTTACGTTTAGTAGTTAAGTTGTTTGCACTCGTAGTCGATAGTCCTTGGTCCTTTGACACAACCAATCTGCTCGCTGTCGTCAGATGAATGATCTCTGGCGCCTGCTCTCCAGTTATATATCCGGACCCTATCTACAGGTGCCAATAAGGAAAATAATAATGTATCAGGTCCCGTGAATCACTGACATTAAGGGCTGTAATTATTAATTAATAAAGATGCGTCAATAATGTCAGTTTTCTATGGCGTGACGTTAACTTTGACGTATCTTGTGACGGGCATGTCAGCCAAGGTGAGTTTATAAATACGGCCCTAAATACCCTTAGGTAAGCAAATATAATATTATCGTCTCCTTTTTTTTACTATATTTTATCCGAGTTGTTAATGACTGAAACAGCAACTGTCCGGTTTAGGCTGATATAAGATAACATTGAAAATAGATTAATCAATTGCAATATCAATGTATCTGTAAATCATTGTGAATTGGACCAGTAAAATTTTAACTTAGAAAAAAGGCACATACATTTAGTTTGTTTTTAAAGACTGAAAATCAAAGTTTATAATTAAAGCGCGTATCACATAACTATAGAAAGATTACATAATACAACGAGGAAAATTTAATCAAACACTCCAATCAGTAAATCCCACCGTCATTTTTTGTGCGTGGATGGAGGAAAACGTACTCGCTGGAATAACTTCATAAGGGCATTCCAATGTGCCCCTTAGGGTTGGCAGTAAAATAGTCAGGAATGATATACCTAACTGTCTGTGTTGTGATAATTCTTAGATGTTTTTTTTTTCAACTCTACACGTCCCTGCTACTTAATTTTTCATAAATTGACGCAAATATAGTGTTTAAGTGTTTAAAAACCATTGTTTCCATTGGTCCCTCCTTTAATTCCATAGTCTCTACAAGTCTCGCGCAACGACGCTTTGCTCTATTTATTTCTTCAAATCAGTTAAAACTTCTTTTTACATAACATTCAACAGGCAACAGTGTTACCATTTTCCTAATAGCTATCGGCAATCTTCATTTTTCTATGACACTCGACTGAGAAATATACTGTCAGACTATTAAGAAGCTGGGAATACTGCACGTATAATAAAATAATGCAGCTGCGCTCCGCCACAGCGTAAATAAGGGCTAATTGGTAACTCTGTAAGTTCGTGTAACGCCGTGCTGTGCCAGTCCCTTGTCAGTGTGGCTTGACCATACTAGTACCCAGGTTGCCTCATTGCCAATGATAATAAATCCATCTAGTTCACTGTACAGTACAACTCAGAGGATACTGTACATTTTAGTGCCTTGTGCAACAATTAAAGTAAGAGTGGTTTGAATTTTGTTTACCAAAAGCTGCGTCAAGCGTACACGTACAGCCACTTCTGAGTTTGATCATACATTTCAGGTAAAAATAAAGAAACAAACCAATACCATAATAGATCTCGTTATAATTTATGTAACGTTAAATTACGGCTTCAATATTCCTTAACGCCTCCATAAATCCCTGCATTCGCCGTTGATCCACTTTTGATAAGTAAAGTTGCAATTGGGCGGTACGTCGATAAGAGACCTCAACACCGCCGGCGGCACCGCCGCCCATGCTGGGTTGAGTACCATGCTCAGGCCCTGAAAAAACATTGGAACAAATTATTTTTCATATCTCATACTCTGAAGCGGGTTAAAAGTGATGAATGTCAACCCTAGGAAAGAGAAATACATAATTTGAAAAAATTACACACTCAGAAGAAAGGTAAATATACTAATATGCTTAATATACACCGTGTTTTTTTTGATTTACGATAACTTCGGCATATTACTAGGTACATCCATAGAAACAAAGTGGTAGATTAGATTTTTAAATAATGCAAAAAAAAAAAACTGTTTAGAACAAAGTAATTAAATGTTGTATCTTTGGTCATTCTAAAAGGGTCATTACAGTTAACTCATAGTCAGTGTCAAATACGTCAATGATGGCGTGACATACACAGACAGTTAAGAGCCTTTTAGACCAGTTCAACGTGATCAACTAATTAAATTTAAAAATTAAATATCTTTAAAACCGTTACAGTTATCATTTGTCTGTCTTCGGGAAATTAACTTTATTTGACCTAAAGAACGTTCCCTTAAAGTAATCGTATATAAAAAAAAACACGGTGTATAACATCTTTGTCATGTCATGCCAACGTAAACAAAATGGCGGATGTAAAAGCGTGACGCCTGCCAGCAAAAATTTAAACTTTTCTCAATTTTTCTGTTTCTAAACAAATTGTGTGTAAACCAAAACGTAACATCCATTTTCAAATTCAAAATGGCGGACATGATTTTTATAAATAATGAAATGGTTGTCATTATCTAGGTTTTTGGGGGTGCTGCTGATTACAAAAAAGATATCCATGTTGGAATATAAGATGGCGGAAGTTAATTTTTCTTAAAAATTAATATGGGTGTCATCTTCTAGGTTCCTCGGGGAGCTGATTACGAAAATGACATTATTTTTGGAATCCAAGATGGCAGAGGATTTTTTAAAATTCTGATTACGGTTTTGCATTTGTACCTAGTCCCCACGGACTCTCAGATATCGATTTTCAATGCAATCGAACCATAAACAAAAAAGGGAAGCCAGACAGACTGGCGCCGTAACGTAACGCATTACGTAAGAAAGAAGAAGATAAGAAGCGGATTACCCTCCCATAAGAAGCTATGACTTCAAAAAAATAACCAGCGACACTCGGGACGATGTAAAAATTGTAACTATCCCCCATATGTCCATACTGTTAAGGCATTTAGAAGTTATGGGGAACAAAGAAACGTACATATACATACATGAAACCTAAAAACATTACCGGCCTCTTTTATTTAATAATTTCGGTATTTTTTCTGTGGAACCACCGGGAATTTTTCAATTTAACGGCAAATCTGCACTGCTGCATGTAACTAAATGTACAAAAAAAACCAGCTCATTATCATAAAAGGGCATTTCCTTTTTCCTTTATCCTGCTACGGCCTTTGTAACTGCCATTAAATAAATAAATGAATGAATAAAAAAGCCAAAGTTAGCAGTAAAACCTCTTTATCGAAGGAAACCCGCTCGATACTTTAAACCATAGGAAAGGAGAAACCCCTTTTTTAAGCGACATTTTTCTAACTTACTACTTAACCCGGCTCAAAAGACGCAGAAAAAGAAGCCGGTTCTAATGATATATAAAACTCAATTTCGAAAATCATGTCGCTTAAGGGGTTTCTCCTTTCCTCCGTCGATATAGTGTCAACCTTTTCGAGTGACACGTCAATGTTTGGAATTAATTTGAGCCTGTCAAGTATCTTGCGGAGACACGGAGACACAAACTTCATCTGTCAAAAATTTATAAAGAATTAAGAAGAAGTATTATGAACAATATGGTTCCTATTCTTGCATTGTAACTTTAGCGATATTGAAATGAAAAAGAGTGCAAGGTCGGAAAACGTGAGTCAAGGTTTAAACTTATTCATCGGTTTATATATTGGCTTTAACTCCGACGTTGAAAAAATTACACTACAAAATATAGTACTCTAGCTATATAAACGCCGCAGGCTGGGCGCCCGCGTCACGCCAGCTGGAAAGGCCAATAAATAATTATATCTGATCTAAACAATGTACATGATTATTAGTAAAATCTGCGTCAAAACGGGTCCAAAACTTTTAAATTTGTCGATCAGGTTGATACGCGATCGAGAGACTTTGCTGTGATGCATCGTTTTGCTTTGTGGATGAATGTTTTGGTGGATGTCTGCAATTGCCTCTATTGTCTGTCTATATATAAAAATTGAATAAATATTGTTAGGTAACTTATTCCAATAAAGTTGCGGTTATCAATCATAAACAGTTTCATGAATATTATGTAGGTACTTACTATAACAGCGGTCATCAGAATGATAGTCCATGATACCCAGAATCTCTGCATCGTGGTCTTTCTACACCAACCAAGTTTTTGACTAATAAGAATAAACAATAGAAGCTGGGAGCAAACAATGGGTGACTTCTCTTAACTTCCAGTACTCTCCACTCCAGTATCTTAGCTGCTCTGAAGAAATTAATCAAAATTACTACCATGAATAGTCCACCTTATGGTTCCACCTTGGTCCTCAGGATTGGCAACGCATTTTCAGTCTTATAAAGAAAGAAAGAAAATCATTTATTCGTGACTAACATAACCAAGAACAGATAAAAACGTACAAGAAGAAAATAGCCACGAAACAATCCCAACTCATCGTTATGCTGGCATTAAAGTCAGCGCTGATCTTCCGATGGAACCATCAGGTGAAACCACGGAAAGTTATAAACACATAAGTAAGAGTATACCCACTCTTGAGAATACAAAGGTCTATGGGTCACCGATCCCACTTACCATCAGTTGGCCTGTGTGCTCGTTTACCTTCTATTTGACTTTAAAAAAACTTCGTTGGTTGAATTATGTCCCTGGGTTGGATACGGATACGTTCCTCCCAAAAAACAATACGCTGGAGCACTTGGCCACTTTAGGATATAATAGATAACTATTTTATCGGGCAACGAGACCCATACTTACAAAAACCTTACAAAAGAGCATTCTAGACGGTCGCCAAGAAGCCTTTCTGCAGAGGTGACCTTGTCAATTTCTGCCGTGTAGAAACTGGTTGCCCGACTTGACCTTTAACCATTTAGACGCTTGTTTCCAACCAAAATACGTAGCTTATATTATAAACTATTTACTCCTAAAATTGTAACAATAAAAATAATGACGCGTTTCATACAATAGACATAATACATAGACGCAATAAATAGCAGTCCTAAAAATATTTTTAATTAATTATTAAGTACCTATGCTAAGTTATTGTACCTATTGCATAAATATTTTCAGGTCTTTTATTGAACTAACTTTTATTTAGCTTATTAACGCCGGTTCCTTCTATTTAACTCTTATTTTTACTATGTATATGCCACAATACACTCTATTATTCTTTTTATTTCTTTTATAGTACACACAAGTGGTAAAGAAACTCCAACTTCTTCAAATTTTGAATGTGTGGGAGCCATTGTTGTTCTGGTCCAATCAACTCGTGAATGATTAACGATAAAGGACTACTTCTTCGCGGACCACAGCTAGTAACAATATACAAACTTAGAAAACGAGCTAATGATCCTGATTTTGAGTTGTGACACTCTTCGTAAATGAAGCCGCTTATTTTCCGAGCTGGATTTCTCTAGGATTTAATATCAAAACATATATTTTACACATAAAAATGAAGGTGCTTGAGGTATTTGTCAGTCTGTCAGGCGGCCATAGCCCGCCGACCAATGCAGTTTTTATATAGGTATAGAAATTAGTAGGGTCAATCAAGAATTAAACTACTATAGAAAAAGGTTCTGATACTCCCGAGCTCTAAGCTCCCGTTACGTAAAGGGATTTTCAAATTACTATTAAAATGTAATGTATACTTACGATGACGCGCCCTGCTACCCAATTAAAAAAAAACCGTTCAAATACGAATCGGGTCACACACCGAGGGTACCGTGTTTAAGATGATACACTTGGTAACCGCAAAAGAAAATACTCATTTTGTTATGAACTTATTTTTTACGCAATTTTGTCTAGCCTACATTTTAAAACTGATTTTTAAAGTTTTTTTATTTCTCAAAAACTGTAAATAATTAACAATTCATTTTGTTTTTCCCGTAAAATATAAATATCTAATTTTCTATACTCTAAGATTTTTTCAGATTTTTTGATTCATAAACTTTGGACATTTATTGTACATTTTAGGCTATAAATCAAAAAGTACGTCTCGGAAAATTACGATATAAAAAGTTTTAAAATGTGCGTTTAAATTCGAGCTTTTTCATATGACACCCCATTTGCTATTAATTGAACCATTTTCATTTTTTAACCCGAAATTTTAGACCCCATTTCCATATTATTATTTTTTTACTAATAACAGATGCGGGCAAGTAAGTTGTACAACTATGCCGAATTACAAATTGATAGTATTTATAGCTGCTGAGAAACCCTGCTGCGACATACAGACAGACGACGAAATCTCACCATACGTGTTATTTTTTAACATTTTGGTACGGAATCCTAAATTGGCGCAAACCTAGAATGTCAATTGTAGTAGGGTAGATAACACTACCGTTATAGAGCTCTCATGCTTGGAGAGTTTTAATACAATGATATTTAATCGTGTAAATTCGAATCGTAGATGAGGTGGAAGAGGAAGGAAATGATCATTTACCTGGTTTATTGTCGAGTTAAAATAGTTAAAATAGTTATAATACTTACAGAACAAGCTGCTAGGTTAGACTGCTAGCCAATAACGATGCCAATCCCGTTTTATAGTTTAAACACTTAATCCGAAACAAATTTTTAATTAGAAATTTATTGAGGGATTCGTTTTGTTAACGGTGACAAATTTACCTATAAGATTAAAAAAAAAACAACTTAAGATTTTCGTGGTTAGGTTAGGTTAGGTTAGTCTAGGTACTATACCACATTAGTAATAATAATAATAATAAATGTTTAATCACCAAAGTGTCATTTATACTTGAGATATTCTTGGTTTGACGCACGTGCCCGTAGACGCACTTACCCCACCTTACCTTGTGACAGTGATGACCAAACCCCGGATGGACGCGGGCAGAAATGTACCATTGCTAGTAGTTCACTAAACAGCGCAACCCGGCTAAACTAAACGATACTTCTTCTTTTTCAGGAACTCCTGTGAGAGTGATGCTGCATTTGTTAAAACTTATGCAACGCTCGGTTACTTATAGCTTTTAATTTACGTAGGCTAATATCAACAATATTTTATTGAAGATACTTATAGAAAAAAAGTTTTTTTTAACTTAGTCCTTTAACTCGATAACAGAAAAAATTGAATATTATGTAAGTATATGCATATTTTAAAGTAAATGATCGTTAATTATTAGAAAACGCATTGTTTTATTATGCACCCGTCAACAAACAATAAAAACAATACAATAGGTACTATCGATAAGTAACGAAACTTTATTTATTAGGAACAAACACGACAGCCAAATTAATAACTAGGTAAAAAATGTAACTTAATCTAATCAATACTTAATACTGTCAAGTAACGTCTCGTCCTCCAAACTGCATATAGTACAATCACATTTGGGATGCTTTTATGGTGTTCAATTCAGTAAAGCCTTCACATCAATGATCGAAAACAATGAAGTACAAACATTATCTCAGTGCCACTATTCTACTTCATTTATACCCCTATTGCAATCGTTTTGTTTGTGACATGACTGCCTTTACTGTCAAGTAAATAACTACTATCATAAAGTTACCAACACGATAGCAGAAGTGGTAAACACATTGTAGGACAGAGGCCCAGATTAGTGCCTTTGAAGCACTAATTTAAGTAATTATTAATTAATAAACCATAGATTTAGGATGGTTCGCGCGCTGCGCTTACAAGATATATGAAGCGTGGGAGCGAGAAACTCTACTAAAGTGCAAACCGCCCGAGAGAAAAAGAGACAGCGAATGAAGTACTAATATGTCATTGTTTTCGCGAGTAAGAGGCCTTAGCGTCCCGGTGTGTTGTACGTGGCAGTGAAATTTGTGCTTTTTTATGCTGATTCTTCGATAAAAATTGTGAATATTACGGTTTACAATTATGGTCTCGTGTTCTGTACCTGGATGTGACGTTACAAGGCGAAATAATCCGAATAAACACACTTTTCACAGGTAAATACGATTTTGCCAATGGAATTTTTCGAACCATATTTTGCTTAATTTCGGCAAGTAATCGGCTCGGAAAGAGATGTTTTCAATATTATTTAGTTTCCTATGTATATATTTAAGTATATTATGTGATTTTAAACTAAATTCGCGAAATAAATGTGTAAGGAAGTAAATTGTTTGATTACGATAGTGCTTGACAAAGCGGTGACGTCAGAAGTATCGATAAAAACTTTAATGACATAATTACAAATTATTTCGTCAAATTATGTATCAGTTACCAATTGTTTATTAGGTACTTATTATTTAAGTACCTAAAAGTATTCAAACCTTGGTAAATGAATATCTGATATTTGTTCAGGTTTCCTCGCAATTCAGCATTGATGGAAAAATGGATGCGGACTATAAATAGACCAGATTGGACTCCTAGTACGAACTCCACTATCTGTAGCAAACATTTTGACGGCAAATGTTTTATACAAAGAAAACATCGCCGTGTACTAATGAAGGACTCGATACCTACATTATTTGTTCCTGTAAGTATAATTCTTGCAACCTGCATCTCTAGCTAACATTAAATAAATAAGAGCGTGTAACTAATATCATCATTATCATCATCATCTCCCTAGCGTTGTGCCGTATCTCACAGGGTTGGATACTTAATCTAGCGTGTAACTAGTATAATATGGTGTACAATTTATACAATTTGTTTATAGGTTAAACTGCCACGAAGGAGACCGGTATCTTCGTATGTCAACAGGGACATTACTCTTTCGCCAGAGGTAGTGACTCCCTCTGGGCCCTCAAACCTACCGCTTGCTGAACCAACGCCTGGGCCCTCAAACCTACCGCTTGCTGCACCAACGCCTGGGCCCTCAAACCTAATCCTGTCTCCAAGGAAAAGAAAATTGATGGACCTTAATACAAAACTAAAACGAAAAATTTTACAAAAAAATAGGGTTTTAAAAAATTTAAGGGAAAAAGCCAAAAGGATGACAAAACGAATTCTTACTTTACAAGAGGTTGTTAAAGAATTAAATGACAGACCAGGACTTGAAAATCATCGTAATGATGTTGAAGTCGCGTGCCGCAACGATTTACTGCAAAAATTGGTTAATAGGGTAAATGGAAGAGCTACCGGAAAAATCAGTCGCAACGGCCGAGTATGACGAAGAGCTCAAGAAATTAGCTTTAACTATACATTTTTACAGTCCTAGGAGCTATGTTTATATTAGAGATAAATTCGATCTATGTTTACCACATGTTAATACTCTGCAAAAGTGGTATTCTCGTTTAAATTGCGAGCCAGGGTTTACTAAAGAATCGTTCAACACGATTTCTGAAATTGCTAAAAAGAAACCGATTTACGTCAACTTGACTTTTGATGAAATCAAAATAAGAGAAGAAACAGAATTTGTAGGTAAAAAACACCACGGGTACGTAAATGTAGGAAACGATTTGTGTGGTGACGAGATAGAAATTGCTAAGGAAGTTCTTGTTTTTATGGTCGTCGCTGTAAATGGATACTGGAAACTGCCTGTTGGTTTTTTTCCGGCTAAAAGCTTCACAGCTAGTGAAAAATCAAGATTATTAAAAATATGTCTCGATTTATTAAAAGATACAAATTGTGACGTGGTTGCTATAACATTTGACGGCATCGCATCGAATCTTACTATGGCTCAAACACTTGGTGCATCTCTACTTAAACCACCTTATAAACCATACTTTATGTACAATGGTAAAAAGTACAATATTTTGTTTGATCCATGTCACTTAATCAAACTAATTAGGAATTGTTTCGCCGACCACAAAATATTTTATGACAATACGGGGCGTAAAATTGATTTCAGATTTGTCGAAAATTTGCAGTCTTTACAAAAGAGCGAAGGTCTACATCTCGCGAATAAACTTTCAGCGCGACACATTGATTTCCGAACTCAAAAGATGAAAGTCAGGCTAGCTGCCCAATTGTTAAGCAGGTCAGTGGGGGTTGCCATTGATGTTTGTAACAAGGATCTTTGTATTGATGAATTTCAGAATTCTGAGGCAACAGTGCAGTTTCTTCACCATGTGAATGATATCTTTGATATATTCAATTCAAAAAAATTAAACAACTACGGGTTCAAAAAGCCTCTTTGTCCGTCTAATAAAGAGGATGTTTTTTGTAAAATAGATGAAGTTTACGAGTATTTTCAATCGCTCAAATGTCAAGATGGTAGATATGTAATAAATACGCAGAGACGTCTTGGTTTTTTGGGGTTTATACATAACATTATTTCGCTGAAATGGATGTATGTCAGTTACATAGAAAAAAAAGACCACTTAAAGTTCCTTCCCGTGTATAAATTGTCGCAAGACCACCTGGAAACATTTTTCAGCGCCATCAGATCCAAAGGGGGATTTAATAACAACCCAATCGTAAAAAACTTCATTTCTGCGTATAAAAGATTGTTATGCCATACAGAAATAAAAATAAGCGAGAGCGGAAATTGCTTGGAATTAGAAAAAATCACAGTATTGTCTACTAGCGCCATGTCCACAATAGATAAAATTAATAGTTCATCAAATTATAATAAAATTTTCAAAGAATTGCTGCAAGACAGCAATGATGCTAATGCTCAAAATGAAGAAACTAATTTCGACGAGCAAATAGTGTTAATAGACAATACTGCATCATTGTCTCAAATGTCTATGATGATTGTTTCATACGTGTCGGGATTTGTGGTTAGAAAATTAACGAAAAAAAACAAATGTGACGTTTGTGTACAGAGTTTAGTGTCAACATCGTCTGAAATATTTTCCAATTCATTAATTGTCAAAAAAAACTATTCACAAACAGACAAACTTTATATCACATATCCATCCAACGACGTCATTAAGTTATGTCGTTACGCTGAATCTTTTTTTAGAGAAAATATGAAAAACAAAGCTATGACAGAAATAATTTTTGCCAAATGTGTTTTGAAAGTTCTGCGAAACATTCAGTCACTTTTTAATAATTTGCAAAATCATATTTTTGATCAAGATCCGTTAGATAACCACAGATATTTTCTCATGAAATCCATTATTGAAATATATTTTAACCTAAGATTTAAACATGAAAACAAATTGTTAAAATTAAGCAGGGAAACGATACGAACACATCTCAACAAAACTGTTATATTCAGAGGACAATAAATAAAATCATTCAAAAGTATATGAAGTGTTTTAATTAACAGTATTATTTATTAGTATTCATGTATCCAGTTGAAAATAAAACATCCTTTTATAATATGCAGATTTAATGCAGGCTTAATCGTATTCCACGACTGCAAAAACTTATAAATAATTTCAATAAAAAAATATTAATTCGCTGTCGTCCGAAGTCGTCGTCATTGTCCGTTGCCGTCGTCATTGTCCGTTGCCGTCGTCATGAACCGCATCGGCCCATCGACTCACGTTGACTCCACGAACCACGTCAACAGGTCGACCCGCGCCAACCCATCGACCCACGTCGATCCATCAACCCACTTTAAGTATTGATATAAAAAAAATATCGATATCAGTTCCTGTTTTCTACACGATTGATTGATTTTATTGTTTTCTGTACAAAAAAAAACCCACCGACTGATAAATAATCGATAATGAGAGGTTTTATAGTGGACAACACTATTTGGAACTCACACATAGACATTCACCAACACATGTACATTTTTTTTTTGACATGTCTCCGAGCCGCCTTTGTGTATCTTGTACATCTTATATCTATGGGTATGCATTTTGTGATCGTCTCCTTTTTTTTTACTTTATTTCATCCGAGTTGTTAATGACTGACTGAAACAGCAACTGTCCGGTTTAGGCTGATGTAAGATAACATTGAAGATAGATGATTCAATTGCAATATCAATGTATCTGTAAATCATTGTGAATTGGAACAGTAAAATTTTAACTTAAAAAAAGACACATACATTTAGTTTGTTTTTAAAGACTGAAAATCAAAGTTTATAATTAAAGCGCGTATCACATAACTATAGAAAGATTACATAATACAACGAGGAAAATTAAATCAAACACTCCAATCAGTAATTCCCACCGTCATTTTTTGTGCGTGGATGGAGGAAAAGATACATACATACATACATACATAAACTCACGCCTTAATTCCCAGAGTGGGGTAGGCAGAGCTAAAGAATCACCAACAAGTCTTAAAACTTCTTGATAATTCTGTAACCACATTTTGCACAAGTAGGCTAAGATGTTTCCCAGTGTATTAGTGACAGGTGGCAAGCCCATCGCCTAACAGTACTATAAGCCTTTATTCCCTTAGTCGCCTCTTACGACATCCACGGGAAGACATGGAGTGGCACTATTCTAACCCGGCAACCACACGGCACACCCAATTTTTAATACATTGACGCAATTAAAGTGTTTAACTGTTTAAAAATCATTGTTGTATAGGTCCCTCCTTTAATTCCATATAGTCTCTACAAGTCTGGCGCAACGTCACTTCGCTCTATATATTTCTTCAAATCAGTTAAAGCTTCTTTTTACATAACATTCAATAGGCAACAGTGCTACCATTTTCCTAATAGCTATCGACCATCTTCATTTTTCTATGACACTCGACTGAGAAATATACTGTCAGACTATTAAGAAGCTGGGAATACTGCACGTATAATAATGCGGCTGCGCTCCGCCACAGCGTAAATAAGGGCTAATTGGTAACTCTGTAAGTTCGTATAACGCCGCGCCGGTGCTTTGTCAGTGTGGCTTGACCAGTGTGCATGTGGATTGAGTGAGCACCCTTCCGAAAAAAAAGATAAAATGCTGTTCATTTAGTAAAAGTTCTAAAACAATTGTAAAACTAATCTCTGTATTTGTAAAACCACAAATAAAAATAAAAAAACCTTTAACATGTGCTCACTCAGTTCTCACAATCTACCAACGAAATCAGTGAATGTATTCATTTAACATAAATAATATTTATATACTAAGATTTAGTAAAACCTATGCTAAATTACCTTTGTAATTTGTAGATCACCTAATCACGTATTTAAGGTTTTACAAATAATTTACTATGCTCACTCAATCCACACGTTTTCGAAAACCCGATTTCTGATAAAAAACCGGTCAAGTGCGAGTCGGACTCGCGCACCGAGGGTTCCGCACAAATTCGTAGGTACATATATAATAGTAGCCTCTACCAGCCGTCGCCGCGCGCAGGTCCCTCTCGCCCACTCCGCCGCGAATTGCGCGGTCTTGCCGCGACGTAGGCGTAGGGTAGATGATAAAGTCCGTATAATAATAACGAGATTCACCTACTTATTATGTTTAATATTATTTTCACACCACCTGCTCGACAATGCCAAATTACATATCATGCAAACCTTACGCAAACCAAGTCATTAAAGCCCTTGGCTTTAGCCGGGGTGTAACGTTGTGCTGAATCTCATTACATTTTCATAGTTCTTATTACAATGGCCTTAAAGTCTAATTTCGTAATAAAAGATCAACTAGTACTTGAGGGCCGGGCGCGGCGCCGCCGCCACCGCCGCGTCGAACCTAATTTGAAAATCGAACATTTTCTAAAATCGAGCTGGCCACGGCAAGCTGAATGGAACACATTTGAAATTAAACAAAAGCCGCGAGTATTGTAAGACGCTGCAATAAAATATATTGGTGATAACTGCAAAGTTTTAAATAAATATATCAAAATTGAAGAAAACATCTGTTAAAATGTCGAGTGACGAAAGTGATTTAACTCCGGAGTCCATTAAATTGGATGCCTTAGGCATTGTTCATAATCTACTCCCAGAGAAGTCAAAGGAAAAATACCTGAAAGCCTACAACGATAAACTCAGATAAACTCTACCTCAACTTCGATAAACGTACCAAATAAAAATATAACTTTGTCTTTCCACAACTGGACTAATGTCTCAAATATCAATTTTCACTTTTAATTTTATTTTACTATAATAAAACGCTGTTTTTAGTAGACTCGCTTTTTTATTGTCTCGCAAAAGGTGAGAAAAGTAGAGTACACTCCTCGGGGATAAAGCTGTTTTCGTCTTGGGCGCGCTTGAACCCCTCACTGCGCTCAGGACTCTTCTTAATTAAATTTAATTAAAATTTACAAATTTCAGACTTTTTCCTATACTTGTAGTATAAGACGGTGCTACTTGCGAAATTTCATAGTTCTAGGTCATCGGGAAATACCCTATACATTTTGATTCCCTCGACAGTGTCGAAATACACGTTTTTTGCGGCATAAACGGCCGTATCTTTTTTTTACGTTAACGTAGGAGCTTGATTTTTTCACAGTTTCACGGGGCTGTAGACCGGAGTATATGGTTTTAATTTCAACTCGATACCTCCTCGCGTTCCCGTGATAAAGGGTCTTGACAGACAGACAGACGGACAACAAAGTGATCCTATAAGGGTTCCGTTTTTTCCTTTTGAGGTACGGAACCCTAAAAACTGAAAATTTTAACTGCTATATATGTGTATAGTTTAGTAAAATTAATATGGGATTTTGTAAAATACAAAACGAACCATTAACGTGGCAGGTTTTTGGATAATACATTTTTGTGAGTGCCCACTCAGTCCACATGTTATAATATAAGTAAGTTAAAAATGTAAATATCTTAAGATTCGTAGTATCACAGAAACTATAAACTAGTTCAACTTTTAGTAAAAAAAAATACTAAATATCTACCATCTAATATTTTATATTCGTTGTCTGTTTATAAAGATATTCAATTGTAATTTTTCTAATGTAAATATATCAATTAGGTTGACCACACTTCTATATTATGGTCATATCCAAAATACAGAAAATTTCTTATTTTAAGGCTAAGGAAATTAACCGGTACAGCCACACATACACTTTAATTAAATTGATATATTTTATGAGATTTATCTTAATTTAATTGCAGGTATTGCGACAAGTGTACCTATAATATAATATATATAATAATAACTGTCTAAATACAATTTTGTGACTAGTACGGGCATACATTTTCGTAAAAAAACAATTAATGCGAATATTTATAACTAGGTATTAAGGGCGTGACCATAGTCCAACGTCACATGTTGAAAATAAAAAAATAAAAAATTAAGAAAAAATGCGTGGCGGGAAACCAATATTCATCAAAACTACCTAAATTAGTTGTGTTGCGGTGGATATTTATTAGCTCGATCTTAAATACAGTTAGTTTAATTGGAATTATTAAATATTATTCATTTATGCAATGAATCTGTTATCGGTGTTATTAGTTTTCCTGATGACTATAACGTAAGTACATAATATCTACAATGACATGTTTACTCATCTCGAACTTTAACTGTTCTAACAGTTTTGCAGGGCGTTTGTTTTCGTTGTGCCATGTTGATAGATAAATAAATAAGTAAATAATAATAAAACACACACAGAAACTTCACATAAAGTTTATATTATTTTAGCCAAAAATACGGATCATAAATGCATTTCAAAAACGGTTTTTTGTCTTTGCCGTACCTACCTATACAAATTTCGAAATAGAAATGTTGATGAAATATAATTAAATGTTGACTTGTGATCGTCGAGAGGTTGGTTGCCTTTCCCGATCGATCCCTAGTGTGAACAGCATCATTTTGATCTTTCAGAGGTTCGACGAGATGAAATTTCGTTTTGTGAGCTAGTAATGCCAAGTTGTATATTTAACCGACTTCAAAAAAAAGGTTCTCAGTCTGACCTGTATATGTATGTGTGTTTGTCCGCGATTATCTCGCGTTTGGCTGAACCAATTTTGATGCGGTTAGCAGAAAAGTATTTGTTATACTTAGGAGAAGGTTTTGGTAGTTTAACCGACTTCATAAAAATGAGGTTCTCAGTTTGACCCGTACGTATGTATGTTTGTCCGGGAATACTCTAAAGCTAGTCAGGTATTTACGTCTGGCAGTCATCATCTCATGTTCCTATGTTTACTTACCCGTTAATAATATTTTTGTAAATTTCTTTTCTCAAACATGCTCGGAAAAAACGGTTTTCCGATTGAAACACAAGGACGGAAAGAGCCTCATTTTACTCCTAGGAGTAAAAAAACCATATGAAAACCCTTTCCGTCCATGTCCATATATTTCTTAAAAATGCTGTCAATTTGCATACAAAATCAAAAGGACCAAGACAAAAATTCCAAACAGCCAAGGTAACTGCTCGCTTTTTTAGCACAGTGCGTGTGTTTCTTTTTGAATTTGCATTCCAATGTCTATGGTTAGTATTTAAAAACAATTGACAGTCGGTAACATTCGTTCATTCTGCATAATATAATTGTGAAACCGAATATTAAACTATTTGTTGTGTGAAATACTTACTATAAAAAATGAGCTCAAGCGACGAAAGCGACGAAATAGGTACTACACCGCCTATATTAAAATCTGAAGCTGCCTCGGTTAGGCAAAACCTGCTTCCCGCTAAATCTCAGGAAAAATATAACCGAACTTATGACCAATTTATTCTGTGGAGGGCAAACAAAAATGTAAATTAAATTACTTGCTTTTTAGAAATGTATTTGTATTATTTCCTCACATGTTTGAGAAAAGCATTATGTATGCCTCGGCGGAAACGAGGATTTCCTGACTCGTATTTTAGCAGGCCTCGCTGTTGCTCGGCCTGCTAACCACCTCGTCAGGAAAACCCTTACTTTCCGCGCCTAGGCAACAATGTACTATTAACCTCCTTTTTGCTTTGCCGTAGTCGAGTAAAAAATTATTATTATTCTATTGCCTACTTCAATAAAGAAGACTGATTAAGTTAAAAACTTTGTTTTCTTTTAAAATGTCCTGTATTTTGGATATGACCATAATATAGAAGTGTGGTCAACCTAATTGATATATTTACATTAGAAAAATTACAATTGAATATTTTTATAAACAGACAACGAATATAAAATATTAGATGGTGGATATTTAGTAATTAATTTTTACTAAAAGTTGAACTAGTTTATAGTTTCTGCGATACTACGAATCTTAAGATATTTACATTTTTAACTTACTTATAACATGTGGACTGAGTGAGCACTCACAAAAATTTATTATCCAAAAACCTGCCACTATTGTTCTTTTTGTATTTTACAAAATCCCATATTAATTTTACTAAACTATACACATATATAGCAGTTTAAATTTTCAGTTTTTTATCAGAAATCGGGTTTTCGAAAACGTGTGGATTGAGTGAGCATAGTAAATTATTTGTAAAACCTTAAATACGTGATTAAGTGATCTACAAATTATAAAGGTAATTTAGCATAGGTTTTACTAAATCTTAGTATATAAATATTATATGTTAAATGAATACATTCACTGATTTCGTTGGTAGATTGTGAGAACTGAGTGAGCACATGTTAAAGGTTTTTTTTTTTTATTTGTGGTTTTACAAATACAGAGATTAGTTTTACAATTGTTTTAGAACTTTTACTAAATGAACAGCATTTTATCTTTTTTTTCGGAAGGGTGCTCACTCAATCCACACGCACACGCTTGACCATACTAGTACCTAGGTCGCCTCATTGCCAATGATAATAAATCCATCTGGTTCACTGTACAGTACAACTCAGAAGATACTGTACATTTTAGTGCCTTGTATTGTAGCAACAATTAAAGTAAGAGTGGTTTGAATTTTGTTTACCAAAAGCTGCGTCAAGCGTATACGTACAGCCACTTCTGATTGTGAGTTTGATCAATGATCATACATTTCGGGTAAAAATAAAGAAACAAACCAATACCATAATAGATCTCGTTATAATTTATGTAACGTTAAATTACGGCTTCAATATTCCTTAACGCCTCCATAATTCCCTGCATTCGCCGTTGATCCACTTTTCATAAGTAAAGTTGCAATTGGGCGGTACTTCAATGAGAGCCCCCAACCGTGGCAGTTTATCTGTTACCGGCGGCTCTGTCTGCTGCAGGGCCGCCACCGCCCATGCTGGGTTGGTTCCGATGCTCAGGCCCTGAAAAAATCATTGCAACAAATTATTTTTCATGTCTCATACTCCGAAACGGGTTGAAAGTGATGAATGTCAACCCTAGAAGAGAAAAGTTATTGCAATAGAAGTCTAATAATAGAAGAAAACTATACACCACCTTTCTGTAGTAAGATTGAAAAAAAAAGGAAGTACTAAGCTATGCAAAAAAATTATACAGATACTCTTTGGTTCAACTTTAACTGAGACTTAACATGATTATTATCAGGTCTCCTCGTATGAAAGCGTATAGCGGTGTGTGCGTGGGTGAATGTGTCTATGCATGTGTATGTATGTGTGTGACTGTGAGTAAGTGAGTGTTTAAATTTGCTAATTGTATTTGTGCAGGGTAGCCATTAAATTCCCAAAAATGTATAAGTATACGATTTTTTAGTGCAGGTTTAGAACACTGGAATAAATTAACAGTCACCTTGATCACCAATATCCGAGTAAACCTTCTTATAATCAGTAAACATTAGATATTTAGAATGTGTAATTATGCTGTAGATGTCCAGTACAGGTAGGCATTTTACAACAGCGGACCCAGGTAGTACCCCTGTGGTACTCCGGATAAATGTCCGCGTAGTTTGATATAGCAACATAGGAACTAACCCATCTATACACATCTCCCCGCAGACCAAGCCAATACAGTTTTCGAAGCAGGATGAAGTAGGCCACTCGATCGAACGATTTTTAAATCAGTGTAGACCACGTCAACCTGCTTCCTCTGATCCAATTTTAACCCCCGACTTTTGAATTTATTAAATATAACTTTTCTCGAAAACTATTAATTTTTAATATACCATTCTACTTTCATTTTAGTAAGCTTAATCAAATTATATGTTCTAAAAGAAAATAGATCTCAATATTTAACACTTATGTAAAAACCCGGTAAGTCAACATTGTAATTTAAAAAAACTTTCTTGGTTGAGCGGCCACTCTATTTGTCATTTCTAAATAAACCTTACTTAACGTTTTGTCACACACATATCAGTTTGAAGTATAAAATCAGAAAGCAACTGTGTCAAAATTAAATGAGTCATTGGTTGGAATTTTATTAAGAAGCTATTCTGACACCGCCTAAGAACTAAACCATAATTCCTTTTGTACAGTTCCATACAGTTATATTAGCCTTGTATTTCTGTTGAAAATATAGGCAAAATCTGACGTATAAAAAAATATGCCTAGTCTAATCGTCATCGCAACCCATCACGTCGTTTGTATGGAACTGTACAAAAGGAATTATGGTTTAGTTCTTAGGCGGTGACAGAATAGTTTTTGCTTTCCGATTTTATCCTTAAAACTGATTTGTGTTAAAAAAAATAAGTAAGGCTTATTTAGAAATGACAATTAAAGCGGTCAGTCGGTATATTCGGTATGAACAAAACAAAATGAAAATGTTGACTTACCTGGTTTTTACATAAGTGTTAGTAATCGAGACTCTATTTTCTTTTCGAACAAATATTAAATAAAACGAAAAAATAATGTTATATTAAAAACTAATACTTTTTGAAAAAAGTCATTTTTAATAAATTCTGGATGTAAGTAAATTTAGAAAAAGAACCAGCTCATTATCATAAAAGGGCATTTCCTCTTTCCTTATCCTGCTCGGCCTTTGTAACAATATCCAAAGTTATCAGTAAAACCTCTTTATCGAAGAAAACCCGCTCAATACTTTAAACCATAAAGTGTCAACCTTTTCGAGTGACACGTCAATGTTTGGAATTAATTTGAGCCTGTCAAGTATCTTGCGGAGACACGGGGACACAAACTTCATCTGTCAAAAATTTATAAAGAATTGTGGACAATCCTAAAATCTTTGCAACAGTATTATGAACAATATGGTTCCTATTCTTGTATTGTTCCTTCAGCGATATTGAAATGATAAAGAGCGCAAGTTCGGAAAACGTGAGTCAAGTTTTAAACTTATTAATCGGTTTATATCTTGGCTTTAACTCCGACGCTGAAAAAATGTCATTACAAAATATAGTACTCTAGCTATAAGCGCCGCAGGCTGGGCGCCCGCGTCGCGCCAGCTGGAAAGGCCAATAAATATTTAATTATATCTGATCTCAACAATGTACATAATTATTAGTAAAATCAGCATCAAAACGGGTCCAAAACTTTTAAATTTGTCGATCAGGTTGATACGCGATCGAGAGACTTTGCTGTGATTGTATCGTTTTGCTTTGTGGATAAATGTTTTGGTGGATGTCTGCAATTATGAATTGCAACGTAACGTTAAATAAATAAAAATAAAATAAATATTGTTAAGGTAACTTAGTCCAATAAGTTATCAATCATAAACAGTTCCATGAATATTATGTAGGTACTTACTATAACAGCGGTCATCAGAATGATAGTCCATGATACCCAGAATCTCTGCATCGTGGTATTTCTACACCAACCAAGTTTTTGATTAATAAGAATAAACAATAGAAGCTGAGGCTAACAATAGGCTACTACTCCTAACTCCCAGTATTCTCCACTTCAGTATCTTAGCTGCTCTGAAGAAATTAATCAAAATTACTACCACAGGGTATTCCACCTTAGTCTTAAGGATTGGCAACGCATTTGCAGTCTTAGAAAGAAAGAAAATCATTTATTCGTGACAAACATAACCAGATAAAAACGTACAAGAAGAAAATAGCCTCGAAACGATCCCAACTCATCGTAATGCTTTTACTCACTCAATTTAAAAAAAAAACCGTTCAAATACTAATCGGTTTCGCACATCAGAACTGTTACGTGTCTTTAACTGTTGAAAGTGAACAGTAAGTACTCGGTAATGTTCATTAAAGAACTTGTGTACTATGTAGGTATTCTTCATGGCTATCTTGTACGACAGACGAGAGTAAGACCAAATGTTTGTAAGATAAATTTTATCTTGAATGATAATCCTATCGATTAGTATAATAAAATAGCCAGTGTTTGTTTTTTTAATTTTAGTTGGTTCGAGTGCCGGGCGAGGCAAGCGAGTTTTAGAAAATCTTTGAATACAGTTTTGTTTCTTTTTAAAAATAAAAAAATATCTCCTTTAAGTAAAATGAGCCAGCTTAAGGATTTAAGGTAGTTTCCCTCCAGGGCCCGAATTATTTTTCCACACTATATCTGGTACTTACGAGTTTCGTGGCTGCTTAACCGATATTTTAATTCACAGGTAAATAATACAGAAATAGTGTCTTCATCGAAGAGCAGTACATATATACGGAGAACTCGTGAGTGAGTATGTTTTCCCGCCTCGTCGTCGCAAGCAATATCAATGACAATTTATAAACCATCACTCATCATTAGTCTTGTGGTTTCAGTCGTTAATTAGAACTAACAATAATCATTTAGTTTATGTGAATTAGGTACACAGTTGACTACGAAGACCTGTGTACACTTATACAATGAAATAGAGAAAGTGATACATATACAATGTGATAGAAATCACTTGTAATCATAAATGTTCAATAATCCCCGAATCATGACTCTTCTTCTGCTTCTCGTGTCGATGGTTTAGTTAATTTGCGCCCAAAAGGCAGCGGTGCTGATCGCTCTATCAGTTGCATCTAGGAGGTTTTCTTCATTACATGGATGTGGGCAGGAGGGGTATTATATTATTAACTAATATAAATAAATAATTATGAATTAATGCCGGTGTAATTTATTTATTTTGAAATCCCGGAAATTTTATTATGAATTATATCATTGAGTCCACCTCCATACAACTGAACAACGAAGCCGGCGCGAAAGTATAGGTAAATATCGATCCGAATTTCCGATCCCTGCTAATCACCTAAATAAAAATACCAAAACAATAATTAAGTAAGTACATTGTGTGTGATATTTTGTCACAATGTGTACAGTCGACTACAAGGAGATGTATCAACTTATTCACCTTATTGCATTGTAATAAGGTCCAAAAGTGGATACATCTCTTTGTAGTCTAGGTACTGTACCACATTAGTGCCTATCACCAAAGTGTCACCTTAATTCTTTAAAAAAATATTCAATTTCAATATTTTTGTAATATTCGGTCAATGGTTGGCGCCTCAGATCATAGAAACAAGGGAATTATGGTATGGGGGCGTGGTTCGTGCGTGTCGCCTTGGTGTGGTCAAAATGGACATAAGCACAAAGCTCGTCAAGCGTCGCCTTCGTCACCCGCTGATCGCTGTCAATATTAAAAGCTCCGTTTAAATGGTATAACGACTGTTTGTAGCGTGGAAGTTTGCAAAAAACGAAGTCCCAACGTTAATTTTAAATCAAGGGACATAGCATACCACCGGTAAATTTGGTTTAAGCATCATTTCTATTTTTAAATGAATATTTAACATTTGTATGGATTTCTGAGCGTAAGGATGTGGACATGATTCCTATTGGCTTGTTCTACAGCGATCAATATAATGAAATGTGTTAAAAGTGTAATTTATTTATCATCACTCACACGCTTAAAACACTAGGAAAATAATTTTTAGTAATTTTCACGTTATAGAAAATTTAATTTCTGTTAATATACCTATGTGTATATACAGGGTTATAGACGTATATCTGGTAGGTGGTGATAGAGGAGCTCATAAGCTATCGATTTAACCCCCATGTATGTTCAGCAATTGTTATTAGTTTCCGAGATATTGATCATTTAAATCAGAGTTTGAGTAAACGCACAGAGTTACTTTCTCCATACTAAGAGAACCCCGCGTTTGTTTTTCACCTAGTATGGAAAAACAAACTTTGTGTGTTTTCTCAAAAAGTTGTAATGAAAAAAAAATTGGCATGTAGCTTTAAAAACTTCCTTATTTTACAGGGATTCTAATCATGCAAGAAAACACTGAAAAAAATGTGAATTAATACATGAATTTAGGGATTTTTCGTAGCACGGACATAAGGAAAAATGACAAAAATTCCGATTAAAATGATCAATATCTCGGAAACTAATAACAATTGCTGAACATACATGGGGGTTAAATCGATAGCTTATGAGCTCCTCTATCACCACCTACCAGATATACGTCGAGTTACAAGTAACCCTGTATATGTAAGAACATTTTCTGAATGACGTACGTAAATACTTACTAAAATCTGGATTCGGCTCAACTGTATTGCTGATTTAACCCATTGATTGTATTTTAGATAAAAATTGCAATTAAGATAAAAAAATATTAATCAACGACAAAGGCAAATGGCTCAGTCGTGCTGATTGTGAGCCCGCGCCTACTCACTGCGATACTAAGAGATCATTTAAAAAAAGGTTCAAGGCTAAAGATTGACTGATAGAGAATGCCCAAAAGTATTAAGTCTATCTTTCTGTTTTAAGTTATTTGTAATTTGTAATATAAAGTTTACATAAACAAGTACGTTAAACTACTGGTTAGTCCCAAACTGGGATCTCGTGAGGCGATACTCAACCGAAGTCATTTTATATGTATCAACGTCATTGTCACGAGATCACGTCCATATTTTTTTAGGAGATATTGTTGGTTTGACGCACGTGCCCGTAGACGCACTTACCCCACCTTACCTTATGACTGCACGAAATTCACTTAGTTAATCAGAACAGAAGAAAAAATAATTAAATAACAACACAGGAAAACCCTATTTTCAAACATAAAGGTGCCGCTTTCAATTTTAAACAGTACTATCTCGAATGACTTGCCATTACAAATTGAACCTTATTCTTCAGGCGGTAAAGTTACTATTCATATGAAATCTTTAGTTATTTATGCTTTTAATTTCGCACTGCTAATTAGCGGTCGGGCGTCACAATAGATAACAATGCCATTCATTTGAAGATAAGCTCTTAAGTGGATTCCGACATTTTAAATAAATTCTACTATAGATAACAGTTTTGCGTCCTTAAGAAGTATACGCAATTTCTTAGCGATTTCCACAAGCACTCCCATACAAAACGGCAATCAACCGACTCAGTCCATGCTAACGGCCAAACCCTATATTCAATCCGCGGACAGATAGGCTTACTTCGGATTAAAATTTGACACATTTTGTATGGGCAAATGTCAAATTTTAACCCGAAGTAAGCCTTATCTATCCTCGGTTTGAATATAGGGTTCGGCCGTAAGACAGCAAATTACCGGCTTTGCCCCGTAGTGGAAGGGATAAGTATCTAGCTAGCAGAAGAAGTCGTTGGGAATCCCCTTGAAATATCGACAAACATTTCAACGAATGTATCATTTCACCGAATTTCATTTCATCGAAAACTAATTTCTGCTGAAATCTTATAGTTTTCAGGTAATCTTAAGCATTCGTTACGTAGGTTAGGTTAGGTTAGACTTGTGACCACGATAAAAATAAAGCTCCTGCACGTGGAAATGCGTGTCAATGAAATAAAAATTCGGCGAAGTGAATCGTTCTATGAAACGAGTTTCGATATTTCAAGGGTAAACCAAATCGTTGGTTAGTCGTGTACCTCGAAATCATTAATTTCTTGTAGCTATTCCCCTATTTACGTTTTGCCGCGATTTTGTTGTAGCATGTAATAGTAATATTACTATATGGCCGATATGATGGGATATTCTGTTACTCGCACATATTTTAAATCGCGTTTTACAGCAAATACCATATTTGCTCCTTTTCTCTTATCGTAATACAGGGCTGAGATTCTAGCACCATTTATGTTTTTGCGTGTTTCCGTGTTGTCAACGTTTTGATGGCTCTTATTTACTTGACAGTAGTGACGGATGAGTTAACAATAATCGCTTATTATGGAGTTGAATAGAGACCCTGTGAGGGAAGAGGAGATTCTTAACTAAATCATTTTTTTTTCCAATACTGACAAAAATAATGGAATTGACGTAGGCGCTTGACACGACAGTTTGACGGCTTACGTCAATCCTATACATTTTTGATAAAGGAACGAACGCCGAATGCGACTTGTCTATGGCATCTGGTTTATTACAAGAAATTGATACGATTTCGCAACGAACAGTTCAATCGTACCTGTAGTCGGCCTCTGCCTATATTTTGTATGAGCGGGAAGAGTACGAAAGATATATTTCCCATTCTTCGCACTCATATAAGGTCGACTACCGGTCCCTGGGTGACCACTGGTGACTTTACCCTATATGCAAGTAAATTGGCACTGGCCACGGATCATTTAAATAATCATTTTGATATTTGAATATAAAATAAACAATCAACAGTTTATTTCGTAGTTTTTTTTTTGTACATTCATTCATCATCAAATCAATCATCAAAATCATTCATCAAAGGTAGTCTTTTTTTTCACAGCGTTAGAGTAACACCGAAAAGAAAATTCCAGAATACGCTCGAGGGTTTTAACGAGAAGTATTCTATTATTATAAAGCCTAAGTTGTTCAGGAGCACTTCTTTATCCGAGCTCACCACAGACGCTACAAATATCAGAGACAGTTGTAAGTACTAACATTGCTTAAGTATTTGGTGCTAAAGAGGTGATCGTAGCTAGCGTCAAACCTTTTTTAACACTCCCAGATTGAACACATCTCGCAAAACGTTTAAAATCACCCCATCCCAACAGATTTGGTTTCACTGTATCACAAACTTGGAATAAGACTTACTCCGAGATTAGTCTGTACAAATTCGGCGTTTAGCCTTGGTATGGAATGCAACCTAAGAGAGGTAAAAACAGTATCGAAAGGGATAAGGACAACTGTAACCGGCCGCTATTCTTGTTTTGTTTGTATTCAAAATATTGTCACATTATGTCATGAACTCAATTATTAAGTGTTTTTTCGGATTACTTTTGATTTTACAAAATGAGAGGCCTAAAACCGGAGCAACGAAAACGAATTGACAAACATACGAGAAAAGGGTATGTCCATGAAAAAGATCTCGAAAATTGAAAAGGTCAGTTGTTCTGCAGTTTACAATACCATTTAAAAGTACGAAGAAGACTTCTCTTTTAATCACACGCCAAAAATTAGTCGAAGAACTGATGCAAACAATGCAAAATCGACTCTAAAATATTGCGAACAATCAAAGACTCGCCCAGTGCTTCGATAAGAGAAAAAAAGAAGAAAATCTATTTTAACCAACGTCTAATAGTCAGATTTACTTAAAATTTTACCCACTTATTCAATTCCGGTGACAACACCATATTTTGGTGCAATCACGCTGGTATGGCAATAGCAATAGTTAGGGACCGATTGACTTTTCTTTAAATACCTACTTTATTGCTAGAGTGAAAAGTGTAGTCGGCTATTAAATCTTTAAGGTACCCACCCGTCTCTATTAATATGAAATGACAGTGTTGCATGACGTCTTGTCATTTAGTTTGAACAATGATTTAAAAACTTCAACAATGATTCAAAAATGGTCTGAAGCGAAGTGGTGGGTGAGTTTGATTCCAAACTCCAAGTAGGTACAGTCGACTACAAAGAATGTGTCCACTTTTTCACCTTATTTCATTGTAATAAGAGAGATGAAGATCGAATCAAAATTTTAATAGGCTTACCTGATATAAGTGCCTATGTTAGTTATTCCAATCTATTTGGTCTTTAACTGCTCGATATGAACGTTCTGGTTCTTATTGTAAAACTTACATTTAAAAAAAGCCTGATGGTTAAATTTCATGTTTCTTGGAAGAACCAGGACGTGCCAGGGATTTTTATTTCATCTGATAACACAGAAAGCAAAAAAAAGAAATAAAATCATTTATTTGTGATGACAAATCAAAGAGAAATACGCAAAAAAAGAATGTAGTCACGAAACGGTCCCAACTCAAAATAATGCTTTTTCTAATTTAAGTTAGCGCTGGTCTTCCGTTAGAAACATCAGGGGCCCCAGACAAGATGCATTACGCCAACTCGCTTTTCTATTCGTTTCGTTTTTAAATCAATCGCGTCACTGCTAGATCACGTGACTTTTCGTATCACGTTATCTACAAGTGAAGCGATTGATTTAAAAACGAAACGAATAGAAAAGCGAGTTGGCGTAATGCATCTTGTCTGGGGCCCCAGGTGATACCACGGAAGGTTATACACATTATATATTATTTAATTATTTGAACTCGAGACTGCGTTGTTTATTTCAGCATTAGAGGGCTTGAACCAAGTGAACAGCGTCTTGTCGAAGAGGTGCAGCCAGGCCTCGTTCCACGAGCAGTCCGGGGATGCCGTCGTGAAGTACTGCCTCAAGCATCCCGCGGGCGCCTCTTCTATGTCGTGGAATTGCAAAGAAAAGTAAACTACAAAAACTATTTTGTTTTGTGTTTAGCGTTATTATTTTGATGATTGTAGTTCAAACATGTATTTCACGGTAGAATGTTCAAGACGGTGTCAGACTATATCTGACAGGTGGAATAGGTACCTACTCTAAAACAGGTTCAGTTTACGAAACAATAAACGTCATAAGTACCAAAATGATCAAGTTCGTATATACAATTGCTACTCACTAGTTATGTAATTTTGTACAGCCGTCATCGATAATGACTACCGTTTAAACATGCTGTTCAAGGAACAAGGAAGGTATATTGTGAAAAGTGATTAGTTATGTATGACGTAGAATATTTATGTACATTGCAGCAATGCAATGTTATTTGCTGCAAAATTAAAACCTTCTGTCCAGACCGTGCGATTTTCATTAAATACTTAGTAAATTGCCTAGTGATTAATTTTGACTGAACTGACGTTTTAGAATGTTGATTTAAAATATAAACGGATTCTACGTACCTTAGACCAAATTGCGGGTAACAGCCGCAGGCGCAGTGTTTTTCTCGGTAAGGTCCCTAAGTAGCAGTGTTTGACAGGTCGCCGCAGAAGAAGTTCGTCATGTGCTCCGCGTCATACGGCGCGAAGTACGCCTCCGAGTACTCGCAAGCGGACCAGGTCGTGGTGGACTCCACTCTGTCCACTAGCGTCGACGACTCCAGGTAACATACTGCCCTGCTAACACAAATAGCGGTATCTCAGACAAAACTATAGCAAGTGCAACCTCATTACTGACGGAAAAGGATTGAATCTGCTATAAGAGCAGCATACAGCTTTAGAAAAAAAAGACGGGTTTTTTGGAGTGCAATAACTGCTTCAAAAACGTAAAACTTTTTGACATGCTGTATAAAAGTAGATGACGATTGACACTAAATCCCACAATTATCGTCAAGCGTGTTGTTAATTGTTATGAACGCGATGAACGCATCCCTCTAGTGATTTACTTTACCTTTATAATTAATTATTAAGTATACTTAGCTTAGAATAATAAAGCCGTGTTATTATTTCAAGTTACTATATTTATAAATAAGTAAGTAAAGTACCTCTGCACAAGAATACCAAGCAATACCAGCGGAATAGCGGTTAAAGTGCGTTAGTGAAATGAATTGGAAAACTAGGAGATGAGAAGGATGGCATCATGCTCTCTATATGATCAAGCGCAATAAAGTGACTCTTTACTTTATGAAACTCAATCATCATCCGGTGGAATTTTATACACCGAAAATAGCACTGGATCACTTACAAATAATTATCCTAATCACGTATTCTTTACGAGGTTGGGTGGTCTACTCATAGTTCATTTAGGAACAGCATGTTAAAAACTTGGGTATTGGCTAGCGTCTAGACTAACGTCCGTCTGCCGAAATTAGCTTGTCAGGTTATCGTATTAGAACACGGACTGTCAGTTTCTCTTAAGGTTTCATACATTTCTTTACTGATTTTGGGCTGTCAGACGGCTTGACAGACTTGTGACTGCAGGTGTCTGTAGGGGTACCTATTATTTTATCGAAACACCTTTCAACGAATATATCATTACGTAGAGTTTTTATTTCATCGAAAGGCATGTCTCGCCTCATAAGTTTTTTTTTGGTAGTCACAAGTGCAACAAGTTTTTTATTTTGCTGGAGAGGAAATGTCATTAGGTGTCATTACGCGTCTTCCTCCCGGCTAGGCTAGGGATGCCATGGCATTGGAAACACCGCATGGGCCTCTGCCTCAGTGCAGTAACGCTGGCGGACGACCACTCCACTTGTAGTCGTCCTGTGTCACAAGTGCAACCTAACCTAACCTACGTAATTCATGTTTTGGATTTTCTACGGTTTCAGCAGAAAATAGCGTTTGATGTAATAATACAATCGATGAAATTAAATTCGATAAAATGATGGTTACCTGACTGTGGTGCTCTTATATTAATTATGAACATGAGACTTGTTTCAGTGTGTGCAGTTCAGAGCGGAGTGTACAACGAACAGCCATATTTCCCTTTAAAAGTACTCCAAGCGGTAATCTGAAAGTACAATCTAACCAGGTACTTAAAATATAGTTTGACGATAACTTAGTAATATAATTTCAAAGATCGGGTATATTTATCGAAATAACTCAAATTAGGGATTGTTCAAACAGCTTAGGCCTTCCCCTCGTCTTTTAAGTGGGATCTTTTAACGGGCTCAACACACCTACCGCGAGGCCAAAAATTCGTTTCTCAACTGTTTTATTTGAGTAATTTTCTTAAGTTAAGTTATTCTTGAACTTTCCAAGATTTTAATAAACACTACAACCTTAAGATTAACCGTATCTATTGCGCACAAGTCTTATTTAAACACCGAGCATGTTATTATAAATTCGACTCTAATTCATGCCGATAAAAAGGTAAAGATAAAAGATAAAAGGTATTAATGAAATATCTGTAAGTATAGGCCGCACGGGCACTTTTACACGTCAAGAATCTACCAGCGCTTCCCAAGAGGAGATCACTGCTGAGAAGAAACGCCGCAAAAACTCAATAGTCAGAAATTCTGTGCCGACCATTAATTATACGTTAGGCTAACAGTTATTAAGACTGCGCCGAGCGTACGCCGGATGTCAGTGGCGCCCTCATTATTAATATTGAGTTTTCTAATAAACTAAAGTTTTTTCTTGAAATCGGACGATGCTTTTTTGTACTACAAATGAAAATACAACTTATAGGATATATCATATAGTTTACTAACAATTGACCTTCGAGTTATCAACTAAACGGAAAAAAGTGGCCACCTTTTCCGGTTAAGCTGACTACTCAAAGGATAACTGTTATCAAAGTTTATCACGTATCCCATAAATTGTGATTTTACTTGCGCTACAAAAAAGCATCGTCCAATTCCATGGAAATTCTTTAGTTTATCAGAAAACACTATAATAGCAATGAGGGCGCCACTGGACGCTCGACGTTTGCTCGGTGCAGTCTTAAGTAATAATGTTAACAACAAAATATCGATACTTTCAGCTTATGAGAATTTGGCAGATGCAGCAGTTGAGAAACATTTTAGTTAATTTGTATGACACTCGTACGTGACGATATGAAGCTTGTATTTTGCAAAGTAGGTATCTCTTTGAAAGGCATCGAATTATGACAGACACCGTGGCTGAGTTTGTTTCGGCCTTCATCCATCCATGGCGAGAGATGGCGTTACAACTTTACGCACGAAATCAAGCCATAGGTTGTGCTAAGGTTGTGCTCTCTGCTCCAATAGAAACATGATCTACTTACTTAGCTGGTTACATAAATGAATGACTATCTAGATGTTAAGGTTGAAGTGAGGAAAATTAAAGCTATGCTTTTCTTTCAGGTAGTTTTCCAATCGTCAACCGTAGGTGTTCTCCTCGCAGACCCCACACAGGCCAAAGTCAAAGTTAAATTCGAAGGTAAAGACGCGGAAGAACCTGATGATGACTCGGGAACGAATTATGTTAGTATGTTGCATTTTTTTATATAATTAATCAATTTAGAACAATCAAATAGTCTTCCATGATACATAATGAGGTATAGGTACAGTCTGCTGGAAATAACTTTTCGAAAGGCATGGACTTTAATTGTTTTTTTTTTTCTAAATTGAGTAGTATCCTAAATAAGTGGCGAATGTCGCTGTACGGTACTAAATTCAAGATTTATGTTAGCAGGTGTATCTATCTTTCTTTATAGTACCTGGGAGACCGAGAGTCGTTCGGGATGAGATCGAGTCTTACCGAAGATGAAACCTTGACAGAATATGGATTTCTGGACCCGAAAATCTTTAATTCAGAGATTTTCGTTAATATCGTTAGATCCGATTTTAAAACGCGATTGTAGTTAATTCCATATGGGATTGGTTGTGTGGGTGGTCGACTATCTTTAAAAATATATATTCCGTTATTATAGTTCCGAGTTGTTTCCGGTTTTTGACAATTTATTAATATAGAGTGCCATTTAATTTAACTAAAGTAAAATAATGAATACACTGAAACATGTAATACCTGAAACATACCGTTTAAAGACATTGACATGATACCGTTCATTGACCCAATCGATCTGTAATTTTACCACTCCTTGATTTAGAATTTGTAATAAGACACGAGTGAGAAAGAAGCTGACTGAACCCGTATTTTCTAATACAAAAGTAATGACGTATGAAACTTGTGTGTATTAATCTTCTTGTTCAGCATGCCCGCGCCTATCGCCGTGGAATTTTCAGCCAGCCAAATTATTCGTATGACAATCAATTGATAAAATTATAATTGAAAAATCTTGCGGATTTAATGAACCAAATATCACTGTATTAGTCAAGTAACAACCGTCCCGCAACCCATCACGTGTGCAATGCACCAAACACGTACAAATGCATACACAGTGTTGTTCTTTGAGTAGTTCAGGGTGATAGGGATCGAACTTTTTCATCCAAATGACATAAGAAATAAGACTACAGGGCCTCTATTCAACACAGTAAAAACCATATCGTCCTTGAGTTGTTATCGTATTGTCATCGTTTTGGTAGCTCTTATTTACTTGACAGTAATGGCGGATGACGTCATAACAATACCATAACAGATTAACTACGATATCGTTTTTATCGCCTAGAATACCGACCCTGGTTAACTACGATATAGTTTTTATCGCCTAGAATAGTTAGAGTTGAAGTTAGCAATACAACTTTTTGTAAAATATAAAATCGTATTTAGCTTTTGGAAACTTATTCAAATATTTTCTCTTCCTTATTGCTCAAATATGTTTTATTTAATGAAGAACAAAGGATGTTTGGAATGAGAACGGTTCCAAAATAAAGTTAACAAATTAGAATTTAGGTACACTTGTTTACGTGTTTTTATGTCATTTTCATTAAAAAGTCCGATCCCTAAGGATAGGATCAATGCAAATAAAGTAACCAACGTTGTCTGCAGTACGAACATGGCTTAACGCCTCAGCTTCAGTTCGATTGTGTGGGTCAGCAAGTAAAGAGGGAAGACAATGGCAAGGACCTGGGCACTCTTGGGTACGCCTTAGCGGAACCTGTGGACTGGATGAGGGTTCAGCTACCGAAAAAACAAGACTTGTTTCAAGAATTCTACAAACGCATACACAATTATGTGTAAGAAATTGATTTGTTTTCAATTATAAAACAGTGATTTGGCTTACATTCCAAATTTACCATACCATTCATTTTAGGTAGGTATAACGAATCGACAATCCTACCGAAGGGAAACTTTTTCTTGCCATCAGAATGTGTGACATCGATTGTTTATGTTTACTTGTTTGTATCGCGGGCCAATCCCGGCGGGTGGGCAAATCCAGATGACAGGAAAAAATCTCTTTCGGGAAAAAATATCATTTATTTTTTATACAACTTACACTTGTTTGCGGTGGTAATAGAAGTGTTTTTTGCGATCAACTTGCATGCCATTGATCTAATTAGTGCACAGGATCAATGACCGCTCTGTAAGGAAATATTTCATATAGATTTAACATTTAACTTTTATGTTTTTATTATATGTAAATAAATTAAATGAAAAAAAGATACTGATTCACAGTTACATGATGACGTAGTTAGGTGTTCTGTATCACTTAACCACTGTCCAATTGAGACCCTGCGAGATATATTCAGTCTCTTTGGCTCTATTAATATCGTAGAGTTAGAAATACGAATCCTTTGAAGCCCAAAGAAGGCAGATAATTTGACTTCTTCTTCTTTCAATATTGAATACCCTGCGCAATTTCGAGCTATAGTTCATTTATTTTAGGATGAGAAACCACAATAACATTATATTGCGTTTGGTCAACTATTTATTACCTAGCAAATAGTACAGAACAATAGTCTGGGAGCCGCAAAATAAAATTGTTTTAATGTGACTTTATTTGCGTGTCGTCAATTGTTACTCTAGTACAAATTGTAAAGAGATTACAGTTCACGAGCCGCAATATAATGTTGTTGTGGTTTCTAATTCTAAATTAAATGAAGTATATTGAGGTTCAATACCAATTTACAACTCGGATACTGGAAATCGCCCGATCAATACAAATTGATCTTGTTGAGTCATGAACAGTGATGGGAAATAGGTGAGCTAAAATACCTATTCTTCGCGAGAGGACATAATATAGAGTGGTTACAACCGGATAAAAATTATTATTTTTTCTGTTCCGGGTATTCGATATTTATTCGGGTAATTATCGTAATGTAAAACATGACATGTTTTGTTTAAAGTACGCCATGTTTAATGTTAGTTTTTAGTAAAAAGGGCTAGAGAAAAGAAGGAATGTACAAGATTTCTAAAAAGTAGTAGCAGGACTAATAATATGGGTTTTCCCACGCATTGTTTGTTTATGACTTGCTGTTGCAAAAAAAATTACTGTTGCGTACTTTGCCATTCATCAGGTTGCATTTTAGAATTTATGGATTAGGCACAAATGTAGTCCAAGTTTTCGTTTTTAAGATCTCAAAGAAATAAACATGTAAGTGCATTGCGCGGTCACTAAATAAAATAAAAAGTTTTATTTTATTATGCATTCATTTATTAAAATGTAAAAAACAAGGTATAAAATGCGTTAAATAAAGATGTTTATAAAAACGATCAACCTCGCAAATGTTTACATACAATGCCTATAATGTGTAAAATGACTCACAACTTCAAAGGGTGTGTCTCCCTGCCCGCGTTACTATCAGTTCTCGACGACGGTTAAGCTGATCAAATAAATCAATAATAAAGTTTTATCGATTGATTCACGTTCCAGGAACACGGACGCTATAGTACACATCGGTGACGAAGAGTTTCATTGCCACCACGTGGTGCTCCAAGTGTATTCGGCCTTCTTCAATAACAGCACGCAAAAGGATATCATGTTGCCTACCGTAGGTATTTACAAAATGATTAAGTACGCCGCACGGTTAGTGTAGGAAAAACACATCGGTGCATTTTACGCAAAATAGCTAAGTATATGTTTTAATGAGTCTGCAGATCTTGATGGTTTTTTTCCTAAGTATTGTTTTTGGGGAAAATCTTTAGTAGTTTCATTTTAAATGTTTAACCCCCTGATCAAAAAAAGGAATGTGTTAAACATTTGACATTCTTGCCATGTCTATCCGACTTTGTAGCTTATAAACATTGGCCAATTTGAATACTAGGTAGTTTAATTTAATCCCAATGTTTCTTAGTAAGATTTAAATAAACCGGCCAAGTACAAGTCGGACTCACGCACTAAGGTTTTCGTTCCAATATCTATACTATGTTAGACAACTACTTAAATGAATATTTCATACGTCTGCCTGTTGCCGTGATTAATATCGAGATATTAATATTAATATTCTGTTTTTAGTATTTGTTATAGCGGCAACAGAAATACATCTTCTGTGAAAATTTCAACTGTCTAGCTATCACAGTTCACGAGATACAGCCTGGTGACAGACAGACAGACGCACAGTGGATATATTTACTTTCGGTGCAGTGTCCTATTATTTACTGCAACAAATACGTTACAATTAATTCTAGTAATGAGTTACATTGCAGTCAAGCGTCACACCAGAGTCGTTCCACACCATATACGAGTGGATGATTTACAGCGGGCCCGAGAGTAACAAAGCGCTCAAGAGAGATAACGTTTTGGACTTATTTTGCGCCGCGCAGTTTCTGTCTATTAAAGGTAACAAAAAAAGGATTATAAATTGAGAATATCACTCAGGGACAAAAAAAACGGGTCAGAGTGCGTTTTTCATACTAAAGAGGCTATTTCAAAGCCTTGGTTCCTCGCCAGGGGATGCTTTTAGTGAAATCTGATGATGGATACACCGAGCATCGATACAGGACTTCTAGAGTGTCTAGGATACCCAACAGATTGAATCTGCGGTTAACGCCGGATTTGGTCATGTTCAGAAAAACATCTAAAATGACAATAAAATTTAGGGAAATCCAAATGCTGACCCAAACTCTCTCGCTGTGGTGTTAACTGATTGTGCGATAAGTTAGGTATCTTAAGAACATTTGACCTCCTCTATTGAACCTCGGTGTATCCACCATTAAACCTCACTCAAAACAACCCCTGGCAAGGAACCAAGGCTTCGAAATAGCCTCGTTTGTATGAAAAACGCACTCTGACCCGTTTCATTTGTCCCTGAGTGTAGTTTGATGTTGTGTTAACCAGATTTGGAGGATCAATGCTGGGCGTTCATAATTAACGAGAGTCTGTTCACTGAGGACACGGCGTACGCGTTGTTTAGAGAAGCGCGAGCGAAGGGGATCACCCCGGTCATGGACATAATGGTGAGCACACGCAAAGGAGGACTCTCGTACACAGGAACAGCATGCTTTTTTCAATAGCTTTGGCAATTTACTAGGTACATAAACACACAAAGTTTTCAAAAATATAAAAAATTACATGTGATCCTCCTTTAGTTAATACCAACAAAACGATTCCTCGCACTTTAACCCTTAACAGACAAGGGAACCCTGTGTACAGATGCAGTGCATAATTAGTTTCAATCGTGTTGTATCGGAAAAGTTCATATTTATCGTGCTCTCTCAATTAGCTTCAGTACCTATCATACCACCGTGGGGGTAGGTCGTATTCAGCAGCCACGCAATTCAAATATTCGCTGTAGTTTTGGTTAATTTACGGTTTACGTATATAACGTAAGTTTGCATTATCATGCCGAAACATAAAAAAAAACGCTTAGGTTTTCTAGTCCAGGAAATTATATTTAACATATACCTGTATTTTTATCAGAAAATAGAAATGATTCTCAATATTTTAGAAACGTTCAACAACGAATTTCAGATGCAACGGGCATTTCTCGGCCAACAATAAGAAAACTAATAAACAAGGAAGAAGATACCGAGAAAAAAAAATTCAAATCCACATAATGTCTAGTTTAGACCACGTAAAAAATTCTGTCTAGATCTTGATTACTTTGATTACGCAATAATACGACGTATGGTTTATAATTTGCATCTTATTTTTAAACTAGTTCCTACGATCCAGGCCCTAAAGTCCAAATTGATGGAAACGATGAATTTTGAAGGCTGTGATTTTACATTAATGAATAAACTTCGCCAACTGGGTTTCGATTCAAGCAAATTACAAACAATAGAAGAATGCTGATGGAAATGGATCACGTAAGACTAAAAAGAGTAAAGTATCTGGACCTAATAAGAAAGTATAGATATGAAGGGAGAGATATTGTGTACACGGACGAAACATATGTTCATGCATCCCATAAACTTGGGACGGTCCTGGGGTTGGTTTCGAAAATGCTGGGCGGATTCCATGGATAAAGAAGTGAAACACTTAATTTCAAAAGGCCATATCAAAAGGTCTTATTATAGTACAAGTTGCAAGTAGTGCCAAAGGATTTGTTCCGGGTGCTCTGCTTATGTACAAGTCTACTGATAAGACCGGTGCCGTGCCGTGATGCCATGAATAATGTAAATTAAGAAATATCCCAACACAACTTCCCAATCCCAATCGCCCAAAAAAAATAGAATTGCATATTTGTTGTTATTTTGTAAGTAGTCTCCAAATTCTGATTTAGTTGTGGATAATGCTGCTTATCACAATAAATATATGGAACACCCACCCAACTAATGATAAACTGGTTAGAAAAATATAATATTCCCTTTGATCCATCATTAACAATGGGCGGCTGACGGATGCAAATTACGTCAAAATAATGTCGAACGTTATACGTAATATGGATATGACTGCAAGGGGTTAAATAAAAAGAACGAAATTGTAAAATAGTTATATAATTGTATTGTTGTAGTAAATAATCATATTTTTTTCTAAGTATATTGCATATTTTCAATCCATTCCTTTTATGGTTCACAATCTACTTATATAAGGAAAATGACCTCTCTACATCTACAGATGAAAGAGGTGCGTATTCTTAAAGTGATGCTTCATCATTACTAATGCCATCGCCATCGCTCAAATCTCTTATAAAGTCATAGTCTGGGATTCGGTCCATTACTGACTCCATTTTATTATTTAAAGAAACAGAAGATGTTAACATCACGCAAAGTCGATGTTAACATCATCCAGTAAATTCAGTGCGTCACTTACTTTTAACCCGCGTGTTTATATTAACGTAATATTTCTTGTAACTATTACAAAATTTTGTTTGATAAATGATAAATTACTTTTTAATCCTTCTTCTAGCAAAAGTTGTTTGGCTTTGCGTATCGAAAGTGCATCACTGTTGTTAAAACTATTTATTACAGATTTTATTTCGTCGTAAAAAGTTGCAAAGTAAAACGCCGCTTCTAACCACGTACCCCATCTTGTGACCACTGGCTTAGGTGGTAATGCAAATTTGGATATTTCTCTTTAAGTATTTTTACTCTTCTTGGGCATTTCAAAAATATTTTTTTGACGTTCGATATTAGTTTATCCACGTCTGAGTATTGTGATCTGATGTGCTCAGCAACTCTATTTAATGCGTGAGCGAGACATGTAAAATGTTTTAAATTGGGAAAAAGTTTTTTAAGTGATCTTCCGGCTTTTAACATATAAGACGCACTATCACTGCATAACATTAATATTTTGCCAACTTTCACATCAAAAGAATCACCCCATATTTCTTTGAATGTTTTTATAACGAATTTGGAGATCGTGTTAGCATTTGTGACTTCAATCACCTTACACCGTAACAGGTGTATGGGAGTGTCGATATTTGGAATGAGCGGTTTCACAAGTAAATTTACAACAAATCTTCCTAAAAAATCTGTGCTTTCGTCCAGCGATACCCATAATTTGCAATCTCTAATCTTATCATGAATTTTGTTAATTTTACGGTTGAAGACTTCATTTAAATATTTCTTACGCAAAATAGTCTCATCTGGCAAAATGTATGGCGTACACTGGCAGCATACATATTTAGCGAAAAACTGTCGAATAGGGCACTGTTAACACGTTTCCACGGAATATTGCATAAAACTAAAAAGTTTATCAAATCAATATTAAAATCTTCTTGATTCTGTTTCGTGCAAAATTCTTGACGGCGATGCGTATTAGATTTAACATGTCTATCAATCACGCTTTTTCGTTTCGCAAATAAACTTACTTGACATTTTGTACAAAAGATCGAGCCTTTAGAAGTATCGTAAATTAGATCACGTTTATCAATTATCCACTTACGAATTGTGGTTTCCTTTGCCATCTTAAATATGAATATTGAAAACTAAGCAAATTTAATTGACAAGTCTAAGACGTAATAGACATAAACGCTCATCAGTCTCAAGAGGTGATAAAATAATAAGTGGCCAGTGTCTTCTTTCTTAGTATACAATCTACGTACAATAGAGGATAGCTTATTTATTATGTAAGATAAAAACTGCATAATTTTGTATGCATAAATATTTTTCGAAATTTAATAAAAGTCTTATCCATGTTCGGTTTACGTCCCTATTTTGCATCCGTCAGCCGCCCACTGATCATTAACTAAGGTCCAACTATATGAAATTGTCGCCATAAACAAGACTGTGTAGAATATTCAATAGACAAGATTTTACATCAACATGCACACACCCAGAGTTAAGATTACCGCCACACCATCCCGACTTCAACCCAATTGAAAAAAATTGATGTATTCGCATTTTATACACAAAAATTCAAAAATTCAAAATTCAAAATATTTATTCAGTAAATTGGCCACATGCGGGCTCTTTTACACGTCGGAAATGTACAGTGAATCTACCAGCGCTTCGGACAAGACCATCATTGCGGAGAAGAAGCGCCGCAAGAAACTCCAGCAGAAGGTCATTTTTTCAATCATAAAAACATAATTATACTTAAAAGTAAGTTACATTAAGTAATATTAAGGTAATAAAGTAATAAACAATAAATTCTTAAAACAAGCAAAAATAAAATTATTACAAATGTCAGGTCAATAAACCTTAAAATAAAATAATGACTATGAGAACAACACAACGAGGTCTCTACGTCAAAAGCCATATAACTTGGATAATAAATTGAACAACAAGTCCTTGCAAACGTGAACAGACCGGACCCCACAAACAGCACCCGTTCACGAGTATGACGCGTATCTCAGCCATCGCCTCTCTCAACCATGTGATCGGGAAAGTGGCGACCCGATCAACGACGCCGCCTTACGGCTTACGGCGCTTACGCAAAGACCTTTGAGCGAGCATGACATGCTCATGCTGCCGGACAACAAAAGTAATATTGTGTGAAACAGCTGTCCGGCGAGAAACATCACAGTGTGTTCTCATTTAAAATCTTCTTGTACACACAAGAGTAGAAAAGATAAAATACAATTAGTAAATCACAGTCGACTGACTGAGTCAGTGCTTGAATACAAAATTTGCTTAGAGACTATTTTATATTGTAAATATCCTAGACACTACTAAAATACATCTTGGTCACCAATGAAGTCATTTACAGTGTAATAAGCCCTACCCAATAAGCAGCGCTTGATGTGAGACTTAAATTTATTGAACGGCATATTGACGATTTCAGATGGTATCTTGTTGTAAAAACGTATACAGTTCCCCGCAAACGAAGTGCCTACCTTACGGAGACGGTGACCTGGAAGTGCGAGCTTATCCCTATTTCTAGTATTTAAATTATGAACGTCGCGGTTATGCCTAAACTCATGTATGTGTTTGCGTACATACATGATATTCTCAAAGATATACTGAGACGCGACTGTAAGAATATTGATTTCTTTAAATTTATCCCTTAACGAAACACGAGACCCCAATTGGTAAATAGCACGTACAGCCCGCTTCTGTAATACAAAGATGGTTTGGATGTCAGCCGCTCTTCCCCACAGTAAAATTCCGTTACTCATAACACTATGGAAATAACTATAGTACACAAGTCTCGCCGTCTCGACGTCAGTAAGTTGTCGGATTCGCTTTACCGCATAAGCCGCTGAACTTAGTTTACTTGCAAGTGTGGATATATGCGCACTCCATTGCAGTTTCGAGTCTAGAGTGACACCTAAAAATACTGCACTACCTTCAAATTCCAGTGTCTCATCCTTCAGTCTTATTCTATCCGCATTCATACTCCTAACGTTGGACAAAGAAAATTTAATGCACTTGGTTTTTTTGGCATTTAAAAGTAAGTTGTTGGCTGTAAACCAGTCAACAATTGTAGACAACGCAACATTGATGTCATTAAAATTATCCTGTTTCCTATCCGCTTTGGATATTAGTGAGGTATCGTCAGCAAACAAGACCATTTCATGTTTATCGCGCACTACATACGGGAGATCGTTAATATAGATCAAAAATAAAAACGGACCCAGAATAGATCCTTGAGGCACTCCCATAGCTACAGATGACCCAGAGGATTGTGTTCTGTTAATAACACTTTCGCAGAAAGTCGACGGAGCTCTGCTACCGCAGAGCTCGTATTTCTGGGTAGTTTGGCCCTCCGGGCCTGCTGCAAAACTAACATAACCTAAACCTACCTCATATTTATGCCACTAAGGGGTGCCTTGGGTCTGGAATTGAAATTTTTCATTAGTGTATAAAATGCGAAATTGTATAAAATGCGAATAAACCAAAAAAATATGGGCCCAGATAAAAGGTTAAGTATCAAAAAGAAACATAGACGAATATGTTTACAGTAAAGGTAACTGATTGAAATTGTCTCGTTTACGAATGACAATAAAAGTACTGCTTACCTATGAGTGTATTTCTAAGTTTTTTAGGGTGGTTATAACATCTCTATTATATATTATACAGTGCCATATGCTGTCATTTTTCATTTTGAAATTTGACACTAAATAATAAAGTTTCATATTAATTAATATAAACATGTCACTCGTTTAATACAATAATTAATTGACACTTTGGGTCCCGTCGTCTTCCGATTGAGTTCCGAGTTTTACCGATGGAAACATATTATTCACTATATCTGTACCACATAAAATCTTCTCAATAGTACCTTGTATGAGAGTACCTAAGGTTGAATCTCTACTCTGACGTGTGATCTGTTAGCCTGGTTAAGGGTAACACCCGTCAAGGCGCTTATTCTACACGAGCTCACAAAGAAACATGGATACATACATTACGCATACGCAATAAACATAACCTTCCTTAATGGGTAGTCGTGTCAAAACGATAAGTTACTGATAAGAGTAGTAAGTACTAAAAAATATTTTCGCATTTTTTAATTACGAATGGGCTACATAAAATGCCAGTTATCGGAAAACAGAAAACAATATTTTTGAAACTACTAGTTTGCATCAAATTGTTTTTGTAACTTTTCATAGGTTCCTCGAGTGATGAGATTTTTCCTGCCTTTGGTGGCATCGAGAGACTTTTGCGACCTTGAATCTGATGAGATACTGACTTTCCTCAAGTCTAATTACATTTGTGTCACCAGGTATCATGATCAATTTCTTAAATATTAACAATATTATCATGCACCTAGGTACCTTTGTTAAGTACTTATTATTTACAATTTTATATTATATTATATTATTGTGAATTAGTCAAACTAATTCATACGTATAGCATGCCTATGAAGTGCTTGGTGCTTGCAATCGCGGGATACATACAGGAAAGTTGAAATAAGATCTGTGACATCGGAAATCGAAGACCCGGGTCGGGCACTCGATGAGCTATGCCGATCTCTAATAGCCGTATTAATAAACTCGTCTTGACTGAGATGCTCATCTCGCGACACGTCAAACTAAACGTCAACCCATAGAAAACTGTCATTTTTGACATCTCAACCAAGATGAGTTTATTGATTCGGCCCTAAGTGTCTCCTAAAAGACAAAATGCTACCATGCCTCCCGGGGGGCTCTGCCTACAATTAACGTTTCCCGCGCAAACGACTCGCACGCAGCGCGTCCAACCTGTGTAATGTCACAGATTAAATATAGAGTTACTACGTAACAGATATTCCTCTGCGCGAGGTACGTGCCATAATCACCGCCTCACGGAACATAGCTGCCGATGCTAATACATGAAGGATGCCCGCGCGCGGCGAGGCCAGCTCGCTCGACCGGTTTTTGAGTGTCGAGACACGTCAAGCCGTTTCTTTCCACCAAACCGAGAAATAAAACCTAAAATAGATAAATAAACGTTCATCGGACAAGAAATACACGGCACGGTGCCTGCTTTCCATCAGAGGTCCTAACCTTTATAAAGCAGAAGGAATGTTACTTCCGACCATAATCTTTTTTTAATTTTGCTCATGTTTTTATAATAAAAAACCAAACTAAAAAAAAATGTTTGAACCTAAAACCTTATTGCTTTATAAAAGGTTAAATGTCTACGAAATAAAAAATCGGCCAAGTGCGAATCGGACTCGGGCACGAAGGGTTCCGTACCATTATCTATAAAAAATCACGTTTGTTGTATGGGAGCCCCGTTAAGTTTAAGTTTTAGTCTGTTTTTTGTATTTGTTGTTATAGCGGCAACAGAAATACATCATCTATGAAAATTTCAACTGTCTAGCTATCACGGTTCGTGAGATACAGCCTGGTGACGGACAGACAGCGGAGTCTTAGTAATAGTGTCCCGTTTTTACTCTTTAGGTGGACCCTTAAAATGTAGCTAGTTTTAGATTAAACTGCCAAGTGTTGTTTAGTGAGATAGAGGTCCTGATGGCGGGAGTGCGTTGGCTGTACGGGGACTGGCCGGCGCGGCGGCGCTATGCCACGGAGGTGATGAGCTGCGTGCGCTTTGGGCTCATATCCCCTTGGCAGCTCGTGGACATCAAGCGCAACCCGGACAACGGCGAGATCCTCGACATCGTCAACGACCCGGAGGTGCAGCAGATGGTCGATGATGGGCTTGCGTGAGTTGCTAAAATGAAACACATTTATTTTCGAAAGGTGTAAACATAGTTATACTCTGATTATTCTAAGATGATGTCTGTGACAGCTCATATAAACACATTACATTTATTTCTTTAACTTTACATAAAAAATACTTACATTGGTAGAAACCTGGACTTAAAGACGTTTACATGCAGTGAAATCAATTATCCAATAAAAAGGACCTTTGGATTAATGGATTAATCTATTTTAGATCTTATGCTAGTCTTACTGACTTTATCCGAACCTGAAAAACAGACGATTGTTTAAGCTATTTAATTTTATTCTACTATGCATCACTATTGACTGACCACTAGTGAGCCTTATTGTAAAGTGACAAGATTCAAAAACGGCCAGTTAGATATTTATGTTCCTGATCATACTGTATGTAAGCATTTGTATTAGCAACTGATATATTCAAACTTGCACGCACTGCAACGTTTGTGCGTTAATTATCCTGAATCATCATTCGTTATGTGATGCCTTTCTTTACCTCTATAATCAGATACCAATAATGACCAAATTGTTTACGTAATTAATCGTCATTCGTGGAGTTTTTAGTACGCCGTCACACGTATTGCGTGATCGGGATGTTCCCACGAAAGTGCTAACTGCTGGTTTCACCATTCACGTCTCATGTATGTAGAGGGAATTTCCTTTAACAACGGTTCATGTATCTATATATCTATCTATATCCATATATATAAAGAGGCTTGTCCTGACTGATTCATCATCGCCCAGCCGAAACTACTAATGCTAGAAATATGAAACTTGGATAGTACTTTTTTTTGTGACGTTGAGATCCACTAAGAAGGGTTTTTCGAAATTCGACTCCTACAGGACTTGCAAAGTTTGTATAGGAAAACATATTTTAATGGTCATATTAACTTAAACTTGGTAGAAATGCTCTTAAATGCAAATAATTGGACCCGTCTTTCAGCGATTACCAAAATTCAACTCTAAGAGAGATCCGTCCGTCATGTGGGGTTGGAGCGGTTGCAAAGTTTGTATGAAGAAAATATTTTTATGGAAAAATTTACTTGAAACTTGGTAGAAATGCTTTTCAATTCAAATAATCTTCCCATATAAAATGGCAAAATACACATAAATAATATTGCTTTCGGCGATTCAGGAAAAACTACTTCTGAGGTGGTTAAATGGGGGGAAGAAAATTGTACGGTACCTATATGTTATTGAAGTGAGAAACGCGGAAAATGTTGTAATGCTGTAGTTTTAAATTAAAGATATCGCTTTGGGCGATTTTAGAAAACTTACGCGTAAATTGGCGGTAGTAGTTTGTATGGAATTTTGGTATATTTTTAAGGAAAAAGTGTGAAAATGTTTAATTAGCCTACTGTTTATACGGTCGCGAGCGTTAATTTGGGACCCATTTCAAGAAAAATATGCTTGAAGTTGTCAATGTCATTAAAGATGTCAAGTCATTTGTAACTTATAGGAAACTCAACCTTATTGTTGTAGAATGTCAGATTGAGTTTGGACCTAAGGTGGGTACTAAATTTAATCTCGTGACTGTACAAATAAAAAATGTTAGTTTCAGCGATTTAGGAAAAACTATCCCAAAGGTGGTAAAATGGGGGTAGAAGTTTGTATGGGACTTTGGTCATTTTGAAGTAAGAAATATCAAAATTGGTATTGTGGCTACTATTTAATAATAAAAAATCAACTGTTGGAAATTTTGTTTGAAGTACTAAATATTCAGTCACCAATAAGGTCAACATTTAAGGCATTTCTATATTATATTAAATCGAAGGTAGTTTTAAATTATTCGCGAGTACCCGATGGATGCGAGTAGCACGAAAGTGACTCGTGTAGATCTTTGGGGAAAGCTTATGTTGAGCTCTTATATAGTTCTGGTGTGGATTCCATTCTAGGTCCAATGTGGGCTTTTTGTTTAACACATAGTGAAAAACCACATATGCGTAGGCGGGAGTAAATACCTATATGATTCAAGTACACAATTTATTTTTAGATATGTCATTATAAAATACTGGTACGGTAACAACTCGAAGAATTACTACCATTGGATTGATGTTTTGGGTCTTACTGAGCCAGCTGAGAGGAATTGGATCGGGGATGAAAAGGTGAGTCACATCACTTCTTAAATTCATTTCTGAATATACACTACCGGCAAAATTACTCGTCCAAGCAGCTGTTTATAAAAATAACTTCTTAAACCAAATAGCGACTTCAAAAATAGTCAAACAATTTGATGTAAATTGTAGTTTTTGTTGCTAATTAACAATAACCCTCCTTCCGACGCTGTCCCGTTAAAAGGCTGTCCGGGTGTACAAAGCATTTGACCAAAAGTACAAAAAACATAGTAGTCTCCTGTACTTGTGGGAGGACCTTGTGCAGGGTCCGTCCGGGTTGGTACCACCATCTTGTCCAATAGCCTACCGCCAAGCAGCAGTGTTCGCATTGTTGTGTTCTGGTTAGGGGATAAGACAGCCGGTGAAATAACTAGCATAGAGGCATTCCATCTTAGTCCTCAGGGTTGGCAACGTATTTGTACTCTTAGGATTGCGGTCTTGTGAATGCGAATGTCTATGGGTCACAGTTTCCACTTACCATCAGGTGTCCTGTGTGCTCGATTGCCTTCCAATGATATAAAAATAAAATTGGTAATACAAAACACTTGATTAGGTCTCAGTTAATGAAGGATAGTGGATTCCACTAACTCAGTTGTTTAAAAATTAACCTTTGTTCAGGCATTGTAATCTTTTAATATGTGGGTAAGTCACATCTGCTTTAGGTCGGCGCGTGAAGACATTTGAGGGTAGCTTCGAGACAAGCGCCCGGGCTGTTCGTCCTAAATCGGCTTCCAAATCGGACGTGTATTTCGGTACCGGCGGAACGAATTCCCAAGTTACCATCGGAGAGCATTGTGTGTGTTTTTATATGTATACACGAGTGCTAGATCTCATATGGTGATACATTCCTATATGTGACAGAGCTGGCCAGCTCGGACTCGATACCTAGACTTTGGAGTGATCTGGAGTAGCCCGTGACTAAGGCGTGCCAACGGACAGACCAAGGTGAGTGGCTTATTTCATATTGAAGGAGTGTAATGCCTGTGACTGTAACCCCTGGGGAGAACTAGAAAAACCAGGACCGCATCTGACTATCGAAGGGTTCCTTACACGAACATAATTTTGGTCCATCGAGCCTGGATAGGTTTTTCATTAGGTAGTTAGCTTAGGGTATCAGTAAATTTGTTATTAATATCGGTTAAGGTGTCCGTTATTTTATTCGGTTAAGTTTTCGGGAATAATCGGTTTGGTTTTATCCTACTGTAGCGGTTGTCTTACTTAAGAGGTTACCATTTCGGAAAAAATGGCTAAAGTTATTGAAAGTAAGTTTAAAGTTAAATATGATTGGTTAAAAAATAGTTTACAAATTGTGTCTAGCAAAAGCTATAGTTCAAGCGTATTGTCGGCGCGGTTACGTAAGTTGGAAGAGTACTTTAAAGGTCTTACGGAGGCATACGAAGGCATACTGTGCCTCGATTCGGTAGACGATAAAACGATCGCTAGTTATGATGAAAAATACAAAGAGGCCACAGAGTGGTACAATGAGTTGGACGCGGTGGCGGCGGCCTACCCGCACCTCGACGGCACGCACGCGCCGACTCAGAGCGCCGGGGCGGCGCGGTTACCGCGCATTAACTTGACTCCGTTTGATGGTGACGTATTTTCATGGAGTAGCTTCATCAGTCTATTTACATCCTTGGTGTTGTCACAGAAGGACATTTCTAAAACGGAAAAGTTCCATTATTTGTTTGCTAACTTAGAAAACGAACCTAAGTCGCTTATAAAACATCTGCCAATGATTGACGGTTCATTAGACATTGCCATGGATATTTTGAAAGGTAGATATGAAAATAAACGGTTGCAAGCGGATTCGCATATATCTCGGATATTACATTTACCGGCGATTAGTAAAGGTGTAGGCCTTAGGGCAAAAATATTAAATCCGTTGTTAGAATCTACACGGGCATTAAAAAATTTAGGACTACCTATAGATGAGTGGAGCTATATTTTGTTACATATTAGTCTTACAAAAATGCCGTTAGATATTAAAAGTCGGTTTGAGCAGCGGTACGGCGGTAACACCTTAAATCTACCCACTTTTGAACAGTTAACTGAGTTTCTACAAAATGAATGCCGACTCATCGACACGGCGGCCATGGCGGCGGAGCCGGCATGGACTTACGCGGAGTGCACACGGAAACCGGCGCGTAATGTGCATGTTGCGGAGCGGAGTAATAATAATTACAAATCGGAATGGGTTAACTCTCGTAATTACGGATCCGGACAAAATAATAATTGCTATTATTGTAATATACCGGGGCACAACTTAGCCATTTGTTTCAAGTTTGCAAGTTTGTCGCCATATGAGCGTAAGGACTGGGTAAAAATTAACGGCCTTTGCTTTAGATGTTTTGAAAGGCATCCTGCCGCGACGTGCGACCGGCAGGTACCATGTAATCGGTGTGGAAATATTGGCCATAATAAATTAATTTGTACGATGTCCACTGCGCGCGCTCCATCGCCTCCGGGAGATAGGCAGCGTTCACGGCAAGTAGCCGTCGCTTCACAACGCGATAACCCGGCTAACGAAAAGGGGTCGCCTGGCGCAAATGCAGGGAACAGCCCGCACGTCGACAACGCCACCGGGGCGGGTTGTCGTATGCAAGATTTGATGCGTCATTATACAAATTATGAACGCGACTATGATTCTAGAGAGTTTCGGAATAATAATTATGAAGGCGGTCGGAATCGGAATCGTTCAAGGGGTAGGCGGTCGCCAAGCCATAGCGGAGATCGGAGACCACGTTCTCAAGAATAGCAATTACAGTCTAGTAGTGTCGCCTCAGTAGTGCCTCGGTTAATGAACAATATAATTTTGCCCACCGTCATTATTGAAGTAAAATCGGTTAACGGAAACTTTGTGCGGTCTCGGGCCTTGTTGGATTTGGGAAGCCAAGTCTCAATAATTAAAAGTGATTTTGTAGCCACTTTAGGACTGAAGCGACATTACAATAAAACATCTTTATTAGGTATCGGCGGGTTATGCAACAATGACGGCAACTATTTGGTTGAGTTTTATTTTAGATCGGAACAATTGAGTAAGATTTTATTATCAGTTACGGCGGTGGTGTTAAAACGGCCTACGTCTTATTTCGCGCGAAAATTAGGATTACCGGTTAATAATATTAAATTATCGGACGACGGGTCATTTAATCAAAGTCACATAGACATCATTTTTGGATGCGACATTTTAGGCCATATTTTAAACGGGGATAAGATTGACTTGGGCGCGGGAGGACCGTTTGCGTTGGGTACCATTTTTGATTACGCAATTTTCGGCCCTGTGGCTTCAATGGACAATCGTATTGAATTGCAAACGGGTTGTCATGTCGGCATGACACTCATCGAAGCAGTTGAAAAATTTTGGCGGTCTGAAGAACCACCAAACTCGGGTTTTATACGGGATCCGGCGGATTTGGAATGTGAGAATTTATTTGCGAGTTCTACGTCACGGGGCACTGACGGTAAATATGTGGTGAAATTACCACTCGTATTAGGTCATCGACGGCTAGGTGATTCTAGGGAAATAGCATTACGGAGATTTATAGCCGTAGAACGGCGCATGGCACGACAACCGGAATTTCGGAAAAAATATGTAGAATTTATGACGGAATATTTAAAACTCGGTCACATGGCGGTTTCTAACTTTGATGTCGGGTCCGGGCAAGAACATCATTTTTTATGTCATCATGGAGTCTTTAAAAAATCTGGTGATGTTGACAAAATTCGGGTCGTTTTTGATGGAAGTGTGCAGACGACCACAGGCGTATCTTTGAATGATTGTTTGCATTCCGGACCGCGATTACAGAACGATATTACTCAAATAATAATTAATTTTCGGTTACCACAGTTTGTATTTACTACTGATGTAAAAATGATGTTCAGACAGACATGGGTACATTCGGAAGATCGGAAATATCAACTTATATTCTGGCGACCGTCACCGGACGAACCTTTACTTGTTTACGAGTTGACAACAAATACCTACGGCTTAAAATCGAGTCCGTTCATTGCAATTCGGTGTTTGCATCAGTTGGCTAGTGACGAAGAAAATAGGTACCCACGCGCGGCTCAGTTATTACGCCGTCAAAGTTACGTGGATGATTTAAACGGAGGGTCGGACACGCTGGACTCCGCTAGGGACTTGCGGGATGAGCTGGTGGCGCTCATGGGCACGGCCGGCTATGAATTGCGGAAATGGTCGTCAAACGTCCCAGAGCTATTGGACGGTTTACCGTCAGACCACCTGGAGACTCTTCGGTCATTTGACGCGGATACGGACGGCTCCGGTTTTATAAAGGTTTTAGGTATCCAGTGGGATCCAAAATGTGATAGTTTCTCTTACCGACTGCAATTGCCAGTAGAAGGAACGATTACTCGGCGGACTATTTTATCTTTGTCAGCTCGACTATACGACCCCCTCGGCTGGGCTTGTGCAGTAGTGTTTAGAATAAAATTGTTGTTACAAACCCTACTTAGCACTTCTAGCAATTCGCGGAAAATAGATTGGGACGCTCCCGCACCGGAAGAGATAGTTCGGAATTGGAAAGAGATTCTCGAGGACTTGCCAAATTTGCAACAGATATCTATCCCTAGATGTATAAAATCGAACGGTAAAAGTACATATTAAATTCACGGTTTTTGTGACGGATCCTCGGTCGGTTTTGCATCTGCAGTTTATTTACGGTCGGCAAACGCAGACGGTACGGTTCGAGTGAGGCTACTCATGGCTAAGTCCCGCGTAGCCCCTCTTAAGACAAAGCACACTATTCCAAAAATTGAATTAAATGGGGCAACCCTGTTAACCACTCTTATAAACCATGTCGTCACTTCACTTGAGAGTGATATCGAATTATACAGGGTAGTAGGTTGGTGTGATAGTACCATTGTATTGGCGTGGTTAAAAACTCCTCCGCACAAATTGCAAGTGTACGAAGGCAATCGGGTTTCACAAATACTTTCCTCTAAAGTGGACATCACTTGGCGTCACGTTCCCAGCGAACTGAACTGTGCGGATGTTGCGTCGCGCGGAGCGACGGCGAGCGAGTTGCTGCGACACCCGCTGTGGTGGGAGCCGCGCTGGCTCCGGGAGTCGCCGGCCAAGTGGCCTGGCGAGTGTTCGGATTTCCCGGCGGATATGTTACCCGGTTTACGGCCTAATGTCCATGTCGGTATATTAGACTCGGATTTTAATTTATTTGATCGGTTTAGTTCATTTGACAAATTGGTAAATGTAACGGCTTATTTATTACGGTTTATTCGGCATTGTAAAACAAAATGTTTAAACGTCGGCAAAATGATTTCGGTTTCGGAACGTAAAAATGCGATAGCTTGTTTAATACGCATTGTTCAAAAGGAACATTACGAAGAAGAAATATTGGCGTTACGAGATGGAAAAGGTATAAAAAATTCACTAAGGCGGTTGAATTTGTTTATAGATAATAAAACCAATTTGCTTCGAGTCGGCGGTAGAATCGGTGCATCGAATTTACCTTACAACGCGCGACATCCAATTTTGTTACCAGGCAAGGGTAGATTTACGAAAATTTTAGTAACACACTATCATAAGGCATACTGCCATGTAGGCGCTAATGCATTAGAGTCTATTTTATCGTGGACGTATTGGATAGTTGCAGCTCGGCGGGTGACGCGTCACGTTACCTTCAAATGTATACGGTGCTTCCGAGCGCAGCCGCGGCTGGACCAGCCCTTCATGGCGGACTTACCCGCTGATCGGGTGAGGGGCATCCGACCATTTTTTGGTACCGCAACCGATTTCGCTGGTCCATTTCACATTAAATCAAGCGTGCTTCGGAACGCAAAAATCCTGAAATGTTATTTATGTATTTTTGTTTGTTTAAGCACTAAGAGTGTGCACTTGGAGATTGTTAGTCAACTAACGGTCGAAGCTTTCGTAGCGGCGTTTACCCGGTTTATATCACGGCGAGGGCTTCCCTCATTAGTTCGGTCGGATTGCGGTACTAACTATACGGGCACGGATAAATATTTGAAGGAACTGCGAGTTTTCTTACGGGATCATCAATCGGAAATCGATCGGGAATTCGTCAAAAACGACATTAAATGGCTTTTCAACGCTCCATCCAGTCCAAACCACGGTGGATTATTCGAAGCGGCGGTTAAATCGGCAAAAACTCACGCCAAGCGCGTACTCGGCGAAACTCGGTTGACGTTCGAAGAACTCACCACGTTCTTCACGAAGGTGGAGGCCGTGATGAACTCGCGGCCGTTGTGTCCTCTTAGTACGGACCCGGCGGACTTGGAGATATTGACTCCCGGACATTTTTTGATCGGTCAGCCCCTAGTGGCCCTTCCCGAATATCCTTACACCGAGGTCAGTATGTCTCGGTTGTCTCGGTTTGAACAGATACAAAAGATGACCCAACATTTTTGGAACCGTTGGAAAAGTGAATACCTTCATACGCTCCAACAACGCTTTAAATGGACCTCGCATACGGAACCTCCTAAGTTAGATGATTTAGTTTTAATTAAAGAGGATAACCTATCACCTCTACACTGGAGACGTGGACGGTTAGTTAAGCTTTTACCGGGTAAAGACGGGGTCATACGGGTTGCCGAAGTCAAAACCCAAAATGGTGTCTTAATGAGACCCGTCTCAAAATTGTGTAGGTTACCTTTAGGGAATGAATAACCAAGGCGGGCTTGGTTAGGCGGGGGGATGTTCAGGCATTGTAATCTTTTAATATGTGGGTAAGTCACATCTGCTTTAGGTCGGCGCGTGAAGACATTTGAGGGTAGCTTCGAGACAAGCGCCCGGGCTGTTCGTCCTAAATCGGCTTCCAAATCGGACGTGTATTTCGGTACCGGCGGAACGAATTCCCAAGTTACCATCGGAGAGCATTGTGTGTGTTTTTATATGTATACACGAGTGCTAGATCTCATATGGTGATACATTCCTATATGTGACAGAGCTGGCCAGCTCGGACTCGATACCTAGACTTTGGAGTGATCTGGAGTAGCCCGTGACTAAGGCGTGCCAACGGACAGACCAAGGTGAGTGGCTTATTTCATATTGAAGGAGTGTAATGCCTGTGACTGTAACCCCTGGGGAGAACTAGAAAAACCAGGACCGCATCTGACTATCGAAGGGTTCCTTACACGAACAACCTTCTTTAACTATCATTAACTTTCTAATAAAACTAATAATCAAAGTCCTAATGTATGGTTACCCTATATTTCCTACTGTCTTATCTGTCACTCGATGTAATCAATGCAATTTAAGGCTGGTTTATATTTTGTTAAGAAGCAAGTGAACGTAAGAAGTGATAAAGTTAACAAGTTGTTACGATGATTATGTTAAGAAATCGTTTAAACATTGCTTAGGCCCTTTTTACACTTTGTTAAGTGCAAGTGTGATTTTATACATTTGCTACTTGTCATTTGACCGCGAATGTATGAACTTCACACTTGCACTTAACAAAGTGCAGTGTTCAATGCAGGAACGGTTGCCCTTATACTATTTTATTTGACGTACTAACAGCCACACACTTATCTGCCCATTAAAGACAGAAGTAAGAAAATGTAGAACGAGATAAATATAGATTTTACATAAGAATCTCATGTGCACGACAGAGACAGTTTCTCTCTGTTTATCTTCATTGGTCACTCAGCTGTGTGGGCGATTGTACAATCGTGCAACGTTTTATGTCGTGTATTGACAACTGGCTCTACCCAAGTTGTGACATGTCATCGTAATGTTTTAATGGCCGTCATTACTGTCAAGTAAATCAAAGGTATCAGGGCATTTCTATTTTTCCTTGTAGTCAATTAAAAAATTGTTAACGCAGCGTTAAATTAGTCCATTTGGTAACGCATTTTTTGAATGCTTAAAATTAAAAATATACTTCTTGTTAAAAACTTTAATAGATTTTTCTGATCGGTCTATTAAATGCCCTTTAACAAGAAGTATATTTTTAAATTTAAGCATTAAAAAAATGCGTTACCAAATGGACTAATTTAACGCTGCGTTAACAATTTTTTAATTGACTACAAGGAAAAATAGAAATGCCCATCAATCAACGCAGACAATACCATTTGGTATGGCGTCCCTGTAGACGTGCATTTGTACGCGAACTTGTATATCTATGATGTCATCACGTAACTATTATTGGCAGTACTTAGAATCGGCGATAACGGCAAACTCCTAATAAGTTAGCAAACATTGTCAATAAGGAAAATCTATCTGACGTATGTCCGAGTCGTAATGGAGGTCGCCCGAACAATGGTCCATTTACCTTGGTATTTATTTATATTGCAGAACCACGTGACCTACAAGGAGTTCTTAAAATACCTAGAACAGTTCATGGTGCCGAAAGACCAGATGTATCAACAAATGGCCATGATGCAACCGCCGAGGAGGAATGACGAAATTCCTGGTATCTATATAAGATAATTTACAGCAGCAACTTTTTTCATAAGTGTCTATCATACATTTTTTTTATTCGTTATACAAATTTCTGCTAATGGCTAAAGAGATTAAACGCCATAATCTTTCGTTCGTCACAGCTAGTGCTAGACTTAAAAGAAACAAAACCCGGTTACCGGGTAAGAAAATGACGTCATTCCGACCACTAGTCTAAAGCGGGCGTAGCAAACACTGGTGATAACATTCAATATTTTTTTCAATTTAAATAATAATTTAAAAAAAAAATTATGCTTTTGATACAAACCTCTATAAGCATACTATAGCTACTATAACTTCTAATACCTCCTACCTCCTACCTAAACCTCTAACTTCTATAACTTCTATAACTACCCTCTTCGAGTTCGATGTTTCCAAGGGTGTACTGCCTTTTCGCAGAACTTTTTTTGGCCGAATTTCATTTGCCAACCAACGTTTCGCCGACAATTCACTTTGACAACTAACGATTACCAAAATTTTATGGGTGCGTCCCACGAGATATAACTACATAATAACTATTTTCATGTTAATAACGTTTACGAGATATAATGAACGTTAGCTATAATAACAAAATCAATATTTTTATAAGGAATAACGGTCAAGTCATATAATATTCATTTTATATAATATTTTTTAATATAACACTCACAATGACTAATTTCAGTTCGTATAACATACATGACATATAGCGATCATAATACATAATATCTTTTAGCATAAGGATTATAAGATCTAATATCGTATCAATACTCAATGGGTGGGTACTGTAAGGAGCGGGTACAGTCGAGTTCATAGATATGTGTACCCTGTAGTACTTTGTCATTTTAATCGCTGTGACAATTCATATACTTATGGCAGTTTAAACATGACATAAAATAAATAGACAAGGTACTAGACTAAAGTGTACACATATTTATGAACTCGAGTCTACCAGAACGGTCTTGCTTAATTAACCAGAAAATGCCACGAGCATAACGAATCAGGTCAGACCCGACTCGGTTAGGTTAGGTTAGAAGGCCTAGGCGGGAGCAAAGCTCCCGCCTAGGCCTTCGAGGTTATTTTTTTTTCTGCCCAGAAAATTCAGACTGCTGCCAGTAAAGTTAGTAAGGGAAGGTTGATTGTTAATTAAGAAGGCCACTTAATACTGAAAATAGAATTTAATTTCAAATAAATAACATATGCATGTTTTTATATTATACGTGTATTATGTTTTTTGATGTTAGATAATTTGATTAATATATCTTTTAAATCTTAGGTGTTATGAACGTTATACGTTTTAATAGTTATATAAATTGATATTATATATTAATAACGTTATACTTTATGGAAATAGATATTTTGAAATTATATCTTCCGTTCATTATATCCAGTGAACGTTATACTAAACGTGTTTATACAAAGTGAGCGTATATATTATGAGTGTTATATTATCAGTTCTTATATCTCGTATTACTTACCCAAATTTTATATGACAACTTTTAAATTCGCAGAATTATTATAAAGCGTATTATTATAACGCCTTTACACTTTTGGCAGACTCATCATTTGTCAAATCTTTCACTTGGCTTAACAACTCTTGGACGAATAACGTTTAGTTGATGCAACATTTCCCTTTTCATACATTTGGCAGATCCGACTCGGATAGGTTAGGTTAGAACTTGGGAGCTTGGCTCCCGCCTTGACCTTCGAGGTTATTTTTTTTATCTGCCCAGTAAATGAGCCGTTTTCAAAACAGGTGTACGTAACACAAAAATAAACAAAGGATTTCTGTGTTTTCGTTACACAAATTAAAATTTGTTACACAATGGAGTACATAAAGGCCAGTTCTCCATTGAACTTTTTTACCCTTGATATATGTAAAGAAAAAGCATTTTATTATCATAATATTTATTCTGTTCTGCTGAAGTCATTGGAGCCATTTTTCACCATCTATCGACAAAATACACCATTTATTACATACATACCTTTATAAAGGCTAGTGATTTTTTTTTTTTAAGTTCTGCAAATGTATTAAACACAGCTTTGTGCAGTATACATACAGCTTTATCCTTTGTGTAACGTTACAGTGTTACACAATTTTTTGTGTAACACTCAGTGTTACACAAAAGAACCATTATTTCGTGGCGTTAACATAATCTCAAACAATTTACAGAAAAATCTTACTAGATTGATTTATAATTTCTTTTGTATTACCTTATTATTAAACGAAACTACACTGTTCAATAAAGATTTCGTGTTAATCAGATTTACTTACCTGTGAAATTCACGTTATACAGGACAATAATTTTAGCGACAAAACTCAAACACAACCGGTTTGGATCAATGTAAGTGAAAATAATATGGCTAAGCTGTCATTTCTTAAATTGGTAGTACCGTAAAGTATTGCCGGACTAAAATAAATGGAGGTCGCGTTCTGAATAGATCGAATATCCGTGTTATTGTCGTTACACATAGGTGTTACACAAATTGATAGAAAAGTGGACATGTAATAAAAATTCGTTTTTATTGCGTATAATTATTATTATTTTATTAATAAATTTAACTGAAAAACTATCTCAGCTGATATAACCCGTAACAAATGTGTGAATATTTGAAAATTATATAAGCATGAGGACATTCGAACTTGCGAGAGTAGGAGTGGGACAACGTAATTTTGTATGAAACATTAAAATACTTTTTAATTGTATCATGCTTGTTTGCTATTTGTCTATAAATTATATATAATCTAAATTAAAAAAATATTAAAATATAGTATAAATAACGTAATTAACATACCAAGTAAATTTCACTGGCTATGTAACCTTTATAATATAATATTTTTGAGTGAGGACAAAAAAATATAGGAAAAAGTACACCTTTTTTGAAAACGACTCAAATAACAAACACAACAAAGTCAAATTAAAAGTACCCACCTACATACTTTGTCATAAAAATAAGTTAGCGGTTGCGCTTACCCACGATGTTACTAAAATTATATCACGTAGTTGCTAAACGAAACGGTACTCAATACAAAATTTGGTAAACAATAAACAACCAAATGAATATTATGCCAACTAAAACATTATACAACATGAAAGTAGGCATTTTGAAAAATAACATTATAAAAAACAGACCACATGTCGAGTTGGTAACTGTTAAGTTGGCAAATAAAACAAATACATTTGATAAGTTGGGAAATGAACGTTCGGCGAAATAAATTTACGCGAAACGTGAGTTGGGAAGTGATAATCGGCCATACAATTTTCTGCGATAAATAAGAGAACCGTTTCCAAGACGTCAAAAATATCTACACGCCATTATACAACTGAAAATAAGGACGATGTCCGTACACATATATTTGGTGCGATGACTGTATACTTATTAGAAGACCTCGGAATATACGGGGCAAAATGAAATGACAGCTAGGGATCGCCTATATCGAAAAACTCAAATATCGATGCTTTTCCCATATACTAGTGATAGCTCCAAGCTTTCTTTGTAAAAAAAAAAATATCCCAGTGAAAAAAAACAGCCACATAATTCCGGTTATTATTATATTTCAAAAGTATTGTCCCATTTATAATTGTTAAAATAAACGATCAGTTTTTGTTACAAATTTTGAGGCGTGAAGTTTCTCCGTCTCGACTGATTAATCTATTTCAGGTGGCTAAAAGACTTAAAATTCTATGTAAGTAGCAGGGGAAAAACAAAATAAAATAAAAATACACACTCACAGACAATGCTAGGGGCAATCACTAGTATGTGGGAAAAGCATCGATAGTTGAGTTGTCGATATAGGCAATGCCTAGTATACATAGCTGTTATTTTATTTTGCCTTTATATAATATATTCCGAGGTTTGGTTATTAGATTAGTACTTTTGACTATACCTATTTGCTGTTATCCAATTGGGCAATTTAAGAAAATTTGTTTTTTTATTTATTTAACAACTCAGCGAATTAAATGAATCAATCTTGAAAATAACATGAGGACCAATTTTATGATGCGGTACTTGGATAAACACACTCACTCACTCACTATACTAACGATACTCTTTTAAAGGCACTAGTCTCTATCAGGCCGCTTTAAAATCCAAAGACTGTAAAGAAATGCATGAAACCATGTGAAACTAAAACTCTTGTGTTCTAACACGACGAACTTATAGGCTAATATCCGCCGGAGGACTGAAAGTAGCTTAAGTAGCCCGTGTTGCATTTTACAGCCTTAGATTTTAACAAGAGCAAAATGTTACAAAGTTGTAATTTGTAACAAATTCCAGCAGGCAGCCTGCGAGGCTTGGATCAAGACAAAATGGATATGCGGAGGCCTAAAATGGACTTTCCGCTACCAGCGACACTGAAAGGTCTCTCTGGGGACAAAGAAAAGTCTTTTCCCACAATGAGTGAATTTTTTGAGCACAGGAGAAAGGTATAAATAATAATTAACATCCCTAATACTTATACTTAAATGCAAAAATGCGTTTGTAGATTTGTTGCTTGGTCGTTGTTTCAAGCAGTAACGAAGCGACAGCGAATCGACATTATTTTTGGCAAAAACTAGCTTTTAACACCACTAGCTCTTGTTGTTATAACTTATAAGTTCCTTGGTAAGTTACAAATATGATTTTATACAATCTGTGAGAAAAAACTCTGGCACGTTCCCGGTTTGCAGGTTTTAACAGCGAAATTTAACGGAGAGCAGTAAAATGTAATAAAGCCGGCCAAGTGCGAGTCGGACTTGCGCACGAAGGGTGCAGTTGCATAATCTATTTAAAAAAAACACGTTTGTTGTACGGGTGCCCCCTTAAATATTTATTTTATTCTGTTTTTTGTATTTGTTGTTATAGCGGCAACATAAATACATCATCTGTGGAAATGTCAACTGTCTAGCTATCACGGTTCGTGAGATATAGCCTGGTGACAGACAGACGGACACACGGACAGTGGAATCTTAGTAATAGGGACCCATTTTTACCTTTTGGGTACGGAACCCTAAAATCTATTATATTATGTCCGGTAAATTTTTTTTAATGGCAGACTCAGGAAGGCGTATCCTCCCCGCCTATTCGGTCCCCGCCCCCGCAAGAGACGGAGTTGGCCATGCATATGAGAAGCGTGCTGCACGACCGGAGGAAGCTGGCCAGCATCATCAGGCGCGGGACAGAAGAGGTAACCATGTTTGACCATGAACGTCTTAAGCCTTATTACTCGTAGGATATTGATGAATTATCTTTCGCCAAGTATTATCTATTAGTAATTGAGAACCATGGCTCGAAGTTGTTGACGACTATATTTACCTGGGACAAACGGTCCAGTTAGGTAGGTCCAACTTTGAGAAAGAGGTCACTCGTCGAATCCGACTCGGCTGGGCAGCGTTCGGGAAGCTTACAGCACCTTTTCGTCCAAATTACCGCAGTGTTTGAAGACTTTGAAGTCAAAAGTCTTTGACCAGTGCGTGTTGCCAGTGATGACCTACGGATCCGAGACGTGGGCGCTAACAATGGGCTTCATAAGAAAGCTCAAGGTCACTCAGAGGGCTATGGAGAGGGCTATGCTCGGGGTTTCTCTGCGTGATAGAATCAGAAATGATGATATCCGCAGGAGAACAAAGGTTACCGACATAGCCCGAAGAATAGCTAAACTGAAGTGGCAGTGGGCGGGGCACATCGCACGCAGGACTTATGGCCGATGGGGTCAGAAGGTTCTTGAGTGGCGTCCGCGGACCGGGACACGAGCTTTGGGTAGGCCTCCAACAAGATGGAGTGACGACCTTGTAAGGATCGCGGCAAAGCGGTGGATGCGAAAATCACAAGACCGGTCTGATTGGAGAGCCTTAGGGGAGGCCAATGTCCAGCAGTGGACGTCTTTCGGCTGACATGATGATGATGAATTGAGAACCTCCTCCTTTTTTTGGAGTTGGTTAAAAATTGAAACAGTCCCTCATCACTACATGCCTACCCGTTTGTAACCGACCGTCTAAGATATAGGATAATATTCTTCTGGTGTATAAAAAGTAAAGATCTGGTGTGTTATTGTCTTAAGAACGTCGTTCGGTCGGTCCAACGAGTGAACGAGTGAACGCACGCAACGTCAGAGCGCACAAAACAAATTTAGCGCGTGCATTCTTAATTGGCAGCCTTATACGTTCGACAAAAGCCCTGCTGCCTAATTGAGAATGCACGCGCTAATGTGTTTTGTACGCTCTAAAGGGACTACTTAAACTCGCCAGTTTAGTGCGCTCACTCTTTCGACGACCGAATGCCTCGAAACCTATTTCTTGAGAAAAAAAACATTTGGACATTATTAAGGGTAATATTAAGTACATTGTTCTTACAACGTTCTATAGATTACAGAGCTTGTGTTTTGCTTTTCAGTTGTTTTTTATTATAGTCAGGTTTGTTTTTTTTTATTAATTTAGTTTTTTAATAATACAAATTAATAAATGTCACTAATATGCTGGGATACATCTTAGCCTATTTGTGCAAAATGTGGTTACTGAATTAATTCTATAGCTCTGACTACCCCTCTCTCGGATTACAGGCGTGAAAGTATGTTTGTATGTAATAAATGACAGTTATGTCATTCTTTTTCTCTAATAATAATTTATTACTTCAGTGTGTACCACTACAAAACACTAAAACGCTTTTAATTCCCGTATTTTGGTTCTTGAGTGGCGTCCGCGGACCGGGAGACGAGCTGTAGGTAGGCCTCCAACAAGATGGAGTGACGACCTTGTGAAGATCGCGGGAAAGCACAAGACCGGTCTGAGTGGAGTACCTTGGGGGAGGGCTATGTCCAGCAGTGGACGTCTTTCGGCTGACATGATGATGATGATGATGATTTTGTTTCATGTAAGGACCGGCCAACCGACCAAGTTTGCAACTTGATGGTAAGTGATCTTCGTCGTGGTTCACCGTGGTTCACCACCAGAGGGTATTCGGAGGGGCTTCGAGGAACTTCTTTCGGACTCTTAATTTTATTAATAACTAAATTTAAAAAGGACAGATTTGTAGGTATAGAAAATGCTGTTACGTTTTCCTAGGCCTAAACCTAATTAATTAATACATCTATAGTTTACCTATGACGTATGGAGGCTATTGGAAAGGAATGGCAACCAAATTGTCTCATTTCATATAGATGTAGGGGGTAGAAACGCTAATGAACAAAGCATTAATTGTATGGGAACTGGGAACAAACTACTCCTAGAACAAGGGCACGTTTCAATCCGGTTAACGTGACTTATTAAAAACCGATTAGTACAGTCACCAGCAATAATATTATCTAACATAACGATAGTGTAACGTCTTCACGTTTAGGATCAAGTTGGTTATTGGATAGGTAATAAAACGACAGTATTGCGTTTGCCCCACACGCTCACACCGCGGCCCACCGACCGCCAGCTTTGACAGCCATTTACACATACCGTTGTAATGCAGGCATTGTTACTATACTACAAATAGGTATATAATAGGTAGGTATATAGGTCTAGGATATAAAAACACGAACCCTTATGATTAAAACCGAGTTTTTGTCCTGAGTATCAAAGTGGAAATAATCGCACTGTAATAATTAACACTTTGCACATACACGGTTAATTTAAACCGACAATAGGGAATATGCGTGGATTTTTTAAATTGAATTTCTCAACAAAATATGAAAATACCGTAAAAGAGTTCACAAAAAGCGAAAATAAAATTAAAATCGGTCAAGAAATAAGGATGATACAAGCATTTTAAACTGCTAATTAGACAGAGAGATCCCAAGTGCGTCGCCGGTGCCGTCATTGTGCAGTTCGGACATCTAAACTCTGAAACTCCACGTTAGATTCTGTTTTGCTAGACAAGCATTGGAACAATCTTTGTTGGCTTAAAACTAGGCATCGGAGTTTTTGTCGCACGGTAAGGCTAATAGCAAGCTATGGAGTCGTCATTTGCCATAAATCTAAACTCTTATTCATATTCATACTCATTTATTTAATTTATCTTAAAATGCCTCTATAGCGGTCGGTCGTGTATAAGTCCTTAGTCAAGTTATATAAAAAAATAATTTTCTAATAGATTATAAATTCATAACTTGAACTATTTTAACATACAATTAGCCACTAGTGTGGACTAAAACATTCCCTTCTGCCGTGTTTTAATGTATCTTTTGTTTGTTTATAAATTTTCTTAATGAAATCAGTATAAAAATGGTAATTATTTTTTATTGTAATGTTTATTTTCCAAATATAACATTAAATAATCGTTTCTGAACTCGTCAAAGTTGTTGACCTTGATTATAAAAAAAAACCTAAATATTTAAATAAATAAATGAGTATGAATATGAATAAGAGTTTAGATTTATGGCAAATGACGACTCCATAGCTTGCTATTAGTCTTAACGTGCGACAAAAACTCCGATGCCTACTTATATTATAACTTGGTTATTTTTATAGCTATTCAAAATATGTTTCTTCTCACCTATTTGTTTAATGAAGCTGTAAAATAAACATGAATATTCCCTGTTTGTAGCCGGCAGCAAAAGCTATCTTAGTCTAGTGTTTGTCGGGGGCATCGTTGCACCCAAACTAATGGTCCGATTTGACGCGGTTTTTTGAAAAGGAAACCTGCGAAATCGAAACGGTTCTTAGCTAAGTTTTAAAAACATTGGTTAAGATATTTAGAGAAATTAGATCTGGAAGAAAGGATTATTACCATACATCGTTATCGCGGGAGCAACAACAAATCTATTAAAGAACAGATATAAAAGATGGTCGGTTCAGTATAAACGGAATATTCTGCCTATACACTCTAAGCCTCTAAGAAGTTCTTCATATCTTGCACGAAATTTTCGCTGGAAACAGTCAATTACACTTGTCTTACAATTTGTAAACGCTTTTATAAGTCAACGTGTCAGCTTTAATAAAATAATATAAAAGTCAAATATTTTTGTCCAGAACTAGTTTAATTTCTTTAAATATATTTCATATTTAATTTAGATATATTTTTGTATCTTTTTGTACATATCAAATCAATCAAGAATGACAAATGTCTAAAGTAGCAGGAAAAGTGACTGAAGAGGTTGAGGTTAGGATTGCGTATCTAATCTCTTTAAATACTCGTATGTACTACTAATCAAGTCAAATACGGAGGTAAGACATTTGAAATAATATGATACATTTTGAACTCGTAGGTATAAACGTTTCTCGATACGAGTGTCACTTCTGTTATTGCCTATTTGTCATAATCTTTGACTACTGTCAAATCGTTTTTGCTCCCACGATAACGATAAACGACTCCAGTAACTTTAGACATCATGAGTTCGCGTCAAATCCGTTAGCTCTGATTTTTTGCTGACTGGTTTATGATGTTGGCCCAATGAATAATCCAAGTTTGCGACCGCGAGCGCTGAAACTAACTTTGACAATAATAAAAAAAACGCGAACATTTCGGACTTTTTCAGATTTTGACGGTTATAACCCTAAAGGACTAGTTTTTGATACTACCTTCTCAGAACGTTTTAGAGTAAACTAAATTTGCTACAATATTAGATAAAGTTTTTCAAAATTCATATTTCTTTTGAATTTTGCTATTTTTTTAACATCCTTGACGAGCTGCGGTACCACTATTCGCCAGGGCTGCAACGAAAACCAGCTTTAGTCTGGCAAGGTTACCTCCTATACAAGACTCTCTCTTATGGGAATGAATGCGTGAGTTTATGTATGTATGTAAGTATGTCTAAGTTATTTTAAAATGAGGTCAGTTGCTTTATTCTATGAGACTAACTAGTTTGATCGTCACTTAGCGTCACTTGGTTTGTTAATTATTTTATGTGTAACAACTTTACTTTTATTTACTTTTTGTTTTTAAAGGATCGCCGGCGTACAATTGGTGAGCCACCGAAACCGCCATCGACGAACCAACAACAACAACGGACTAAAATACATCAAATCCACATGTGTAGTGTTCAACCAGACAGTGTAATTTTATATGGGTGTCCCTTGAAATATCGACTGACTATTTATCGAATTTCATTTCACCGAAAACTATTCATAGAACATTCAGAAGTAATATTTTCTCTTGGAGCTTCATCGTCATCGTACAAGGATTGTTAAAAATCGTCAGTACGTAAATTAGTAAAGTTTGAGAGTAATAACATAGGTTAGGTTTGGTTACAACTCCGATCCCAATATAGAAATGAATCGCTCCCAGAAAAGAAGGTTAGGTTACAACTGCGATCCCAATAAATATAAATCGTTCCCAGAAAAGTAGGTTAGGTTGGGTTAGGGTGCGACCCCAACAAATATAAATATCTACTAGTTAACTAGCACATGAATCATTGCAGTTGTGGAATGCTAAATATTGAAATGATTTTCTAAGATGTAATATTTACAAGATATTTTTTTTATGAAATAATACAATATTAAATGACATACATACATAACTTCACGCCTGTGTCCCAATGGGTTAGGCAGAGACTATGAAACGATAGGTGCACCGATTTAAATATAGGAAACGTTGACTTTGAACTGATATTCCATTGAAAGTTTGTCGATATTTCAAGAGTGAACCTTTTTTTATACTTTTTTACGCTTATATTAAATAGGTTGTATGCGACTTATTTACGAGAACTATATTAACTCTGACGGCGAATATTAGGTTAGTCAAGGTATGACTCGATTAAGCTGGGCATTCATGGACGAGCCGTTTGTCTCGGTGACAGATGAGTGTATACAACTGGATCGGCGTATTATTTTCCCCACATTCACGGGCGCGCCACGCCATTTAAGTAGTTTCAGCTTCTTTACGTTCTAAGTGGTCGTGTGTGGTGTGACATCACGGAATAATACTGATTCAATACAAAATAGCAGCCAAATTCACGATAACTCCATTTGGCTTGGGGCGTTGACGTGGCGTGTTCCAACGTTGAATTTCGACATTAACGATAGTTCCATTCGGATTGCGTGTTGACGCGTCGCGTTATATTAGTAAGGCATGCGGTACAAGGAGCCGACACAGCAAAGCGCTTCAAAGCGTGGGTGCGGGATAATACGTATAGAAAACAATATGTATAGAAAAGGGCTGGTAATAGTGGAGAAAGGATAGCATTAGAAAGTTAACACAATACCTCAATCAATAGGCAATTCGCTCACCTGATGAGATCCGTTGGCCCGGCTTGGCCCGACTGGGGTGGCGTCCAGCGCTTGAACTACGGATTACCTAGGTCTTGCAGCACAGCACACGCATAAAGGTCCACAAGAAAAGGGAAAGTAACAAAAGTTCACACCAAAGGACAGTGTTTTATCGCTGTAGATAGTAGGACGATGCCCAGCTTAACAGTTGTTTTATTTCACGAGAGCGGGGCCGTACATAACTTCACTTAATTGTAATGTTATGTTTTACTGTTTATGATATACCTAATATTTTATTTTCGTTTTCTACAAAGTCTACTGTTTGCGCAACCGGTGATCGCGATAATTTGCGTGTTATCTTTTATGTACTTAGATTTCGCCTTATATTTCAGGATATGCCCTCGGAAACCACCGGTCAAGTTTTCGATCCTCCAGAAAAAGATTCTACTGAGGAACTGAACACAAACCAGAGCGACTCCAGTAACGACACTGGAGAGACTAGCATAACTGTAAGCACCACGCACGTGTCTGACAGATAATAATTTATGCCTGTGGAGCACCATCAAATAGCTGTAAACGAGCAATTCTTGGATATATATATATATATATATATATATATACTAATATATATATATATATATATATATATATTAGTATATATATCGCACCTTCAGAACAATAGTGACCTTATAACCTAGTAATCTGAATCTCGAAAACAGCTCCAACGATTTTCATGCAATTTAGTACGCAGGGGGTTTCGGGGGAGAAAAATCGATCTAGCTAGGTTTCATTTTTAGAAAACGTGTCAAAAAATTCCGGTCGTCCAGTCAGTCCGTACGCAGTACTGCCGTCCTTGTGAAAAGTGCAGTATCTCGGATAAAACTCCTGTAGCAATATCAACCTCATTCATTACTAACGGAATAGAATTCAAACTGCATTGGTTATTGAATTTGAGATACTGCTGTTTTGCTTAGGAGGGCAGAGTAGCGTAAACAAACCATAAACAAAGAAGATTTGAAACTTTAAAATTAAAACTTCACGGCCCAACTCAATGTCAATAGAAATAAACCTACAACCGTTTAGGAAATAACATTCAATCAATTAAAATGTTTAGTATAAAATTGCTACTACTCACTCACTATACGATTTTTAGGGTTCCGTACCAAATGGTAAAAAAGGAACCCTTATGGTGAGACTTCGTTGTCTGTCCGTCTGTCTGTATCACAGAAGGTTTTCTCAGCAACTACAAAGGCTATCAACTTGAAATTTGGTATAGTTGTAAAACTTGCTTACTAATTTTATAAATAATTGAAAAGGGGTCTAGAATGTGGGGTTAAAAAATAAAAGTGGTTTGATTAACAAATGGGGTGTCATATGAAAAGGCGCAATCTGCACAATTCAAAACTTAAAAAAAAATTGTTAAGAACTTTTTGATTTGAGTTTATTTACCAAAAAACTGAAAAACTCGTGACGTATAGATAATTATTTATATTTTATGGGAAAAATAAAATAAAGTATTAAATATCTCCAGTTTTTGAGAAATAATAAAAAAGTGAAAATCTGTATAAAAAATTAGGCTACGCAAAATGGGCTGGGAAAATAAAGTTCATAACAAAATGCCTATTTTCTTTTACGGTTACCAAGCATACTATATTAAATACGCAACCCTCGGTGCGTGAGCCCGACCCGCCCTTAACCTGTTTTTATTAGTGATGTAAGAATTATTTCTGCCTTAGAACCGGTACAACCACTCCGAGAAGAGGCACAGCGTGGCAGCCAGCTACTTGGCCGCGGCCACTGCTGCCTTGGCTGGTGCCAGGTACTGTACTCACAATAGATATAATGTAATGTATGTAAAACGGGGGGCGAACCGTAAAACTACACAACTATGGTCCTAACCTGCAACAATAGTCCAATTTTCCTCATAAAATTATTCTAAAATATGATACCTTACTGCGATTATTGCTGGGTATATGTACTGTTTGGCCTAAAATCAATTGCTCTAAACTTTAGCTATAGCTAAAGCTATCATATTTTTAGAATAATGTGATAAGTAAAATTGGATCATTGTTGTAGGCCAGGACCATAGTGGTGTAGTTTTACGGAACCTACTGTAATATTGTAATTAATAGTAATAAATCGTAAAAAAAACAATAAATCAGGACTAGTTACAATGGGAGCCGATCGCTCCCAATCCTCGTACTGGTAGAGATGCAGAAAATTAGATAATACGAGTAGAAAGTAGAGTTTCACCTCTAATTCCATGAGGATAGGGGACATTTCCTGAACAGTCACAGGAGTGCAATCTATAAATCTCAATTTCAATTGGTCGACTTAATCACATGGCACACGTGCTAAAAGTTTGATGTAGTATGCACCTAATAGTGGAACTAACAAGCATAACCTCAATCTTATCCTATACTTAAATAATTATTTGCAGACCACCTGAGGCGCCCCCATCGCCGCCGTCCCGCAGTCGCAAGGCGGCGGGCCCTACCAAGAACCAGAACACGGACTACAGCCCACCCATCTCTCTTTTCAACCAGTCCAAAGAGTCCTTAGCAAGGATGAATATGTAACCATGCAAACATTTTGTTCTTAGTGTTTGAGGTTCTGTTAAAAACATAAATATATCGTCTCCAATCTCTTTTTTATTTAACATAAGCATCGACACCCTACACTTGACCTTTTTTTTTTTTTCACCTGCATGTCATCGCATCTTGTAGACGCTGATCCCATATAAAGTCAAGAAATATTTTCAGGAATAAACTGTCCACGTCGGTCATCGGACCATCTAATAAGATCTACATTACTGAAGGCTCTCTCTTTAATTGGAATAGAGAAACGGTTTTGGTTTTTGGAGGAGTTGACCCTCATGCAACGTATGGTCTTGGACGTAATACTGGCAGGGAAATAAGCAGGTATCATACAAATACAACCCAGATAAGTATTTGTGAAAATAAGGATATAGGATGCTCATTTGTATATTTATATTAAAGGTTTGATCCAGTGACGAACGTTTGGGACTGCGTCGGAGAACTTCCTGAGCCAAGGCATCACCATTCCGTAGCTTTTTTACGGGGAAGAGTTTACCTCGTTGGTATGGAATGATTTTATTAAGTCTCTCCTCATTTCTCCTCTTTCGAGGTTTCTGGGAAAAATGGCTCTACTTTGTCCACTGGCAACCTCCTCCCAACACGGACCTCCAGCAGGTTTGTTTGGCTGATGTGGCGTAAAATACTTTTTTTTATAGAATAGACAAACATTTATTTCGTTAGATATACGGTCGAACTCTTAAATAGCTATATATTTTAGTACCTATCCTGTCGCAGCTGTTGTTTACTAAATTCAAACCCCTCGTTACTTTACTACGCCACAGCGTACTAAAGTACTAAGGTACTAAAATATTCAGCTATTTCTTAGTTTGACTGTACAAACATTGTTTATCTTATTTGATATCTAACACCTAAAACCCTTTTAAGCAGCAAGTACTTTTAAATAATGTCTCTTCTTAGTCTTTCAAAATTGCGAAACTAGTGTTTTGGATTCAATGATTGCGATGTTAGGTGGTGCAGACCCTCGCGACGACGACACCCGCGGCAAGTCAGTGGTGGTCTCCACGGTGTGGAGCTATGAGCCGGTGACCAGGTCCTGGTACAGCGAGTCTGGCCTCTCCACACCGAGGAAGAACTTTGGGCTGGTGGTCCATCGTATGGCTCTGTACGCTATAGGAGGGCAGGATAAAAAGGGCAGGTAAATTCTTCCCTCTACACTTTTCTGCATGCACGATCGCAATTAACAGAGTTTGACTTATTACCCGACTGCGGCGAATCCCAAAAGGGTTAAGTGTTTGACTTGTATGTATGTCACTCCTAAGTCCGCTCGCAACTATTCAACGGTTCTAATGATATTGATAAATGATGCGTCATTAGATTCATCTTCATCGCGCAAGTCTCACTGGGTATGGGTATTAAATTACGGGTGTGTGATGTTTAGCATAAAAACAAATTGTCTAATGGTCATTTTACATAACACGAATTGCATAATTTTGATCTGTATAATAAACCATCGATGTAATAGTCATGATCATGATGCATAAAACGAAATGCATAATTTCAAAAACTATGTTTATATATAAAAAAAAAAAAAATTGTAACGGCTTTCATTACCTTTAATGTCATCGCAGTTCTAACCTAACCTAACCTAGTTAGGAGAAATTGACTAAAAATGCATAATAACAAGAAAATGATAGTTATGCTAAATGAGTGTTAAATTATGCTTAGTTAAATGAAATTATACAATATGTTTTTATACTGATTGAAACGCACCCTTAAATTACGAGTATCAACAATAAAAAAATCAAAATGGCGGTTTATGAGCGCTTTAATGTTTTTAAACATATGCCAAAGCACTCTGATGCTGATGTTGACTGTAATATAGGGTGCTCCGTTCTGTGGAGAAGTTCGACCCGAAGACCGGGTCGTGGTCGGAAGTGCGGTCGATGTCGACGGCGCGGATGGCGGTGGCGACCGCCAAGTACCGCGAGTACATCTGGGTGGCCGGCGGGATGACCGGCGAGAAGAAGCGGCCGGTCTGCAAGGTCGTGGAGTGCTACAACTCTAAGACCAACGAGTTAGTTGTTACATCACAAATTTCTACTTTTGACGCATAGCCTAGTTGGAGAAGTTGGTAGTGCTCCTACGAAGGTGGTGGTCCTGAGTTCGATTCCCGGTAGATACGGGTAAATATTTGTATTTGTGTATGTAAACTCTTTGTTACACATTAAATTACGTTCGAGACAAAAGAATGAATAGTCATTTATTATTAGAAAAAAAAAACGTCTTGAAATTCTAACTATAAATAAAATAACCCTTGCAGTTCACCCGCTTGTGGCATGGTCCCTAAAATGCTGGCCGCGTTCCCCCTTTGCACAGCCAGACGGAGCCGCTGGGCAAAGAACGAGCCGGCTCTGGGATCACCCGCCGCCAAAATAAGTCTTTCCGACACCTCTTTAACAAACTTCTTGGTGTCGGAAGACCACGGACCCAAAGTTTCCATAGTTTACACATTAATAAAAATATTAGAACATTGTTTTGTTATTAAACTAAAATACAAAGGCGAAGTTATCCCTAAATAAATAAAGGGAATGGGATCTGAGCGAGTGATTTATTTCTGAGTCTCGGATTTTTTCTATGTATTTCAGTGTTTATGTATGTATATAAGTATTTATATCGTTGTTTAGTATTCATAGTGCAAGCCTAGAGCTTAGTTTTGGGACTAGGAAAATTTGTGTGTGTTTTTCCCCTGTCCCCCTGATATTTTAATTCATACAGAGGTGCACTTGCATTAAGAGCGAAATACTGTTTCTACGTAATAGCGAGGATCCTTCAAGCTGGGAAAAAAGAGGATAGATGAAACTTACAATCAATCACACACGCTCACTCACACACACGCGCGCACACACACACACACATACTCACACGCAAACCCACACGCGCGCGCACATTATTAATTATAACGAGTAACTAAACTTACCAACTTAGGTTATATTATAGGTCTCTAAGTTAAATCTATATAATAACTATTAACTTTCTTGTGCACTCTGTATTGTGTTGGTTGTTTTTGTATCCTTAATCTTGATGCTGGAAGAGCGGGATCTTCTGTCACCTAGTAGAAGGTCCCAACCATATCCTTATTGTAAACACACTGGTTGTGACCAATAATTTATTGGTTATTTTTTTTAATCTCCCAAGAGTCATATTTACTTTTTAAGGTGGACAGAAATCTACAACCTACGATTTCCGAGATGCTTCTCCACATTATTCTCAATGAACGACAACTTGTACCTCGTCGGCGGCGCGGGGAAGATTGCTGAGAAGGTAACATTTTTTATTTGTATATGACGTGACATCATAAATCATATCATAGTGCTTCTTAGCTTAAGTCACCGGCACCCTTAACATGAGTTACAGTTACCGTACTCGCTAGCGAGTTGAATGCTCTATCCCTCGCACTCTATAAGAATACTGCGAGGTCTGCGAGCGACAGAGCACTCGACTCGCTAGCGAGTACGGTAACTGTAACTCATGGTAAGGGTACTGATCACAAGTCACCGCCGAGTTTCCACCAGGCTCCCATTCGGCACAGGTTTCGTGATGGAAACGTGTATTCCTCAGGTACTTCCCTTCGCCTGTTATCACCCTAGGTTAAACCGTTACACCCTGTAACATTCTCAACCTCTCGAGTGTCGCGCACGAAAGCTACACAAATATTTTGGGAACTTGAGGGTTCCTCTCCTGCCGCTATAAATGGCCAATTATCTTTTTTTGTTTTCTTAATCTCCAATCTTTCTCTTCTCCTTTACCCTCGTCAGTACTTCCTGTTTTGTTACTATTTCCGCCCAAATAATGCCTTCCATCCTTCTCCAGTAGCACGTCTCAACCTCCAATCTCTGTCCATGCCACGCTTCCATATAGTGTAATACTCCGTAAATATTAAGTGTAATATTTTTGATTCCTTTCGGAAACTTCAGAAAAGTCTTTTTAACATTGGCGATTAACGCATCCACATTTGGATAAAGTTTTCTGACTTGTTCAGCCACTCTATTCAAACCTTGAGCCAAACATGTGACGTGCAAAAGATTGGGAAAAATACTTTTTAAATTCCTTCCTGCTCTAAGCATGTAACCTACGCCGTCAGTTAGAAGTAAAAGCACTTTATTGTCGACGCCCCATAATTCATCAAGAGCACTTGTTACAGTGTTGGTTATTGTTACATTGTTAGTGGTGTCTAAACACTTGCTAGATACCAAGTGTTGAGTGCCAATATTATCGTTACGTATCGCACCTACTATGACATTAGCTATTTTCTATCGTTACCATCCTTGGTTTCGTCAACACTCACGTAAATATACTCATTTTTAAGCTCATTCCGTATTGTGTTAATTTTTTCATCGCAAACTTTACTTAAATATTCCCGCCGCAGTTTACATTCTGAAGGAACTTTTACGGTTTTTTAAAATTTATCGGATACACATTTTTCTATAAAATCTTTAAATATAGGATTGTTAAGCTGCGTCCACGGTATGTTACAACCCACAACAAATTTCACGAGCTCGAGCACGATATTTTACCCGTGTGTTTATTGGACGCAACATGTCGTGTTACACCAAACTTCGTTTGGGCGAAGCTAACATTGCACTTGGTGCAAAAGAACGTTGAATCTCGAACCTCTATATCTGCATTATTTTCTATCCATGAATGCACGAACTCGTAACGACCTTTTTTTTGTGAAGGCATGTTTGTTTGTATTTACTTTTATACAGTACTAGCTTTTGCCCGCGACTTCGTCCGCGTAGAACTCGTTTATCGCAGTTAAGTACATTCATAGTTTAAAGTAATTTAATAGTTAGACGTCCTCCCTGGCCAGAATTATATCGACATAGCTTTTGCCCGTGGCTTCGCTCGCGTTAAGAAGTATTATTATTAATTATGTATAGTTTTTGCGGCTTTACTTTTTTTAGCGTGTGTAAAAAAATAGGGCCTTCAAATCTTCTTTGTACACAATATTCTTAACTAATCTGTCATTTGGCGCTAAAACAATCAAGCTACTGGGTGAACTTACTCGAGAGCAAGCAACATAAAACTGTCCATGAGAGAAGCCCGCAAATTTGAGAGTCTGCCCCTGAGACTTGTTTATTGTCATGGCAAAGCAGACTTTTAGGGGAAACTGCAATCGTTTAAATTCACCCAGTTAATATAGTGGCTTCCACTATATTGCGATGTAACGCTTTCACTTGCAGTCTCGTACCGTTACAAAGTTTTGGTGGTTTTAAATTTCTCAACAACATAATTGGAGTGCCCACATGCAGAACAGAATAAGCTTATGATAAGGCAAACCTGGCGGTTTCAATGAATTTAAAAATTCTACAGGGTAATTAGTAGCTTCATCTGTATTAACCACAGTATCAATCGAAGTATAGACCTTTTCTTCGCCCTCAAACGACATGAGCAGTATATCGTTGATAGCTGCTGCTTGATCGTTCTTTGGAGTAAGAACGGCACGCTCACATAACCATTCAATAGGCTTGTCATGTATATGAATAATGTCTGGATAAACTTTAGACAGTAATTCTTGAATCGTAGTAACAACTGTGCACAATTCTTCCGGGATGGTTATCATTCCATCAAACGATGGAAAATCACCATTACCGATGTTAAGAAGAAAATCTACCAGCGGACTCATCCCCGCCTAAATGTGCTCTCATAGTTTTAGAGAGCTTAAGAATATTAACCTGGGGCCACAAATTAGTTAATGCACGACTTTACTTCGTCAGCTCGGGTTCCTTTTGACACCACTGGTAGAGTCTGCCGAAAGTCTCCGGCCAGCAAAGCTGTTACTCCACCCATTAATTTTGTATCACCCCTTATATCTCTTAGTGATCTGTTTAAGGCTTCAATACCACCTTTATGACCCATCGTTATTTCGTCCCACTCGATTATTTTTGTACTCTTACTTCAGCAAAATTACTTTGTTTGGAGATGTTGCAAATGGGAGTCTCTGCAGTGATTAAATTGAGTGGTAACTTAAAAGTAGCATGAGCAGTTCGATCACCTTCGAGTAATGTAGCAGCTATGCCGGACGACGCCACAGCCAGAGCAATGCCGTGAGTACTTCTTACTTTCGCCAAAGTAAATTAATAAGGAAGGTTTTACCAGTTCCACCTGGTGCGTCTAAGAAGAATATTCGACCGTCATTTGCGTCTACACTTGTGATAATTTTACTGTAAACTTCCTGTTGCTCGTCATTCAAGGATGCTTCATTTTGTCTTACTGCGTCTTCTAAGGCCACTGTATCGTAACTGGTCTCCTTCATGTACTCTCTATTTCCAAATTGTATTGATGGAATTGGCTGAGGTAATCCATACTCTTTAAGAGGACGGCCGCCTAATGATAATACGGCATCCTCTAATACCGACAGGCATTTGTTAAATATTAGGTCCGATGAGTGCTCTACATCCACGTCACCTTGCCTTTCCAGTTGTTTTTTAAAGTCCTCAGAAAGGTATTCTTTGTATTTTTCCCAAAGACATAAGGGGTCGGAAACCTGGCAGAACAATAAAATTATAGCAAAAAGCTCTCGAATCATATGCGGTGTTAGACAAAGTGCTGCCTCTTCAAGAGCTGACTCCAAATGACGATCATCTTCGAGTAGACCTAGAGCCTTGCACGCGGATTGGAAAGTGGGATGTAAGTGACCATCTACAGCTTTCAACGCTTCAAATGAAATTGGGCCTCTGATCTCATGTAGAAGCATTCGAAGGTGGTAGCATTCTGTATTGTTTGGATGAACAGTATGAACCCTACCTAGAACGTGTTCTTTTTTGACCCCTGACCATCCTTCAACATTCACTCCTCTCTTCCTTTTCGTTCCATTAGGTACTTACTGATAGGTTCAAATTAATACATTTACATCCTCCGTCATCCCTTATTTTATTCCCATGGGGGTTGAATTTATCAAAATCCTATTTAAGCGGACGTCTTCACCAAAGTCGCTCCAATCTTTAATTTCAGTTCAATCAGTCGAAAATCTAAGAAGATTTATACAAACTTTCATCCCCTTTTTATCCCCTTAGGGGTGGAATTTATCAAAATCTTTTCTTAGAGGATGCCTATATCATAGTAGCTATATGCATGCAAAGCCTCAGCCCGATCGGTTTAAAATTGACAAAGTTTCATACAAAGTTTCATCCCCTATTTTATCCCCTTGGGGGTAGAATTTATCAAAATCCTATCTAAGCGGACGTCTTCACCATAGTCGCTCCAATCTTTAATTTCAGTTCAATCAGTCGAAAATCTAAGAAGATTTATACTCATCCCCTTTTTATCCCCTTAGGGGTGGAATTTATCAAAATCCTATTTAAGCGGACGTCTTCACCATAGTAGCTCCAATCTTTAATTTCAGTTCAATCAGTCGAAAATCTAAGAAGATTTATACAAACTTTCATCCCCTTTTTATCCCCTTAGGGGTGGAATTTATCAAAATCCTTTCTTAAAGGGGCCTATATCATAGTAGCTTTTGGAGGTGGGAGGACCTTGTGCAGGGTCCGTCCGGGTTGGTACCACCATCTTATCCATTAACCTACCGCCAAGCAGCAGTGTTCGCATTGTTGTGTTCCGGTTTGGGGATAAGACAGCCGGTGAAATGACTAGCATAGAGGCATTCCATCTTCGGCCTCAGGGTTGGCAACGCATTTGCAGTCTTAGGATTGCGGTCTTGTGAATGCGAATGTCTATGGGTAACAGTTTCCACTTACCATCAGGTGGCCTGTGTGCTCGTTTGCCTTCCTATGATATAAAAAAAAAAAAAAAAAAAAAAGCTATATGCATGCAAAGTCTCAGCCCGATCGGTTTAAAATTGACAAAGTTTCATACAAAGTTTCATCCCCTATTTTATCCCCTTGGGGGTAGAATTTATCAAAATCCTTTCTTAGTGCACCTCTACGGTACCTAAGCTACGTCCCTTCCAAATTTCAAGTGCCTACGTTTAGCCGTTTAGGCTGTGCGTTGATATGTCAGTCAGTCAGTCAGTCAGTCAGTCAGTCAGTCAGTCAGTCAGTCAGTCAGTTTCTTTTTTTATATATTTAGATTTTGAAAATGCTATTGCATATACGTACATTAGATAAGACAAAGGCACGGCATGTATGACAGCACATATCAATCATGTCATGACGTTCGATATCTTTGAAGTATTTATCATCTAAACGTGTGTAAGAACTTAGAAGAGGTTGATAATACATTTCTGAACATTATATTTGATATTATACTAGACTAGATGTTACCCGCGGCTTCGTAAGCGTAGTTTACATTAAATGTTTTAAAATAAACCAATGAATAAATACACTTTCCATTTCTAATTTTAGTGTGGATATGAACGTATGTTTTTTTTAATAAGTATATTTTTATTGAATAAATTATTCATGTAGGTAAAGTACATTCTGTTTTTAAGTCAATACCTATTATTTGGCTAATATAATTCATTCCTGCACCGAAAACCCCGGGGTATGCTTATTAAAATTGGTTAGGTTAGCTAAATAGCTTGAGCCCCAGAAAATAACATATTATCGCACTTTTTAAACTCTACTTAACGGTAAAAAAATAATTAAATAATTGTACACTGACAATGTAGCGGTTAGAATCTAGTTTTCACATAGTTTGGCACTAGGGCAATCACTGGGGTCCTAGTGAAAAAGGGTATAAGTCGACTTAACTCGTACTAAAAAAGGGTATCTACATAAACGGAGTATATACTAGACTTAAGCCCTTTTTCACTTAATCTTCAGGAGACTTATACCCCTTTTCCCTAGGACCCCAGTTTAACATCAACACATCGGGTACATTTTTTTTCTTTTTTTTTCTAATATACAGGCATTCTTATTTTAATTTATAAAGTATGTTGTCGTTAACAAAATACAATCGTTTCAAACTTCAAGCATTTGTAGTTTGCTTTTAATCCACGATGAAACAGTTTCGTGAAAAGATTATCAGAAAATTTAGCAATGGCGACAGGCCAGGTGCTATCTTCAAGGCCTTAAAACCCCTTGGAATTAAACGCAATCTAGTTTACACCACAATCAAAAGGTATAAAGAGACCTCCTAAGTAGAAGACAGGAAAAGATCCGGTCCGCCACGTTCAGCTAGAACCGATAGAGTAGTAAAGATTGTTAGAGAGCGACTTCGGCGGAAAAAACACCGTTCTATCCGAAAATTGGCTGCTGAGCTGAAAATTTCAAAAGGAGGTACACAATATTTTGAGGGTGGATCTTGGATGCCATGCCTACAAAAAACGGAAAGTTCATGGCATTTCCGAAGCGACCAAGAAAAAGAGAGTACAAAGATCCAACATAATACTTTCTTGGCACGCAGGGGATGAGTTTGTATTTTCTGACGAGAAACTGTTCGTGTTAGAACAGCCTCATAACGCCCAAAATGATCAATTGTGGGCACCAATGATAGAAGACATTCCGGACAACCAGAAAAATGTTCCTAGGCTCCAGAGCTCACCATCGGTGATGGTGTGGGGTACAGTTTGTAAGCGGGGTAAACTACCTCTAGTATTATCGAAGAGAGAGAAAGGCGTTAAAATCAATGCTCAATACTATAAATCCGAGGTTTTGGAGAAAATTGTTGCTCCAAATTTAAAAAGGATGTTTGAGAACGAATATTATGTTTTCCAACAAGACGGAGCTCCTTCACACACGGCAAACGCTGTTCAAGCTTGGTGTCAGGCTAATTGGACCGATTTTCTGCCGAAACATGAATGGCCACCCAGTTCTCCGGACTTGAACGTATTAGATTATTTCGTGTGGTCGTACATGCTCTCAAAACTACATGATTATAAAATCGCAAACCTGGATCATTTCAAAAAGGTTATCGAGCATATTTGGGACGAAATACCAATGGAAGCGGTGCGTGCCGCGTGTGATTCATTTGAGAAACGTTTGAAGCTAGTAAAAAAAGTTAACCCTACATTGCATACTGTTCCACATATGGCACAACCAAAATATTTGCGAATTGTGACAAAAGTCAAGTTGCTAACGACATATCACATTATAGTTTTATTTCTCAAAAAAAAAAGTCATGCATTGTAGGGTTAAAGGTGGATTTATTCCGAAACATTTGTTGTAAATATTGTACATAAGTGTGCCATTAATAAAATATACTTTTCATTGTATTAACTGTTCGTACATTTATTTTATTGAGAATCTAAACTGTATGCAAACTTATTGGACACGGTGTATAACACCTTTTTCTTTCCTTGGTTTCTATCAGGAGAAAACTGCGAGTAGCGTGGGAGCCATCGACGTGTGGGACTGGAAAGAACGAGCATGGAGGGAGCAGACGCAGATGTCCATCCCCCGCCATGGCCACGCGCTCGCCTACCTCGGCACGCAGATCATCATCATCGGTCAGTACCTGCTGCTTCGTCTCTAATCATAAAGATACGAGTTCACCGCATCACGACTATAGTACCTAGGTACAAACCAAACGGACGAGTCGGGTCATAAAAGCATGGGATGGCGGCATGTCGATAAAGCATTTATTTAAACGTCGTCGATAAGTTTTTTATTTTCCTTAAGGTTAGCAAGAGCACATTTAGTTGATACTCGCCCTCTTTTAATAAATCTGCAATATGACGACACCGACAGCGAAGACGAATGTTTATATTAATAAAGACGAGTATTTTAATTATAAAATATATGTAGGTACATACTTTTTCATTTAATTTATGTATAGGTAGTTTAGTATTAAATTTGTATTATTATTTATTTTGTTAATGTTTTTTTTATTAATAGATGAAACATATTAATGCTTTATTTTTAATTAAATGGTCAAGACTTACCATGTTTCTAATTAGTACAAATAAAATAAATACATTTTATGTCATTACGTGGTTTTCATACTTACCTCGGTTGATTTATCGACAATCCTTTTGCCGTGCTCTTACTACCTGCTCTACGCGGACCGGCTGCAACGCTAATCGTATTATGATCCGACTCGTCCGTTTGGTTTGTACCTACTATAGGCGGCTAGACGGCTGACGACTGTCCCGTTTTAGTTCAATGGAACTAATGGGCCATATCCATGGTATGGAAAAAATGGTAACCAGGCACAGGTCATTGACGTGTGGGACTGGGAGGAACGCGCGTGGAGGCAGCAGACGGAGATGTCCATCCCCTGCCACGGCCACGCGCTCGCCTACCTCGGCACCCAAATCATCATGTTGTTTGGTACTCCTTGAAGCTGCAGCGGCTGAAGGGATTCGGATATGCCCTGAATTAACACATAGGCTGCTTTTCATTCCGAATAAATAGTTGATTCTACCAACATTGTGTTTGTTGTGCATAGGCATCTTGATTCCATAAAAAGATAAAAGATGTTTATTCAGTAAGTAGGCCGCACGGGCACTTATACACGTCAAAAATCTACCAGCGCTTCGCAAGAGACCACTGCTGAGAAGAAACGCCGCAAGAAACTCAACAGTCAGTCGTTTTTTAAATATCGCTTATATAATAATAAACTTTAAGGTTAACTTAGAGAAGACGAAAATTGTACAATTTACCAACTACAAACAAGAACCGCAATGTATAAATATAATAATAAACAATGAAAAAATAGAAAAAGTGAAAAATACTCAGTTCTTAGGGGTCACAATAGATAGTAATTTAAATTGGAAGGCACATATTGACAAAATTAATAAAAGAATTTCGAAGAGTTGCTATGCGATGTCAATATTGACTAATATAACATCAGCAGTTGTCGCTAAAAATGCTTATTATGGAAATGTTTATCCTATATTGACGTATGGCATAATTTTTTGGGGCAACTCAGTAAATGTCCAATCTACATTTGTTCTGCAAAAGAAATGTCTACGAATAATTTTTAATCTTAATAATTTGGAATCCTTGAGAACTGTCTTTCAAAGTAATAACATTTTAACTCTAGCATGTATATATATATTAGAAATCTGTTTATTTGTGAAGGAATGTGGTAATAACTATTTTAATAAAATATCTGACTGTAAGAAAAATTTACGAACACAATATAAACATGACTTACGTATAGTTCGACCCACTAGCCATATTCTGAAAAAGAGTACTTATGTGACTGGGATTAAAATATTCAATCATTTACCGAAGTGTATTAAAGCAATAGATGGTGCAAGGTTTAAAAAGGAACTTAAGGAATGGCTAATAACTAAATGTTTTTACAACGTGAATGAATATTTTTCTGTTAATTATTAAAAATTGATATCCAAACGAAATACTATTGTACGCCCGAAATGGGCATGCTGTTGATTCCATACGCCGTATATTACTTAACAACATTTGTACACAGTTCTTGACAATGAATATATCTTATCTTATCTTATCTAACTTAACCTAGCATTATATAAAACAATGAATCTCACATAAAACAAAAAAATAATATATTCATTATTCATGCGTAGTTGAGCAGGAAAATGTGCCTATAAAGTCGTTAGATACATGAACTAAGATCTAACTTGAATCACTATAAAGCTTACTGTTATTACTTACAGCTTTAGTTGATATAACTGATATCATAATTAACGCCAATATACTTTGAATATTGACTTGGTAATAATGTTGCATTTATTTTATAATTTAGAACAACGGTGAATATTCAAATGTATTTGTTTATCTGCCCACCATACCCTTTGCTACGGAAAGTGCACGGTGATAACTAGAGTTAGGACTTTTGGTGGCAAATCGTGGTTCTAGAATCCATGGAGGCGCTATTTTCTATTTATTGTGATACATACCACATTGATTTTGACCTTCGGTATTTTGATATTTTAAAATTAAATTATTCATTAAACCGCTAAACCAATTTAAATGAATTTTGGCATGGAGGATATCACTGCTGTGAAAGCAAAACAAACAAGCAAATAATAGTAGGGACGGAAAACAGAAATAAAAATGTAATTAGTTCATTTTGATATATGACCATACTGAAGGTCAAAATCAAAGTGTCATGTATTATAATAATTAGGAAATAGCGGCTCCATGGATTCTAAAACCACGAAATACCACCAAAATCCTAACCCTAGTGATAACGATCACTAGTCTAGTGAGTATCCAATTAAAAACGTGATCAAAAAAACACACTAGTAGTGATGGGCAGCTTGTAAGTTACAAAAGGGAAACTTTCATTTAAATTTCATGTAAGTTACTGGAAGTTTCAAATGGAAAATTTCTGTTAAGTTTCTGTAGTTTTCAGGTATAAATTATCTGTTAGTGTGTAATTTTATACTCCCCGATAAACAACAACATTGTTATTAGTTATTATTATCACAGCAACCACTTTAACATAATTCCTTTACTTGCTCTGTATATTGTGGTTTCGATTACGAGAAAGATAACATAATATACGTACTTTTAACATACAAAACAATTACTGGCCAGACGAGAGTTTTTCATATAATCGTCAATGTCATATTTGATTCATGACTGTCGTAGAACCTTTGTAAAAATCTCAGTTAAAAATGAAACCGAAAGGTGTTATTTACAATTGCTTTCGAGTTTCACAAGAGGTAATCAAAAGAGTTTATTGCTGTAAATATTGTGAAAAGAAATTCGGCTATCGAAATGCCACTAGAAAAAAGCATATTTTAAATTGTGAAAAATGTCCACATGATGTTACGGCATTATTTTCAAAAAGAACATCCGTGCAGAATAATAGTGCACCAAATGAACTACCGGAACTACTAGTAAGTAAACATTTTTTAACCTTTAATGCAGACGTTGGCTGAGGAAAAGCATTCAATTTACTATTTTATTTTATTTTCAGAACTATGATAAAGTGCATAAAGCGTTCGCTCTTGCAATATACGTCACAAATGCACCTCTCGGTATGTTAGAACACCCGCTATGGAAGACAGCATTACAACTTCTTAATCAAGATTATGTACCACCATCTAGAAACCATTTGTCTACCATATTTTTGGAAAGATCATTCATTGATTTGAATAACGAAATAAACCGTGCCATCGGCGAGTCTGAGGTTTACTTTAGCCTTAGATGGTTGGTCTAATTTAAGGAATGAAGAGATTATAATCACATATACCCCACAACCATGCCTATATAAAGTCATTCCTACAAAAAAAATAGACATACATCAGACTCTCTGACTGAAGAAATTTCAGAAGTCATACAGCAGCTTGGACAGCATAATTTCACCGGTGTTGTATCTGATAATGCATCAAATATGCAAAAAGATAAAAAGTGGTTATACCAATCATTAGACCACCACTTAGTGATGCAACAAATCCGTGAATTTATATAAAATGCCTGTTTATTTTCTGTTTTTTTTTTGTGTGTAAGTATATTGTTTTTGTTTGTAGATTTAAAGTAAGTATTAGTATTTTAAGAAATAAAGTTCTTAAGTTAAAAAAAATGTTTTATTTTGTGTATCAACGACACTGTTTTTTATATTTCCATAAAACAGCAAAGTCTCTATAGCATAATTATAATCATTCGTTAGGTACTGCAGAAGCCGGAAATAATTGGATTGCCGGAATTTTTTAAGTATAGGTACACATTATATTTGTTTAATATACACATAACACCATTAGGCATTAAGTCCGCCATTTGTACTTTTTTTGTGCAATAAAGGTTAAACATTTCATAACTTGGTTTTGAACTTCCGTTCTTCGCATACCAACTGGGAATTCGGGAACAGACACCCCTAGACCAAGCGGCCACTGACATACCTATATACTCGAATTTTATAATCATAACCCGTTCTACTGACGTCAGAAGTAGCGGAGACGTGACATGAAATTTAAGTGTAATTTATTCGGTAACATTACTGCCAGAAACGTTTCTTGTCAATTTTGTAATTTTCAAAAATTGAAATATGTCACAGTTAGGTTGCCCATCGCTAATCACAAGTAAGACATTAACTAAACCCCTTAACTGAAAACTACACATCGGTAACTCGTGGCATTTAGGTAGCACTTGACAGTTCCTAACAGACTAGTGATGTGACAATGTTCTTCCTGTACAAGTCGAGAAAAGGAAACCAATAAAAAAAAGTATATTCTTTCATTAAATATATGACATTCATGATAAACAAATACAAATCATATTTGTTCTAAATTTTTAAAAGTCAGCATACGTCTTCTACTTCAGAAAATCCAGTTTGTGTAAGAAAATGATCTTTCAACTTCCACTGATGACGTAATGGGTAAAAAAAGCATTCTTTTGTAAAGTTGCAGGGTATTTTTATTGATGTTCTCTTCGATTTCAACTTCTTTATTATGAATGAATGAGAATATCATTGACATTGACATTTTTTTTTTAACTAGTGATCAATCCTGCATCTTCATATGTTAAGACCATGTAGGTAATATTAATTTATTATTTTATCTTATCTGAAAATACACTTAGAAAACTTGTCCTATCATTAATCTGTCAAGTGTTACCTAAATGCCACGTGTTACCGATGTCTACTGAAAACTTATGATTGCAACTAAGTCAAAGTGTATTAATGAATCAAATTAACATCAGTTACTGTAATATCTGTAACTTAAAGTCGTAATTAAAAGGTTTTACAGAACTTTTTCATGCATTTTCGTTAATTAAGTTTAAGTCTTGTAATTTTACTTGGAGTCAGTTTCTGTTATTAGAATGAGTTGAAATTAGGTTAGTAGATACTTGTAAACTTGGTATAAAGCCAGTATTATGGTGTCTAAGGACTGATCTGATGATGGAGTTTGAGGATGGTCTTAGAATTGCTGCTGTACTTAACGTCTTGCGTCTTAATAAACAGGTGAAGACGGTGCAGGGAAAAATGATGGATATCAGGTCTGTTGACTTATGGGAACATACGAATACCTATTAATAGGGCACCATAACATGTTTTTAATGTTTATTATCCGTAATATCAACTTATAATGATTTTTCCTGTTAACTATATACAGTGGTGGACATATAATTAGAAACAGTACATAAAACTTAGGTAAACACAGAATGAACTATCGTTATGAGTAAAAATTATATTGATTAAATCACTATTGACTATGCCAGAATATAGCCAATGTGTTAAAAAACTCATAAAATATTTAAAAAAGTAAATCTGTTCTATCTTTAATTATTAAAAGATTTTAAAAATCATGATAGTTGAATTTCTATTACTGGCCGCTTGGACAACTAATTAGAAACAGGATCCATGGTTCGTTCCATTTTTGAAACTAAAAAAAAAACCTCTTTTTACGCTTTTTCTGTTGTTTCGGCGGCAATTAAACGTCAATTTGGAAAATTACGTGACTAATAAGTATTGTTAAAAATGGGTAAAAATAAGAGTTGTGACGAGTCAACCAGGCAATTAATCGTTAAATTACATTTAGATCGAAAGTGGACTTATAGAAGAATTGCTAAACATCTAGAATGTTCTGTGAAGAAAGTTTTCAACGCTATTGCTCATTATAAAACTAACGGAACTACTAAGTGTTGTTAGAAAGGCTCGTCCAAGGAAAACATCTCCCCGGGAAGATTCGCAAATAATACGTGTAGCTAAACAAGACCCGTTCAAAGGCTCCAACGAGATTAGAAATGAAGTTTTTTCACCTGATGACCCAAGGAACATTTCCTCGAAACTGGTACGCCGCAGATTAGTGGAAGCTAAATTGTTCGGGAGGGTTTCTCGAAAGGTACCGCTTCTTACCAAGCAACACCGAGAGAAGCGATTATTATTTGCAAAGAAATATCTTAACTGGACCGTACGAGAATGGAAAAAAGTGTTATTCTCGGATGAAACAAAAATAAATATGGTGAATTCAGACGGCAAACGCTACGTTAGACGTCCAATAAACCATGCTTTTGATTATGTGGTAATATTAAAGTATGGGGATGTTTTTCTGGTTGCGGAGTTGGACCCGTCCGTAAGATTCAAGGTATAATGGATCAATTTCAATACAAAAACATCTTAGAAGAGACAATGATTCCCTACACCGACGACCATTTGCCTGTGACCTGGATCTTTCAGCACGATAACGACCCAAAACACACGGCCCGCAGTGTTAAATCCTTTCTTAGTGAGCAACGTGTTATCATGTTAGACTGGCCTGCAAATAGTCCCGATTTAAACCCAATTGAAAATATGTGGTACGTCGTTAAAAAAAAAGTCTCCGTTAAACGTAATTCCAGTCAAAATGAACTTTACGAAGCCTTTGTTGAAGCATGGAACTCGATCCCACTCGATAAATGTATGAAATTACTTGAATCAATGCCACGTCGTTGCCGAGCCGTCATTAATAACAAAGGCTATGCAACTAAATATTAATTGTTAAGAAATTTAGTAAACCAAACATTATTTTACATAAATAATTTGAAATTGTTGACGTTGACACGTTAAAACTTTGATTTTTACCTCATTTCTTTAGTGTTTCTAATTACTTGTCCATGACGGATGGTACTGCAAATGTCGTTTAGTTGTTTGTACGTAACTAAATATCTAAATGGTAGTTGTAAACTCGGATATTTATTTGTTTTTTAATTAATTATAAGTTGTTGAACGTATTCTATGCATTTTGTTGTTTTATTTCCAAAAACAAAAGTTTTACGGCAATGTGCCTTGTATAATGTGAAATACGTCGCAAGTGTTTCTAATTATATGTCCACCACTGTATGTATAAGAGCTAAAAATAGTTAATCGGCAATCAATAAAGTAGATAGGTTAGTTAATTCCTATTAGTCGCCTAGATTTTCATGTATAGGGAGGAAAGAGAAAATAAGAAACATTTAATGGATAACATAATTACGAAAAACGAACGAATATTTACCCAATTAAAGAATAATTTTATTTATTGATGCAATTAAAAGTGTCTCTTTACCGGATCATCGCTCAAACTTTACTTGAAGATTTGAGCTAATAAACTCACTATTCTCTCACACAAATAAACTTAAATAAAGAGGTTTAATTAAGAGGGCAATTTAAAGATATTTCACTAATTGATGAAATTCAGGCTCAACAACGTACTTTAATTGAGTTTTTCACACAAGTTTATACTTAATTAGTTATTTCACAATTAGTGACGTACGAGTAATTGACCAAATTTTAAATGATCCTGTAATTTGAATGCAATAAAATGTATACTGAAGATTTATTATTAACTAGGGCAGTTTGTGATTACTGATTAGTTTGTAAAAAAATATTTTCTGTAAACTTTATTGGCTAATATAGGCCCGAAAGTTAGAGTTAAAGTTGGGTTTATAGTGATAGTTCAAGAAATAATTAATTTATTAATAATTGGTCATACTTTTGACAATAATAGGTATACCGTGTTAAAAGAAAAATAAATAAATAATGGTGCCTAATAAATATTGCCGCCATGCCACCAGCTTTGATGGCAGGGCCATTAATTAGGCTAACCATGTCGCCGAAATTATGTCTATCAATAATGCTACTTGCTTTTTACACCTACGTGTTACATTTCAAATAACAGGAATGCTTCTTTTCACAAATCGATGACTCGTATTTTATAAATCATGATAAAATAAGCTACACAGCAGTCAACCTAGATAAAAAACGTTAGTTTGTTGTAAAATCAAAATGAAACAATTCTAGAACACTAAAGTTGTTTACGATTTATTTTATCAAGCAATGACTGCTCTCCAATGCCAAATTGGTCTAACTGCATTTCGCTAGCTAAGTAACTGTGACTTCTTTTCGTGACAATTGAAGTTGCATTATTTAGGAGTATTTTATTGGCGGATGCGCCCTTTTGGATAGATCGGATGTCAAAAAAAACCAGATAAATTCAAAGTATTGCTCGATAATGCGATCGATATAAAGATAACCTTAAACGAGTAATCTTAGATAAACTGTTGACTGAGCACGCGATAGGATTTTTTATTCTATATTAAGTAAATGTAGATTTCTACTTACTTATATACTTGAGTAAATGTAGGTACTTTTTTTCTTCCTTATCTACCATTTCTTGGAAAATTAAAATTAAGAAGAAACATTGCTACAATTAGAGAATAGAAGTTACAGTGAATATTCATGATTAAGAAAAAAACAGAAAATTTCCAGTTACGCTGTCATACCGCTAAGGGTGCGGCTCCACTGAGGCGGAGACGAGAGGAGCGGAGCGGAGCTGTGCCAATATTAACCAATAAAAGGCGCATGCGGTCACGTCGAGCGCCCCTTGCGCAGATTCCATTGGTTAATATTGGCACAGCTCCGCTCCGCTCCTCTCGTCTCCGTCTCAGTGGAGCCGCACCCTAATGCTAATGTCCGTTCCCAATATGTAGACCATACCTATCTCAGATGTTTAAGTCTCTTGCTCTTCTTCTAGATAGAGGTATCCTGTGTCTGTGTTTTCCTACATACACACACATCATCAAAAGTGGAAATGTATATTATTTTCGTATGTTATGTTGTATGACATATTTTCACAGGTGGCGTAACCACGATCTACATGCGAGCATTGAACAACGTGGAGTCGTTCTGCTGTGAGCGCGAAGCTTGGATCAGGGGGGTGGCCTCCCTCCCCTCCCCCCTCTCAGGCCACGGAGCCGTCACCCTCCCACCTGCGTCACTCATGTAATCCTCACCTTTGCCGCCCTCCTCAGTGAAAAGGGCAAATCTGTTGCAGAAATCTTATGATGCGTTCCCACCAAGACCATCCCTTCTTGACCATTCGTAAACAAGCATGTTTGAATGAGCGACTAATGCTGCACATAGTATTACCCTGGAGGGTAAAATGCTTTGGCTATTGGGTTGCAGATATGCCCTTATCACTTTGGAGGGCATAACTGTTGATGGACGTCACGGGTCTTTATTTGAGATTGGTCTGGATATGAACAGAAGAGCCATTAGCCACGTCCAGTTTTGACATAGCATCTTACTGGAGTTGAATATTTAATCACATAGATCAGGGGTGGCTTATCTATCGGTCGTTATTTTTATGAAATTTGCATATCATGACATAGTATGGTTTTGCCAAAAAAATGGTGGCCATCCAGTAAAAGTTGGAGACCCTTATCACCAGACCAGTATCAAAGATTGACCCTACTTTTTGATGGCCTTTCTTGCTGCTATAAGACTTAGACTTAAGGAACTAAAGAAAAAAGGGATTGAGAGTTGAAACTTTGTAGCGTCGTTGTGCCAGTATAAATTCTCGTAAAGTATTTTTTGTTTTGAAATTGTCAAAAAAAAAAGTTAGTAAATAGTATATACATTTGACTTTTGCGCCGTGTGTTAGGAAATGATTGAGCGTGTTGTCGTAAATTGTATTGTAATGGTAGTATAAAGTCAAATGAAAGTAATATTGTCGTTGTCTCGTTGAAGTTAATAAATTCTTGTGTTTTCAATGCGACATTTATTTTCCATAAATAACAACTGTTAGAATTATCACTTAATAAACAATAGGGAATATGCATGGATTTTAAAAATCGCATTTCTCATCAAAATATGAAAATACCGTAAAAGAGATCACCAAAACGGAAATTAAAATTAAAATCGGTCAAGAAATACGGAAGTTATAAGCATTTCAAACTTCTAATTAGACAGAGAGATCCGATGTGCACCGTGACGTCATTGTGCACTGCGGCCATATAAACTCCATGTAAAATTCCGTTTTTCTAGAAAGAGATAGGAACAAATCTTTGTTGGCTTATATCTTGGTTATTTTTATAGTTATTCAAAAAATGATTTTTGTGATCTGTTTGTTACATGAATCAGCTTCAATTGAAGCTGTAAAAAAAAAACATGCATATTCCCTATTCAAGGTATAGACCTCATTGTTTCTTATAAATGCACAGGTAGAAGCCCTCCAAGAAACCTCTAGTTCATTATCTGTTTGATATTTATGTAATATATTGCCAGCCAGTCCATGATACATGAACAGCGGCAGTGTAACATAAACCTTACAATTAATATCACAATAACATTTAAGAATATGGTCTCAGCACGAATCTCAATACGAGTATGACATACAATCTGTCTGAAATATTTTAATAACAATAAAACAAAACAGGTAAGGTCTACCTTATTTTCTTTATACAAAATAAAACAACACCACTATGACTAAGGTCTAACTGATTTCGGCATTGACTGATTTTACGAGGTCGTAGGCCGTTAAAAAAACGTTTTTTTTAAACTGTCCATTACTATAAAGGTAAGCTGAATGAATGAAGAATGTCCTTACTTCCCTACAAAACATAGTAATTTTAGAAAGTAGCCGGTTACTACCTACATATTTAACACCCTGATGCACAATCGTCAATTAGCACTAATGTCCCATAAGGATACGAGTACCTTCTGTCACTGTTTAACTCGCCAAGGTAGAACTTTTATAAACTGTGTGCAACTGGGCTTAAGACAGTCTTGGATGTAGTCCTTGAGAGCTAAAGCCAGCCAGGAAAGCGATTTCTGCAAGGTGTTATAAAATCGCAAGAAAGTTTTTGGAGCCGCTTACCAATACGACCCGACGCAACTGGCAAAACACAAACATTCGAAAAAAACTCCCAATATTTTTCCTCTGCGCGTGTTGCCCTAAAAACAGTTTCACGGTTGTATGTTGATTTTATTACACCTTCCATATAACATTAACAATAAACGTAATACACATATACTTAATTCCTACGAATACAATTATTTTTACATATTGACTGCCAACTACGAGTATATTCGTAGTTTTTGTTTGAAAATAGTATGAATATACTCGTAGCTGGCAGTCAATGTGTGTGTTAAAGCATACATAATATCTAGATAGACCGCAATAGCTTTTAAAAAGACCGTAGGGGTTTTGCTCGTTTATTCGCTATTACGCTCTTAAGCTGCACTTACACGAGGTTTTTGATCTATATTTGCTCTCAACAGTGCAGATAATTACATAACGCAAGATTGACAAGCAATGCCGTTAAATGTTGTTTGCGTTAGATAACACGTAAGTGCACTTATAACCGATTTCCCCCGACCCTGAATAACTTTTTACAGATTATAAAAAAGTGAAGCTGTTTTACTCCATCTCTTGCTCTCGGTGTTGCGCTTCGCATGGCTGATGCCCTAGTCCCAGACCTCCCTGCAGACGCCGAGCGCGTCCCGCTTGTACCCGGGTTGGCAGGGAGAGTGGCTGGCGATGTACAGCTCGTTGTTGATCGGCATGAAGCGGCTCGGCCTCACGTTGCGCAGGAGTTCCTGATGACATGAGCGCAAAATTTAACTCTCAGAAGCCTACTTATTTTCTAATAGATATTATAAATGTTAAAGCTTGTGTTTGTGAGGATGTTCAAATGAACAAATTCGGATAAAACTTAGCACAGTAGTACTTGGTCGTGGAATGAACTACCATAGTAGGTATCCTAGAAAATGTTACAGTTCCCGCCGTCGTAACTTAAACAGAGTTCTTGAAGGGCGCGTTGTCATGTATAGCAAGAACGTTATAAAGAAAGTGGAGTTTCTTTGAGGTAATACTTTGTAGCCCCATTACGGTCTTATTCCACTGCTATATGCTTTCGTCAGAAATCATTTACTACGATTCAGAACCCTGCAAAGGTAGGTAGGTTAAGTTCGTTAGGTATCTTTAGATACCCAAAGGGCAAACTGCGCAAAAACCGGAGCCCTGCCGCGGGGCAGGACTCTGTCGAATAGCAGTGGAACAACAAGCAGTGGATCCACGAGTCCGGAACCTTTATTTGTTGGTGTCGATATCAACGTACCACTTCGATGATCTTATTATCCAGGATCCGGCTCTTCTCGCATTCGTTCTTTATCCTCCTCCACTGGTCTTCGGTGTTCTCCCGAGGGTGCACATGCCTGGCACTCACGTACGTAACCAAAACAAGCAATAAAATAACTGGTTTTGCCATAGTATTTTTTTTTGAGAACGTGTGTTCAAGTAGTCGTTAATTTTGTTTATGAATCGTCAAGATTGCGGAGTCCTTATAAATGGTGTAGTGTTATCTCTGGGCTCGCACCGATCGTACGACTAATTCTCGGTAGTAGATAGATTACAAATTTATATGTTCGGTTGGATAAAATGAGAACTAACGATATTCTGTTATTTTGGTGAGCTGTTTTTATGACAGTGGCGCCCCCAGTAGGTGTCTTTGTTTGTGGAAGTCCCGGTGCCAAGCAGACTGTTGACACAGGACGGTGTGACGCAATTTTGGTCAGTGTATGCGAAACGTTTACGTCAATGGAATGATTTTTGGAAGGCAAATTGAAACGAAACGACGTAATACCCAGGATTTTTTAAGATTATTTCTTTGAACTGGCTGTACGGAGCGAGGTTTGTGTTGTGAACTTTGCTTTTAAATAATGCGGTTGGCAATTTTCCAAGATTTAAAAGTGAGTGAACAAATGTTGAGTCAGAAGCGAGAGCGACCGTGATAGCTATTTACTAAAGTCTATTATGTATGTACGAGTATATATCGGGGCCGACGTGATCAAGCTTGACCAAAGCCATTTTTTTTTATTGTAAACAAAAATGTAGGTATGTAAACACTTTATTGTACCTACAAACAGTCCGTAAGTTCCTAAAAAACCTTCGGATTTTAGAAGCATACTTCGGGTATTGATTGACGATGACCATTGTTAATCTGTTATGGTATTGTTATGACGTCACCCTCCATTACTGTCAAGTAAATAAGAGCTATCAAAACCTTGCCGCCTATAACAACAAATAATTATTTAACGGGGGCCATTTGCAACGTTAAAAGATGGCGGACGTGTAATTGGTTTTTGACTTTAATTTTTGGGTAATTACTAATTAGGTGTTCAAAGTTCTTTTCTGATAGTGATTTGTCCTTTTTATGCCTTTGTGTCGCACAGTGATTGAAGACTTGGACTTATTTCGTGTATCTGGCATCTTTCTTCTCGTTTCAAGTGGACTCGTAGTGGTGCAGAGGTTAAAACTATCTTGACCTACAAATCACCGTACAACGTTGCCCCCAATCTTCCTAGAGAAGATTGGATTGTGTTTTATTGCTATATTGATTTATACTTATATATACTTGACACTGGCGAAATCACTTCACGTGGAAACGCCATATCCCCGCGGTAGTAGCTGTTCAAGTCGCCGCGGGGGCAAAGAAAGAAGAAGAATTATTTAACGAAAAAAATTAACAGGACAAAAATAACGGTGAGTGGATTTTATTTCACATATTTAACTAATGAAAACATAAATTATGTGACTTTGCATTTTAGAGATACCAAAAGATCTCAAATAGTGGTTCAGGCAAACATATAACAGAACTGATAGTTGTTGAACAATGGAAAATATTTAGGCCCAGACCGGAATTTCTCAGAATTAAACAGGTAAGTGGTTGTTTTATAGTTTAATATAGTAAAATTAACAATTTGCATTATTGTGTTTATTTTTTTTGTAAATAAGTTGTATAAAGCCTATAAATGAAAGTTAAACAAACTTTAAGTCTGTTACATTTTTGCCTAAACCGGTATTTAAAAAAATACGATTAAAATTAATTTGCGTTGATACAATTTGTTTAATTTTGCCTGACAGCGTTTTGATATATTAATTTTAATAATTGTATGTTCAAAAATCACTGTTGATATTTTTGAAGAAGAATTAAAAATATCGAAAATATTTTGTTATTTTCATTTTCGTGGGGGAATTTGATTAATTCTGCAAAAATATATTGGGTCTACCAATTATTTATACATAATAACTAAAATTCTCCTGTCAACTATTTTGCCTTGAATTTTTTTCACAAAACGCGTTTTTGTTATTTTTACTTTGTTCCGGTCATGGAAAATGACAATTTTTTTGTTATTATTTGGAGAGATAAGTTGAAATACATGATTCTAGAAAAAAAACGCTATTTAGATTTTTGCAAGTTTAAAAGCTAAAAGCCCCCTCTAATAGGTAAATAGTTAAGTAAATAAGTAAGTATCAGTGTATAGTCTCACACAAATTGTCATAGTCCCAAACTAAGCTATGTTCTACCTTAGGATCGGAAACCTAAAAAACCTCTCGACATTATGAACAGTTCCCCCAACTTCTAAATAGCGTTCGACTGGTTATAACTAATTAACTATCACACTTGCACTCGCAACTGACACTACATTTGTCACTCAAGTTTCATAGAAAAACGAAGATTTCAAATCGTTATTATGAAACTAGTACTTGGTACTAGTACCTACTGTTGCCCGTCTGAGTCAAGACTACACGTCATTGGTCATTTTTGTCCAGGAAACTGACGCAATACGTGGCCTGAACGACGTCAGTACGCTTACCATGAGTTACAATTACCGTACTCGTTAGCGATTTGAATGATCTGTCCCTTTCACTCTATAAGAATACTATGAGGGACAGAGAATTCGACTCGCTACCTAGTACGGTAATTGTAACTCATGGTAAGGGTACATAATCTTACGACACAAGTGTCACCAACGCGCCTGTAATCAGGTAGTCAATCCATTCATTTTTCAGGTAACTTTCCTTGAAATATTACAACAAGGGACGCTTATCTAACAGATTGGGACGGAAATAAACACTGATTAAACTAAACTTAGGTATTAGTGTATTTGTTGTTTTGTGTCATAACAATTCATAATAATCGTTCAATCCTTAAGATAGCTAAAAAAAATCGTGAATCCGGATCGATACCGAAAGTCTATGTTATTATTCGTTTTCGGTCTTCTTGTTTCGAAGTACCCTAAAATGTGCCTACTTTGCTCCCCCATGGCCCCATGGGTAATTATGCTCCATCGTTATTTTGAGGTAATATGTATAATAAATCATTAAGTATATTGCTTTCATTCACGGCACGGCTGGATGTACCTACTTCGTTTCTTTACAGAAAATTTGTCATCGACCTTGACTAATAAGTAATAAAAGAAAGAGTCACTATGGAGCATAGTTACCCATGGGGGAGCAAAGTAGACACATCTTACGGTACCATGATTGACAAAGACTATTCGGTCAATAAGATAGCAATACACAACTGTCTAACGTGGCAGCTCTTAAAAATTAAGTAAGTCAAAAGTGAGATTTCCCGATGGTGTCAACTTGAAAGATCAATTTCGTATCCCCTTGTGGGCTACATGACGGTGTCGGCGTAGTTTTCCCAGAGCGACAGGTTGGTGTTGGGCATGCGCCCGCGCCTCACGCACAGCAGGTTGTAGCCCATGATCTCGCCCAACGGGCAATTTGTGTCCGCTGCCGGAAAATAAAATCATTAGACTTTATATACATACATACATAAAATCACGCTTTCATTCCCAAAGTGGGGTAGGCAGAGCTAAAGAATTACCAACAACTTTTAAAACTTGTTGATAATTCTATAACCACACTTTGTACAATAATTAGATTTTATATGTCAAATAAAAAGTTATTCCACACCCAATGGCAGCTAAAAATAACTTAAAATTTCCACCTGGCGTTAGTAAGGTCAATTAATTTGACTTTAGAATCGGGGAACGTAGTTAAAATAAGTCGTTTTAACTCTCGTGACGATTCAAATCTTTATAAGCTCATCAGTACCGCCGGATGCTGTTTAGGCTATTTTTGGTCCAATATATCACTTCCAAATTACGCCTAGAAAAGTGGCAATTACTCCACCGACAAGAGCCTAGTCCACCCAACGAAGACCAAAAACTGCCTCTTAGGGGAAAAAACTCGTGTACAAGCGAATTTTGGCATAGCTGTAGGGAATAGCGTTTTAAACCACATACTAAAAGTACTGATGCGTGGGGGCGAAGCTAACGGGTGGGAGGTTTTTATAGTTTTTCGTAAATAACTCGTAAACGGTGGCCATTGCAAGAAATGTTCCATTACTTTATAAGTACTATTATTACCTTTAACATTATGAAGTTTAATTATTATGACATAAATTGGTATAAAACCCAATGATCAAGAAGGGTTGAGCTACTCCAAGGCACGTGCCACACTTTCATATTTAGCAAGTTGTAAAATCCTGCGTTAAGTGCATTTTCGTCATTTAAACTGGAACCAACTATATGACTATGAATTTTATGACTTCCAACAAATATGACCCGCAATAATTGACATTCAGATTTATACTCTTCAATATTATGACTTTTAACATAATGACTAATAATAAGTATAATGTAAAACGTTTTGGACAACAACAATCGAAACTTTAACTATGTCAGTCAATAGAGACGCGTCTTATAACCCTACTTTCATAGCTTTAACTTAAACGGTCCAACTAATTTTCATAACACCTAGCTACACTCTCGGTCAAATAATACGGCTCAGAGTGCGTTTTTCATACAAACGAGGCTATTTCGAAGCCTTGGTTCCTGGACACAGGCATGTTTTGAGTGAGGTTTAATGGTGGATACTCCGGGGTTAAACAGTGGAGGTCAAAAGTGCTTAAGATACCTAACAGATCGCACAATCAGTTAACACCACAGCGAGAGAGCATGGGTCAGCATTTGGATTTCCTTACATTTTATTGCCATTTTATATGTTTTTCTGAACATGCACAATTCCGGCGTTATACGCAGATTCAATCCGTTGGATATCTTAGGCAATCTGGAAGTCCTGTATCGATTCTCGGGGTGTCCATCATCAGATTTCACTAAAAGCATCTCCTGGCGAGGAACCAAGGCTTCCAAATAGCCTCTTTAGTATGAAAAACGCATTCTGACCCGTATTATTTGACCGCGAGTGTAAAAATCACCAAAAAACTTGCTCCTTTTACCGAATCTGAATCGGTCTATCCGTTGAGGGGCTACGACGGCGCCGCAGACACGCGGACACACAGAAACCGTTACTCACGAATGTTACAATTATAACGCCGTATATTTCGTATAACCGTATATGGGTCAAACGCACACAAAAAACAAAAGTTGTCTCTCCTGTGGTCAATAGTTAAAGGCTTGTGTGAATATTAGATATGTTTTTATCTGATCGGGCCAAAGTAGACCTGACGCCGTATATGCGGTTTTTTTTTAATTTTATTTTTATGGCATGGGTTGGCAAACGAGCACACAGGCCACCTGATGGTAAGTGGAAACTGAGACCCATAGACATTCGCATTCACAAGACTGCAAATGGGTTGCCAACCCTGAGGACTAAGATGGATTGCCTCTATGCTAGTCATTTCACCGGCTGTCTTATCCCCAAACCGGAACACAACAATACGAACACTGCTGCTTGGCGGTAGGTTAATGGATAAGATGGTTGTACCAACCCGGACGGACCCTGCACAAGTAAAGTAAGTAAGTAAGTAAGTAGGGTTCAGCTAGAAAATTAGGCCTTAAAAACGTTAACTTCGTGTATGTCCACAGGAAAGATGCGAACCTAACTCTGCGTATGACCCATATTCGTCTCACCGCTGCTTAACGGTGCGTATATTACGGTGCGTCAAAAATGGGTCCATGTTGTTGCTATGACCCCGTCTTTTGTTTACGCAACGACACCGAATTTAATGCAGCGGTGGGGTCACACTTTTATAGGTGGACTGGGTCGTCGTACGTCGCGGCGTTGAAGTAACTATGAAAAAATTAACAAAAATGAAGACGACTTAATGGAAGTTACAGATGCGAAATGCAACTAACACGAGTAACTTTTTAAGGCAATTCATACCCCGTACAGAAGAAAAACCCCGTCACAGATTACCATGGTAAATTGCCTAGAAAAGTTTGTGTGTGTAAATTAGTATTTCACAAAGTTTAACTAAAGAGCTCAAGTCACACGCAACAAAGGCGAGTTTTTTACCGAACCACTTGGCAACCAATCGAACTTTTTACGTTGAACTCTGTATTTTTTTTTAATAAATTTACACCTCTGCCCTCCTATTTATTTACACAAATCTAGTTAACTGATAAAGGTATAATGAAAAAGGACATGATTTTTAATAGAAGTTTATTGAAATCCTACAGATAAGATACAAAAGAAACACCAAATAACATCCTATTTTCATATTTTTAAACCCGTCATATAAGCACTACCTACAGTTTCTTTTCTGGCACTAATTTTACATTTGCTTTACGGTAATTATGATGTTGTGGGATAACCGAAGGGTTTGCTATGTAGTGTCCTCCTTTATGATTGGCTGGTATATGTTCAGATTTGTAGGAAAGCGGTATATGCACCTCCGGCGTTGGGGCGTGCGAATACACGGATGGCCAGCGTGCTACGCTACCCTGGTATACAGTTGGGGAGCAACCGAACAGGATTGGCTGGGCGCAGCCCCTAGCACCAGCATGGGGAAAGGAAGCGATTGCCTGAGCCTCGCCGTAAGGCGCCTGATACCTCTGAGATGCTGCAGTGTTCCGTAGGTAAGACATCGTCGGCAGAATGTTGTTCATCATGGAGTCGTGAGATAACTGCGCCAAGAATTCATCATAACTTGAAGCTCTCGCCATACGCATATTGAAAGGCATATTCTGAGACTCGTATATATTACTATCGAAGACCGGCGTGTCGTCTTGAGATGGGATCAAACCATGGATGTATGTGCCGTAGCTTGGAAGTGGGCTATCAAATTCATTAAGGATATGTGAATTTAGTCCTCCATAACTAGGATTTTCATATGGCATCTCTTCTACAGTCATTGGGTACTCCAAAGTACGCAGATCTTGTTCATAATCCGGTCCTAGTTGATCATAGTCCTGCTGTGATTCGAAGAAAGTCCCAAAATCGTCTCCAGGATATGGTAACACAGACCGCTTGAAATTTTCCTCAAACTTGGCTTTACTATTTTCATTCTCGTAGAAGCACCTCACATCGCCGTTTTGTGAGTGTAGGCATGGTCCCAGTATTGATTTCTTGCTTTGTTTGTGCTCTACATCGTAATAGTTGTCATTGATTATTTCCAGAACTTCCAGGTTGCCCGTAGCAGGATCAACATAATCGATAAGTTGAACAGGGTAATTTTGTACGAGTATAATAAATGAACAGAAAATCAACAGTATTCCCTTGTCCATTGCACGGGTGTAGTTGCTGTACTAATTATCGGGTCGGCAGTAAGCGACACCGCTCGAATTACTTGATTTAGTATTGCCGCCTGGCGCGTGTTTGTTTAATTATGTTGCAATGTAATTTTAAGTCAGGAATGCGAAAAAGTCAATAAACTTGATGCTGAGTGTCCTTCCAGTAATTAATGTGTAATGTATACGTATTTGTGCTAACTGCAAACTTTTCTGGGCTACTAAGGTTTTAAATTATACATAACAACTAGCTGTTGCCCGCGACTCCGTCCGCTTTGAAGTCGTTCATTGCTACTCACGGTAAAAACATCCTTCCTTAAGGTTCAAGCTATCTTCATACCAAATTTTACCGAAATTGGTTCAGCCGTGAAAGCGTAACAAAGTTACTTTTACTATAATATTAGTGGATAAACCAATTTGATTATATGTAAGTGACCCTCTTATTTGTAAACGCGGTACAGCTTAACTGTGCTTAAAGTACGAGTAGGTACTTAGCTTATCTTATCTTATCTTACAGATGGGTCCTTTCAGATATATTTCAAACTATCAATTCATCAACGCCATCTTGATAGTTTTAAATCCGTTACCGAGCGTTTTTCGAGGGAATACCTACTTGCCAAGCACCTTATCTATGTGGAAACAGCTCTCGGCGGCGCGGCGTCTGTATTTCCGAACCAATGCGACTTGGGGCCGATAGAAAAACGAGCCTACTCTTTTTAACCAACTTCAAAAAAGGAAGAGGTTATACGTTCCACTGTATGTATCTTTTTTTGAATATGTTCACCGATTTTTCCGTCAATTATGGTTCGATTTCAAAAAATCTTTTTTTGTTTTATAGAGTATTCTTTCGAAGTGGTCCCATTGTCACCAAATTGTAATCTAATGAGGGGATATATGAGGAATTTCAATAATTTAGTAACAAGTACAGCATTTGCATTCAAAAAGTATAACTTGGTTTAGTGGAACTGGTTATGATGACCACAGATGGCTAACGGAACTCCTCAACGCTACCTATTTCAAGGGTGGTATGTGGTATCTCGATTGTGATAGTTAAGCGACTATAACGTAGAATATTTAATTTTTTAAATATGACTATGACTTTCCCGAGGCGTTACTTATGAGGTGAACTTGAAATGTCTTAAAGTTTCATATCAACAGAAGTAGGACTACATAACAGCTTTTTATGATCACAATTTTTTTAAAACACTTCTTTTCTCAAAGGCCGGCGGTGAACCTCCGATTCCTCTGGTGCAGCGGGTGTTTATGGGTCACGATGGTTACTTACCATCAGGTGACTCGATTGCAAATATGCCTCCGTTTTCATATAAAAAAAATCCTCACGATGTTTTTCTTCACTGTAAGAGTATCAGGTAAATGTACTTAAATTACAAAAACTCATTGGTATAAATAGTACCTGGCTGCCGCTTTCAATTTTAAACAGTACTATCTCGAATGCGTTGCCATTGCAATTTGAACCTTCTTCTTGAAGCGGTAAAGTTGGTATTCATATGAAATATTTTGTTATTTATGCGTTTCATTGTGCTCTGCTAATTAGCGGTCGGGCTTCACAAAAGAGAACAAAGCCATTCATTGGAAGATAAGCTCTTAAGTGGATTCTGACATTTTAAATATATCCTACTATACATTGCGACTGCGGGGGTTCGAACTGAGTACTTTACGATCACGAAATTTACCCCGCAAGCCACTAGGCCACCGATGCTCTGTGCTTCAACTACGCTGTCCTTATCTGTCATTGTGACATTTGAATTTGACAGAAAGGGACCGAATATTTAATGAAATCACGTTTATAGAGCGTGTATGAATAAGGGGGCTAAGAAGACTTTACTAGGGCTATATTGCTTCCGATAAAACTGTTGGACTGTACGGTCCAAAAAAATTAAAAATCCTGAATTAAAAATGATTATTTCCTGATATAACGGAAAATGTTATTTAAATAAATTGAAGTTGTCAAATTTTTCAATTTTGGAAAACATTTTTTTTTTATTGTATTGCATAGAAAATAAAGTTCAAAACAGAATGAGTATTTTCTCTTGCGTTTTCCGACCATATTATATTAACTGCGGAACCCTCGGTGCGCGAGCCCAACTCGCGCTTGACCAATTTCTTCATTAATTGTCACCAGTCTAATTTAACCAAAGCTACGTCATAAAGCCTCTTTAAACTATACTAAATTGCGAAATTAACGTTTGTTAAAAGACAATATTTACCAAACAGCAGCCATCCTCGTATATTAAATCTTACAAGCTGCAAGAGATATATCTAAACTCGACTCTATTGTAAAAGGATTTGGAGCGCGTTCAGGTATTTTTGAGTAGCATGAGTGCTTCAATATATTTGATGGCAACTGTAGTTTTGGTTAAATCAAATGAATTTTAAGTACTACTGGTTTAATAAAACCAGAACAAAATATATTAGGATATCATCGTAGAACCCTGTCACAATGCGGTAAGGATTAAACATCTCATCACTCAGATTTGAGCGATTTGGTCTGTCAATGCGACAGAGTAGTAAAAAATAAAGGGCTTCGAAGAAATTTGAAAAACATCGAAATCAATTAAAAAATATTTAATTATTGTAGTTTTGTGATCGCGGTTACACTAACATAGTAAACATTAAGTACAAAAAAATAATAAGTTAATTAAATTAAACGTTATACCTACGCCCAACGAAACCAAAAGTAGATTCATTTAGCATCTTTCTTTTTGAGCACCATATAATGAGTCCCTTTCCCTTCTCACAGCTTATCGGAGATCAAAATTGGTTTCGGTTTGTAACTCTTGAACAGTGTTCGCTTGGACGGAATCCCAGTTTTAGTGATGTCTCTCTTCATTTGCGTGTTGGTTTTCTCGCTGCCGCGGTAGGCTGGGGTGCCATAGCTCGTCCCGGAGTAGGAGTGGGCCTTGGCCAGGCTGCCGGACACTACGGAGGGGGAGCAGCTCAGCAGCAGCGGGATAGCGCAGCCACCCACGTGAGCGTTGGGGAACACGCCCACCGCGCCGGACCCGGACCCGTACCCGGCACCACCGCCGGACCCGGACCCGTACCCGGCACCACCGCCGTACCCACCGCCTAAAGCCAAACCAGACCCGTACGCCCCTCTAGATAATCCGTGACGCTGTCCATCCTTCAATGACTGGGTCTTCGCCGTATCCAAAGACTTGAAACCGGTGCTCAATCCCATATGAGTATCAGTCAACAAGGCATGGCCACTTGCAGCTGACTTACCTTGTGTACTGAGGTGACTCGGTTTTTCCAAATTTTCAGACGCCATCGGTCGTAACAGCTTTACTGCCACTTGGGACGTCTGACTTTGACCTTCCATTTGATCGGATGGCTTCACCAAATGATGGCTACTGTCTTCGTGGTTACCGGAAGTTGATGACATAACGTCAGTCCCTTTCTTAATAATCATTTCAGGCTTTGAAAGGTGCTCATTAGCTTTCAATGCACTTTTTTCCAGCTTTTCAGAATTTAAGGTCATCTCGGGTAGGTTTTTTGTTTCGGCAGATTTCATTAATTTTGTAGTGTCAACAATTGGGACGCTTTTTTCATGATCCAAATGAGTAATTTTTGAATCCAAACTCTCGCTAGACTTCATAGTGTTTACGAGGGCAGCTGGTTCCAAAGATTTGGCAATCATTTTATTTTCATTGGTCTTTATGGAATGTTCATCGTCCCTAAAGGTTTTGATATCTCCATTAGACATTGACTTCTTATTTAAAGAACTATCGGAACCAAGCTGCGTCGACTCAAAATTAGAGTTCTTTTGATGGAAATGCTCCTCAGCGATATGGTTCATTTCTTGATTATCGCTAAGATGACTTTGGTGTGACTGACTGCTTTCACTTCTAGAAGACTTCTCATGGTGTTCATTTATGCTGTGATGATGATGTTCATTAGCCTTTGATTCACTTATTGATGATGCAGAAGAATCCATATCGTTTTTCGAGTTGGACGATTGAATTTGTTCAGAGTGTCCGTGTTGACTTGGCAAACTTGACTTTTCCTCGGTTGACTTGCCCATAATTTCCATTTTCGGGGCTCGTTTGCTTGAAATGTTTTCTTCATTGAGTATTGGAGCATCAAATGAATTCTGCTCTTTATTTTTAAGAGAAGAGGTATTTTCCATTGCCGCAGACTTCATTTCGGTATTCTCATTATGCTGAAAACTATCTTCTATGTTCTTCACCAGTTCAACGTTCTTCTGGATATTGTCAATAGCATCCTTCCATTGAGCCAATCTTTCCTGTTCAGAGTTACCTAGCTGCAAGTGTACATTATGAACTTCCGCGTCCTTGAATGTAGTCGCATGCACGTTCATTGATTCCAGGTTGCCAAAGTTGAGTTGCATGTGATGTAAAGCTTGTTTAGCCGTCTCAATATTTTCATGTAATTTCACATCAGATTCCGATTCCCCGTGCTTCCACTGACCCGACATTCTAGAACTCTTCTCTGCTCTTTGCAATTTCTTTTGCAGGGTATCAACAGCTTCCTTTGCCATTTTCAGGCTTTCTGCTACTTCGCTTTCAGTAATTTCTTCATCGGCATCAACGCTGGAACCATCAGTGAGCTCGCTGGACTTGGCGACGAGTTCATCATCGCACTTGGCTTCCATCTCCTTAAGGCATTGGTTTTTGGATTCCTTGGAATCGGTGGAGTGGGTTTTGACCTGCTCATCATCGGCACGGTAGTGGTGTCCGTGATGTTTGAAGAGAAGGGGCTTCTTGAGTCCCAAGTGGTGCGGTATCACAGGCTGCACGTAGGTGTGGTGCACCACCGGCAGAGGGTGGATCGGAGCGGAGACATAGTGCGGGCCATGCAGACCCAAGGTCGGCGATCGTTTCAGATTCTGACTAATTTTGTAATCTGTGATGTCATCTGGGAGCGCCGGCCCTGCTGTGGCAATGGCTGCCAGAGCAGACAGCACCACTAAAGTCTTCATGGTGTGCTGCTGTAATGTGATGTGGATATCAGTCCGCCAAGGCATTTATACTTAAATCATTGAGCATCTACTGGTCCCCCCGCCACTCTCCGAGGCGAGTACGTGCCGATTCGTATGACGCGTGCGGCTTGTGCTGCGCGTGCGCCTTCCGTGTAATACTGTAACGTTGCCATCGGTTCACGTCCTAACAATCGTCAAAACATAGTCATCATCACGTATTTGAGCTTATAATGGAGTATTAGTATATTTTTCACAAAATGTACATCATGATCTAATAATAAAATACAAAATGTGCAATAATTTTCCGGTCAATACATTCCAAAAATGTTCCGGTTGTTAATTAACGGCTCAGGGCGATTTGAAACCAAAAACCAGTAAAACTGAAATCGGCGTGTTGGGAAATTTTAAACAAAAAGCGTTACATACCTATTACGTTTGAGTCGAACACAGAAGTACCTAGCTGAACGATTTAACCCCTTGTCGTAACTTATATGATTTAATAAATTCAAACCACTCTCGCTTTAATACGTTACTGCGACGAGGTGCTAAATGTACAGATACTTCTGAGTTCGACTGTACTTTTATGATACTATTTAAACCATTTCACGACTATGCGGATCATAGGTAACTATTTTTATTGGCGCCGTATTTAATAAGATACCTATCGCAATAATCAAAGCAAAGCAAGCTTTAAAAAAGCCGACTGCATTTTTAGGGTTCCGTAGTCAAACTAGGAACCCTTATAGTTCCGTCCGTCCGTCCGCAGCCTAGCTCAGAGACTCTAAACAGCTGTAATTTGGCATGCATATACATATTAGTCGCCGTCAAAGTGGTAAAATAATATCTTGGAAAAAAAAATTGTTTAGTGTTTCTCCCGGTCAAAACTACTAATACTAAAAATCTGAAAAATATCTCGTGTTGCAAGAGCGAGTCGTACGCGCCAGTCGATAGGTACCTTCTTGCAAGGTCTAATAAAACAAGGTCAAGGTCTTCTCTTCCGAAAGGGACACTTTCTACGTCATCACATAGTTGCCACTGGGGGTTTCCGCGCATCCGTTTTTTCACAAGATGGCGCCTGTGAAGTGAGGTCTTTTTGACAGTTGATGTTAAAATATATGCCTAGAAGAAGACCAAACTAGTGACAATTTACTTTTTCACTTGATATATACACATTTCAAATATTTAGGTACAAAATTATTTCAATTTATATTTTTTACGTATTTTCAACTGTCAAAAAGACCTTACTTCCCAGAGGCGCCATCTAGTGAAAAAACGGATGCGCGGAAACCTTCCTTGATTAACCACTACCCCATGATTAATTTAATTTAAGATTAGTGTACGGTTTTATTTCAAAAATCATATATATATAACGAATAATATAAGTCACGAGCATAATTTACATATTTACTTTAATTAAATGATCTATTTTAATATTGTAAATGCATTTATACATGAAAATAACTAACAGGGTTTTTTTTTTAACATAAAGGTTACATTACAATGTGGGATTACAATCTGATACTACAGGCATCACCGGATTCACCAGATCAAACTGGCCGGTTATACAGGGTGTCCCAGAAACCAACGTCAACCCGCCTAGGGCTGATAGAGCAGCTCATAAGCTATCGATTTAACCCCCATGTATGTTCAGCAATTGTTATTAGTTTCCGAGATATTGATCATTTAAATCGGAGTTTTTGCCATTTTTCCTTATGTCCGTGGTACGAAAAAACCCTAAATTCATGTATTAATTCAGATTTTTTTTTGTGTTTTCTTGCATGATTAGAATCACTGTGAAATAAGGAAGTTTTTAAAGCTATATGCCAATTTCTTTTTTATTACAAATGTTTGAGTAAACGCACAGAGTTACTTTCTCCATACTAAGAGAACCCCGCGTCTGTTTTTCACCAAGTATGGAAAAATCAACTTTGTGTGTTATCTCAAAAAGTTGTATTGAAAAAAAAATTGGCATGTAGCTTTAAAAACTTCCTTGTTTTACAGTGATTCTAATGATGCAAGAAAACACTGAAAAAAATGTGAATTAATACATGAATTTACGGATTTTTCGTAGCACGGACATAAGGAAAAATTACAAAAATTCCGATTAAAATGATCAATATCTCGGAAACTAATAACAATTGCTGAACATACATGGGGGTTAAATCGATAGCTTATGAGCTGCTCTATCAGCCCTAGGCGGGTTGACGTCGGTTTCTGGGACACCATGTATATCTGTCAATTTGATGTTTAAAAAAAAAAAAAACCAACCTATGGGAATATCATATTCCACTCTCGCACGGTATCATTAATTCGTTACGCTAAATTATGCACCAATGATTTTCAAAATGTCGCGGTAAAATTTGTAGATGTAATATTTTTGTAATTTTTTATAATATTACGCCATATTATAATATTATAGCTGATTTACATTGGTCCAGCAAAAGTATGCCAGTAGAAGTACAATTGCGTCTTTACAATTAGCTCTCACCTCAAACATGAAAACCAACTCGTCAATGTACTTCTACTGGCGTGTTTATGCTCGACCAATGTAAATAAGCCATTATCCGGCCGCACATCGCGTCGGCTGTCGCGTTCCCCATCGCGTCGGCTGTCGCCTCCCCCATCGCGTCGCCGCCGGTCTCAAGCGTTTAGAGCCTTATAAAGTGACCCTGACTAACCCTAGTTACCTGTCCAAGAGTCAAAAATGAGTGTTTACTTTGACCTATCTTGAGACGAGCGTCTCAGCCAAGATGAGTTTATTAAGGACCGCGTTAACTAAACCCATCTTGACCGAGACGCCAGTCACAAGTTACGTCAAATTAACGTCAGACTGTAAACTGTAATTTTTGACACATGACGCAGACGAGCATTGCAGTCGAGGTCAGTTTATGAATACTGCCCTGATTCAGGCCCTGAGGGGTTATTATGATATAGCCATGCAGTTCAGTTTACGCTGAGAGAAAAAGACAGAGCTATATAACTGTTATAGCTCTGTCCTTTACGCTGGCCGTAAAATGAACTGCATAGCTATGTCATAATAACCCCCTGGAGTCGGCTCGCTCCGTAGTGAAGCTCTTTACTACATAGTAGGAGTATTTAACCGTAAATTGAATTAATCTAAAAATAATTTGCCGAAACCTTAATTGATAACAGGATCCGAAGCCACAAAAATCTCAAAAAAACAATTATGAACTAATTCTTTATTTCATGTTATTTGTGCTGTCTTACGTGATATTTGTAGGTATAAACACTCACACATCTCAAGAATTAATCAAGTTCTGTATCTCAAGATTTATTTAGACGTGATAGTTTTTTTTTTTAATTCGTTATGTGAGCCTTCATTAAAGATATTTTTTCAGATTTTTAGTATTGGTAACAAAAAAAAAATAGCGCTTTAAAGCTTAATATTTCATAAACGGATCTCTTAATCAAAACATTGTGTGTACAAAGCTGCAATATTTTTGAAAGACCTATACTACGACACCCACACTATGGGATAGACTAGAAAAAAAAATCCTCACATTACTTGAAGGGGAGCTATACCCTAAAAAAAAAACTACTATTTCTTTTACCACTTTATTGGCGTGACTCATATGTATATTCACGTCAAATTACAGCTTTCTAGGCTGCGAACGGACGAAGCGAAGCTCTACTAATAATATAGGACACAAGATAAATAAAATAGAAGTGATAATATTCAATTTACAATTTATTACATAGAAAAAATAAATTAATAAACACCATTTTCTACTTACGTACTACATTTAAAGCCTGTGATTCATTCGTAGAGTAGTGGAAATGATTCCTTACAATTATTAAATTATTTGGGAGTGTTCATGTTATGTTCACTTGGGACTTCGTGGTCGTGCAAGATGAGATGATGATGATGGTCAGCGTGATTGGTAACCTCCTTGGCTTCCCTCAGCTCCGTAGTTTCTTCCTCCTCGTGTTGCTTGTAGGAAGGTATGGAGGAGTAGGCAGCGTGCTTGGCGTAAGCGAGGTGACCGGCGGCGACGTGGGGGGCGCAGCTTAGGAGGAGTGGGATGCCGCAGCCGCCAACTTTAGCGTGGGGGAAGTGGCCGATGGCTCCAGCCCCGTAGCTCTCTGAAGCCCCGTAGCCTGATAAACTGGCAGCAGGTGCCTCGTAAGAGCGAGCGTGCTCGGAATGCTCTTCAGGGGCCTCTTCTTCTCTGTAGTGGTGAGGACTTTGAGGAGCCAGGTACAGTGCGATGGGGGACCCTCCACAAGGCGGCCCGTAAGATGGCGCACCGTACGACGGCACTCCTCCATACGCCACGGGTCCTCCGTACCCTGGAACTCCACCGTATGGACCAGACTTCTTTGCGAACAACTCGTCTGCCGGCGCGGCGAAGGCTGACGACCCGATCACCACGGCGAGAACAACTGCGACCTTCATTGTAAATGTGGTTTATGTGACGATGGCACTTGGCATAGACTATTTATATGCTGTGATGCGGAAGCGATCGACCTGATAATGATTTTATTAAACTGTGCTTTTGGCACGTTTTGGGAAGTTAAGTTATCTTGCGATGTGCATCTAAGTGCAGAGGCTAGAACAAAATAATATTTAGATTTTTAGGGTTAAGTATCAATTACTAAAAACGGAACCCTTCTAAGAAGCGCTTTGTTATCCGTCTATCTGGTTTTCTCTGAAACGGCTGAAACTATAGAGCCGAAATTTGAACAAAAATCAAAGCGTGGTAGCACTGTTTAAAGTAAGTATACTGAAGCCTTGCTACGAGTATGTCCCGTATGGTATAGCTTCTCAAAGATGAAGAACGACTTTATGTGATTTCTAATATGTTATAAAAATAAGATATAGGGACGACACCCTTGGTGCCCGAGTCCGACTCGCACTTGACCATTTTTATTTTCTTCATAATATGTACAAGCGGTATAATATTTATATATAGCGCTATAAGTATTTTACTTTTTTGTAATTCCAAACGCTTTGTGTATTTCCAAGAAAAGGATATAAAAAAGACGAGATTCATCATTTAATCCTTAATAATACATAAATAAAAAAGTCGTGAATTCAAACCAAATGAGCAACAAAAAAAAGTTAGCATTAATTATATTTGACAACGCGCTGGCCTAGTTGGTAGTGACCCTGCCTACGACGCTAGCGGTCGACGGTCCTGGGTTCAAATCCCGGCAAGGGCAGATATTAGTGTGATGAGCGCGAATATTTGTTCCTGAGTCATGGATGTTTTCTATGTATTTAAGTATATATTTATCTATATAAGTATTGATGTCGTTGTTTAGTACCCATAGTACAAGCCTAGATCTTAGTTTGGGACTAGGTCAATTTGTGTGAGATTGTCCCCTGATATAATAATGATAGCGACATAATAATATGATGGAAACTTCTATCGCCATGCAAAGAAGGGAAATAATATTGAACGTCATCGGCATTTTTTTGCCACCTAACGGTAGAGGTAGTTTAGGAGTTTGGTTTGGTCTACCAAAATTTGCACTCTATTATTAGAACCAAAAGACCTACTTGATTGTACTTTTTTTGAGTGCCTGTAATCTTTACAAGGCATGGAAAAATCATTATCCTTTCGTCAGCTGAAAGATGACTAACAACTGTCATGGCTGTCAACGTAGTTAAAATAAATAAAATAAATAAATAAATATCAGATTTTAGAGTTGCTAGTAATTCCGTAGCTCTGCCTACCCCACTTTGGGAATGAAGGCGTAAGTTTATGTATGTATGTATATGTATGTAGGGGACAATCTCACACAAATTGACCTCGCCCCAAACTAAGCTCTAGGCTTGTACTATGGGTACTAGGCAATGATAAACTTACTTATATAGATAAATAAATACTTAAATAGAAAGAAAACACCCAAGACTCAGGAACAAACACTCGCGCTCATCACGCAAATATTTGCCCGTACCGGGGATCGAACCCGGGACCGCTAGCTTCATAGGCAGGGTCACTACCGATTAGGCTACCGCGTCGTCAAGTAAATTTAATTAAGTAAGAGTTTATACCTAACAACCGTGATCAAATAAATCGGCACGCCAATAATAGCTTAACATATTTTAACGCTTAATACAGATAAGTAAAACACCTCTAGGGCCCTAGCTAAGATCCAAACGCTACTAACGTTTTTATTTTCTATTGCTCAGAATGTTCGGGATGACATTCTCGTGCGATACGATACGATAAACAATGTGGTCAACTGTCATCCCAAACTTTTTGAACGATAGATAAGAAAAACATTAGAACCGTTTGCATCTTGGCTAGGGCCCTACTGGTGTTTTATTTATCTGTATAAAGCGACAAAATATGTTAAAGCTGCGGCTCCACTAAGGCAGAGATGAGCGGAGTGGAGCGGAGTGGAGCGGAGCTGTGCCAATATCAGCCAATAGAATCAACTTCATTCGACGTCATTTTAAAATTAACAAAGATTATCCACCCACAATGAATAATAAATTCCACAGCGAAAATATTGTTTTAATATGGCGGCATGTTTTTTTTAAAACTACTTTGACATAGTTACAAAATAGGTAGGTACTTATAGAGAATGCGAATAAACGCCACTGACCGTGTGAGTATTTAGCGCTTCAAAGAGTTGCACAATCGATTTGATCATATTTTATCGATTGTGAAATAGGGACTAAAAAGCACCTAATGTTTTGAGAATTGAATTCTGTTACCTGATTGATCGATTTTAATATAGCTGTGTTCTGGTTGGTTGATACCAAATACAAAAGTTTTTGTAAAATAGTAAATTAGTTCGAGTATATAAATAAATATCAGGGGACGATTTCACACCAATTGACCTAGTCCCAATTTAAGCTCTAGGCTTGTATTATGGGTACTAGACAACGATATAAATACTTATATAGAGAAATATATACTTAAAATACATAGTAAACAACCATGACTCAGGAACAAATATTCGCGCTCATCAACAAATAGTCAAATATCTGCCCTTACCGGGATTTGAACCCAGGACCGCTAGCTTACCTTAGCTTAGCTTAGCTAGAGTATACACGTACCAAGAAGAACCTAACGTTCCGATTCACAGTCGATGTTTATTGTGATTGTGGATTTAATTTGGTGAAGTATTCTAATTGGTCCAATTTAAATGTTTTGTAAATGTAAATCATTCTATTTTCCATTTCATATTTCCCTTAAGGAAAATATTAATATAATGTATTCCCTAGGGCCTACATGCACTACTTTAGTCTCGCTTGATAATTCTAATATGACACACTTTTTGAGCATGAGAAGTGGAAAATGTTTTAACTACTTATCAGGGTCCCTTATTCCCCTTTGTGACATTATGCTAACTCTCATTTACTTAATAATAAGAGCTTGTTATAACGTCAACAATGTACCTAGTTACTATATAGAAGCGAGAAAGGCTAAAACAAATCGTAAAACAGTTTCAGGGGGCTCTCTTCTACTCGTTAAAACCTATTTGCTTTAGCATTGTATCGCATTCTCAACGGTTCGATATTGAATATTTACTTGACAATAATGGCGGCCGAGTTAAAAACAATACGAAAAAGTCAAAAGCAATTAGGTTTTACCGAGTGAAATAAAACCCTGGTACGATGTTTAAATTACCCCTCGTTTGAGATCGTCTCATCTTAAACTGAACCTCCAATGCATATACGGACACATTGGATGCGCGGTCGATAAGTGGAACGTTCAGTTTTATATTAGACGATCTTTACCATTTTAACCACTTTAAAACGTGAAATAAAAATAAAAATACTCAAATATTAATTTATTATTTAAAACAACAACAATGTGGGTATTCTTAATCTATCACTGAGTCCGGGGGGCGTCGGGGGCGGCGGCGGCGGCGGCGGCGGCTTCGTGCACGGTGGTGGCGTGCTCGGCGGCATGCGCGTGCTCATCGACGTTCTGGGGCTGTTCATCCACGCCGCGGTAGGCCTCCGCACCAGCAATGGGCAACGCAGCACCATAAGCTGGGGCATAGTGGGACCCGTACTGGGTCTTCACCAGTTGGCCGGGCACGATCGACGGCGAACAACTGAGCAGCAGTGGCACCGCACATTTCCCCACGTGCGCTCCCGGGAACACCCCCACAGCTCCCGAGGAGTACCCTGCCCCGACGCCGTGTCCTGCGTACCCTGCCCCGATGCCGTGTCCTGCGTACCCTCCCACGGAAGCATAGCGCGCCGTCTGCATGTTCTCAGAGGCGGCGGGATCAGCGTCGGAGAAGCTCATCATTTCTGGTTCTTCGCCGGTATTGTCTTCCATGTCTTCGGCGCGGTAGTGAGGGGAGCCATAGCTTCCGTAGCTGCCGTAGTGGCCTTGCTGGTAGCCTTGCACGGGGCCGAGGTTCAGTTGGTACGACGGGGCGGGGTGGTAGGCAGGCAGGCCGGGGACCGCGTGGATGGCGCCCGCGGCCGCGCAGGGGGACACGTACGCCCCGTAGCCGTGCGAACGCGGCCTGCGCAGGTAGATCCCGCTATACGGCGCCGCCAACGTCGCAGAAACTAACAGAACACACACCACCACAACCTGCATTTTCGAGATGTTCGACTACTGTGATCACATTTCGCCATACGCTAATATTTATACATTTCGCAATTGAATTCGAACTCCTTAGATTGCATTCTGCGCTGACCGACTACTTTTGCACACTCGAGTTTATTCGGGTCATTTGTTAACACAAGCATCCGTTACGAATAATAGCTATCAATGCACTTGCATAGAAATAGCGTTTATCTATGTATGAGTGACCTCGATTATAAAAATCATTATGAATATTGAGTGTTCTTCAACAAATTACTATAGAATTTAATTTTAAAAATAATACCTTGTCACAGAAACAGAGAATGATATGAATACAATAGTTATTTTCACCTCAGCCGCTCAAACAAGCAGGTTTTGCTGCTTAAAAACAGTGAGCAAAATTCAATTTTGCTGCGAGCGAGAGGCAAAGTAGCTTTTTAATTCTTTTTTTTAAATGCCGTGAGCAGTGCTGGGGCTACTCACAACATTCGAAAAAAATTAACTTCACTTTGTTCTGTCACTTTCACTTCGATAGGAAAAAAGCGAGAGATAGAAACAACTTGATTCGAAGTTCGATTTTCAAATTCCACACATAGTAGGCCCAAAAAGAAACGAACGTTCGGATGCACACATAACCGTAAAATTGCAAATAAAACTATCTGTTAAAGTTTGAAATGTGTTTATTATAACTATTTTATACAGTAGGTACAATCATTTTTTTTATTTAATGTTTTGAAGACAAAATTAATGAAAAATAAGAAGTTTATCATGTATCTACATAATTTTGTTATCGTTTTAACAATCTTTAATTTCGTGACATAAACCGCGGGGGGCGGGCGGGGGGGGGTTTGGGATGATTTTGAATCCCGAGTAAGCGAAGGATTCTATTATTGAATCACGAGCGTAGCGAGTGATTCTAGGTTAGAATCCTGAGCGTAGCGAGGGATTCAAAGATACGAGACGTAAAAAACTTTGGTCTCGTGTGAGACATACAACTTTTCACCTCAGCAGCGAGAACAACACAGCGTGAAGCTGGTAGGGCCAACGCAGGTCTTCCGTTGTGACCATTTGGTGAATACACGACTAAATAACGACACAAGCATTTTTGCAAAATACTAATAAAATAAAAAGTGGAAAAAATAAACATGTCACTCAACTTGATAATGCCGTAGTGCAAACACAACTTTATACAGCTTTATGTAGTCTGTGGCTTTAAAAAAAACCTAACTAGGCCTTGTCTATGGCTATTGGCTACAATAATCCCGCTATTTTTGAAATGCGTTCTGAAACTGCCCCCGCGGTTTATGTCACGAAATTAAAGATTGTTAAAACGATAACAAAATTATGTAGATACATGATAAACTTCTTATTTTTCATTAATTTTGTCTTCAAATCATTAAAAAAAATAAAAGATTGTACCTACTGTATAAAATAGTTATAATAAACACATTTCAAACTTTAACAGATAGTTTTATTTGCAATTTTACGGTTATGTGTGCATCCGAACGTGCGTTTCTTTTTGGGCCTACTATGTATGGAATTTGAAAATCGAACTTCCAATCAAGTTGTTTCTATCTCTCGCTTTTTTCCTATCGAAGTGAAAGTGACAGAACAAAGTGAAGTTCAATTTTTTCGAATGTTGTGAGTAGCCCCAGCACTGCTCACGGCATTTAAAAATAATAATTAAAAAGATACTTTACCTCTCGCTCGCAGCAAAATTGAATTTTGCTCACTGTTTTTAAGCAGCAAAACCTGCTTGTTTGAGCTGCTGAGGTGAAAATTATTTTAAACTTAATTTCACGATTACATACATACTCGTACATACTGTACCTTCACGTACGATTACCTACAAGTGTGACTCACCAAAATTGACACTAGTTTGTATACATATAACGAATGTTTTTAAATGTAAAAATATATCGTAGTTTAAAAAAGTTTTGTATTTATGTAAAAAAACCATTGCTGACGTGTTCATACATACACACACACACACAAACAAACTCACGCCTTCATTCCCAGAGTGGGGTAGGCAGAGCTAAAGAATTACCAACAATTCCTAAAACCTCTGGACAATTCTGTAACCACATTTTGCACAAATAGGCTAAGATGCTTCCCAGTGTTCATACATAATATAATAAAATAAGTAATATTTTTATGTAATCAATCGTATAAGATGTAAATACAAAGGTGATGATATATAATTTGCCGGTACTGTATCTGCTAATATCTAATGTCTGAGGCATCCTTCCCTTATTGCCTATCCATATCCATGCTAGTACTAAATATTATAAGTGCGAAAGTGTGTCCTCTGTCATAAAATTTCGTATGAATTTTAGTTACAACCTTAGCAATACTATTAATTCCAGAAAAAAAATACACTTCCTGAAGAAAAAGCGATAAACGAGTCCTACACAGACGAACCCTCGTCGAAATAGATATAGCGCTGGCCCGAACCTAATCTATTTTATTATAAACTAGCGGCCCGCCAGCGGCTTCGCCCCGCTGCAAAATCCTGACTTTCCCGGTGGATTTTTCAATTATTTCTTTCATAAAAACCTTGTCCTGACATTGACAAACACAACAAAAAAGAAATCAGCAAATCGGTTCAGCCGTTCTCGAGTTTTGCGCTTAGCAACACATTTAGCGATTCATTTTTATTATATAGATTCTGATAAAAGATATTGTAACCGGTTTTTTCCTGCAGGATGGTCAGGAACGTAGCTTTTAGTGGCAGTCCAAGAAAACCGGTTCCGGTTCTTATATATGTGTTTAACTTTCTATCATATTCCTTAGCTTTTTTTACGGCATAGGGCGCCCACAGGCCACTTGATGGTAAGTGGGATCTGAGACCCATAGATGTTTGCATTCTCAATACTGCAATCCTATGACTGCAATCCTAACACTGCAATCCTAAGACTGCGATCCTAATGGCCGAACCCTATATTCAAACCGCGGATAGATAGGCTCTTCGGATCAAAATTTGACACATTTTGTATGGGCAGATGTCAAATTTTTACCCGCAGTAAGCCTTATCTGTCCGCGGTTTGAATATAGGGTTTGGCAATAAGACTGCAATCCTAACACTGCAATCCTAACACTGCAATCCTAACACTGCAATCCTAAGACTGCAAATGCGCTGCCAACCCTGAGGACTAAGATGGAATGCCTCTAAGCTACTAAATTCATCGGATGTCGTATCCAACCACCGGATAACACCGATCACATATGTGAACCCTACTGCTTGATTTATTTCACGAAATTTCTAAAATGGTTTTTTCTTAATAGGAAAATTTCCATTCAATTTTTTTCCTTTTCAATCAATTCAATAGTTTCGACAGCTATTTAGCTCCTATTCCCGGGTGCTTCGGCTCCCGGGCCTGCTCTAAAACTATCATAAATTAAATTACCAACCTATTCATTTATAGTTAGTTATATGCCGTGTGGTTGCCGGCTTAGAGTTGTGCCACTCCATGTCTTCCCGTGGAAGTCGTAAGAGGCGACTAAGGGAATAAAGGCTTGTAGTACTGTTAGGCGATGGGCTTGCTACCTGTCACTAATATACACTGTCAAACATCTTAGCTTAATTGTGCAAATTGTGGTTACAGAGTTATCAACAAGTTTTTAGAGTTGTTGGTAATTCTGTAGCTCTGCCTACCCCACTCTGGGAATGAAGGCGTGAAGGTAAGTATGTGTGTAGTTGTACGACATTGTGGGCAAATTTGCGACTGGGAGGAATCCGGTATTGATGTTACGTTTAATAACCATTATTTATTACTTTATTGCCTTGTAATGGTAATAAAGTAATAAATACATAAAGCAACTTACTTTTAAGTATAGCTTTTTATGATTAAGAGTTTTTAGAGTTGTCGGTAAATCTGTAGCTCTGCCTACTCCACTCTGGAAACGAACGCGTGAGTTTAAGGACCGTATCGAAAAGAAAGTAGACAAGTTAAAAATGACATATTTTTTATTCTATGTGATATTTGGATATAAAACTAAAATTAACTAAAATATAACACCTTTTCAAGAACTAATTTTAAGAAAACTGTAGTAGACCTCCTATTTAGCCTGCAATCTTACTTTCTTTTTGATGTCCTTCATTAAGTTTTGGACGACAGTATTTGCTATTTTTCCTGACACTCTGTTCCACTTTTTTTTAAAGTCCTCGACTGATGTTGCAGCTTTGACATTCTTTTGGAGCTGCCGCTTCATAATAGCGCAGTAACTTTCGATAGGGCGGACTTCAGGGCAGTTGGGGGGGTTCATGTCTCTTTCGACTATATCAACCTTGTTGGCCTTATACCATTCCAGTGTAGCTTTTGAGTAATGGCATGATGCCAAGTCTGGCCAAAATAAAATAGGCTTCTTGTGTATTTTAATGACAGGCAGTAGTCTTTTTTTCAAGCACTCCTCACGATATACTTCAGCGTTTAAGTTACCTGTGGTGAAAAAGGATTTCGAACGCATGCCACATTGACAAATTGCTTGCCAAATTAGTATCTTTTTACCGAATTTCTCAACACTGAAGGCTTTATCTTATTGAGTAACCTTTTTACCAGCGGGTACAAAACTAAGGTCGGGAATTTTTTTAAATCTAATTTGCAGTATGTTTCGTCGTCCATAATAATACATTGCGTTTTCTTGGTTAATACACCATCATATAGTTTTCTTGTTCGTTTTCTAACGGTTGCCACTTGCTTTTCGTCTCTTTTAGGTTGTTTCTGTTTTTTATAAGTCTTTAGGTTACATCTTTTTTTAATTCGCCGAACCATTGATGTAGAAGTTTTAGTTTTTTTAGCAGCATCTGGGACAGAAACAGGTGGATTTTGTAAAAAAATGCGTACAACTCTTTTTCGCAATGCAGGGTCCCAAGGTCCTCGTTTTCTGCCGCTCTGAGGCAGGTCTTCCAAAGTTAAGGTGTTGCCGAACTTAGTTATCAACTTGTGTATTCCTGCAGGCCTGACAACATACTTTTTAGCAAGTTTTCTTATTGTTATACACTGAATTTTGCACCAGTCATCCAAAATCTTTTATCTAGTTTCTAACTGAATCCGTCCCATTTTGACAATTTGGTAAGAAAAGACGTATTGCTTTTGATATATCGTACCCAAGAATAAGGTTTACAATCTACTAAAAACTTTTCGTAAATCGGAGTTGAGTATAAGTATTTATACGACCTTAAAGTTGTCTACTTTCTTTTCGATACGGTCCTAAGGGTGCGGCTCCACTGAGGCGGAGACGAGAGGAGCGGAGCGGAGCTGTGCCAATATTAACCAATGGAATCTAAACTAACGTGCGCAAGGCGCGCTCGACGTGACCGCATGCGTCTTTTATTGGTTAATATTGGCACAGCTCCGCTCCGCTCCTCTCGTCTCCGCCTCAGTGGAGCCGCACCCTTATGTATGTAAAAAGGACCTCTGGAGTTTTTTCAGGCGTTTCTTATCCGCAATTACCTATGGTGAAGCGCAAGTAGATTCACTCCATATTATCGACGCGTAAAAGAGCCCTCATGTAGCTAATTTACTGAATAGATATTTTTAATTTTTAATTCTTAAGGTTGGGAAATATGCGAATAGAAACAATGCGTCAGAAATGAAAATATTTGGATAAAATAATCTAACACGCCACTAAACGTTGCCATGTCGTTGCCTTGAAGAAAATGCGTAGCTAAACTGCTACAAGTAATGCTACGCCGCGCCGTAGCTCAAAGCGACCTCTAATTTTGAGCAATACCGTCATTAATACAATAATTAAATACGGAACCCTAAACAAGAACACAATTTAGAAAACGCTACATTATAATATAACTATGTACCTATTATAAAGTGAATGTATATCAGCTATAAATGGGATAACATAGGTTTTATTTTAACTATTCATTGCCCATTTCGAGGACGGTCAACTGGTGACATTCAAGAGACATGTCTTAAATATATGTATAATAAAATATTTAAGTTTATGATCCTTATTTGAATTTTGTCATTTTTCATACAAAAGATATCAACGTGTCCGAACTTTTCGAACTAATTACTAGAGTAAAAAAATATCTACTTTGAATGGCATAGGGCATCAGGATGGTATACGAGCTTATGGTCCTTCAGTTATATTGCGTAGGAAATGATGCCAACGCTGACCCTACAGTAGAACACAACAGAGCGAGCACTGCATATCGCGGGCTAATATAAACCTGCGAGACAGTCTCTTTGCAATGAAGACAAACTTAAGGTTTGATGATGTGATACATGAGAAATACGAGGTCAAAGCAACTCGAATAGCGAGGTGAGTACCCGTATAGGGTAGTTTTGGTGAGTATGGCGATAATTTACCCCAAAATCTTTTTTTTCTGGTAGCTATCTTTACATTCGCAAAATTTGCTTTTTTTTTTCATTACCTTATTTTGTCGAAATTTTCTATTTTGGGAGAATTACTTAATTCTATTATCATAATTTCCCAATCTGTATTTATCTGAATAAGTATATAATTTGCACAGAGGCGTCGGAGCTGCGCTAGCGCGGAGCTTGTACGTATGGGTGGTTTGGCCCTTTGGGTCTGCTGCAAACTAACATAACCTAAACTTACCTACCTATTTCGGCCTAATTACAATGCGAAATTTGCAACTGGGAAAAATCCGAAATGGAAAATATGCGACCAGGAAAAATTAAGAATGGGGAAAAGCGCGAAATCGTAAAATCACTAATGGGAAAAATTGCGGCTGGAAAAATTGCTACGCGGAATAATTGAGTTTGGGTAACAGATTGATACATCCATTTTTTTTTTTATCGACTGTCTCTAAAAACCTATTAAAAAGCGTAAAATAGTAATCAATCTTCTTACAATAGCCTTTGTTTGGAGGAGGTTCTCAATAGGTACGTCTGTATTTTTAATTATTATGTATATTCCATGATATCTCGTCCAATTTTCTACTAATTTTTTTTATGAGTGACGTAGGTATATACATATATGCCGCCTTTCATAACTTTTATGAAAAAATGACATCCCCAAGGATGCGAATAAGTGGTATGAACATACACAAAACCAAACGAACCAATTCACCATGATTACTAGATAATCACGTACTTTTAAAGATCATAGAGGTATTTGCAATGATTTATACAATAGATCATTATTTTTATATAAGTTGAAATTGAAATAACTATTCATTATACGTATATACATACACATACATACCTTCACGCCTTCATTCCCAGAGTGGGGTAGGCAGAGCTACAGAATTACCAACAACTCCAAAAACTGGTTGATAACTCTGTAACCACAATTTGCACAAAAACATTTGCAAGTGGTATGAATATTGCGATATATCCGCCAATACTGATTTGGAGTTGAATTGTGGTTTTTAATTGACTTCAAAATAAGTTTCTGACATAAATTACATTTTTGGTACAAGTTTTTGCTGCCGGCTGTACTTTTTTGCGCAGCTGTCATCTACTTGTCAAGATGATTCTGACGACGGGTTTATCATATCATGTGTAATTTAGGAGTTTCTATGGCCACCCTGAGTCTCCATCATCAGACCAGTTCGATGGTACTAAGGTCGCCGTCAATAGAATTCGCAAAAGATGTAAACAAAACCAAACGAACCAATTCACCATGATTACTAGATAATCACGTACTTTTAAAGATCATAGAGGTATTTGCAATGATTTATACAATAGATCATTATTTTTATATAAGTTGAAATTGAAATAACTATTCATTATACGTATATACATACACATACATACCTTCACGCCTTCATTCCCAGAGTGGGGTAGGCAGAGCTACAGAATTGAACAACTCTAAAAACTTGTTGATAACTCTGTAACCACAATTTGCACAATTAGGCTAAGATGTTTAACAGTGTATATTAGTGACAGGTAGCAAGCCCATCGCCTAACAGTACTACAAGCCTTTATTCCCTTAGTCGCCTCTTACGGCGGTATTATACGTTATTTTCAATAAAAACACGATTGGTGAATATTTGAGTTTACATAGTTCACAAGTTCTATTGACGGTGACTTTATATCATTGTATTGTTATCAGAACTAAAGGTGTATGCAAATTTTTACTGTAATTGCCGATAAATTAAGCCCTTTATTTGTATACCTTACACGACGGGGTAAGCCGTAAGACACACATAATATTCTTTCGATAGTTTCTAAGGTTGACATAATTATCTGAGACCGTTTAACTCTCCTGGATTGTTATAAAACTAACTTAACCTAACCAACAAGTTATGTAGGTTAAACATTTTTAAAAGCCAATGGGTTCAGAGAAATATGATTTCCGGACAAATGAAAATTTCGTACAAACATAACAGCGGACAAAAGTTGTTCGAAACTTCGAAAGGTTACGATTGATACTACACCCATGCGAAACCAGGGCGGGCCGCTTGTTAATAATAAAAGTAACAAACAACTAAAATATAAAAATGGGTTGGCCTCGATTACTTATAACTCGTTTAATATTTGCAATATTGTAATCCGCTCCGTCGCAAAATGCTGGCAGAGCCAATACGTGAGTTATGCGACAACAAGCACAACCAACGCGCGCAATATGCACTTAATGATCATTCATCGTAATATGTATCTCAAGTTTTAGGTCAGGTCATAAAATAACATCGAAATCATCATGAAACTTACCCGGTTAAATACAAAATATAGTCCTGATTAGGTACTATTTATTGTAAGTTTTTTTATCTAAATAAACTTACTCCATAGCAGAAATTACTCAATTTATTTGAATAGTTAACTAATATATCAATTATATATATATATATATATATATATATACATATATATATATATGTATATATATATTTGTATAATTACATTACATTAACAATTAAAAGTTAAAACTAAACTTATTTAAATTAAAATAAAATTAAGCTACTCAAATATTAAAGATTTAAATAATAATCACCACTATAAAAAGAACACCCCCTCTAATCAAATTTAAACAAATTACTAATTACTTAAACAAATTTTAATTTAACTAAAGCTTGCCCAGCCACTCAATTTATTTGTCGTTTGTCTGACTGTACGTCAATGTACGTAGTAAGGAGGGCGTAACTTCATGTTATCACATAAAAGTGTTAAAGCTATATATCTCACTCTTACTAGAAGCGTAGAAAACGAATCAATGTAAGTTTAGTGGGAAAAACTGATCCTGCTAGTCATTATATTAATCTTTATTGTTTAAGAACAGAGAAGGAAAAAAAAGAAAAAGATACAGCGAAATATAGGATGTTTTGAATATTGCTAAGACAATGTTAAACATAGGGTGTGTTTTGTGTTAGTATGTTTCCGTGTCGTAGTTATGGGTCAGACCAAAATAATACATTATTGCCTAGGCGCGGAAAGTAAGGGATTTCCTGACGAGGTGGTTAGCACGCCGAGCAACAGCGAGGCCTGCTATAATACTTACTACGAGTCAGGAAATCCTCGTTGCCGACGAGGTATATATAATGCTTTTCTCAAACAATACGAGGAAATGATACAAATACATGATTATAAGTACCTATTTTTGAAAAACTTTGACAAATTCGGATAGAATGTTTGTTTGAAAACTACGAGTATTATAGTTTAGATACCACCGCGCACAACGAGCCGTCGCCGCACTACACGCCCCCATCCACACACAAGTTGCCACAAGCCTAGTTGGTAGTGACCCTGCCTACGAAGCTAGCGGTCCTGGGTTCAATTGGTGAGACATTGTCCCCTGATATTTATTTTATTTATTATTATTTATTATGTTTGAAAACACATTGGGTGGCAGCACCCAAACGAATGGAAATTTGACACACATGTATGTATGTATGTACATATTTTATTGTAAAAACAGGAAAATAACTGAAAACAAAATAGACAGAAACACAAAGGCGAACTTATCACTTTAAATGATCTCTTACAGTTAACCTTTCAGCGATTGAGAAATGTTTGAAATAACAAATAAGCAAACAATGAAAGCGACTAGATGTTTCATAATTACGTTAATAATAAATAACCAACTTAAAGTACCTACTACACATACATACATAAACTCACGCCTTCATTCCCAGAGTGGGGTAGGCAGAGCTACAGAATTACCAACAACTCTAAAAACTTGTTGATAATTCTGTAACCACATTTTGCAAAATCAGGCTAAGATGTTTATAGTCTTTATTATTTCTACTGAGCCGATCTTCTACACAAAGGCCATTGTTTGTAAACAATACCATTGTCTTTCTTTGTGTCCGTAACACCAAGCCGATTACATAAAAAAAAGTTAGAACTACATTGAATGTACATGGAATTATCAACCCTACTCTCTTAGTCAGTAGGTTTAAAATGTAAAGTGTCAGGATACAGATATAAGTCTTTATTATTTGAACTGTGCTTATTCTTTACACAATACTATCATCTACACAAAACTTATATCTGTATCCTGACACTTTACATTTTAAACCTACTGACTAAGAGGGTAGGGTTGATAATTCAATGTACATTCAATGTAGTTCTAACTTTTTTGTATGTAATCGGCTTGGTGTTACGGACACAAAGAAAGACAATGGTATTGTTTACAAACAATGGCCTTTGTGTAGAAGATCAGCTCAGTTCAAATAGTAAAGACTATACCAGCGTATTAAAGTACCTACTAAGACTAAATAAATTAATTAATATGAGCTAGATCTTAGCTAAAAAATGTACTGGACTTATATAAATAAACATTCGGAGAGGAAAGTTGAGATGGGGCAGTAAGGCAGGCCAGTGAGTTTTTGCAGAAAAAGAATGTGAATGTCGATTGTAATCATTTAAAAAGTTAGTAGTACTCGTAGTCTTCGTTCAAGGACAAGAGTCAGATCAGTACTTTTTTAGTCTTAATTTAAGCGACTCAAGAAAAGAAGTGGTCTCTGCCTACCCCTCTGGGAAACAGGCGTGATTTAATGTATGTATGTAAACGACGCAACAGATTGAGCCTTTCTAATATCATACAAGAAATCCACTCCGATAATCTGTGTGATTATGGCGCGAAAAGTGATACATATTATTTTCATTATATTAACCTGACTTGGGACTAATTAGATCGGTCTCGAAGAGTAGTTAAGTACGAAGCCGACAAAAAAAACTTGGAAATTAACTCCCGTACAAGATGTTATTGGGTAACCCATAACCTCTTTCCTTTGTTAGGTAGCTAACTTACGCGCGAAACATTATATGAGATACAACGGGCTATGTAATGTATGAAAGTAAATGAAAATCCCATGTTTCACTTTTAGGTCCTTTAACTACTAAGCCGTTAAATATAAAGGTACGTATATGTATGTTATGTGCATGCGTACGTGCGAGTTATCGATAACGTACAATTTTAATCTTTTCACGAATCTTGTTTTGTGCAGGGGAAGAAAAAATGTTCTTACTCGCTATTCATGATACCCACTAGGTATAAAGACAATAAAACTGTTTCAAAAATTTTAGCGGGCGAGACATTTTTTCAAAGCATATACTTCAGTTAAGTACACCAATCACCAAGGCGGCTACTTGAAAAATATATCATTAACGCCATTTATTATTATTTTTAAGTCTTGGTAAGTTTATATTTATAGTGAGAACTTAATCAGTGCCGCAATCAGTAAGTTTTATGAATTCTAGAAAATTTCCTTTATCTCCAAAACGGTGTTGTTTTTTGGGTAAAATTAAATTTTTATGCTCAAGCATTTGACGACGCGCTGGCCTAGTTGGTAGTGACCCTGCCTACGAAGCTAGCGGTCCTGGATTCAAATCCTGGGGCGGATATTTGTGTGTGAGCGCGAATATTTCTTCCTGAGTCATGGATGTTTTCTATGTATTTAAGTATACAGGGTGTAAGGGACGGCTCACCGAAAACTGAAACCATAGCTTCAGACCATTGTACTGAACTGAAATCCAGTGGAATTTTTCCCGGGAAAACGAAAATTTTCTCGTTTTTTACGTGAAAATGCCGTTTTTACAGTTTTTTTTACATAATGATCTTCAGTATGTCATAATATGTTGTCCTAGATCGATTTATATGGAAAAACATGGGAAAAAAAACGAGAAAATTTTCGTTTTCCCGGGAAAATTTCCACTGAATTTCAGCTCAGTACAATGGTCTGAAGCTATGGTTTCAGTTTTCGGTGAGCCGTCCCTTACATCCTGTATATTTCTCTATAGAAGTATTTATATCGTTGTCTAGTAACCATAGTACAAGCCTAGAGCTTAATTTGGGACTAGGTCAATTGGTGTGACATTTTCCCCTGATATTTATTATTTATTTATTTAAGCTATCCCTGATTTGCTATTAACGATTGAAACAGACAATTTTAAGGAGTAGGTACTACTTAGCTTAGTTTCATAAACAATAAACTTTGCACCGAACAACGAGTACAACAATATTACAGTTTACACTTTGCTCTTGTGTACGCTGATTTCTGGAACATCCTGTATATTAATCATCTCGCTTTATTTATACTTTTTACTTATTAAAAGCAATCCCTTACATCTAGGCGTCTGCAGTAATGTATTATTGAGTTAAAACGAGAAGCATGGTGTCACCTGGACAATCTCGTACAAGCACACAGGCCTTGGTTTGCTCGTCCCTCAAGTAGCCGGCGGTGCACCGGCACCCGATGCGGCACTCCCAGGGGAGCGGGCAGCGTGCCCCCACGATCCCCAGCATCTTGATGTTCAGGCACGTCGGGGGACATCGCCACACGCACATCGAAAACTCTTCGTAGCGTTTTGTACAGGCTGATGTCCGGTAACTTGACACCGATGCGATCAATGTGAAATATATCACTTGAAATAGCATTGAACACACGTTTATATTGCGATATTCAAGTTTAGTTTGTTCAGGTATCGAGAAATATACACCACATCTAAGCTATAAAAATGCCATTGTTTTGAAATAATATTGCTATGGGTTTAGTTGTTACCGTTCAAAATTATATTAAGCGCGTATTTTTATAAAATAAATGTTATTTTTAAATATTAGTGACTATTACTCAGTTGCACAAACGCTCATTAGCACTAATGACCCATTACTCGTAATGGGCTTCCAACTTTTCTATTCGATGAGGTGAAAAGTGACAGCTCGCGACTTAAGGCGAAATTAAATCGAATTAACGTTTGTGCACCTGGCATTTAACTGCGGGCTATATCCAAATGTGACGCCGAACAGCTTCCGCGGCATCCAGCACCCAGCAACAGCTGAATGAGACGCTGATCGGCGTCCGCAGCTTTCAGCTAAAGTTAAATATGACGCCGATGGATTGAGCGTAATCCATGGAATCATTACTGATGATAATATAACGTTAATCGCCTACGGCATTGTTTTAGCGTAAAGAATGACGCTGACCCCCGAATGGGCTAAATGATATATTCCAAATTCAAACACATATTTTGAATTTTCATCTGTGTCGGGTTGATTTCGTTTTTATTGTTTGTTTCTCATGCGTCATGCTGTAATTTCTACGCTCATTTCTGGGACATCTTATACATATAGACACCTAGATTTATATTATACTTAGTAGTACAAAGAAGAAGAAGCGAAATAAATTTGTCAAGATCGTAGCAAGTGGAAAGAAGTGGTCTCTGCCTACCCCTCTGGGAAACAGGCGTAATTTAATGTATGTTTGTGTGTTTGACGACCAAATGCGGTTTAAAACAAGTTCTACTCAAAAAAAGACGCTAACTCAATAGAACAAATTTCCAGCCTCGTATTTTTTTCTGTTTTTAACTTATTATCGCCGAAAACATTGATATGACGTCAACAAGAGAAGCTGCAGATTGCGTGTAAAGCAGTTTACACGATTCAGCGATCGTTCGGAAGCCATTTATATTACCTACTCGCAACCTCTGCACATATCGCACGTACAAATAAGTAACGAAAAATTGAGGGCAGTAGGTAGTTAGGTACACTGAATAAAATCTTGGTAGCTTGTAGCAAGATTGTACAGTACCTATATTGTGCATAAAAGCGTCTTGATTCCATACGAGAGCAATAGTAGGGGATCCGAATAGGAGACCACCTTCGCCCAGCTGTTAATTCGATAAAAAGTATTTTACAGCAAATGGTTAAAAATACATGGCGAAAAGGTTACCTAAAAAAATTCAGTTCAGTATATAATTAATTAACCGTTAAAAAATCAACTTAAAAACAAAAAATTGCAATTGCTTGTTTAATAGACAAATTACTCACCAATCTAAAGTATGAAGCCTATAGAATATGCAAACGTTAATTTGACAATTTTTTCCCATCATAACATAACTATTGGGTAGGTAGGTATAAACAGATAAGACGGTACTAATAATTTGCACTGAACTTAACGTTTGCATATTCTATAGGCTTTATACTTTCAATTAGTATGTAATTTGTCTACTAAACAAGCAATTGCAATTAAAAAAAAAAAAAAAAAGTACCTAATGCACTGAAATTTTTCGGCCAACGAAAGTGATATAAAATACTTTTAATCGAATAAACCGCTGGGTGAAGGTCGTCTCCTATTCGGATCTCAGACACTTGAGACACTAGACGTTCGATACACCAACTAAGATGTTTGTTGAATCACTAAAGAACTTGCTGTTGTTACTACCAGCTTTGTTTGATGTACTAACTAATATCATACATACATACATAAACTCACGCCTTCATACGTCATTCTTCATTTCATCATAACATTCATAACTATTGTATTCATTTTTTGTCAACTGTCCGTAAAATATAGTGTTTAGGGTTTCGTGCCTCAAAACGAAAAAAATTGAACCCTTATAGGATCACCTTGTTGTCCGTCTGTCCGTCTGTCTGCCAAGACCTTTTATCTCGGGAACGTATCACGTTGAAATTAAAACCATATACCTACTCAAAACTACAGCCCCTTGAAGCTGCTAAAAAATCAAACTTCTAAGGTGACGTAAAAAAAGATACCGCCGTTTATGCCGCAATAAACTATTTAATTATTTCGACACTCTCAAGGGAATCAAAATTTATTGGGTATTTTCCGTTGACCCAAAACTATGAAATTTGGCAAGTAATACCGTCTTATACGACAAGCATAAGAATAATTTGAAAAACTAAGTATACTTACATTTTTAATTAAGTAAATCACAAAAAAACAGGGTCTTTGTGCAAGGAACGGCGGTCCAAATTTTGAATTGAGTTAACCGTGTCATGTGCGGAACCCTCAGTGGGCAAGTCCGGTCCGGATGCCCGGCTTTTTCCTTATTTTTAGTAGGTACTAATACTTTAATTTGTATCTGCTTATTTAGACCAACCAAACGATACCAAACTGGGTACCGCGGAGATCATGTGGCCCGCTACGGAATTAATTATCAGATCTGCAGCTCTTAGGCAACATAATAGAGGGTGTTACAATAATACCCGTAAAGCCGAAAGGGGGTTAAATGGTGCCTTATAACAAGTCCATTTACAATATTTGAGGACCGTACTATCGCTGTAAGACTTACCGCCAAAAAAAAAAAAAAACATTATTTTTTCATTGATGTGCAAACCCTATTTCAGTAAAATTAAAGAGTAAACTACGCAGAATGTTTATGTACATTTTTACCTAATTCGCGAAACGGTAAAGAGATATAAACAAAATGAACAGAATTCGATTAGATACATATTACAAGTCGAGTTTTGGAAGCCGATACAGTTCGCGAGCACGATTTAAATTGCTATCTTCATGGCCTACGCATAACATCATATCGTAATATTCTGAGTTAGAAAACAACATCATTTTGGAAAAAAATATGGAAAAACACGGAACGATTGTAGAATATCGATAAGAAGATTTGAAATTGACAACATATTTTTTTTCGGTCTTGACGTTTTTGAAGACGAAGCCAGAACTTTAAGCATAATGACATCATAGTATTGAACCTTTGTGGATGAAAAACAGAAAAACCATTAAAGTTGACAATTATTAAAATTGGTAGGTAGGCTTCTCTGTTAAATAATCTATGCTAACTCCGGTTCCCTGACATGACAGCTTACTAGGGTTGACAATATTTTTGGCTTTAACAATTTATTATATTTTTTACGGGGTATTTTGTAACACGTTGTATATGCATACCTATCATAATTATCACAATTATAGGCCTATGAAACTCCTGGGATAAAACGCATTCAAAATCAATTTCGAGCAATACAGTTTGATATTTATTTGACCAGGTGGTTTAATTGAACAAATAACATCAACGCATACCAGCTTTGCGAAATATTCCGATCTATAATATTCTGATTAACACGGGAAAAACGGAAATAATCAGAATAAAATGTGATTTTCAACAACTACCTAACTGCATCCTATAAGATATCCTCTTAATCTTGGTAAGTACAGTCAGCATACTAACAGGAGTGTTGGCTGGGCATTGCCCGCTCAACAGACACCTACCTATAATAGGTATCAGACAAGATCCCCTCTGCCCACATTACATAGCGGCAAGGAAACAAGCCAACACAACACATCCTAGCCGAATATGTCATGTACTCGTGACTAAGATACCGCACATTCGGGGAGGACGTGTTATCTAACGAAGCACTCAAAAGCATAAACCTCCGGCTCAACCAAGGGGAACTGGGCAGCATGACCGAGGGACCGATCGACCGCCTGCTCCGTCCGGGCGTCCCCACTCATCATCATCATCATCATCAAGGGCATCCTTAATTTAAATCAAGTTAATGAAAATAAAATGAACCTGTAATTGTGTAACAAAAGGTTTTGTAAATACGTTAGTATATTACAATAGTTTAGTTAAAATAACATTTTTATTTATAAAGTGGAATTTTACTTATGCCTTTTCCATAACTTGAAGATTTTAATTGATTTACCTAAGTATTTATTAATTTTAGGGATGTGGAAGAAGCGAAAGAGATTTTTCAGGTCGTAGCAGGTGGAAAGAAGTGGTCTATGCCTACCTCTCTGGGAAAGAGATGTAAAATGAGAAATGTAAAATAAATCGTAGCATTTTCTGTTTATTATCTGCTTTTCACACCCTCTTACAATAGTAGATTATACACCGAGGGGATAAAGCACAGTTTTATGTCACGGGCGCGATATTGAATCCTGAACTCCAGACTCCAGATTTAATTCCCGAGCGAAGCGAGGGAATTAAGAAGAGTCCTGAGCGCAGTGAGGGGTTCAAGCGCGCCCAAGACGAAAACAGCTTTATCCCCGAGGAGTGTACTCTACTTTTCTCACCTTTTGCGAGACAATAAAAAAGCGAGTCTACTAAAAACAGCGTTTTATTATAGTAAATTAAAATTAAAAGTGAAAATTGATATTTGAGACATTAGTCCAGTTGTGGAAAGACAAAGTTATATTTTTATTTGGTACGTTTATCGAAGTTGAGGTAGAGTCTATCTGAGTATTGTTCACAGCTTCAGAAACTTGCGTCTGAGGGTCGTTTTGTACTGTAAAAGTTGGAGAAGATGGTCCTTGAGGCAGTGGGCTTGATGTGATGTGTTTTGAGGTGGATGGCTGTGGTGGCAAAGGTGTCCAAGGATCATCATTATTAGACGAAGTTTTTAGATTTATGTTTTCACCAATACGACAGCTTATTCTATTCTTGTTCTGTATAGAATTTTCTATGTAGCCCTCCGCTACTGCATCGGATTTCCAGCCACCGTGTCGTTTTATCTGGGCCATGTCTGCACATGAATCTGCCAACAGACTTGACGATGTTCTACGAAAAGAATGGCCCGTGTAAAGCCCGGGATTTTGCAATTTCAAGTATTTTGCAATTTATTTTGGCATGGCGCTAATTTTATTTTTGCCAATAACTTGTCTGGTGCATTTGCCATTGCTGTAACCTACAAAAAATCTGTTGGTGTTTATGTTAGAGGGGCGTAGATCTTGGTACTTTTTGACAATTCTTGCATACTCTTCACGAACTATGAATGACCGTTCTCTATTTGTTTTGGTATCAGGCAAGTTTACCAGCAACAACTCTGAATGCTTTTCGATATCATTGACTTTTATGTTTACGAGTTCATTTCCCCGACAAGCGCCATTCACTCCAAAAATCAACGCCACCTTTAACAAAAAATAGGAATGTAAATTAACAAAAAATCTTGAGGCAAAATAATTGGGTAGTCTTAAAATGTATTTTTTTAATTTTTGGCATAAAATAAGCCTTTTATTTATTACTAGCTAGTATAAGCTAGTATAAGCTATCTCCATTTTAAATTTCATCCAAATCCATCCAGCCATTTTTGCGGGAAGAGGTAACAAACATACACACTCACCTCACACACAAAACTTTCGCATTTATAATATTAGTGTGATACATAGCACTTAATTGACGCAATTGTAGGTACTAGAAATTCAATCAAAGTAGGTGGTATTCATTCATACTCACTTTTATGGCAAGATAGCTGTGGTCGGGAGCTTCATTTAGAAAAGTTTCCACATTTTGAGTTGTAAATACTTTTGACTTCTTTGATTGATGACCATCCGATTTCCTTTTTAAAAATGCCAATAACTTGGTATATGTATTAATCTGGATGTCGTTTTTAATGCTTATTGTCGACCTGAGCATAGAATAGATGCACCACAGGCTGCTTGACTTCTTTGTGGATGATAAGTGCTGGAAATAGACCAGAAGCACTGATTCAGACACTGACTTTGCACCTTTTCCAGTTTTCCATATGTCGAAATCGTTGTAGGGTTTCAGGTATTTTTCCTTTGACTTCTCTGGGAGTAGATTATGAACAATGCCTAAGGCATCCAATTTAATGGACTCCGGAGTTAAATCACTTTCGTCACTCGACATTTTAACAGATGTTTTCTTAAATTTTGATATATTTATTTAAAACTTTGCAGTTATCACCAATGTATTTTATTGCAGCGTCTTACAATACTCGCGGCTTTTGTTTAATTTCAAATGTGTTCCATTCAGCTTGCCGTGGCCAGCTCGATTTTAGAAAATGTTCGATTTTCAAATTAGGTTCGACGCGGCGGTGGCGGCGGCGCCGCGCCCGGCCTTCGAGTATTAGTTGATCTTTTATTACGAAATTAGACTTTAAGGCTATTGTAATAAGAACTATGAAAAGTGAAAATATTACAACCCAGCGGGTTATAATGAGATTCAGTACAACATTACACCCCGGCTAAAGCCAAGGGCTTTAATGACTTGGTTTGCGTAAGGTTTGCATGATATGTAATTTGGCATTGTCGAGCAGGTGCCCCTCGGTGTATAATCTACTATTTCCGACCTAAGATTGATATTTTAATACGTATGTATATGACGTGACGTTCCACGGGTTATAAAACCATTGCTAACGTGTTCATACAAATCTCGTAAATTTAGTATGAACATGAAAATAGCAGTGGTTTTTTAAATACTAAACTTTTATAAACTACGATATGTACAAGCATTTAAATATTATAAACTATTTTGAACCTTACTTAATCAGCTAACGAATTGAATAATAGCAATACAATTGGTCAACTAGTTCTTGATTGATTGTCAATTTTGGTAAGTAATATTTGAAAGGTAACCAATGGTATGAGATGTAAGTGCGAAGGTGATATATTATTTGCCGGTACTGTAATATTATTTGTGAATAATATCAGTACCTACAACATATATTTCGTTAATTCTTAAAGCAGGTAGTATTTTCTCTATAGCACTCGAAATATGAACCATTTGTATCGGAATTTTGACTAATCAACAAAACTAAACAAAAACGCAACTTGCAATGTCGGTACAATAACCGGCGCCTGAACATCTGAAGAAATTGCTGTTTAGAAAATTAGTAGATTGATATCTACAAGTAGGTCTTAGAAAATCTGTAAGTAAACCTAACATACATACTTATTTAGTTTTTTTTTTATCGTATTTATTTTATTGCACGTACAGACTTTAGGTACTAATTATAAGTAATGAATGTAATATAGCCAGAGCCACAGGATTACCATGGTCGATGTAAACGCGCCCTTAGTATCGATAAACCTAGAGAAATCTTCCGTGTGGAAATTAATTATGCAAGGAACAAGGAAACGTGCCGACAGCACATCTAAAAATCTGAGTCATGTCTAATTTATCTTAACACTATCTCCCGATCTTGAAGTAAACGATGAAACCACCGGCCCTATCAATTACAACTCGTATAAAAGCGAATAATTATAACTTTTAATCATCATTTAATCAATAAAAGTTTCTACGCAGAAGTTACGGAAGCAAAATGAGTAATAAAAGGTTTAAGAGTGCTGTGGTACTGGTGCTGACGTTTGCCTACGTCAGAGGACACCTGGCGTGGAACAACGCTGACCTGCACCCTGTTCAGGGGCTCTACGTCAAGCCGTCCAGCGACGGAACCACCGGAGACCTCTACGTTGCAGCCTCAGAAGACAGCGGCGTCCACTCCCAGTGGCTAACAGACCACCCTATCAACTTCCTGCCTGCCGCATCTCAGTCTCAGCCTTCAATGCTTCCACTGCTCGGGAGTTCTCAATTAAACAACGCTTTGCCGCAGGATGAATCGATAATTGCAAGTCAAAAGCGCGCCGTAATCACCGACCCTGCAGCTGCCAAATACAGCTACGCTTTCCCGTCTGGAACTGTTGGTAACTACATGCCCTACGCATATGCTGGTATTCAGCAAGCCAAAACTGAATCGCTGCCATCCAACGACGCGCCAACTAAAGAGACCGTCGCGAACCCAGCTGCTGTTCCGCAGTACTCGCCTTACCAATACATGTACCCTCACATGATGCACGCTGCCTATGCCAATGCTATGAAGGTTCTTAAAGAATCCGGAGCAGGAAGCGAGGACGTTTCTAACAGTAACGCAATCACATCCTACCCAACGGCATATTGGCCAACCTCGTACTACCCAATGCAATACGTGATGATGGATCCCGCTGCGTGGGCCAAAAGTCAAGCTACTGCCCTTACAGCTTCAACAACCTCCGCACCTATAAGTGAGACTACCACCGTAAATACCGAAGATTCGTGAAATTATTCTCACAGTATGATTTAATGTATTTATTTCTGTAACTTTAATAATTTATATTACTTTTTAATTTCAATAAAGGATTCAAAAAAGGAAGTTTTTTTTGTAGTTGGCTGTATATACAAAGTTATCTGTGTCTATTCTGTACTGTTTTTTTTTAAATTAGTGTTGCTAGATGATATGTATTCCCCTAATTAAAACTATTTATAGCAATTAACAACACATATCATAAGGTGGTAAAGGTGGGTTTGCCTTTTATTTGATTCGATTTGAACTACGTAGGTCAGCCTTATTATCACTTGAAAGCCATTCTGCGGTAAAGTACATACGTATAAGTTTGATTATAATAAATATATCCTAGGATTGAGATGAGCTACAGAACTGTTTATGTTAGTTAGAGTAACGATTGAAAAATAATATTGCTTATATTCGACAAATGATTTATGTCTGGCGTAGGGTTTAGCATGGTATAATAATAGTATACTTCACCTGGTATTCTCTTCCAAGAAGCAGTGGTCACGTAAGTGGACCATATAAATTCACCAACAAAACACAAGCAACAACAACAAATCTAACCCAACTTGACGTAATGGATGTAACGCACTACTTGCCTACTTGCATCTCATCTCGCTTGACGGGACACGGCACTCAAAAACCAACCAACTCAAGTTATTGTCATGCATAAATGCATTTACAATATAAAAATAAAACATTAAATTAAAGTACGAGTAAGTATGTAAATTATGCTGGTGACTTATATTGTTCGTGATATACGAGTATATGATTTTTAAATAAAATCGTACACTAATCTAATCATAAATCCAATTTGTCCATATTTTTGGGGATTGGTTAATCAAGTGGCAACTTTGTGATTCCGTAGAAAGTGTCTCTATCGGAAGGGAAGACGGTGAGTATACAGGTTATTAATCTGTTAATCTATAATATTAATATTGATCTTTGCAGAAGGAAGACCTTGTTTTATTAGACCATGGAGTTTAATTAAATTCGAATTTGGCAACACAAGACGACACGAGTGACGAGATCCGTCATCTAATCATTCTCATCTGTTCCAGTGATGCCAGGTCTCCTGTTTTGTTAGGAGATTTACAGATTTCAGGGTAGATCTACAGATCCACACATTTTTATAGAGAATCTCCTGTTTTGTTAGAAATCTGTTATATTCATTTTTTTAATATTTGAATCCACCTTTATAACTCGGCTGTGTAAACTGAAACGTTTTTTTTAGCTGAGGTCTCATCAATAGTGTCAATCAATTCTATAGAACCAATAAGACTCGGTCTGTCTGTCATCTGTAATCAGGTGAAGCGTTATTTAGTCCAATCAAAAGTTTGATTGGATCAAAGATCTTCAAACTTTCGATAACTTTTCGAAGCTCGTGGCCGACCGAGGCCCTACTTTGAAAAACAAAGTTCGATTTTAATCTAGCTATCACTGTCACTCGTCATTCGAGACTAATTCGACAAAAAGAGATGGAGCTCACGTAACTTCGAATTTCTATTTTCAAAGTAGGGCGTCTGACTCTGTGCACTTACGACTCAATACTTATATATTCTTCAAAAACAAAAAATCATATAAAATGATATTCGAAGTAATTGAAAACTTGATTAAAGGAGTATATTCGACTTGTAAATAAAGCTACAGATTTTTTCTTTAAATCTCTTGTTTTTTTGGCATTTTCTTCTGACCTTTTCAGATTGTATCTGGCATTCCTGGCAACTCTGATCTGTCCTTTCCTTTTGTCAAAATGACGTTTTAAGTGCTGCGCATGCTGAAAAAATAAATAATAATTTCTTACTGTTTGGTCCATAATCATCGTTTTTTGGAATCGCAAAAGCAACCGATAAAAGACACTACAAATTTAACTATTAAAAATGGTGTCAAAGAAGAAGAAGAAGGTTTGTCAAACATAACCAACAAATATTTTGGCCACATGTGTTTATTGTGTACGTTATTAAAAAACCGTATCCACTTTCAGTATGCGTCAGGAGAAGGAGCTCAATTTATGACAAGGAAAGCCGCCTTGAAGAAATTGCAGCTGTCTCTAAAAGATTTTAGGAGGATTTGTATTTTAAAAGGCATTTATCCTCGGGAGCCCCGTAACCGTAAAAGAGCTCAGAAAGGTGCGGGAGGCATTAAAACACTGTATCACACGAAGGACATCAGATTTCTGCTCCACGAGCCAGTAATATGGAAACTAAGAGATTTAAAAGTTAGTATTTGCATACTGTTTCGTTTGGAACTTGGAACATCATACCAATTGTTAATTGCTCATTACATTATTTGTTGTTGGTTATTTCAGGTGTATCAACAAAAAATACGCAAAGCACGAGCTATGCGTCGATACGGACAGATGAAAAAGTTCTTACGTGACTATCCAGAAATAAACATTGACCACATGGTCAAAGAAAGATACCCAACATTTGTGGATGCACTGCGGGACCTGGATGACTGTCTAACCCTCTGCTTCCTGTTCAGCACCTTCCCATCTCTGAAGCGGGTGCCGAGAGACCAGTCCATGCTCTGCAGGAGACTGACTGTAGAGTTCATGCATGCTGTTATTGCTGCAAAGGCTCTAAGAAAAGTGTTTGTTTCTGTCAAAGGATATTACTATCAAGCTGAGTTTGAAGGACAGACTATTACATGGATTGTGCCACATCACTTTTCATTCCAGGTAACTAATGTTTTATTTAATTTAATTACAATACAATACAAATACGCTGTATTGAACACCATGTTTTTAATTAACTGTTTCCTTCAGATTAATAATGATTCTCTTTGATTAATTTTCAGCCTCAAAGCAAAGATGAAGTTGACTTCAAAATCATGTCTACTTTTGTTGAATTTTACACAATGTTGCTGGGTTTTGTCAACTTTAAACTATTCAATTCCCTCAATTTGGTATACCCTCCAAAACTAACTGCAGCGCTAACATCAGGCTCTGAGAAAGATCTCATTGATGAGAGGGCTTATGTAGCTGAGAGGATAGCAGCTATGAACCTGTCCCTTGCCAGAGTGGCTGGGTCTAATGAAGCAGAAGAATTACCTGAAATTGATATCTTTAACACAGAAGATGAAGACCCACAAAAATTGGAGGAAGCAAAACTTGAAGTAGAAAAGGTGAAGAAACTAAAAAACATGTTTAAAGGCCTAAAGTTCTTTCTCAATAGGGAAGTCCCTAGGGAGCCTTTAGTGTTCCTGATTCGCTGTTTTGGTGGTGAAGTGTCATGGGACCGGAATATGTTTGTTGGAGCCACTTTTGACGAGACAGATGAAACCATAAATTACCAGATTGTCGACAGACCAAGCATGGATAAGCAGTTTCTTTCTCGTTACTACGTGCAGCCCCAATGGGTCTTTGACAGTGTAAATGCAAGAAACCTTTTGCCGATCAACAAGTATCTGATGGGAGCGGTGTTGCCTCCACATCTTTCTCCATTTGTTGATAAAACTAAGGATCAAGTGTACATGCCACCTGAACAAAGAGCACTCAATGACCCTAACTTTAAACCTCAAAGTAAGTGTTTTGTTTTATATATTTTTGTGGTAGCATTTGCCTGTGGGCATGGTCTAATTAGAACTTATTTAACTGATTAAATTTTTCTGTGTAAATTGTCTATCTAACAAATTTTATACAAATGCATTCAACTGTTAATGCTGGACTGAACAAGATACATCCTAACATCCATACAAACATTTTCATTGTAAAATGTACACCTACTTTTGTTAATACATTCACATATCTAATAAAGATATCAAATGAGAAAGTGTTTGGACTGATCATGATACTGTAATCTGAGTTGCAGCAGGGTCATTCCACCGTAACATCTGAAACAGCTACTTTTTGTATGAAAGTCAGAGTTGTTGGCACTCAAAGTATTATTTGTATCTCTTTTTTTGACACATGATCTATATCTTTTATCTGTTTCTTGAGTAAGAAAATAGTCAACAGCTAATCACTTCCTCGCCCTTGGTGGGACCAGTATCCTTATTCCTGTAGTCGCCTCTTACAAAATTCCATAGGAAGACGTGGAGTAGCACTATTCTAACCCGACAACTACACAAGTAGTCATTTTATTTTAAAAACATCTGAATGCACAATATTGAAATATATTATGATTAGTAGGATCAGCAGTGTAAAAAAATATTGTTATCTCAATAATATCAATTTTTTTAGATGACGAAGCTTCTGATGAAGACATTGAGGAAGCCAGCGATGAAGACAAAGATGAGGAAGAAAAGGATTCTGATGATGAAGGAGCTGAAGCGGCATTGACCAGACAGTACCAGGAAGAAGTAGCTGGTGAGTCATCCTCTGATGATGACGCGGAGGATGATGATCAAGAAAAGGAGAAGAAAACAATGGCTAAAGAAAAGGTATAATTGATATTATGTTTTAACGGTATTAGGTCAGATTTTTGTAGGTTGTTAATTACTTTTAAAAATTATAGTTAAATTAATACCAACATTGGGACATGCCATTGTTGGAAAAAGAAGACCCAACACGTCTAGCACATGTCCGCGACATGTTTGTCGCTCGGATCTCCCTTTCTTCTTACTAGTCTGCACAGATAAGGAGGCACTGCGCGACAAGCGAGAAAATGCAAGAAGTGCTATCTGTGCAGGTATGTATGTATAATCTTGAGAACTAACTTAATAAATATGAATTTCAGAAAAAAGCAATGTCCGTCACAAAAGGTGTATTGCACAAAGACCATCCTTACCAAAAGGAGATTGAGGACAAACAAGCCTTCCGGCTGCGAGAGAAACTTGTGCGCAAGAAACACAGGAACCTCTACAAGAGCATGAAAGCAGGGCAGGAGACCCGGAAGAAGGAAATCTGGCTGCTGAGGAAAAAGAGGCGCCTTCACGACGAGAATGCGAAAGAGGAGAAGAAGGTTGAGAAGCGGAAGCTCAAGATGCAAGCCTTGGATGCTGCCTCAGCTTAGAACACTAATTAAATCTTGATTATTCATATTTGTGTTTTGAATTTTAATTTTAAATGCTTTTTTTCCTTTGTACACATCTCTTTTAAGGCTGAATTTCACAAAACTTGGAATAAGATTTACTCCGAGATTAATTTATACAAATTCAGTGTTTAATCTATCTATATATATAAAAATTACGTGTCACGTTGTTTGTCCGCGATGAACTCCTAAACTACTGAACCGATTTTAAATTTGATTTGCACACCGTGTGCAATAGGATAGCTTACATTTCAATTTATAGTCGCAATATTATTTTATTGCAAATTATTTGTCTTTATTATTTGTCTTTATAAGGCAAAACAACGTTTGCCGCGTCAACTAGTCTATGTATAAGACGTTATGTCAGTTTAGTTGAAGGCAACCTAAATATGGACAAGTAATGGGACGTTCACATTATTCGTGTAGTATCAATAAAACGAGTAACTTTGTAACAATCAAATTATTTATAACATACTTAATTTGTTAATTAACGATAAGAGCGAGTGCTCTGTCCAAATGCACAGCCTTGGCATTAAAATAACATAATAACTAATGTCTCAATTCAATATAATTAACAACACTGTAATCAGCACAAAAATAAATAAAATTTAAGGCCAGCATTTGTACGCAACGTATATCGTGTTCAATCAAGAACCTCTGGTCCTGCCGCACTGCGAACCACCAACACAGATTCGACAACTTACTTCTTGCTAATTTGATCATTGATGATAAATTCCATTATATTCCTCATTAATGCCACATCCAGGTTGTGCGTTTTGATTTAATTCAAAGTAGACTATTTGCTATGTGGTTAATTTTATAGTAGTTCATGAAATTGTTGCATAAAGAGGGGTATTAAAACACGAGTGTGTGGTTAACCTCGTAAGGCCCAACGTCCTAAATTTAGGACCTTATTATCCGAGACCTCTATTTTATTGGGGAAACCGCAGGCATCACTGCTCGTTTACTTAAGTGTAAGCACTGTACGTAGCGAGCGCCACGACGCCTGCCGCTGGACCGCAACCGCAAGCGTCGCTGACGCCCGACCGCAACCCAGTAGTGACGCCGACCGCGCACGGCAGACTGGTTATTATGTATTTATATGAAATACTATCCGTAGCCGACCGCAGGCAGCAGCAGCAGACGGCAACGGCAGGCATCATTACGGATTTCTATGGAATGATATCCGTAGCCGAACGCAGACGGCAACACCACGCGTCACTGACGCTCGACCGCAGATTCAGTACTAATAGAATAGATACCCCAGACTTTGTAGTAACGCCGACCGCAGACTGCAACCGCAGGCATTCGACGCCTGCTGCTGCCGTCTGCAGCCGTTATTCCGCACCCTATGGTCAGCGGTGAAATGACAGCTTAAATGTTACAAAAGCTCTTATTTACTTGACAGTAATAGCTTCCGAGTTAAAAACAATGACAACTAGGGCTAGGATTTTTTGTGGCACACCATGGTTCTAAAATCCATGGAGTCACTATTTCCTCGTTTTTATATTATAAATTTATAACACGTATCACTTTGATTTTGGCCTTTTATAATGCCATAATTCAAAATGAACTAAATTATTTTTTAGTTGTGTTGATCCATACCTATTAATATTTGTTTATACCTATTGATATCAGCTTTCATTGAAGCTGATTCAGGGAAAAAAAAGTTGGGAAAAAATATTTTTTGAATAGCTATAAAATTAACCAAGATATAAGCCAACAAAGATTTGTCCCTATTTCGCACCTTTGCGACAAAACTGACATCTGGGCAAATCACAACTTTGGAGATGTCACAGTTTTGTCGCAAAGGTGCGATTTCTTTCTAGCAAATCAGAATTTAACACGGAGTTTATATGACGGCTCAGTGCATATCGGATCTCTGTCTAAACGCTGTCTAATAAGCAGTTTAAAACGCTTGTATCATCCGTATTTCTCGGCCGATTTTAATTTTAATTTCACTATTGGTGATCTCGTTTACGGTATTTTTATATTTTGTTGAGAATTGCGATATAAAAAATCCATGCATATTCAATATTTAACGAACAAATGAATTTCAAAATCTGACAATACTGAAGGTCAAAATCAAGGTGGTGTGGTATCTTTAACTATAATAAACTAGGAAATAGCGACTCCATGGATTCTAGAACCGCGGTATGCCACCAAAAGTCGTAAGGTCACAATGTCAAAGGCAATATGTTATGTTGTGTTAGATATTTGTGTGATGAACGCGAATGTTTGTTCCTGAGTCATGGATGTTTTCTATGTATTTAAGCATATATTTCTCTATATAAGTATTTATATCGTTGTCTAGTACCCATAGTACAAGCCTTGAGCTTAGTTTGGGACTAGGTCAATTGGTGTGACATTGTCCCCTGATATTTATTTTATTTATTTATTTATTTTATGTTGAGGCACTGGCCAAAAACACGAAGCGGCAAAGCACAGTAAACACCATAGTTCTGTCAAAGCCTAGTGAGGCTTTCATTAGTTGTTAATCAGAGTCAGAGTCTTCTCCGTCCTCGTCGCTGTCTTCCAACTCTGGCATGGGGAAACGCAGTATCGCTGCTACTCCAGTCAACTGGTCTAGTTCTGTAAACAAATAAAGAGAGGCTTTTTATTGCGTTGTTTTATGTTCACTGTGAGGTGAGGCTTATCAACAGGGGTCGTAGGTTTGGTGCCGATGACGTCAAAATGACGAAATTTTACACAGAGTGCTCTGCTTTAATTTGGCAGGTGCATGTATTAACTAGTACAAATAAAAAAATAAAGTTAAATACAGCTTAATCGCAATCAAAATACGGATACGTTTTAGGTATGAAGTAGGTATTTATTTTTCTATGCGTCAATAGATTACCTAACTCATTTTTACATGATACAATGAGTGACGACTAATGGTTAATAATTACTAGACCCCGTTATCAATTGCTCAGTTTGGGGGCAAACGTCACAATAGGGTAGTCTGGGGACTAAATGGAACGGTGTTCATTCATTAACACTATATACAGGGTGACTGGTAATTCGCCGTATTCCTTGAAAGGGGTTATTCTACAGCTCATTTGTAACGATTTAAGTCCGGTCAACCAGGGGTCAAAACTCACTGGTTATCGAGTTATTCACGATTTTAGAATTTTTAAAAAATACCCGCCTTTCGACCTAAAACTAGTCATCGTGTAAAAACTTCGTCATTTAGAAATAAAAAAAAAGCATTTTTCAAATAGCCAATGAATTACTGATTACGAAAAATAGTAAAAAATGCCAAAGAAATGCAAAGTTTTGCAAATAACAGGATTTGAAGTTGAAAGTTCAAGTAATTATTTTCCAAATTTTGTAACATTTTAAAGCATTACTAAAAAAAAAAGTATGACACTTCGCGTACAAATGACAGGAATAATTTGCTCAATTCATAATTGCGATATTGATAACTAAGCTTCTTTCTCAAATGCCTGCTTGCCAATTCGAAGAATACGCAGATATCATTTATTGTTACGGATTGTGCGATGGAGACGCGGCTGCAGCTAGAAGGGAATACCAACGTCGTTAACCTAACCGCCGTTTACCTCACGCAAGCGTGTTTGGTTCATCGTACCGTCTTATTCGGGAAAGAGGATCAGTTCAACGCCGCCAAGCTGATGCTGGAAGACCTCTACATGATACTGCTCAAGATGAAGAAATCCTTCAGTGTTTGCTATTACTATTTTTCGTAATCAGTAATTCATTGGCTATTTGAAAAATGCTTTTTTTTATTTCTAAATGACGAAGTTTTTACACAATGACTAGTTTTAGGTAGAAAGGCGGGTATTTTTTTAAAATTCTAAAAACGTGAATAACTCGATAACCAGTGAGTTTTGACCCCTGGTTGACTGGACTTAAATCGTTACAAATGAGCTGTAGAATAACCCCTTTCAAGGAATACGGCGAATTACCAGTCACCCTGTAGATTAAACAATAATAAAAAATTACTTAAGTCAATTGTCAATTGATTAATTTATCAATGATTAAACCCCGTTATCTAACGCTCAGTTTGGGGGCAAGTGATGGGGCAGTTTTGATAATCTGAATCGATAAAAAATGAAGTTGATTTACTCACTCAATAACATATCAAAAGATCTGATTCATTCTTAACAGAGCTCTGCTCTAATGATTTTTTTAAATTATTATGAAATTAAAGATTTTGTATTATTATTTTTTAATGTAGTTTCATAATAAATTACTTATCAATATTTTTTCTAAATTATATGAAGTCAAACTTCGTCGCCTGCTTGTAAAAATCCATTTTAAAAATGAAAATGATTTTTCGAGCTCTACAGATGTAACTGGCAAAAACTGTGGTTTTTTGTAATGCTCTATGCAGCTTTTGTTTACAATACTGTTATCAATTTGAACTTCCTTATTTTCTAACAACTGATTAATATTTATTACAGATTTAAAGAATGGGTTTTTGTTTAATATTCATCAATATCAAGTAAAAGATTGGCCATGCTTTCTCACTGTACGTACATATTATATAGGTACTATAAATGATTAACAAAAGAAATAAGATATGTCAAAGAAACCCATACATTAAAAAATATTAGAACATATGAAAAAGGTTTTATAATTTTAAAGAAAAAATACTATTACAATTTTTTTTTTTTTTTTACTGCTCGTTATTATTAACAAAACGGGTTTATCGTGTACTGCTCATACCTAATAGGCACCTACCTAGTAAGTAGTCTCTGTACTATTCAATAATTGTCGCCCTCGTATCTGATCAAATAGATGCAATGAATGAGTTATCTCAAGAGCATTCACAAATGAAGAATTTTATTTTGACAAATAACTCTTTATAATAATAAATATGAATCGATCGACTAATCATGTGAAGCAACATCACTATTTGCCCCCAAACTGAGCGTTAGATAACGGGATGTACCGATTTAAAAAAAAAACCGTTGAACTCCAATACACTAGGTTGTAGTGTTAATGAACACCGTTCCATTTAGTCCCCAGACCACCCTATTGTGACGTTTGCCCCCAAACTGAGCAATTGATAACGGGGTCTAATAATTACAATAAAACCATTGGAATCATACTCTATGTAGCGTGACGACATTTTTGCGTGAAAGGCATGAAAAGTACGGGCCCTGCTTATCAATTTGTTGCAAAGGTAGTTTTTGCTACATGTGTTTTGCCTAGTTGGTAGTAGTCCTTCCAGCGAAGCTAGCAGTATTGGGTTTGGATACGTGTGCATTTGCCTACACGAGTATATCGTATATTCGTATCATTGTCTAATACTACAGTAGGGTGTTCCATTTTTCACACTTAGCACTGTTTAATACATTTGCTCTAATTCCCCAACTTATCTAAAAGACCGGTATTCAAAATTATAACAAAATTAGTTGGTATTTAAGGGTTGCACACTTTGAAAACTTTTTGAGTAAATTTTCACGATTACGCAATACACTAAATGCAGCAGGCGGAAAATTATGTTTTACGTGAGTTGACAGCAAAGTTAGTTATTAAAGAGAAATTAAGTTAAGAAAAATAAGAAACATTGAACTACTATATCTACACACATAAGTAGTCAAGTTGTCATATTTAGAGGTTGCCATCACTATGAAATTAGATATTTACATTTTTTACATTATGAAGAGGGCCACTTAGGACGTAAGCGAGGTCTGCAAAAATATGATATTTTTTTCCATACTACTGTGAAACACCCTAATTACTACAAGCCTAGAGCTTCGTTTTGGAATAGTTTAATCTGTGTGAGATGTCCCCTAACTATAACATTTTAAGTCAATAATATCCCTTACGTTCGCCAGAAACATGCATGCTTGAGAATATTCTGACATCGCCTCCATTGTCTCGAACTGAATCCACGAGTGCCACATACTCTTTTCTTATCTGAATGTCTTGACACCTAAACAATTACAAAAATATAATTAAATACCTAATTAAAAATATACGTAATAAATAATAATTTGTATTCAAGTGAGATACGATTTGTTCACTAAATGACAGCACATGGTTCACCATATCCATTGTAACAGTACTATAGCAGTCATGCATATCGTGTTGTATACAGTCAAGTGTAAATACAAACATCCGCGCAAAAGTACAAACATATGTGCACATAGGGCTTAGGTACTACAAGAACAAGAACCAAGACAAGGTCTATATACATATTTTTGAAACTGGGTGTATACATAATATTTAATTATTCTTTCTAGCTTTTTATTACACAGGTCAATAAAAATAGCAGATGAGGTCCATTCTGCATCAAGCGACTACCAGCGACTGAGCATTTGCACGGACGATGTTAATCACCAGCCGCATGCGGCCAAAATCGGATGCTATTCTACTTTGGGGCTTGTGACTTTAGTCACTCGCGGCCTTGCTGAATTGCCATTTAGACCATTTCGACGCCGCACGTCGAAAATCAACCCATGTAAACCACCCTTAGATTTTCGGCCTCCAGCTGGAGCGAACCGAAACCGTTCATTTCAATGCGAATTCAATTGTGGTTACAATTCGGTTTGCATCCGGTTCGCAGGAAAGGCGAAAAACGATAAAAAAATGTCTACTTAAGGTTCAACTCAATCCTACTAATCGCAAAGACTGAAATTGAGTTTTCCACATGAACATTTTGCAAAATTTACTATCCCTTTAACATACCTAAACAACTTGTCTGATATCATCAGAATGTCTATTGCCTGAGCTTCATTGGCTCTCTCCACGTGTTTCTTCCCGTAGAATGCCTTGGCTGGTTCCAGCTGTAGCATTGTATAAAAACTTTCTAGAAGTTTCACTTCACTAGCTGCCTTTGTGTCCGAGATTTTTGCCATCACGGCTGGCTCTTGTAAAACCTCTGCAAAAACAAAAAATACATACATATATGCATATTCAGCATGTTCTAAAGCTTGAATTATCTCACAAACATGTAAATGTGCATGCTATTTAGGTGTAGCTATAAATTAAAGGCTGGTTGGTTCTCTGAATAAATAAATAAGCTAAAAGGTTATTAGGTTAGGTTAGTATAAAGTAGAATAATTTAGGAAAAGATATTATAATGCAAAGGAAGCTATAAATTAGAATTTAGATGTAGAGCCATCCAGGTAAAGTATTGTACAGGAACAAAAATATATGTTTTTACCTTTTAAAGAATGTTTAAAACCTGATGATGCCTTCACCAGTAAAAATTTACTTTTATTGTCGGTAAGAAGTTTGTTATCAGTTTTGATAGCCTGCTGCATCATGTACTCGTAGAACTGATCCTTGACGAAGCCTGGAGATGCAATTATAATGCACTTCACTACGGAGAAGTCTATGTGCCTTAGGATACCTTGCATTACTGCTTCATAGAACTTATTCAAACCCTGTAAAAGACAAAAATAAAAAGTTATTTCTTTTGTTTACCAAAGAGGACTGAGGCTAATAATGTTATGAGTCAGTGATGACTCTTTCTCAAATAAATTGTCTGTGTAAACACAACAATAAATAACTACTTATTAAACAAATAGTTGAGCGGTTAAAAAAAAAATTACCTAGTTAAGGACTAAATTTAAAAACAGGTAAAAATTAGTCACACATTTTTATAATGCCCTCATTCTTATATGCCAATAGGTAGTATTTCAAATTTAATAACCTAAGCAGATAATTTTTTTACCAGTTAGTAATTATGGTTGAACTAGAACACCAAGGCATCCCAAATACAAAAAAGGAAGGAAGGAGGAAAACGGACAAGAGGCGAACCTTAAGGTCGATGGGATCCTAAAAAAATGCTGGCAAAAACTGGATGAAAACAACAAGAGACAGAAAAGTATGGAGAAGGTTGGAGGGGGACCTATACCTGTAGCAGTGCCACGACTTTAAAATTTCACCTTTATTAAAATATTCTGTTTTTATATCAATATGTCAGATCACAGAAACAAGGGAGATTTGTATGTACGAGTAGTTCGTGACGCCTCGGTATGGTCAAAATTGACGTATCAATAATTCAGTAAATATTGTAGTAGTCCTTAATCTACTGAACATAAGGACTAGTATCTTGGCGCCATCTACCTAATTAGTAATTAATTAATTACTCGTCGCTAGATAGCAGCTAAGTTACTAGTAAGCACTACCTTACGTTCGGTAGCTGAACTACAATAGAAAAAAAACGATCTTTCAGTATTTTTCAACCTTTAAAACTTAACATAAAGCTTAATTTTATACTTCTATCAAAAGTATGTTACGACGTTTTTAGTTCGTAAGCTGTAACCCATTATAAGGAGGTTCTTTATGTAGTGGTTAATAGAGCGTTATCGTAAGACGCACACATGTTTAAAAGTGGTGACACTGGGTCTTGTACAAATTTGCGCTCATGACATATCTCCCTTGTTTCTATGATGTGAGGTCATGGTAATAAAGGTTTAAATAAATAAATAATTATGGTTGAACTTGACACAGGAGTTTTGACTGAGATACCAACATTTATCTTTATTAATTAAATTTAAGTAACACTTTGTTAATTCTAGTCCTTTACGAGGTTCCTTTTTTTAAACCCAGTTATGTGAAGAAATATGATTTATTTAAAAACACCTTTTCATGCTGCTGGACAAATCCTTTCCGTTTCCTTGGTATTGTAATATCAATTTTAGAACGCACTAGAGTCATGGATGGTGTGATGAGACACACATGAGCAAGCCCCTCCTGCATGACCACAGCGGCAACGTCTGCATTAGCTGCAGGGTCACAGGCCATCTCTACCCTTTCCAAAGCCACAGAGTCCCATAGCCTTTTTTGCAGAGTAAACTTTCTATTAAGTTCTAAATCTAATGTGTGATATGCTCCCATCTGAAAATTATATTCCATTTAAGAGGTTTCTGACATACTAAACAGTTGCAAAGAAAAATCTAACTACTGAAAGAATAACCAGATCATACATCATGTCTTCTGCTCATTCCTGAAATTAAACTACCAGATTACACTTTACATAGCAATATTGAGATTAGTATTTTAAAAATTCTGGTAGATACCTCAGGAAAGATCAACATCTCCAAACATAAATCATAGACAAGCTAGTTTATAAAATAAGCCTGATTTTTCTTTGCTTTATTTTGCTCTCAAAAACTACAGTATTTTTTTAAGCCAGTTTTACTAATACCTTTAACCTTTCATATGCATAGAGACAGACCCATACCAAACATACATAAATAAATTATATGGTATTATGGTATTTTCTAACACATTAATTGGCTTGAATCAAAATGTAAAGAGATTTGAACATATTTTTTTGTTATTTTACATTCACCGCCAGCCACTTCTACAAGTGGTTGTTGGAGTTGAATGTGTTAAGACATTTTGAATGCCTCTCAAGGTTTTAGTGAAGAGCATGGAATGTTTTAGGGTAATATAATGTAATAAGCATTTGAAATATGTTTAACATACATTATTAACAAACCCAATCACATTGTAGACTTACTTTTACATATTGATTCTCCACAACATTCCGTCCTTTTAACCGTAGCACACATGCTAACGTGTCGAAGTCAATGGTCTCTACTTTGATGGTCAGGGTGGTCCTGACTCTATTGCTTGTAGATGACCCGGTAGCAGATTCCGTTTGAACTTTGCGTACGGTGGATGCTGTCACTACATCCGCTTCAGAAATCAGATTATATGCATGCCAAACATCTTCTGGCTCCTCGGGAGTGAGGCCAATACTCCTAAAATCATATTAAAATCCATTTAGTCGCATAAACTCCACGAACGGCGCAAAAATACAAAATACCAAAAACCTCAAAAAGTTCACTTTTAAATGTTGACAACAAACTTACCCAAAGCCATCTTTTTCAATATTCTTAAAATGTAACTTCATTGTGTTAGGATCCAGAGAATCTATATATCCATAACTGAACTTTTTCTATTCTTAACGCTATAAATCAGAGTACGAACGAATAGAAAAACGATCAAAGCAGAGCCATACCTACCACAGGTTATAATTATGTACAGCAAAAGTCACCATCTGTCTCACTTGACAGCTGAGCAGTATGTTTAAGCCAAATGTTAAACGCAACCTTTGCTACTACCTTTTAACTAATGTTTTTATTTGAGGACAGCTGTAATTTGATTCAATCATCCGATAATGTATAAACATGATAGAAATAAAACTGATATGAATTCTAATGAACTTCCATAATTTTAAGAACTACTGTTATTTCAAACCAACACACGAACATAAAATGTTGAAATAAAAAGCACTCGTGTGACACGTGTACAATCTGTGGTAATTTTGAACGTTCGGTGACGGAGAACGGGGTATAGGACAGCAATTTTTTGTTGTCGTGGTAATTTAAAATCATGGGTTCGTAAATATTTACTGCCGCGTTCGATATCTCCGGATTCATTGAAGAGACTCCTGGTGTCAAAATATTCTTAAGGATGTGAATAGAACTTTTGTTATGGATTAAATAATATGTTTGTGAAGTGCTAGTGCTATTGATAACGCTGTCAAGCTCAGCTGGGTTTCAACGAGCGGTAAAAATCTTGTGATTTTTTCTCTAGGTAGCGGAAAGCACTTTTGTGCTCCAGTTCCTCAAGGTATGCCGTTACATTTTCTCTATTATGCTTGCTTAACAGAAATGTAGGTACCTATCTACGTTGTAAATATTAAAACAATAACAATCAAGTTTTTTTATTACTATTTAATTTTCTGCGGTTATATGTCTCTAAAGAGAATTTTAAACGTTGAAAGTGCTTAAAATATTTATATAAAGCAATAGAGTGATTACTGAAGTAACGTCCTATATTTACGGTGTCCAACATTGGCCGTGATCCATATTACGCGTCCTCTTATTGCGCGGGAACTTGCTATATTTTTAGCGTTCGCGTGTTTATCTGAGACGCGTCGCAAATATTATTTAAATTACGGTTTATTTGTAGAGCGAACTTACACGCGGGCTTAAAAAGATGGGTTCATAGACTATTTGAAATACCATAAAACTACTTAAGTGAAAAATAAGTGAATCAAGAATGAGCGATCAAGAGACCGCGGCGAGCGACGCGGCGCTGCAACCGGCCGTGTCGTCCACATCACTGGTGGGAGAAGGATCACCACCAAGTTCTACGGCATCTCAAAGCACAATTCCAGCTTCTGTCCAGTCAGCTGACTCAAGACCTTCATCTCTGCCAAAGCCCTCGGGCCTCAAGCCTCCTAGCAAGATTGGCCGGCTGTGCTCCAATTCTACCCCAAAACCAGCAGTACCGATATCTCCAAGATCTGGTGAGTGCTATAACACTTTATTATTTATTTTAGAGTAGTGTTGTTAGAAGCATGTTTCCAATTTTATTTTTTTACCTTATATACCTATTAAAAAACACTGAGTTACTGAAAAAGATAAGCAAACTGCAATTGACAATATTTTGCATCAGGTATAGGTCCATTACTTCATTTTAAATATAAACAATTCATTAGGTAATGTGGCGATATTGCAATTATTGGCAGAGTTTGACTTATCAATGATTGAATGATTACTCTTAACAATGTTGATTGCTCCGGCTGATCCCATTGTTCCCCTTTGTTACTGTATGTATTTTTCAGCCAACAGTTCAGACACAAGGCCATAAGTCCAAGCATTCACAGCACAATTACTTTAGTTCTGGATTTTAATGATGATGATGATTTGACTAACAAGATTGGTTTCTTTCACCAGAAAAGGAAAGTAATAATATGGTACCTAAAGGTACAGTAGGTATTTATTACAACAGACCTCTTTATCCATGTCTGGGTACTTTTCTGCTAAACCTATGTGGTTTTCAAAGGCCACAATGGTGTACAAAATAGACAAACAATATTAAATTGCTAGTTTCGTAAAAACTGTTTTATGTTAGATTGCCCCAGTTCCACAATGGATACTTTGATAAAATAACCACTATCAGGTGGTTGTCAAAGAGAAGTCAGTTAGGCGCCGGCGCGTATTTTTGGCGATAATCTCGTAACAGTTGTAACACTGTGAGGGCATTAGGAGTAAGATAATGATAAGATATACATATAAGTTCTTAGGAAGATACGAGATGACATTTTAATCAGAAGCTTAATATAGTTTGTTTGTTTGTGTGCAGACTGCAGGGCCGTGTAGGCCGCGTTAGGTCACCAGTTTATTAATATCCTATGATCTGCAGAGATCTCCAGGAATGACCTCACCTCAGCTCTCATAATATTATTGGAATGTCATAAAATTTTGTTAATGCTACCTTGAATCAAGATAAAACTTAAACCAGTTTCTGTGTTACTTAGAATTCGCCACGTTCGTGTCTTCCAATGTTTAACGTTTGATAAGTAATTATGGTCATTAATTGCAAGGTTATCAAAACGATATTTGCATCGGCATTACCAACGAGTAGTAGGTAGGTAGGTATTAGAGTAATCTAAATGAGAGCGCTCAATCTTGCTGAAAAAGATTAAACCTTAAGGGCCCTACAATACAGTCATACCTAGCCCTGTCTGTCCCCAGTTTTGAGGGGGTTGAGAAACGTTTCCACCTGGAGCCAAATTTGTATGGGAAAAAAAAGGCAGCTACCTATCCACGTGATTTAAGTCCTTACCTTAGATAGAGTGAAAGTAGGTTATGTTTCTGAGTCGGTAATCCACCTGCATCGAGATGTGGGGTTTCGACCCCTACAGACGCAAATCAACCACAAAGCTACCAAATGCCTCCGCTCGTGACTTTTGTGTGCCCGGTCAATGTTACTTAAATATTTGTTTGAATAGCTCCTAATTCTTTAGGCACATCTCTTTAAGATCGCCAACTCACCAGCAGCGTAGAGCCCCTGGAGTTGCCAATGTCCATAACCCGCGAACACTACATTCTTCTCCACCACATCGCCGCCGCCAGCCTGTTTCCCTGAATTCGGCAAAGGAAGTTACTCCGTCTTTCACCCGATGAAAGAACCGAAATACTGTGTAGTGCGATTGCGAACTGTTTCATGAATAATTAATTACTAACTTCAGTTGCACAAGTATTAAAATGCCTGTTTAGTACTCGACGTCGTTAAGATATGGTACTGACTGATAAGTAGGAATGTGTTTAAAAACTTTGCTATAAGCAAGGTTGCAGTTCACCTAAATAAGGAGCAATTGGCATTACACGTTTAGATAGCCTTACACTTACGCTAATCTAGTCATATTCACAAAATCAAGGGTTCTTGACGATTAGTTAACTATTTTCTCGGCTCATACATTTGTTTATTTCATCTTTATTTATTAGCCAACAACATGTACAAATGACGGACTCGATGCCTAATTCAATTCTCGATAATCCTTTATCTCCATATCTCCATAAACAGATAACAAAAAATAGTTCAAGTGTTAATACTGTTATTAGTTCATAGTAAAAGTAAATCGATGTAACATTTAGATGTAAGGATCAACGTTCGGTGTTTTTTACTGATAAAGAGCTTGTTAACGGGCCGCGAATACAAAAAATCAAATCCTGTTATAGTTTAGTGAATCTGAATACCGGTTCTTGCCTCGACCTTCAGGTACTACGGAATGAGCAGCGATATTTTGTAGTACCATTACCGTTACTATGAATGGCTATGAGGAACCGGCAATCTCCAATATTAACGATATCGCACACAGTTATTAAACAATTACATTTAACGTTTAATATTCGTTATTATCCTCACAAAAACAGCGATATTAAAATTACCTCCGAAGTAGTTTAACTAGTAAGCCTAATTGATATAGTAAAACACCTTTTCTGATTATGTAGGTGAGGTGTATAAAAATAAATGGCTTTAATTAGTTAAACACTAGGTATCGCATTTAGATACGTGTCAAGGAAAACTTCTCTGCTTAGTTTGAAGTGCTAAGCACGATGAGGCCGAAATGGCTTATTCGTGTTTTGGTCATGGGCCTTCAATTTGTCTTCGTCCATTGTCCGTGATTCACTTTCTCTCCGGGCGTGCGTGAGGTGCGCGCGCGCTGGCGCCGGCGGTTCATCCGTCCGATCAATTATCGGCACTGGATCAATGACCACAATACAAAATTTGCCACGAAATACTAAATGCTCAGACTCAAGACCCTTCAGCTTATTTGTTAAGTCGAGAGCGAGCGAAATTCCTCACCCTACAATGAAGAACGATCTTTACACCCAGCCAAAGAAAGAGAGTCTTAACCTGCATGAAGGTATGTTATGTGTGTATGCATGGTTCTATGTTCCCTTGTAAAAGTTGAACGGATGACCCAATTTGACAAACGAGACCTAGTTATATTCGTGTTAGCGTCGCGAATGTTATTAGATAGGTACTGAATCCATGGCCACATGAGTATTTAAAACACGTAGGTACATAGACGACAATATTAAAACATGCGGTCGGGTTTAAAAGTAAGCTTTATGCGCTTGTCAGCATTTTCATGCAGGTAATGTTTTAATTAGATGCTTGTCTTCTTACGGTTTACGATAATTATTTTCTCAAAAGAATATAATTCGTTTTGATAGAAAATATAAGTTTAATCCATAAAATCTATTGTTGTTCACAGTTACAGTTGATGACGAAATTAGAAACAGGTGTATACTCGTATGCTCGGTTATTATATCAATTTACAAACTAAACCATGTAAAACTAAGTTAGGTACGGCTCTTAATAACAAACAGTTAACATGTTGTTTGATCCAAACCCTACAGAGAAGCCGCTTGGCAAATGTCGATTCCTTCCAATTCATTTGAAGCCGACCCTATTACCTTGTTGACCTTATTTGCGAACCGTTGCCCCTCGAACGGGCGGAGATTAGACGGGCTGAGCTTACTTCTCAAGCCAATTGATTGTATTAGCTAACAAGACACGTTTTACGACTGCAAGTGCATCGTCTCTGTCCTTTTAACCTCTTAAGACCTAAATGCCTAAATTGCGGGCATTCGCCAACGTAATTTCGATCTTCAATTGGTTAACGCAGGTCGTTTTGCAACTGGAAAAAAAACGTTGATCTTATAAAGATATCTACTTACCTACTTAGCTAGCTTGGCAAAAAATATCCTATTTTTTTTATACCAACACTTGTGCCAAATAACAATTTTACAGTCTATTATAACAAACTACAGGACGCCCGCAACTTCGTACGCGTTGAATTAGTTTCCCTCTACTCCCCCTATTTCTTCCAATTGGGGGTCGATTTTCGGAAAATCCTTTCTTAGTGCACCCCTAGACCGCATAAGGAACCTACGTGCCAAATTTGAAACCTCTAGAGTCTAGACCTAGCGGTTTAGGCTGTGCGTTGAATTGTCATGTCATGTCGGTCAATTTCTTATTTTATACACCGTGTTTTTTTTTATTTACGATTTATTTATTTAGGAACTTTAAGGAAACGTTCTTTAGGTCAAATAAAGTTAATTTCCCGAAGACAGACAAATGATAACCAACTGTTACGGTTTTAAAGATATTTAATTTTTAAATTTAATCAGTTAATCACGTTGAACTGGTCTAAAAGGCTCTTAACTGTCTGTGTATGTCACGCCAACATTGCCGTATTTGACACTGACTATGAGTTAATTCTAAAGTCCCTTTTAGAACGACCAAATATACCACATTTAATTACTTTGGACTAAACAGTTTTTTTTTTTTTTGCAATATTTAAAAATCAAATATACCACATAGTTTCTATGGATGTACCTAGTAAAATGCCGAATTATCGTAAATCAAAAAAAACACGGTGTATTATAACAAATAACAAACAGATATTGTAGCTCCTCCTATCACTGCGTCAAACTTTATTTTGCCAAGGTATGCGAGATCCTTGAATTAAATTCTCAAAAGTTTTGGTTTCTTTAGCGGTATAGTGAAAGGGCTGACTCATTAACACTTGGCTCCCAGTTTACTTTTATAATAACGCGGTTTCTAACGTGAAGCGTGAAACGTTCCGGCTAAATACCTCATCGGCGCTTTCTACCACTCTTTGTTGGGGTCGGCGTCTGTCCATCAATTCGCATGACATGTGTCTCTACTTAGTGCCAGACTTCCACTATTGCAGCGCATAATAAGTTTTAAAGTGAATGGAGATAACAATTTGTACTCTCTATCTTATTTTCATTGCCGTGTGGTTGCCGGGTTAGAATAGTGCCACTCCATGTCTTCCCGTGGATGTCGTAAGAGGCGACTAAGGGAAAAAGGCTTGTAGTACTGTTAGGCGATGGGCTTGCCCTCTGTCACTAATACACTGGGAAACATCTTAGCCTACTTGTGCAAAATGTGGTTACAGAATTATCAAGAAGTTTTAAAAATTGTTGGTAATTCTTTAGCTCTGCCTACCCCACTCTGGGAATGAAGGCGTGAGTTTATGTATGTATTTATCTTATTTTCATTTAAAAATAACATGATTAGTTGTAATTTAGAAGCAACAATCAAAATTCTCAAACAAACTTACATTACTACATGTTACCTAGGTTATATCTTGCTGCCTACGTATCGCTCATTTAATATAAAGCTGATTTCTCAAAGGCCCGTTTGGTATACTTTACGTATATGATAATAATAATGTTTTAACATAACTATAAGTACTTATAAAAATACCTGGGAATCCTGTAACCATAGAGTTTTAGAGAGAATGATGAATGAGTATTGTTTTGTTTGGTAACTATATTCAATCAAATGGAAAACTGAAATTAAGACAAGATCCAAATGCAAAGTGAGAAAGTGAAAAATTGAATAAGGGGTACTGGCATAATACCGTAGTACGGTAAGAAAGGTCGATATTTCGAATCATTTTCGAATGTTGCAGTGTTATCAAATACATTTTGATTGTTTGAGTTTGAATGCAATAGCTTCATGATTATTTATTTGATTAGTCAACACATAGGGCATTGATTCACGTTAGTACTATTTGGAACCATTAAAGTAGCGGCCCACCCAATGCTCGACTGACTCCATTGAAATCAAATGCTAAACGTAATCCTGCGACTCGGCGGCCTCGGAGCATTCTACAATCAAAACGTTTTCGTGTGATATTCTCACAAAATGCCAAGCAGTCACCGTTCGCGCTGCACCTAAGAAATACCATCGTGCAGCGATATTGCTTCCTACTCCGCAAATAACGTGACTGCTTACTATGTTGTTTTTTTCGTTAGCAAAACGTATCTCTTGTACCGAATCAAAAGTTCAAACTTTCATGATTATCTAACTTAATAAAATTCATTGTATTTTTTTTATATTGTCGCTGATGCAAGTTCCACGCCCGGAACAATGCTTCCACGGCAGTACACGTAAGGTATTTGATGACTTTATTGCTCAATGTTTAGCTTGAAATCGGGATTAATATTTTGATAGCAACTGCGAATATTCTGTTGCACAATGTAAACAATATATTATAATATAATGCATTTGCTGGTTTGCATTGTGAAAACTGTGAGAAGCATTGCTTAATCCCTTTCCAATTACGTTGATGTTGACTGATCATCAGCAATTTCAAAGTTTTCATGGCGTGTCGCATACCTCGTAAATCTATAAGCCTTTCTTCTTCTTCATTCATAATCAATTCTTGACCACAGGCGGTATACATTTATACGGGGATCGTAAAGAATATCTATTTTTACGATTTCGATCTTAATTATCTACTTTACGGGCAATAAAATTATATGCTTGGATTTTCCCTGCGGGATCGGATCACGTATGAGGAGACCACCGAAGAAATTCTGATTCTAATTATTTATTGCATATCACATTACAGATCAAACGCATGTGGAATTACAAGTATGCATACAGAGAACTACTTAGCGATAAAGTTTAGCGAATTGCAAGCCTTAGGCATTGTATAAGAATATTCCTATACTATACCTTAGGTGACAGTGTGCAGGGTTTCTTGTAGAACTGATGGTCGTTGGGACGAAAAGGTTCTGGAGCGGCGACCATGCACCGGAATGCGCAAAGTGGCTCCCACAAGGTAGACCGATGATCTAATAAGGTCATGGGATAGCTGGATGGGATGTGAGCAGCCTGAGCATGGTGTCCGAACGTGAGACGTGACCGAACGTATTTCGGCTGACATGATAATGATCAACTTCACGAAAAATAACTGATTAAAATTCCAGGTATAATTTGACTTTGACTGTGGGCCATGGCGTGACAAAGCTTTTTCGGTCGGAAACAATTCAAACAATCTAGACGTTTCAAACAGTGCAGAGCGAATCGTGACTTTAATCTCAGTTCAAGGTCGCCATAGTTGCATTATTAATGTTGGGTCCGGGTGACATCATGTCATGTGATATACTTACTAATATTACAAAGAGAGGTTGCGGATTTTGTGGGTTTGTATCTATCCGTCAGTCAAGTAATCTTCGGAAACACCTATAAAAAAAAAAAAACTATTTAAATATTTTCGATGAAATAGATTCGCATAGGATTATTTTTTATTTGTTTAAATCGGAGGCGAAGCATTTCAACCCACGACGTCCCGTCCCAATATTTTATGTTTCATACATAAACAAAAGCGTGTAACGTCGATTTCACTGGTTAGGATTGCCTTCTTGGATTGAAAAACGAATCAGGATTCACATGTTAGTAGGTATGGCAAATTAGAAATTAGAAACCCAAGTCAGATGGTTAATCAATTATACGCTCAATATTTATTTTAACACGAAATGAGAGTAAAAGTAGGATGCTTTACGTCCACATCTCGCTCGATAGGACTAGGTATCAAATACAACCAAATCGCTTTGTGGCTACATCTCGATCTGACTACATAGCTTTGTGCCTAGATCGCAATACGACCAAATCGCTTTGTGGCTACATCTCGATCTGACTACATAGCTTTGTGCCTAGATCGCAATACGACCAAATCGCTTTGCTACTAAATCTCAAAAATGTTGAGTCGCATTTTTTTTCTCATTTTATGTCTGTGTTACTAAACAATTTTGAGCCCCGCAAGGCGCGATCCAATAACTGGGCAATTTGCCCTTTGCTTTGCATTTGCCCTAACCTAACCTACCTAGTAACGCAAACGAGATGGTCCATTTAACGACTCGAGACTTTTTGAGATGTATTGTGATCTAGGCACAAAGAGATGTAGCCAGATCGAGTTGTAGTCGCAAAGCGATCTGGTCGTATTTGCTTCCTAGTCCTAACGACATGTGGACCTAAAGCTTCTACGCGGTAAAAGTTAGGATGGATTATTATGTAAATACTCTTACCTTTTCTTCCTATATGCATTATGTTTTACGTACTAAGTCAAGCATTATATCTTGTCTGTTCCATTTACAGCAAAATGCAAACACCGCAAATAACTAACCTTGTATGTAAAATCCCATGTAACTTTTTCGTATCGCAGACTCATATCCTGTATACTGGTGCGGCGGGTTTTACCTGTGATTCTTGTTACTTAAGCGTTATAACATCGTGCTTTGCTTTCAACTCGTTTCGTATTCTTGACTCAAACGTCCCCGGTCTAAAGTTATTCACTCTTAAGAATGTTCGAGTCAGCGGTTTTTCAATCACGTCATATGACACAATTACTCATTCTGATCCTTGACAATTTTTAAAAGCGGTTTCGAAAGGTACGAGTATTCGACGTCATGTTTTGTTATTCCCTGTATTTTTCCTGTGACGTGTGAGGATATATTTTTCAACACGAGAGCTCGGTTAAGCGAATGAAGTCAGCGGATTAATAGTCCGGCCGCAAAATTAAGAACACCATTACTGGAAAGTGTTCCGGTCTGGCGGGCAGCGCCGGCGCAGGTGTGGAAAACTGCGCGCGTTGACAACATGCCGGGTTTATTGAGATGCTTTATCGGCATGCTCACGAGCAACATTTACATATCGTGTGTGTAACGGAGTTCTATCTAACTTGTTTCGATAAACCAGAAAAGGAACGCGTAGTATACTTATTCGTATTTCTTAGATTTGTTAGTAGCTAGTTATGCCCTCTTTGTTAGGAATGAAAAGCAGTCCCGCAGTATTATATTTACTCATCAGCTTAGGCGTTGTTTTAAATAAATATGGTTAGTGAGCGCAGTGACTTGGACAAACAGTACGTGACTGAAGGCAAAATAATATCCCCAGTCACACTACATTGGTCGACAGCCAAAACATTCACGGTAACAAAACAATACACCTTAAATTTCTTGTTTCCACGCGTAACATGTTTTTTCTCATGTCCAAAGTCTCGCTGTGTTTGTAAACAGCGTCAATATTTAGTATCTAGCTATTTACTAAAGTTAAGATATATTTATTTAAAATTTCAGCGGAAGACGAGTGTCCGTCTTTTTTAACGTTTCAAGCTATCGTGATCAATCAGATTTTTTTTATCATAAATCTTATTTTGGTGCTGTATAAATTCTAGCCTCTTTATGTCGCATCAAGGTGCATATTAGGTTTCGGGAAAACGCTTGGCCTGTGTCGTAAATCAGGTTCAGTACGTGCCTTCCACCGTAAACTTGGACCATGACTCAAGGATTGCTTGGATTCCAACCTATCGGTCAACGACCAACTAATTTTGCTTATGACCAATTAGTTTAACCAAATATTTAGTTAGGGTATACGTGATGAGATGATCGGTTGGATTTTTTGTTGATGACGTAACTAAACGAACGATTCGACGAGTGTTCACCAACAATTTTATTAAACGGGCGGTTAGCGGTTTGGCGGTTGTCAAATGTATTGACTAACAGCTTATTAAGACTTAACCGTTTGTTAAATTGGTTGGTGAACTCGGGCCTAAAACTCTTAGAACTTAAACAAATCTTATGACTTTGGATAATCCTACTTGAACTGTCATACGTACATACATACATACATTAAATCACGCCTGTTTCCCAGAGGGGTAGGCAGAGACCACTTCTTTCCACTTGCTACGATCTTGACAAATTTCTTTCGCTTCTTCAACATTCATACATCGAGTCATGCACGCACGTCGGTTTCGGGTACTTAAGATTCGGCCCTTTCCCAGTATTTCTCCGATTTGATTCGAAAAAGTACGCCTAGGGCGGCCCCTTCCGACCCTTCCACTCACTTTCGATCTGTATATCTCTTTCGTCAACTGTCATACGTTTTCTTAAGTATTTGATTTTCATTACCGGTTGTAAATGTCTGTGTTTGAAGATAAGTCAATAATTAAGTTATTATTAGGTATATTATGTTTTACGTAATATTTAAGTATAAACTTCTTGATCTCCACAATCTGCAGTTAACAATAACAAAGTCATTATTTATCATTACGTTGAACAGATTTGAGATTCACGGAGCGCGTTTGTTCATCGGTGAAAGGAGCTTGAACTTTATTCTACTCAAAATTACATAAGCCCGCTCTAATACCTGGTTATTTGTACCTTAGTCCAAGCCCACTTTCTGATTGTAAATGAGCTTTTGCTTTTGCTTGTTCGTTTTTTACTGAGCCCAGTGAAAGGTGTTGGAATTTGCGGACTATGTAACGATCAATTGTGTCCCCTGATAACAGACTTGTCACCACGAAAGGCTGTAAAATGTGTCCGAGGCTGAATGGCGACGCGACGTGTTGAATGGGTCGTTCTTTGCGAAGACTCGACCTCGTCAACTCGCTTTCTTTGACCTGTTAGAAAACGTGACGCGCTCAACCGTCAACATTTGCACTGTCACTAAAATGTGCTACAGGTTACCTCTTGCCTAAATACGTACCTATTTCACGAAGTGTATTTTTAGTAATGCTTTGACGGGAACATTTAACTGTGTATCAGATGAAGTATAGGCACATTATTATGTTCAGCTACGTATGTAAGCAGGTACTTAATTCTACACAAATATACAGTGGTGGCCACATAATTAGAAACGCTTGCGTTTTTCCCATACATTTGTCTTCAAATATGACTTTTTCAATATTATTTTTAGTTACATTTATCGTTAAGTAATACACTAAGGTTTAAATAACGTACAATTTATCGCTGTTGAAAACGAATATTTCATTTTATAGGGATTTGAATGTACCTACTTTGTACTTTGTATGGATGCGTCAGCACTAAGTTTTTAAATCCCTCTAAAATATAAGGTCCGTTTTTAACAGTAGTTCACTGTACATCAGTTCGAACCTTAGTTGATGATCTAAAGTAAATTGTATTTAGTAATAAAATTGGTGAAGATCTTTTTGATTGGTGCTCAAAATTAAAAGTCATTTTTGTAGGCAATTTTATGGGAAAAACGCAAGCGTTCCTAATTATGTGGCCACCACTGTATATATCTTGTAGCGAGGGCAAATTTGCAAGGCGTAAAGCTTGTCAGAAATAAACAAAGGGCCTCAAAGGCCCGCGGTGGTATTAAAACAATCTGAGCGCACGTAGATGAGCTGAGGTAAGAATTTGCGTCCGATAAGAAGGATGATAAGATAGTAAGAAATACCTAGAAACGCCAAGGTCTACAAACAATTCAGTAGAACATGAACCCATTTAAATATTTCGTCATTTTATATTAATATAAAAAATGTACTAAAAGAGTAGAAAGTATAACTTTTTTTAACATGACACAGATTAAGTTACTCTGTACCAATTTTCCCCTAGTAACCCTCAACGACTAACTCTGTCCCTTTCCGTCCAAATGGCAAAAGTAACATCGTTAATTTTGCATTTCGTGAAAAGGCCTATAGGGGCGCCTGGGAAACAAAACAAAGAGGCTAGGCTATCAGGAGTTTGAGGGCGGCGCGCGGGCGTAGGACGCCGCCGCTCGCGGCGCAGTGCACGACCGGCGGGCGAGCGATCCACGCGTCCCGACGCCGCGCGGAAACACCACCTCTCACAAGATCCACAGAATTCCCCACGAAACCAACACACCCAGCGAAATACTCGCCATTCTCAGTGACCGACTTTTTAATTCATACATTTTGAAAGCTTAGCGAATCTCAACCGGAAACAACAAGATGCCGGTCGAAACGAAAATCAGCTTCTCCGGTGAGTAAATTTTCACGCCTGTGCAGAAATTGATACTTACGATTTTAAATTTACGAAAATATATCGAATGTTCCTATAATATTTGTTTTCGATTTTATTTTATTTTTTTCATTGTTTTATGGTGAAAAATATGTTCAATGCAACAATTACTATTATTATTGTTTTAAATTTATTTAATAAGTAATTAATAAATTTCGTTAAATCAGCAATTATTTTTAATAAATTTAAACCACTTTGTAACTTCGTTACTGTGATATCAACAAAAATTCTAAAGCTTTATGATATGTATGATATTACTAGCTTCTCTCCATGACTTCGATTATGGTTATTCCCTCGAGAACTTTTTAATTTCTGGGATGAAAAGTAGCCTTTGTGTTTATCCGGGTATAAGCTATCTCCATTTGAAACTTCATCCAAATCCGTCCAGCCGTTGCAGCGTGAAGGAGTAACAAACTAACTCTCAAACTTTCGCATTTATAATATTAGTAGGATTAATCTATACTAACTAACTACTACTAACTATTACTAAATGAAGCATAATCGATATACCTCCCTTTTCTGCCATGGAGCTTCTCTACTTCCAATTGAAAAATATTTGACCTACGAAAAGTTAAAAAACTTAACTTGTCTCTTAACTTGCTGTTTTTTACAAGTTAAGAGAAAAGCGAAGCTAATTTTATCACAGCTTAAAGACCCGTGGAAAACCTAGTGACAAATTGAAAATACTGTGTCCTTGATAATTACTAGAACCATATCATCTGATACCTTAAATCGGTACGTTACGCAGTAAGGAATCTAATTCAATGGAAAAAAGCAATTAAGTTAAAATCAATCGAATTTATTTACCACAGTAAAGAATTAAAACAGTCTAATGGCTATCACATCGATGGATCCGTAATAAAGTGAATCATTGTAAAACATGTTTCATATCTGTTATCGATGACTACAATTATTTAATTGTTTCCCAATGTATTGTTGGACCGTGACAAACAAATGCGCAAACACTGCATTATTATTAGCAGCAGCATTATGAGGAAGAGGTTTTAAAGAAGAATATTTTGTAAGAGTTGACTGTTTATCGTAAAGAACAGATCCGCAAATCAAAACGGTGTCATATTTATGAGATCAAATTGACAAAGTTACATCACAGAGCGGACGTTGCGTTGTGTTGTAATGGTAGGTCTAGAATTCAGGGCTCTACGTGTTAATAAGGTAGCGTGTCAGCCGGCAATCGTGCTAATGAAGAGTGAACACTTAGTGCCCGCAGCAAAGCCCAGCTTGACGAGCTCGAACAAGACTTGATGAAATTTTATTACGCAGACTTATTACAAGTACGGTTCATTAATTCAACGATTGCTGCTTGTACACAATACGAGCAATATGTTGTGTAAACATTATCGGGTACTCTTCGAGACTACGTTTGTTATTGTAAATTTAGATTTTTAATGTCTAACCTCGTCCACAACGTAGATATACTCAAATTAGGCCTGAAACACCGCAAAATAAGTACAGTACTTAAATTCACGGCACGCATTAACTTTATGAATACAAGAAGGCTTCGGAATAATCTCACAGAACTACCTATGCTGTAAATGAAAGCAATCTATTTCAGCAAGACAAAAAATAACACTCAGTTGTTTCATGTAGCTCGCATAATTTTCTCATAAAGTTGAATGGTAAAGTAACTCAAAAGGAGTTCCTTAGTAAACATCATCAAATCTGCGGTTAAGTAGGTGGTATATAACGCAAAGTTATAAATAAAAATAGTGATCTCAACAATACCTAGCACTGCTATGAATTCGATGAATCGTAATGTGATATTTCATTGTTATTCTAGTTCGTAATAAATAATAAATAGAGTCCTTGGTAAAATGTAGACAATGTAGTCGGTAGTGGTGTAGCATGAGTTTAGACCAAAACGAAACAAATGCGTGTAGCCTTTACGTCATGAAGTTTCATGGCTTCATTTATCAGGGTCGTTTGTAACAATTATGTAACGGTTACGAATATTTTACTAACCGAAATTAGTTTTAGTGTAGTCGGGCTCCCTGGCGACCACCCTCTCTGACCTTGCCCTTGTACCCCTACCGCCCTACGCCTATACTTTCCTATTTATTCAATTGCTGGTTTCGATACATCACATCATATATTACGAATCCCTACGTTGCTGCATTAAGTATGCAATTGTTGAATATGCATTACGTTTAGACGCTTCAGTGCCACTATTTGCGTGCTGGTGGTCGGCATTAGTTTTCCGAGCCTTCATTGATTGTGAGGTGTTTGCCGTGACCTCTGGGCCACTGCACTTATGATCATTCTCTCACGTAGTGTTTCTGCAACTTGGAGCCGCAACAGTAGCAATTTCCACCTCACTTAGCCTTGTATGGCTGGCTGGCATGACGCGCCACGTTGCAACCGTAACTGCATATTGACCTTAGAACCCATAACAAGTAAATAATACATACAATTTCCACTGGTAATGATAGCACTGCATTCCAGCCATAATGTAGAATTATCGTCGCATGTCAATCTTAAGTCGCAAGCTAGTAGCTTGCCTATACTCATACTTACCCATTGTTAAGCAAATTTGAGCAAAGCGTTCGGATATTATCGTCGTGTCTATTTATAATCCTAGGAGATGTTACGTAAATTCCATGTTTTCAATGCCACATAGCGTGACTGACACGTCTTATTTGTCGTCTCCACAGCAGTCAGCACCTATTTGATTGAGTTGTAGTACATATGCATTTTACAATATTTGTTGCGTTATCAGAATAGCTCGAGAGAAACGTTATTATTCACAATCGTAAAGAGAAGTAATGCTTTTAAAATTGTTGCATCCTCTTCACACCCCTTCCGCAGTTGTTATGTCATTTCCATGGCATCTCAAAATAACACTGAGTGATGTTCTGCCCTGACAAGGTACTTCCTGCGTCTTATCCTTATCTGGGTTGCGACTTCGAGTCGAAATTGCTCAATTACGCTTCGTGGCATTGTTCTCTGTCAACCGTAACGAAACTTCAGGACAGGTGGATCGCGGCAATACGTGAGTGCCATGTGCCATGCGCCAATAGAATCTTAACCACCTATTACATCACACGTTTTTGTTAAAGTAATTTTATAGCTACACCTATTGTTTTTGTTACCACAAATCAATACGAGTATAAACAAATCACCTTGAACCACGGATTTGATTTCACATCGATGCCGATTCTTCTCGAGCGTATCAGACCGAACCGAACATGTCTCGGTGATCAGTCCTCGGCTCGTTTTACAGTTGTTATTGAAATTAATTACGAAATTGAGATGTAAGTTCGAGAGCATGTTCCGCCAGGGACGCGCGCTTCACCAAGCAACCTGCCCACGCCATCTCCGCACATGATAAATGGCATCCGAGTGATTCGCGAGGGACATTACCTAATGCGTTGCTTAGGAATGTTAGCATTCGAATAAAATTACACGTGAGACGAGCGTTTTATAAATAAGCGATTGTTTAATTTAAAAAAATACTCCAGTGATGTTTATCTCGTAATTTATTCATACACATTGTTATGTGTAACATCCAGGAGCTGGATCAGTTAGCCACACGTAGCAGGGATTTTATCATAGAACATAACGTCTGTGCTGCCAATTACAGCTACCATGGTATTCTAATGATACATCTCCAAGCAAACTTGCAGGCTGTGTTTTAAACAGTATTCGTGACGGAAACACTTTTGACCTTTAACTACATTGTTTTCTTCATGAGTCTCATATTTTAAGGTTATTTTGAGGTCATTTCCTAGATTTTCAATTATTTAATGTTTAACTTGCAGATTGAAAGCAATAAGGATAATTGCCATCTTCTGATCCTAGTCACGTATAATCCTTCGCTGTGGTCCGTGGACGGTCACGTTTTGCTATCCACCTTTCCTTATAAGCACTCAATGCTCAAAGGTATATTAGACAGAATGCCTCGGAGAAATGTTGGGATTATCTTTTTGCTATCCTTTTATGCTCATCGCGCAGTATAAATAATATCAAAGGAAGTTAACAAGTTTTTGCGCAGTGATTGTACTAACTATACCTACCTAGAAATGAATGTTGCGTACTTAAACGTCGACGCGCTGGCCTGGTTTGTAGTGACCCTGCCTACGAAGCTAGCGGTCCTGGGTTCAAATCCCGGTAATTGCAGATATTTGAGTGATGAGCGCGAATATTTGATTCCGAGTCATGGATGTTTTCTATGTATTTAAGTATATAGTTCTCTATATAAGTATTTATATCGTTGTCTAGTACCCATAGTTGAAGCCTAGATTTTATTGTCCCCTGATCATTATTTATTTATTTATTTAAATGTACATAAGAAACTTCATTTGTCTGACTAACTTTTGCGTACGAAGCCCTTGAACATCGAGAGTTACCGCAGATAATATTTATTTCTCTATTGTTCACGTTGTTAGTTAGGTACTATGGACTGTAAAGTGTATAATTTATTTGAAATAGATAGATATGTAACTTTAAAGGAACGTTAATTATTAATTGATTTATGATTTCTAAATAGTTGCTTTTGCCAAATTCGTCTTATTGTTGAACGTACCTACAAACTAAAACAAACGATTTCTATTTGAAAAATCGTTATGTTAATTAAAAGACCGGCCAAGTGCGAGTCGGACTCGCACACGTAGGGTCCCGTACCATTATCTATAAAAAAATCGCGTTTGTTGTATGGGAGCCCCTGTTAAATATTAATTGTATTCTGTTTTTTTATTTGTTGTTATGCGGCAACAGGGGTGGCGGTCTGGTCGCATAACAACTATTGTCATAATATCGATTGTCATAACACTTTACGCATAAAGTTGATGCTCATAATTTTTTTTGGCATAAATTATACTAGGCATAATTGTTCCATGTCATAATTGTACGGAGTCATAATTGGTTTAATCATAATGTAGAAAGGCATACATTTATTACGTCAAAATATTATTATAATATAAAGTTATTGCCAAAACCGACTCGGATCGCGGATAGGTTAGGGTTATTTTTTTATAAAAGAGCGGAAAAAGTTTATTTATAAAGCCATACCATTATAAAGTGTTGTTAAATAATTTTATGCGCATCAAATTTATGCGCGTTACACAATATGTTCTTAAACATTATGATAAAAAACTTTATGCGCATAAATGTATGACAATTTACAGTTATGCGCAATGATGAGTCTGACGAATCCTTGTATGCCCATCAAAAATATGACTTTAAACTTTATGCAACCCGACCCCTACCCCGGCAACAGAAATCCATCATCTGTGAAAGTTTCAACTGTTTAGCTATCATGGTTCGTGAGATACAGCCTGGTGACAGACAGACGGACAGACCAATAGGACCAGAGTAATAGGGTCCCGTTTTTACACTTTGGGTATCGAACCCTAACTGCTGTTTTGCGAAGTGGGCAGATTCATTAAAAGGCGGAACTGTTTTTTGTTCTTGGCGCCATTCCGTCTATCCAAATCTACTGCCTAAATTAGTTATTTATAAGCATGGAAGGCTATTTCTTGCCTTCACAACGTGAAACATTCCATTAACAACCCATGTTCCATGTTCAAGTCTTGTATCCCTCAACCTAAATAATCTAAAATGCTGTGTGCTCTGAGCTTTCATTTTGTAGGTCTGCCTTTCTAAAAGCTATGCTTGAACCGATAATAACAGTACAGTTGATTGCGTTATCTAGCTGGATTTATAGCGCCTTCATATCTGGCCTCATGAGTCAATTTATAGAGGATCATGAGGGAAATTGAGTAATCATGAACCTTGTTAGTGTTGAAATGGGACGCGCGGCGATTAGCGCACTAGATAAAAATATTGCATGAGTTCTTATCTCTTCGAGTAAGATTACTTGCAGTAGTAACAGTTATGTTTCATCATCTAATTCATTTTCGATTTCATTCATTAATCGTGAGATGCAGAGGCGTGAACTCTTAAATTATTCCTTCGACCGCAGCCGTTTAACGCACGCGTTCACCTTAACATGAATAAACAGTTGTTTACACAGTGGTGACAATCCGCCCTCGTTTTCGTGTTTTATTCTTGAACCCATACAAAATTAATGGGCATCATTGTTTTTGGATTAGTAGGTAATAGGACTAATATGTATTTGATGGAGCTTAATGTAATTCGAATTATTGGGACCTATAAAAAGCTTATCCATTAGCATTTTACACTAAAAACATGCAACTATAAACAGAAGATGCTTATTAAATATAATTTAGTTGCTGTTTGATCCAAAAATGTCTATTTAATGACTTCCATCCGAATCGGGAATAATCCGCAATGTTGTCAAACTTTTATATAATTGATTGTTAACTCATTGGGTTGTGTGGGCGGCGACATCAGGTGCGACGGTGTGAAGTGCTTTATTGGCCGGGCACTTACGTCAGTGTTAGTTCACAACGCACTCCCAAGTTCAAGGTAACATTCAGGCTGGGGAACTCCATGGTCGTAACTCTGCCTCCTAGATTTGTTTTGTAAATTTGTTGGGTTTTGCTCAGAAGAAATCGCTCACCTTGTTCGTCACAAGAATGTTTCGCGGTTGCTACGACCAGTCATGTCACCTCAAGTTCTATGTACACAGATGTTCAGCTATGGTTCTAAAATCCTGTGTAGTGTGAAGCAACGGTGATTCACGGTGTTTACAAAATGTTCGAATTCAAACATTCCACCATCAATAGTAGGGTTACCAAAGTCATGTTCTCGAAAACACGTTCTCGTTACAATTTGGCAGAAATAAATATCGAGGTGTTATCACCAATAACCAGCATTTAGACAGACTTTCGAAATACCTAAAACTGCCTTTTCGCCCACTACTATGTCGGTATCAAGTTTTCACCAAAATATGTTCTGTCCAATCTAAATTACCATATAAATTTCGATTTATCTGTTGCGAAGTTTGCATGCTGAAATGATACCTACGCCTTGCAAAGCTCCTCGTTATTGGATGCATTTATCATTGCCTCAGATAACGATCTGCACGGTATTTCTGCAGCCAAGCCGTGAGAAACAAAGGAGACTGTTGCACGCGCTCAGCCTACTTCGTGACTGCTTCGCTTCTAACCACCGTGTCATACATTTATCACTTCCGATAATGCCACCACACTTTCCAGTTCTAGCACTTCTAACTAACACTGATGCTACTCTTTATTTATCTGTTATTAACTATCTCTGTACTTTTATATGTTTTCTGGCTGTATTCTTTTTTTTGTTTCACCGAGAACTTTAAAGCTATCTGCAACTTAAATGACATTTTGCGACCATATTCGGTAAGAATCGGTCTGCGTACTTAAAGATATTGAAGATAACAGATTATGAATTATGAAAAGCACCTAAATTACACTTGTATAGTTTAGTAAACGGATTGTTTTTACCCGACTGCCTAATTAGGAGGGTAATGTGTTTATCGGACTATATTTAAGCTTATGTTACGTTAATGCGTGTACGTAGAAACTAAACGCATGGACCGATTTTGATGTTTGTTATAGCAATCGATTTGTCTTCTCATTTGGAATCTTCGAAATTTGTGAGTGTCACTAAAGATATGACAGTACTTAAAATTCAATATAGCGGCAACTAGACGCCATATTGTAAAAAGATAAAAAATGTCGACGATCTATGACAAATGGGATATCATTGAATAGGTATTTAAAAATCGTCTTTAGGTTTCTTTCATAATTTTTCATTTTGAAAGATCATTTAGGATAGGTATATAAAACGATTTAAAGTTGGTTAGCAACCAACAGTCGGGTTTTTTAAAGCTTGCTTTTTGTTGTTATTTCGTGTCCTCGTCAGACTAAATCGTTGATCACCGTTGCTATAGGAACCTTTAAAACAATACATTATGGTCTTCTTGATGTACAATGTTTACATTTCTCCACGCAGCTTTACAATCATAACAAAACAGAAGGCCATTTTCATATTTTTTTCTTAGTACCACTTTCTGTTGTTATCTTACCATTTCCATGAGTACTCTGTCTCATTGTCATTCCAAATCAGTGTTTGATTTCGGATTAATTATCGCAGGTGTCGGTGCGGCGTTGGAGTAGTTGTGATGCGAGGCGCGAGCTCATGAGGTTCATTACCGCCCATTATCGTAGCGGGGGCACACGTGCTCGGGCTGCCGAGCGATTCCGTTCCTTACACGGGCTAAAGGGCTGCGCCGTCAATCATTCTGCATCCTTAGCGATTAATAACATGATCACAGCAATTATTACTTATATGTAATGTTACTGTTACTATTTTAATTGCGCTTGAATATTGGTATTGTAATAAGAACTACGTAACGAAAATGGCATTGCATAAACATTCAGCTATTTAGGGACAAGGGAAATCGCTACTTCTTTTGCGGCTATGTATTTCTTTATGAAAGGCCTATAAATTAATGCTCCGGACACAAGAGGTTATAAATCTTGTACGAGTAGCATGGTAAGGCAGGATATAAACCTTCAGAACTCACAGACGATGTTGTATTTTAGCGCAAGACTGTTTCGGCAATGCCTTTCAATTCATAAAATAGCTTTTTGTTTAAAACGTCCTTATTTGGTGGTAAATTATCGTCTGTGTTTACGCGTCGTTTTGTTTTGCGCTCAGAACTGCATTGTTCCCATACGGCATACTGTGAGTCACCCGCACCACGAGAGACCTGTGCGCAATCACCTTAACAGGTTGTCACATGTTCCTCAATAAATATTTCAATTATGATAATGGCTCGATAAACGATTGCCTGAAATGTGCTGTGAATCATCAATGTTTATTTATATGGCCTGAATGTAATCTTGTTGTTTTTCCATTTCGCCCGTCGCTGTAGGGCGTCGTTCCCGTTCGGCAGGATCGCGGTAGTCATTGAGACGCCAACTCGGTCAGATCGGATTATTTTCGCTACTAGTGTACTGTACTGAACTAAACTCGTTACGTCATCGGAAGTCATATTGTTTTGTAAATGCTTTCTTTTGATACGTCAAGATAGGTCCAAGTTATCCATGCGTGAGTGCCCGACATAAACTCTTAAATAGTAAACCGAGAAATGTTCTGATTTCACGCTTATTCTAGTTAATTTGATTTGATTGGTGGATAATCTCTCAATGAAATCGGTTTCACGTGCTCGAACAGCTGGACATTTGATTGGCATTAAGAATTGTATCTGTCCTACAAATGCGCGGTAGTCGCATCAGTGACGAGAGCGGGACGCGAAATTGTCCTCAATTGACGAATTAGCCCAGCGGTCGAGTGAGCCGGGCCACACAATTGATAATACCTTTTGTTTCTATGCACTGTTACCACAGTCCATTTCATAGCCGCTGCTACTGCTTCTAAGAAGTGGATTATGGACCGCAGTGCGGCAGTGCAGCGTTTCGCATTAACTATTACACCCAGGGGATTTCATCCTTTTTCGGGCGATGCCATTACCACCATGTGTCCGCTTCTTTCTAATGTCCTGCCCTCTTTGTACCTTCTCAACGACGCATACATTTGTTTTTGTACACGGCGAGTGAAAAATATTAAAATCGCAAAATATTAGACAGTAGACGTTCAGTGAAACCACTCATTAGCATGCTCGTGCATAAAAACTTGAACTTGACCAGAAAACACAACGTCATCTCGGCAAGAGGCTTCAAGCACTTGGAGCGTCTCGCCTGAGCGTTAACAAAATGGACAAATAATGTTCGTTCTTTTATAGGAATTACATCATATTCCGCGAACTAAGTTGTTCGTATAAAATTGACATCATATCATCACATTAGCATCATGTTGTTATGTATCTTCTCATTACGTACGTACGCTACATTTTTTCTGCTATAATATAAGGAAAATACGATTAGTACGTACCTACAGTTGTTTTTTTTTTGTGACAAAAAGTATGTTTTGGAGTGGGTTGTGTTGTGAGGCTTGTGTACTGAGGGTTGGGAAATATTCGGTCGGAACTAGAGTAGGTCACCCACGCCGCAAGAAGAGCACGAACGTTAGCGTGGGATCACCACGTTGTTGTATTGTGTCACCTGCCGGCATAACACACATTATGGTCATTAAAGTTTTTATGATTGACTAGCAGCCTGCGCGCAGCTTCGTCTGTGGTATTCTGTCCGAGCTCTTGTTTATGTTAATGTCTTTTTAACCGGTAAGGAAATCACAATGAATAATCTATAATGATACTGGAAAGTTTGAGTTCTTGTCATAGAAATTGTTAGTTATTTCTGCAGAATGTATAAATAATTTTGCCTTCGAATCTCCCAAATAAATACCTATCTTCTGTCTTGACATTTGACTTGTAAACACGTTTTATAAATACTTGAAGGCGAAAAAACGTCTCTTAAAATTGATCGCAGTAATTTGTCCATAGCTCTGGTAGGTAGTCACTTCGCAAATAAGTCCTGATGCATGAAGTCAATAATACTGTGACGAATGTCTTTTTTACCTTAACAATGGGCGACCGTCGTTTGTCCGATAAACGTGAAAAAATGCCTCGTTGTTATGTTAATATTTTCAATTGAATTTAATAGCGACGTTATATTTGACTGTTTTTCAGTGTCGCGGAAGTCACCGGTGGCTCATAATAAATTTACTATCGAGTATCAGGTGTCTTTGCTAAATTATTCGCATGGCTCTGGGAAAATTAACAACTGCGTAGTTTCAAGTCCGAAGAATATTGTCTAGCCCATTCATTATTATACTCTATTATTGGAAGACAGCACAAATGATTTATTAGCTAAGACAATCTACTCGATCATGATACAAGATGTTAATTAAATGATCATCAGGTTCTATTGTGTGTGTCAAAAGGTTATGAGCACTGCTGTTTAAAATATTTGATACTCTATGTACATTCAGTTATAGATGTAGTGAGTCAATTGTGATGATGCGGTCTCACAGTAATTGCATTGTCGTGTTTAGCTAACTATTATTATCAATTACACTTTTATGGCTGTGCCACGCAATTATCTATTTGCGATTGCAACGCAATCTATCCTTCGATTGTGGTATTCAACTGTTTACTTAGCGTGCCTCCCTATAGCAAAACTAGTAATCGACGATTCGCAACTAATATATAACCTAATGGTTTTCATGTTAAACATGCAGACGCAACACAGGATACGTAACATTAGTAAAGTGCAATTTTACACGGACGTCCGGAATCCACTTTCGATACTTTCATGCTTAGAATCAAGTATCTGATAGTGAAAATGTTGTCATTGGAGCTAGCCTTTCTAGTGTAGTTTCCGCGTAGGTATTTTCCGGGCGCAGGGCCCGATGAGCCGGGCTATGACAAGTTATGATTAGCGTGCCCACGCGCGGCGGCAAGGCCGGTGGCACTGCGCAGTAAGGCTGTGATTAATTTACCTCGGACACAGTGGACAAGCGCACGTGGGACCAATCGGCCGGCCCCACTCAGGCACGCAAACTCTGCTCAATTTCTGTGAGTGACCACCGAGTTCAAAATCAGTAGAATCACCATTTAGAATCTTAGCCCAACATCTCACCAAAATAAAATGCTTGTCCTCTTTGGGAGTCATCACTGTTTAAAATAAGCATCTGTTATGAATATGAAGAACAAAATTGTGTGTAAACTCTAAATCAGGATAATTTCCTGAATATTGCTTAATTATTATCAATTATTTAACTCTTGATAGACGTGTGTTTTTAGATAAAGTGTTATCTGTTTACGACATTTTCAATTATCGGAACGACAGAGACTAACAACAGAAACCCCAAAACCATAATTATACGGAACACAGCGAATTTTCGCTGATTGGTCCTGGTTTCAATACACCCTAAAGGGGATTACTCGTGCATTTAATATCGTCAACAATTAGTTAATTAATCAAAACTGAACTGTAAACAATTAGTATTTGTTTAGCATAGCAATTATGTCCCGTCGACAACGTTACGTAAAAACAATAAATTCGTTTTGCGTGCCATTTAACGACATATAATTCCTCTAAGAGAAGCAAGTAATGATATCCATTAATCATGCCAATTTAAAACGAGCTCCTTTACGTCGATTTATGCGAACGTAATTATCGGATCTTTCAAAGAATTATCTACGCTCGACACAATTTTTATCATTAGTTATGAATTATGCCATGCCCACAATTCAGTGCCGCGCGATATCTAAATACTATATCTACGATCTAGTTCATCAAGTCTAACATTTATTGCGTTTGCTTTGACTAGTTGCCTTGTGTAATGAAGCAAAACTTATCGAGTATCGTAATTGAGTGAGTTAAATAAACAGACACCAGTTTATGGCTTTATCACCCACCACCGTAATGTGCTGTGACTGCTGTGAGTGAGGGCCTATTTGCCGCGTCCGCGTGCCAGCTGCGCGTGCGGCAGTGGGTGGCCACCTACCTCTTGCCTTACCTACTATATGATTTTATTGAACTCTGCCCAATATGAATTGCAAACAAGCTAACCACGTATCTTATCATAAAACCATGCTGTCTTTATTATACATCCTGAATTCTGCCAAATAATGCCTTTATTATATGTCCATTGTTTATTTTATCTATCTGATGTTCAAAATCTGGTTTTATTACTCTGTAATCCATGTCGTTTTCCGTCAGCATGCTTGTTATTATTTCGCTTTACGTGTTACATTTTTGTTGTCATAGACGGCAGCTCGACGGACGCTGTGAGGAAACTCAGCGACGATTTATCTCGAAAACATTTGTCAGGTGAGTAACATTTCACGGTTGAACACTTGAATAGAGTACGGTTTCAAAAGAATCTGTGATGGCATGAGAGCACCGCGCGAGCATGATACATGCTTCATTGAATGCCCGTTCGGCACGCACTTCAAAGTCACAATCACCTAGTCTTGTAAATTGTAAATAATTTTAGAAGTTTCACTTGTTCATAATGATGTCACGCTTTTGTCTCTATCTGTGTGCGGAGCAGACCTAATCGAAGCCGAGGAAGACGAGGTCTCCAGCAGTCTGCCGGACAGACAGCGGACGCATCGCAAGGCATCTAGTAAGTCTGCCATGTTCCTTTGTGACCACAACTAGCTCTAAACATTTGCATCGTTCGGTGGAGGATATACTTAAGGGCTTGGCTCTTTCACACAATGCATTACAACGGTGGTGGAAACTTTTAGGTACAAGAAGTACATAACGCCTGATGGAATGAACTAACTTGAACATAACCCTTCGCATTATAAAAGATTCAGCGACGATGCGGCATTATATAAAGTACTAATCAGATAAAATACGTGGATCGTTTGGTTCACCAGCCTATTACAAGCGGTGCCATCAATAGTAGACGCCGCGATTCTGCTGTCACAACACTCACACAGGCCGCGAGCCCCGCGGCCGTCGAGACTAGTCGCCCACGACCGCCCATCAAATCTTACGTACGCAATTAACAGCATTGTCTTCTCGACCAAACTGTAACACTGATTGTTTAGCATTTTTTTACAAACGCCACGGTTGTCGTTTCATTATTGCTTAATACAATAAATAGCCGCTCGTGACGTATATCATCTTCGTGACAAGGCCTTTGTAACTCAATTGGTAACGAAAATGAATACGCTGCGAAATAATATTGATATTTTCCCATGACAGGCGGGACCGGACTAACTATTGCATGAATAAACGTTCTCAAATAAACAAAAAACTAAAACAAGCTACAGTAGATCTCAATAAACAAAAGGCTAATTTACTAAATTAGATAAAATAACAGATTAATTTTGATGAGAAATGAGGCAATGTAATCGTAATCTGACCTTCTTTTACAACTTGATTATTCAAAAAGTCCCACATTATTGTTTCGGAAATGCACGTATTGTGACGTGTGAATTAGGTGTGTCGAGTAGTGCTAATATGTGTGTGTGTGTGTCGCTTTGTGTGGCCAGCTAGCAGCACCTACAGCGTCACCTCGATGGACGCGCTGTGGGAGAAGCACCCGCGCCGCCTCAGCGAGGCCGGCCTGCGCAGGTCCTCAGGTAACTTCACCCCTCACTTCTCTCCACAACCCACTTCAGCACAAGTTCCACTATAAAATCACATTAACTTTGCATCTCGGTCAACAACCTTAACAGCCCTAAACAACGCACTAATTGTTACTGTCAACCGTATTAATCGGTCCAATATACCGTATCTTTCTAGAGCTCCGCGATTAAATAACTATAAATTATGTATAATGTACCTATTACTCTCATTTTATTGTGGAACTTTTAGCCGAACAATATTTTATTGCAATTTGCCATGCAAGTCATGCACGCTCAATGACCACATTACACGTCATTAAATGTTCCAAGTATCCATTGGTGATTATGTTCAATTTGCCTGCAATGTTGTGGTGTTTTAGCAATGTTATGCAATACTTAGTTTTGATTTACAGTATGTATTATGGCTTGTTAGATTAAGTTTTGTTTATTCTACATAAATGTTATCGAGAGCTTCATATTTTGTTTAAGTCAACTGCAGTTTGTTGTTCCCTGCAATGTGAATGGAGCGAAAGTTCGCTATTCCGATGTAACGATCCGATATGCATACGAGGATGCAAATCGACCCTAGTGACCGTTGCAATTGCATGCATACGCCTACGATTTATTCAAATCGTGTGCACATCATAAACCTGTCCATAATTGAAGCAATCCTTGTACGTCGTACGTCGCTATTCAAATGACAGTTTATTCCGTCTTGAGATTATAATGAGCTTTCTTATAGCCTTTCTCCGGTTCTAAAAATATTTCAGAGCCGTATTCGTTTTGCTTAAACCGTGTCGTAACTGGTTGGTTGATATTGCAGACCACAGCGTTATTCTGACGGAAGACACTGACAGCTTTATTATCGGCGAGCGCGTCTGGGTGGGCGGCAACAAGCCCGGGCAGATCGCGTACATCGGCGAGACGCAGTTCGCGCCCGGGGACTGGGCCGGCATCGTGCTCGATGATCCTATTGGTGAGTTTAAATATCCGAACTTTGAACCTGTTAATGATTGTTATTATGAACCTTACTCGTACGTGGACGCAACAAATGGATGATCAGACTAGAAATTACAAATTTCTGGTAGTCTACCTGAAATTGTCATTAGGTGTGACCGTAAAATAAATTCGAGTTTAACATTATACAAGAAAAGTGTTTTGCGTCTGAATTAAGCGTCAAATATCGAGCCCCCAGTAAATTTACCCATGGTAAATATGATCAACTTACGACGTGTTATCTTACAGGAAAAAACGATGGGTCAGTGGCGGGCGTCCGCTACTTCCAATGCTCAGAAAAGCGCGGCGTGTTCTCCCGGCTGACGCGGCTGACTCGGGTTCCTCTCGTGACCCATTCATCCCACGACGCATCGCCCACGTCTGACGCCGGCAGCGTCTTCGAGCGACCACCCTCTGGCGTCGGCCGGTACCGACGCACGCTCTCCCCCAATGGCAGTGTGCGAAGCATCGTCAGCAGCAAAATGAGTAAGCCTTACTTTAGTACACGGCGTTCACTCCAGAAATCTGAACCTTGTACCTTGACCTATAGGTACTCAATGTTATTTTTTTTACAGATGCCTCAATTTCGACTACAACGAACGGAGAACTTCGCCTCGGCGACAGGGTCATAGTATCGAGCAGTCGCGGGAGCAAAGCCGGTACTCTTAAATATGTAGGAGTCACCGAATTTGCTCCTGGCGTCTGGGCAGGAGTCGAGCTGGACGATCCGCTCGGGAAGAACGACGGTTCGGTCGATGGCAAGAGGTATGCCAATGTAGTAGTTAGTATACTTTAACGATGTGTGTAAAAAGAGGTGCAGTCCTCAACGATATGACGGTACATTTTGCAGGTACTTCGAATGCGCACCCCGCTTCGGCCTGTTTGCGCCAATCGCGAAGGTGTCCCGATCCCCGTCGAACCGCAAGCCGGGCGCGTGCGCCATCCACAGCAACGGACGCATGACGCCGATGCGGCGCTCCAACTCTCGCGAGTCCCTCACGTCTCTCGGCACCTCGATCGCGTCTTCGCGGGCGGGGGTGAGACTCGGGTTGACGCCGCTCGGTGCTCAGGTAGGCTAGCCCCGCGCGCGCTCGGCCGAGCCACCCGCGAGGACCGCGCGCGCGCGTCGCGCCCCGACCCGCAGCGCGCCCAGTCTGCTCGACAAGACGCTCCTCGTCAAGCACATCGACTACGACCGCTGCGCCCTGATCGCTATACCGCCTCCGACAGTTTACTATGATATCGTGATGCGCAACGCTAAAAGCAAAGAGTTGGTTCCTCGCCGCTGGGCGAGCGAAACACTGTCGAAATCGTGGCGGTGCTCGGAGAGCGTTCTGAGCGTGCCGGAGAGTCGGTCGGAGCGGTCGGAGCGGTCGCGGCGCAGCGCGTCGAGCGGCGCGAGCTCGGGGCGCGGCGCGCTGGTGCGGCTCGCGGGCCGGCCGGCCGCCGTGACGAGGGCCAGCCGCGGGGGCGCCGCCGACATCCTGCTAGACATGCCGCCCCAGAACACGCACTTCTCCGGCTTCGGGAAAACCTACCACTTCTCTTGCGTGTCGCCCTTTCAGTTCACATATCCTAACATCGTTTATATTTGAATGGTACAACACGCCAACCTTAAGTATTGTGGTTGAAATATGTTGTTTGTCAACTCTACCCCTATGATGCCTCCGCGTATGGCACTGTGATGTATATTCCAGCTAGTTTGCTTTCGTAGCATAATTACGAAAGGTTCCTATATCAGTATTCCTAATTATCACTATGTTACTGGCTATGAACAATAACAATTACAAATTTTCCGTCCCTTTTAGTCGTCGTCCCTTTTAAATATTTCTCCGATTTATTTGTCCTCGAATATTTTACTGGTAGCTCCTCCGGTGAGGCCACAAGTGCACACGGTGTCGTCCGGGCGACACGCAACAGAAGGTGTATTTATATATGTAGAGTGCGCTTGTTGTATGCATGGACGTATTTTGATTAATATTATTTTGGTCTGTAGCTGGCACCCCTTGGTTTGGCCCTTGTGTTAATTTTACACTTAATTGTTGCCGATTAATTATCTTTCAATGTAAAACCAAGAAATATAATGAATCGTTAACGAGCTTATTTTTAGTACATGTCCATTCCTCATTTATCATTTGAACCGCTTTAACTGACATTTTAGTTACTTATTTCGATCATGTAGGTATGAGAAGACTGCGATAGTTATTCCTCAGGTCTTATGATTTCTGACTGTGATATTATTTTTAAGAATCTCCAAATCGTGGCAAGACTGCTGAAAAATACGGTATACTAAGATGTTTTTGTGCAACTTACTAACTAATATTGTTGGTGTGCAGAACATAAACTAGAATTTGCGCTTTACTCTTTTGATCGTAGAATCCTATAGAATCCCAGATTGAAAGATCTCCATGATTAATTTATTGATTTTGTAATTCACCTAGCAATACCAAAGACATCGACATTTCACATCATTACTTAGTATTTATTGCTTGTTATTTTGTTTTGCAGTTGAGTGTCCGCTAAAATAATAATCCCGTTCTATGTATTTCCATAATCACAAATGGAAATTCATAGTCTGACCACTATACGATGAGGCATAGTTCATACAATTATTTTGTACCAACATTGCATTTCGCGACGCGTGATCCTTTGTTGGTATAAAGTAGATCTATGTTTTACTGAAGTTGTGTTGAAAAATATTCAACATCCCATCAGTTGTCACCGTACCAGTTCATTCCATTTGTTGATTTCGGGCTCTGAAACATCTGCCACGATTGGAAACATACATCCAAAGAAAAATGGTTCCTACAAGTTTTCACTCTGTACATGAACCTCTAGTTGGCAATCGTTTGGTTCGAAATCTGAAATGGAAGGCGAGTGGTGTAGCATAGTTCCTAACGTGTTGTTTTGGTTTCCCCCCATGTTTTTGGCACTGTCACTAACGGCACAGCGAGTCGGTGGTCCGCGAGCGTCGTCCACCCCGGTCTCGGCGAAGAACGCGCTGCAGGTACAGTACCCTACCATCGCCGCGCGGTAGACCCCGGCGGCGTCCGTGTGGTTTGCGTCAAAAGTTCATTACCGTTGGTCAGCAATGCCCAATCCGAGACAATCTAGTTTTCTAGCTAGACTATCCCATGCATTGGATGACGTTGACCCATTAATGCCCAAACGGTATAAATATTTTTCCGTGGCTTGGTCGGAGTTAATTTTTAACATTGTAATTAACTAGTTATTAAATTCTTAAACCGACTTTTTGTCATGTTCATCACTAAGTTTCGAAATAAATAGTCGGCTATCAATGATTTCAAGGGACTTTATCAAGCCACCTCCCTACTTTTGTCGCTAACCACACGTTTGCCGTGATCGGGGATGCCGCTGCGCCGGCGCCGGGGCTTCCATTCATAACTCTGTCCCACGACAGCAGCTTGTTAGATTGTTAAACATGTTTGAATTGTAAGCATGTATTTTTTGATACTAAAAATGTTGTTTCTAATGTGAAACTAAATCGCTAACCTAAATTTATTTCAGGTTAAGTTTAGTAGACTGTCCGTAGAATAACTTACTTTAATGCCTACTGTTTAGTAATAGACGAATGTCAATTACCACGCACACGAAGTACAAATAAAATACAGCCATTTTTACAAGTCCACACTGTACACTTGATTAGGTGTTCTCTTTTAGTCCGACGTAGATATACGTAAAATTTTGTATATTGAGCTTTTAAAGGAACCTGTGATATTTGTATTTTTTATTTTCGTTGGGGGGACTAACGACCACGATGAATTATCCATTATATCGGGACTAATCCAAGGTTGCCGTTCACCAATGAATTGTGGATTTAAGTGCAACTTTTTGTGTAAGCTGGATAGTTTTTTTTCGCCGACGACATGACTGGCTATCTACTTTGCATTAAAGTTTAAATTTGCATAAAGAAGCTATAAAAAGGTAATTATGTGGTCAAGGGCGGTTTAATTTATATACATATTTATCTTGAAATCATGGTAAACATTAGTAAGTTTATACTATTGGGTGCAATGAAATTATTATTTTAATATTTATTATTTATCTATTTAAAACTATCAGTGCCTGTAAGATATGATGATATTCATAAAATTAAGGTCTCACTTTTGACTCTAGCATTCCGTGCTTTAGGATAGTTATATTTTAACTTATTAATGATTTCTAAACTAGTGTAAGGTGTAGTAGTTTGTAATCGATCATTTAAAATAAACATTAAGCGTTATGTATGGATTTTAATTCATTAATGAACAATTATAGTTTTAATAAATATACGTACCTTTATTTTTGTTGTGTATTATTGCTGTCCTGCATTATCCTTTCTCTATTAAATGTAACTGTGTATTGATGATAATAAATACTTTTAATTAAATATCCGTTGTTTTATTGAACTAAGTCTCACATGCATGAATACTTTTATAATCAAGCCAATCAGTCCCGAAAGGGCGCAAATTTCAAACCTACGGGTACTAAACCTAATTTGATTTATAGCCAACATTGTACAAAAAATTACTGTGTGTGTGTCCCCTTATCTCCTAAGTTTATTAATCAGAAATCTGAAAAAAATCTTACGTATAGATAGATAACTATGGGGAAAAAAGGAAGTGTTAACTATTTACAGTTTTTGAGAAATAACAAAAAATAGGTTAGTCAAAATGGACCTTATTCCATAGAAGATAAAGTTCGTAACAAAATGAGTATTCTCTTTTGCAGTTACCAAGCATATTATCTTAAATACGGAACCCTCGGTGCGCGAGTCCGACTCGCACTTGACTGTTTTTTTGTTAAATCGATGACAAACATTTAAGGTGTTAATTAAGCTAGGGCTTTCCTTTGTCAAATTGGTAACGGGACGCATTGTAAACACATTCACAATAAATAATATATACCTATACAACTCTTTCGTGATTCACCATCAGACAACGCACAACCTTTTCGCGCCTCTTTTTTCGTGGAGGGTGTCTTAAGAGTTAAGAGTTAAATTCGTTTATTGCATGTCACATTACAGGTATATAGATGGAATTACATGGAAGGTATACATGTGACACCCTGCAAGGGCGTAGCAACTTATCTAGGACAGTAGGGCTAGAACCTAATTATTAGGATAAAATATTGTACCCGACTGGATTTACCACTGCATGAGTGGATACCCTCCAAAATCCCCTCTGTGGTTTTCGGCGCATTTGGGCAGCTCTGGGACTTTCAAATGTATGTGCGCTAGTGCTGCCCACGAACTAAGGTAGACCTAGGAACTTGAAATTTGAAGTGGATACCCTCCAAAATCCCCTCTGTGGTTTTCGGCGCATTTGGGCAGCTCTGGGACTTTCAAATGTATGTGCGCTAGTGCTGCCCACGAACTAAGGTAGACCTAGGAACTTGAAATTTGAAGGGAATGTTCATGGTACCCTAGGAGTGCACAAAAAAAAGTTTTTGAAAATCGATCCGCAGCGGGGAGGGGGAGTAGCGGAAAACTAATTCTACGCGTACAAGGTCACGGTCGTCCTCTAATGGACTTATATTACTGGCAATAATTAACACTCTGGGATTACAGGCGTGAAGGTATGATGATGATGTATTAACAAAATTATGCAAGCCGAGACTTTCACTTATCGTCGGAAATGAGACGATACGTGGCCGCTAGTGACGACTGGTCTCAGTGACCTTGACAATGCCATTGAAAACTGTGCCACAGCTATTGATAAAACAGCCGATCGAATATTTAACAGCTTACTGTTGAAGCAATCGATACCTGCTAATACTGCCCAGGGCGTGATGTTTGTAAATAAATCATGTGTGAGCTAACAATGTAGGCAATAGAATAGGAGGCATAGATTATGTAGGTGCCTAGATCTAACTCGTACCTTAAGAAGCTTCATTATGTACCAGTTACATAAATAACTACTATGTTATTTTATAACTTTTCTAAGAACCTAATGTCAATGGTTAAACGAAGAACTTGAATGTTACGTTATGTGATCTTTTAAATTCCTTTTGTTACTTTAAAACAATAAAAACGAAATAAACAAAAATAGGCATCAAAAGAATACTTATTTTTATTTATTTCATTTTTATTTTTTTCTAGTACCATAAGGAAATAAAAAAGTCACATATTTTATACGTTCAGTGCTTTGTTTAAATATTGATATTAAGTAGGTTATTTTTTAGGTTTATTTATTAGTTGTTAATACTGAAAGTGCGAATATAAACATTTATAGTACTATTCTCATCAATTTCCATATTACCGTCATTATCCGAATCAAAGCATCATTATTATCGCAACAAACGTCATTCACCGTATATTGGCGTCATTGTGGTCGACACACAAATACAAAAAAGAAACTTCGAAACTATGCTTCTGTCAGCCGTGCCTCATAGTCATAAGACTCGTTTTATTACCGTCAAAACTATATAATAAACTAGCTTTAGGCCGCGTCTTCGTCCGCGTAGAACTCGTTTATCGCAGTTAAGTACATTCATAGTTTAAAGTAATTTAATAGTTAGACGTCCTCCCTGGCCAGAATTATATCGACATAGCTTTTGCCCGCGGCTTCGCTCGCGTTAAGAAGTATTATTAATTATGTATAGTTTTTGCGGCTTTACTTTTGTTTAGCGTGTGTAAAAAACAGGGCCTACAAAACTTCTTTGTACACAATATTCTTAACTAATCTGTCATTAGGCGCTAAAACTATCAAGCTTCTGGGTGAACTTACTCGAGAGCAAGCAACATAAAACTGTCCATGAGAGAAGCAATGTTCTCTCAAGTCAATACCCGCAAATTTGAGAGTTTGCCCCTGAGACTTGTTTATTGTCATGGCAAAGCAGACTTTTAGGGGAAACTGTAATCGTTTAAATTCGAACGGGATATCATTCGGTATTAATGTGATTCGTGGTATAAATACAGTTTCTCCTTTCGCGCACCCAGTTAATATAGTGGATGAATATAGATTTATACAAACTTTCATCCCCTTTTTATCCCCTTAGGGGTGTAATTTATCAAAATCCTTTCTTAGAGGATGCCTATATCATAGTAGCTATATGCTTGCAAAGTCTCAGCCCGATCGGTTTAAAATTGACAAAGTTTCATACAAAGTTTCATCCATTATTTTATCCCCTTGAGGGTAGAATTTATCAAAATCCTTTCTTAGCCTACGTAATAACATCTACCTGCATGCCAAATTTCAGCCCGATCCGTCCAGTGGTTTGGGCTGTGCGTTGATGGATCACTATGTCAGTCAGTCAGTCAGTCAGTCAGTCAGTCAGTCAGTCAGTCAGTCACCTTTGAGTTTTATATATTTAGATAAGACCAATTGATTTGCAATAGCACGACATATTACACAAACTTGTTTTTAACTAATTAATTAATGCTCAAATATTCACCCACCTATCTCGTTTGTTTGAACAATAAGTTAAAAAGTTAGCGAGAAAATAGTAAGCTACAGTGCCACAGGGCACTACCTACACTGGTGCAGGCTGGCCACTATTTCAGGTCATCGTTATTACGCATGCTAGGTACTTTGAGGAAGCTAAAGACAGGTCGGTAACGCTGACCTTTTCTCTTCTAAACTACCTACCTAGGTACCTAGTTGACTGGATAAATTACATTCTACAACTCAGACTTACAGTTATTACGAGTCTAAATAAGTGCCTAGAAAACCCGTAGATAAATTCTTACCCATGCAATTAATTTAACTTTTTCCCACGACCCGTTCGCGTAAAACCAGTTTGGGATAATTTTTCCGGGGTAAATGATGCCTTCATTAGGTAGGTACTCTATAACGATTTTTAATATTTTATGCAGAATTAGAAACTGACTGAGTGGTTGGCTTTTGCCATTAACGACTCTATCACTGCCTACAGAAAATTTACCAGATATTTGGTTTCCTTAATAATTCAAGTTCAAAATGAACAGTTTTAAAATTAAGTTTTGTTTCCGAAGTGTGTATAAAATCTAATAAAAAACCCGTTAGGTAAACTTCCTACTTAGTAGAAGTAGTTTTGATCGTTTGGAGTTATAAAGATATGGCAAACGGTTGTCTGTTATTAAGTAATAAATAACTACTTTATTACTGCAAAGTCTGCCGGTTCATTTCTAGGCCCGATCTCTTAGGGTTTCGTGTAACACCTATAGTTTCGTTTCTTCTTATGGTTACGTCACGGTTTCTTTCTCAGGGAATTATGTTGCATATGTTGGTATGGTATGGATGTTGGTAATCTAAACGTAAAATAAAGTATAAAAACGTGAGTCGGTTTAAGGGGTGGCTGCTACAGACAGATTCAGAACATGTTTTAAAATAGTAGAGGCGACTCCAAAACGGGATTCATGACGGAAATAATGTTCGTGCTAGAGACTGTATATTCGGGGTCAATAGAAATAAACAAAACCAAATGGACCTATTTACCATTATTACAGGGTTGGGCAGATTAAGTGTCCTAGTTAAAAAGAGCCATAAAATTAAAACAAGACAGATTTTTTTTTAATTTATCACGTTTTTATTTTTAGCGTACTCTATACTTAAAAAAACTAATTCATAAGTTCAAATCGCTCGCCATCAGCTTTAATAACTTGACGCATTCTTCCATAGAATGCATTGCACGCGGCACGCACTACCTCGTCTGGTATTTCATCCCATATCTTGACTAATCGATGCTTGAATGAGTTTAGATTCATGCCCTGTGTGCTCCCAATCTTGCTCAGCATGTAACCCATATCGAAAAGTCCAAAGCATTCAAATCCGGCAATGATACAGGCCATTCTTGCCAAGGTATAAAATCTGTCAAATTTGTTCTACACCAATCTTGAGTGCGTTTAGCTTTGTAAGATGGGGCACTATCTTGTTGGAAGCAGTAATAGTCGTTTCCATATAATTTTTGAGCATTTTCTAGCAAACACACGTTCTGAATGTAATAGTCTTGGTTAATTTTGACACCTCGATCAATAAACAGCAGCGGTAACTTGCCTCTAGGCGATATCGCACCCCATACCATGACAGCTGATGCACTCTGGAACCCGTTGTACGGCTAATTTGTCCACAGGAATATCCTTCAATGAAGCACCATAGACACGATCGTTTTGTTGGTTGTGACTGTCTTGTAACTGGAACATCTTTTCATCGGAATAAATAATATCATCGCCGTCGTGCCAAGCTATCTATTCCCTACATTTTTTCACTCTAGCTTTTTTCTGGGCATGTGTTAAGCCATGATTTTTTTGTTTTTTGTAGGCCTTTAGCCCAAGATCATATTTTAAAATACGACTCATTGTTCGACGGGATATTTTCATATCTTTAGCAAGTTTGCTTGCACTTCGAGCTGGATTTCGTCTAATACGCTCACGAATATTTTTAATGATGTTTTTGGTGCGAACAGATGGCTTTCTCCCAGGTTTGGGCCTGATTTGTGAAGATCCCGTTTCTTTGAATCGCTTGACGGTCCGCGATATATACCTTATATTGATATTTAAATGTTTCAGCGTTTTCAATATCTCACTCGGTCGGTATTTTTTCTGGTACAAATCGCACACGAGCTGGCGTTTCGCGTCCATTGTTGAAAACAATATAAAAACAAAATATATCAAGCTGACGTGTAGAAATCATAAAGAAGATTAAATTGTCAACAAAAAAAAATACGAAGTGAATAAGAAGTTAAGTTATATTTAAGTAAAAAAGCCATACACAACTAGGACACTTAATCTGCCCAACCCTGTACACCATAATCACGTGCTTTTGGACATCGCGTGAGATACATTTAATGATGTACACACTTGATTGTTACTTTTACATTATGTTTAAGATTAAATGATCATTAATTACGTTTTTTTAAATCAAAACTCGTTTGCAGAAATATTAGGTTATGTGTCAAACAGTACTGATTTGTGTAGATAATTTATCATTTCTATGGACCCCGGGTATTTGAAAGTCCTCGTAGGGAGGTAAACAAATCTCAATCTCATGTAATAGTACCTAGATTGTTTAACAAGGGACTAAAACAAGCCATAATGACCAAACGTCGGACTATAGGGGGCAGTTTGAGGGCAAGGTAAGGTGTACAAAAAAAAATAACTTACGAGTATTATAATGTACCTAGTATTTGTAACATAGATAATTAAATTAGTTACCCGTTATCATTTATTCATCTTTAATGTGTAAATACTCTTTGAAGTGATGAGTGATAGTGACAGCCCACTGAAGTGGCAACTTAAAATACAAATAAATAGCTGACATGTGTCATTATCAGAGATCGGACAAATGGGTGTCATTACTCGCAATAATGTGGACATGACTACAAAGATTAAATTAAACAAATTAAATTACATTTATTGATTAATTAGTTAGTTTGTCAAGATCGTAGCGAGTGGAAAGAAGTGGTCCCTGCTTACCCCTCTGGGAAACAGAATTGATTACTTACCCTAAAAATAATTTAGATTTTTTGCAAGCCAGTAATAAATAAATAATACAAAGACTTGTTATTGTGTAGATGTATTAAAGGAAATAAGGGTAAGGACCAAAAAGTTGGACCATAGTTAAGCGCAGTTAACAGTTAACTATACAAACAACGAAGTCGAAAAAAGTTAATTTGTGCTACTAGAAGTATCCCTACAATTGTATGGCTAATTTTCGTGTCATAACGGAAATGTTTCATATAAAATTTCATTGAGTTAGTTAGTGTGGCCAATATTTTGGTCCTTACCCATAAACAGTATTTTTTATAATTTCTCCGTGGTTAGTTTATTCTTTTTTACGGTTAAAATAAACGTATGCGGTGAATAGCTCCTTTCGCAATCCACGGATGTTTATGGAGCAAACTAAAGTAGATTAATATTGATGGCCACTCCTCACGTCTTTGTATTATTTATTTATTACTGTCCTGCAAAGGATCATAATTAAGGTTCAGGTAAGAAATCAATTAATGTAATTTAATTTGTTTGATTAAAATCTTTGGAGTCATGTCCATTTTACACCCATTTGTCCGATCTCTGGTTATTATGACTGTTGTTCATACTTATATTTGGAAATTCACATTATAAATACTAGGTACGAAATACTAAGTACAAATACTCGAAAGTGAATTGATTGATATGCGAACCTTACCTATCATTCTGACATGCCACGAAAATGCCCGCTGGAGTCCGACGTATGATAATGACACGAGATGTTTAGCCACGCGAACTGAGCGAGGGTGACTATAGTTAGAGTATCATTATGGTTATTTAGTCTCGCGTTAAACACTCTACTTCTCACTTTGAATGAGAGGAAATAAACTTCATTATATACAAAATTACATTATTATTGACGACGCGTTGGCCTAGTTGGTAGTAACCCTGCCTACGAAGCTAGCAGTCCTGGGTTCAAATCCCGGTAAGGGCAGATATTTGTGTGATGTGATGAGCGCGAATATTTGTTCCCGAGTCGTGGGTGTTTTTATGTATTTAAGTATATATTTCTCTATATAAGTATGTTTATCGTTATCTAGTACCCATAGTACAAGCCTAGAGCTTAGTTTGGGACTAGGTCAATTTGCGTGAGATTGTTTCCTGATATTTATTTTATTTATATTTATTTATCATATAGTTTCTTAAAAAAATTATTCCGCTGTTGTTTCTTTTTTTAAGTGTGTTAATGCTTGCATATTAAGCCAACAGATACAAACTTGAAAACTTTTTTAAAACTTATTGGACCATGCATAATAAAATGAATTTATCCTTAATATAATTAAATAGATTCATATTCATAATCATAAATCGTATTTCACGAAATAAAATCGTTGTTTTTTATATTCTTGCACAGTCATTTTGAGGTTATTTTCACGCCCTATAAATAAATAATAAATAAATTGTCTATACTTACACAATCACTGAAAATTTACAAACACCGTGATTGGTTGTTTTTCAAAGTAAATTAAAAATACTAGATTGTTCAACAAGGGCCTAAAACAAGCCATAATGACACGAGATGTTTATAGTTCGAGTGTCATTAATGTCATTATGGTTGTTTATTCTCGCGTTAAACACTCTACTTGTCACTTTTAAAGCGAGGAAAAAAACGAGGTTTTATAAAAAAAAAACAAATGAAACACAAGTTCTGACAAATTTGTTTGGCGATTGTTTTTTTTTCTAAATTGACTCTTTAAATGGTTGCATATTTAGCGAACAGATACATACTTGAAAACTATTTGGACTATGCAAAGTAAAATAAAATTATCCTTAATATATTTAATCATATTCATAATTGTAATCAATAATAGTGTTTCACGAAATTAAATAAGTACTTAGCTTTTATTTTTATTTTTGCACAGTTGTAATTTTGAGGTTATTTCCACGCTTTAATAATGGTCCATACACAATCACTGAAAATGGCGATAATCATCCATTCATAAACACCGTGATTGGTTGTTTAGGAGTTTCAAAAAGTAAATAAATAAAATATCTTTAATCCCTAGAGATTAATAAGGAGCTTTAGTCCCGATGTGTAGACACTAAAGTAAAATTTTAAGAGCATGAGAAGTGAAAAAATACTTCAGCGCCTAGAGACTAATAAGAAGTTTTAGTCCCAATGTGCAGAGACTATAGTAAAATTTTATAAGCGTGAGTAGTGAACAAATAATACAATTTACAAACACATGACCTAAGCACGCAACACTTTTTGACCTTCATTTTATTCCCAACACGAACTGTTAACTGGATACTATAAAACTGTGAGCATAATAAAAAACCGGTCAAGTGCGAGTCGGACTCGCGCACCGAGACTTCCGTATTTAAGATAACGTGCTTGGTAACCACGAAAGAAAACATTCATTTTGTTATGAACTTTATTTTCTATGCAATTTTGACTAGCCTAAATTTTAACCTCGTAAGTCCCCGCGTACTTGTACAAGTACAAATTAATGACAGTAGTTCAGACCTGACTACTCACTATCGTATAAAATATTTTGAACTCTAAAGCACTAATTAAAAGCATTATTCTGAATATGTACTTGGTAAAGTACATTCGGTACTTAACACTACCACCGCTATTAAGAAAACACAGGACTTACGAGGTTAAAACAGATTTTCGAAGTATTTTTATTATTTCCCAAATATTGTGAATAATGAACACTTTATTTTATTTTTCTCATAAAATATAAGCAATTTAATCTATACGTCATAATAATCTATACGTCAGGATTTTTCAGTTTTTTTGATTAATAAGCTTTGGAGATATGGGGGGGATGGTAATTTTTTGTACATTTTTGGTTATTAATCAAAAAGTACGAGTACATCACAGAAATTTTAAAAATAATAGTTTTAATAGGTGCAGATTGAACCCTTCCATATGACACCCCATTTACTATAATCAAAACACTTTCATTTTTCAACCCCCATTCTAGACTCCTTTTCAATTATTCATTAAATTAATTTCTTTTTTTTTTACTAAAATCAGATTCCGGCAAGCAAGTTGTACAACTATGCCAAAATCAAGTTGATGGCATTTGTAGTTGGTGAGAAAACCTGCTATGACATACAGACAGACGGACAACGAAGTCTCACCATTAGGGTTCCTTTTTTACCATTTTGGTACGGAGCCCTAAAAACGAATCTAAGGTATTAGCGTGAGTAATAAATTATTGATAATAAAAGTCAAGTTTGGATTGTTATTATTCTTTGAAACTTCTTTAAAGGTTGCGGTGCACTGAAACAGGTCGTCGACGTCGCAGTAGACTCTGGAATTTTGCCAGAAAACTTAACAGTAATAAATTTATCCTTTCCTTGCCAACCACCCCACTCTCCAGCTTTATTTCGAAATTTAGTTTCAAAAACGCTATCGCATCGCGTCTGATTCGTACATCCGACAATAAGCGAATGGTTTTGACAAGCTATTATTTAACATTTTGTATGTCCTGGAATTTTGCTAGTAAATTTTGATCTAGTACCCGTACATGGAGTGGGCTGAAATTTGGAATACATGTGTAAATATTATGATACCATCGAGCTGATCTGATGATGGAGTCGGAAGGTGGCGTCGGGATCTTTGCTGTACTTAATATGTACCCGCCGACTTGGGGTTCGTTACTTTCCTCTTGATACGAGAATTCGTAAGCAGGAGATGTCTAAGGGGAAAAAAAATAGTCGACAACAAAAGCGTGTCCCAAAAATGAATTTTGTGACAAAAACTTATTATGTTCTTATTATGTGTATGTTAGTCGCTCATTTAAAGGTAGCGTGATTTGCATACGAGTACAGAGTACATACGATACTTATTTAGAAAAATATATACTTAAATATATAGAAAATATCGAAGACTCAAGACCAAATTACTCACGCTCACAACAGAAATATTTGTCCTTACCGATAATCGAACCCGAGACCGGTAGTTTCGAAGGCAGGATCATTTCCAACCTGTCTAACGAGTCGTTATGATTCTAGAAGCCCAAATAGATATGGAATTGATGTAAGTGAATGATTCACTTTACGACCGTTTACATCCTCTCCAACATTGATGATTGAAAGTAAAATTTATGTTATATTTTACCAGCGCTTCCTATTTAAGATGAAAACAATGTTGGGAAGAAGAGCTGCAAGAATCTCAACTGTCTTTTTTCAAATAAAAATAATTTTGTTATACTTTTCGTCGCCATAAACAACTTAAAATAGGACGGTCTGAGATCACATACAAAGTTTCGCTTGGTCAACATCTTAACTAAATTTTAGAGTTAATAATGTATTCAGAGCTCTTCGTAATCTACTTTACATAATAAGGATATAAAGCTTCCATCGAACTCTGCATAGGAATAGATAAAAACTGGTCGCATAAAAAGGAAACTACTGCTAATCGTGCCCTATAGTCAGAAATTTGACACCCGTCGTCCCCCTGCAAACCAGTCAACCTGAAAAGCCAATTACACTAATTCAGACAATAGACACCTTGCATGCGATTGTATTTGTATATCTATAAATAATAATAAGATATTTGTCTTCTAAGTCGGTTTCCACAATGGATAAAACTAAAGATAGAGAGAGATAAATATGAATAAAAAAAAAAAAAAGTACCTAGTTGAAATAACAATATTAGCCAATTGGTATAAAGTAGCTATAAAGTTCACTACGCCTACATTTGTTTAAAAATATGTTGTTTTGAAGGAATTGAATGTACTCAGTTCTAGCTTGCACGTCTATCGCACAGCGAGCCTCGCTAACTTGGCATTTGCTACGTCTGTAAAGGTGCACCCTATCGATCTACCCGAAATAAGCGTCCCTAGACTCGCTGAAGAGAGGCAGATTCGCTAAGAACACCGACATTACCAACCAAAATCTGTAGTAATGTAATCGAGGAAGTTGGATTTAATTTCACGCTCCAGTTGACTTAACTGGCAATTGGCATGGATATTTTGGCAAGCGCTTAACTTAGTTATATACTAACTTTAAATCCCTTAGGGTTTGTGATATCGAAGTTGGGTTTATTTATACCGAATCAGAGAGGTAGGTAGGTATCATAACTGGATTTCTTTTTTTTTTGCCTCGTTTCAACTTCGCTACCAAAACCATTAAAAAAACTTGGTGGTATTCCAGTCATACGAGTTATTAGTCGTAAATATCGGGTAGACTTTTAAGAGGAAACAGATATGTCCTAAAATATATTACTTTGTATTAATTTAATGCAGACAAAAATTCCGACGAGAATGTGAAGTAATTCCACAATCCAGTTGCATATACTGTTTCCAACTGAATATAGGAAGGTATCTATTTTAACATATATTATAGCCTTATCGCCGCGTTCAATCGCTTTTAACGGCCCATTACCCTATTAATGTTATCTAAAGCTATTCGCGACAGAGTCGATAGGATAGAGTATTTATAGCATCATATAGTGAATTAATGATCTGAGATAGTATTTTGCGTAAGTATTGAGCGAAAACTCTTGTTATTTTTTTAAATTGAAACAATAAATATGTATAGGTACCTAAAGTCGGGGTCAATAGAAATGACAAAATATGTAAACAAAACCAAACGGACTTATCTATTTACCATTACTACACCAAAATCACGTAGATACTTTTGGGCAACGCGTGAGGTATGTTTAATGATGTTCACACTTGATTGTTACTTTTAAATTCTGTTTAAGATTAAATAACTATTAACTATACCTTTTTTTTTATCGAATCTCGTTTGCAGAAATATTGAGGTTATGTGTCAAACAGTAGTGATTTGTGTACATTTTTTGTAATTTCTATAGTCTGCGACTGTACGTGTTATCTCCCCTGGGTGACCTCGAGCATTTTTTTTAAATTGTAATCGTATCGTAACTTCTCTGTATGATATCCTCCCCCCTTATATTCCCTGCCATGTTTAGGTACATTAAATTCCTCCTAATATTAGGTAGTAGATACACTCCTTTTAAATTTGTTCCGTGTAAATTTTTAAAAAATAATAAATATTTTCTGTAAGTAGGTAGTCTAACATTAAATGTCGTCAGTGTCAACCAGCTATCGAAACTACCTGTCAAATAAATATTGGTAACCGCGTGTCTCTTTAAACTGACATTGGCGGAATCATCGATAGTATCGATGGAGCAAACGATATTTTTTAATTTAATTGTGTTATCCCCCCAAAAATACTGTTTTAAATTAAAATGTTCTTTTATATTTGTAAAGCCGACTTCATAACACCATACAAACGTTCGTTCGTTATCAAAAATGTATAGGGTTGACGTAAGCTGACAGACGGGCTCGTCGAGCGCCTACGTCAGTTCCAATTTCAATACATTTTGACAGTTTTCGAAAATCTTTTACGTTTGCGTTAAGCCACTTGTCTAGCCTCACAGCTTCATCGCGAGCAGCCGGAGTCGTTTAGACCAGGAAATACCGTATAACTGCAAGCGTTAGTCAACAGCCGAGCCGAGAGCACTCTTGGTGAAGCTTTAGCTAGCGTAGGTTATCTACATAGCTTTAGCTAACTGAAGCTGTAGCTATTTCGTGGTTACTGTATTACTCGGTTATAATTATAAAACCCTTTTTGTGCTCGACTTAATATCCGCATTTGGCTTGGGCGTTCAAATCAATGATTTTCAGGTTTTATGACCTTGTTATAAAATCTCCTATTCATACATAACTACATAAGTTATTAAATTGTACCAAGTTTGCTCTGTTAACAACTGTTACTGTTTATTTTTATTTATAAATAATCTTATTGTTAGACGAATCAGGTACAGTCACTAATAATAATATATTATCCAACATTGAGCGCAAAAATATCTGATACGTCTTTATAAATAGAGGTATAAGAGCGTGTCAGATATTTTTGCGCCCAATATAATAATATATTATTGCTGGTGACTGTACAACACTGTTCATTTATCTATGGATAGCTATGAAACTGCTACGAATTTCGAAGTAATTTAATAGAAAGGGGTAAATCATGAAAGCAAATGCAAAAGCGTTTAGTAGCAATTTACCAATTTCGTTTGCGTGTTGAGGTAAGTACACTATCTATTTGTAAAAGAACCCACGTGTCGATTATTTGCTTTCTCTTTACCTGCTTGCATTGCATGTAAGGCTGCAAAAGCAACCTTAACTTACTTAGTTAAAGCTCAAAGTTTGGAACACATCAACTTAAAGGTTTGTGAGAGTAGTGTACACACTTGACCGCATGCTAATTGATTTGTAATTAATTAATTAAGTGTTATAATATTATTAATGTATTTAGCAGACTCGGGGAGGAAAAGTGTGCGAAGGATTTGTTCTGCGGTCAAAGAAGCAACGGGTGCGTCATTGAAAGAGGAAAAATACTAATCTGAAGATGATCACATCGACCGGCAAGTCGGACATGATGCTCCTTGGAGATTTATTTAATAAGTTAATTTTTGTGACGACATTGTTGTTATATTAGGTATTCTGAAAATGTTTTCGAAAAACACCTATAGATTCCTAAACATCTCACTGCGATAAATACGTTAAGTTAAGATAGGTGTAAAAACCGGGCAAGAGCATGTCTGACCATGCTCAGTGTAGGGTTCCGAACCCCGCAATATTTCTGAAAGACCTGTCCAACGAATTTTTATTCAAGATTTTATTTTATCTCTTTTTGGCGTGACTAATGTTATTTTGTGTATTGGCGTCAAATTACAGCTTTCTAGTACTAAGAGTCTCTGAGCTAGGCTGCGAACGGACGGACGGACAGACATGGCGAAACTATAAGGGTTCCTAGTTTGACTACGGAATCCTAAAAAAAGACACTGCTAGTCATGCATCTGTATTTAGTTAATCAAGTGTTTACCTTTTCTGTCCAATTATAACATAGATATACACCGTGTCCAATAAGTTCGAATACACATCTTTTTGCACTAACCCTAAAGACATACAGTCTACAGGCCATCGAATTATTATTTTAATTTATCAAGTATGTTGTTGTTAACAAAATACAATCGTTTCAAACGTCCAGCATTTGTAGTTTGCTTTTAATACACGATGAAACAGTTTCGTGAAACGATTATCAGAAAATATAGCAATGGCGACAGCCCAAGTGCTATTTTTAAGGCCTTAAAACCCTTTGGAATTAAACGCAATCTAGTTTACACCACAATCAAAAGGTATAAAGAGACCTCCTCAGTAGAAGACAGGAAAAGATCCGGTCGACCACGTTCAGCTAGAACCGATAGTGTAGTAAAGATTGTGAGAGAGTGACATCGGCGGAAAAAACTCCGTTCTATCCGTAAATTGGCTGCTGAGCTGAAAATTTCAAAAGGATCGGTACACAATATTTTGAGGGTGGATCTTGGATGCCATGCCTACAAAAAACGAAAAGTTCATGGCATTTCCGAAGCGACCAAGAAAAAGAGAGTACAAAGATCCAACATAATACTTTCTTGGCACGCAGGGGATGAGTTTGTATTTTCTGACGAGAAACTGTTCGTGTTAGAACAGCCTCATAACGCCTAAAATGATCGATTGTGGGCACCAATGATAGAAGACATTCCGGACAACCAGAAAAATGTTCCTAGGTTCCAGAGCTCATCATCGGTGATGGTGTGGGGTGCAGTTTGTAAGCGGGGTAAACTACCTCTAGTATTTATCGATAAAGGCGTTAAAATCAATGCTCAATACTATAAATCTGAGGTTTCGGAGTAAATTGTTGCTCCAAATTTAAAAAGGATGTTTGAGAACGAATATTATGTTTTCCAACAAGACGGAGCTCCTTCACACACGGCAAACGCTGTTAAAGCTTGGTGTCAGGCTAATTTGACCGATTTTCTGCCGAAACATGAATGGCCACCCAGTTCTCCGGACTTGAATGTATTAGATTATTTCGTGTGGTCATACATGCTCTCGAAACTACATGATTATAAAATCGCAAACCTGGATCATTTCAAAAAGGTTATCGAGCATATTTGAAACGAAAAACCGATGGAAGCGGTGCGTTCCGCGTGTGATTCATTTGAGAAACGTTTGAAGCTAGTAAAAAAAGTTAGAGGTAGAGTTATTCCGAAACATTTGTTGTAAATATTGTACATTAGTGTGCCATTAATAAAATATACTTTTCATTGTATTAACTGTTCGTACATTTATTTTATTGAAAATCTAAACTGTATGCAAACTTATTGGACACGGTGTAAATGGATTTACCATTTGTGTATGAATCATGTATAAACAAAATACAATTATAACGATGCATTCAAGTGATGCAACAGAGATGTCAAAGCCGGCGTGGTAGCTAAGTAATGAGCGCGAATCGATTTGTAAAGTGTACCGATGACGCCTGCAGAGCGTGTCCAAATACCGGGTCACTCTTTGACATTGGTGATGTAAAAGCCTATAACTTTAATACCATTCATCGTTGTAAAACTATATCTAATGATTGCTGGACCACTATTGAACTATTTGCAACTTTTTAGGATTGACTTACTGCTTCACTTTGACGTTGTTCCATAGTTGCCTACAAATCCATTTGTTTGAGTGTATATATCTAATGTCTTCTCTCGTAAACTCAAATTATTACGATGTATAAATGGACACAATTGTATCGGGTAATTATTTTATCTTCTGTTTCTAATCAGTTCTCATGCTGGCTTACTCTATACTATGGAAATTGTAAAACGTAAAAGTGGCTGTATTATACGCGGGTTAGAGGTCAAGGCTTTATAATACATTGCCTTTTATATATATAGATTATAGCAAGAAATAATGAAACAAGAATACAATATTCCCCTGTTATCTATCATATAGATAGACTAGACTATTAAGTTAACGAGTTTTCCTCAACAGGAGATGTTACGCGAGAAACAGCACCATTTGGAACGGCTGATGCGAGAGCGGGAGTTGGAACGGACGGAAGTGGCCAAGGTGTCGCTGCAAGCTGATCGGGCTGAAAATGCGCTTGCGCATCTCAAGAAGGAGGCGGCTCAGGTTAGTGAGAGCGACATTCTAGGGTAGGGAACCCTAAACTTCGTCATTGACTGGCCACATACATATAGTTACTACTTAAGAAAAAACTCGTATTTGATATTTCGAGGTGTATGAGTTTGAACTTTAACACGTGTAAGTTTAAAGTAATGACGATATACTTCTTACAAATTTGTACGGGCCTATTTATTTATTTTAATTTTCTATTAATTTATGTAGGAAAAAATGTCCTACTGAATAATCCCATCTAAGGGCGGGCATGTTTTTGTGAAACTCAGAGTTTGTTTTTATTTTATTTTTTTATTTTTGCTTATCGTTTTGTGTTCAATTAATTATGTGTGTGTAACCTTCCGTGGTTTCACCTGATGGTTCCAACGGAAGACCAGCGCTGACTTTAATGTCAGCATTACGCTGAGTTGGGACCATTTCGTGGCTACTTTCTTCTTGTATTTGTTAATCTGTTCTTTGTTATGCATGTCACGAATAAATGATTTTCTTTATTTCTTTCTAATACTAACTAGTTCTTGGTTCAGTAGTTCAAACGGGTAAGTACTACAAGTCGGCACCTTGTCTCGAATTCCGACGCTCATCAATCTCATCATATTAGCTGAAAGACGCCCACTGCTTTTATCTTAATTTGTATCATTTGACTTTTCCAGGCGACTACTGAGAATGGCAAGTTAAAAGCGGAACTAGATAAGCTGACGCAGCAGTTGGAGGATGAGCGGCAGAAGAACGAGGACCTTCTGTTCAAACACGAGGAGGAGAACATCAACAAGGATGACTACAACGTAAGCAAACTACGGGAGACCAGACTACAAAGTCTGTTTACCTCGAAGTAGCGACGGCTTCAGCCTCATACTAAAATCGAAAAGTAGAACCAGCCCCCTAAATAATCGCCGATTTATAATAAATATATACAACCCCTAAATATAGTTCTTGAATTGCTTGAGAAAAAAATAGGGAATCAATGGTCCGAATCTTGCATGTAATCAGATAGGTGATCAACAGTAAAATCAGTCAAATTATTAGTTTTTATTCAGATTCTCATTGCACGAGTCAGTGAAGAATTTTTCAATTTTACCGCGGACCTTCTGTAGTGGCTCCCTTTTTTGTAAGAGGCTATAAGCTGGCACACGTAGTGGAAAATAGGTTGGTTTATACAATCCCCGTAGATAATGGAGATAAGTTTCTTAAGGTACCACAACGACTAATAAAATGTATTAATCCATTATTTTTGTTTCAGAAATACAAAGATGCTATGGAGGTAAGAACTTGGATGGTTTTATATTATCATCAAATGTAATATTAAGACCACCAGTTGTATGAGAAAATTAATTATAACTAATATTCAAATCCTGGTAAGGGCAGATTGTGTGATGAACGTGAGTATTTATTTGTTCCCGAGTCTTGGAGGTTTTCTATGTATTTAAATATTTATCTATGTAAGTAAGTTTATCATCGTCGTAGTACCCATAGTTCAAGCCTAGAGCTTTTAGGACTAGGTAATTTGTTTGATATTTTCCCCTAATATTTATTTATCGTGCTTTTAGGCAGAGAAGTTTGCCAGGGACCAGCGTATCCGCGAGCTGGAGGCCGAGGTGGCGCTGCAGGCGGCGCGCGCCGACGCGGCCGCGGGCTCCGCGCGCGTCTGCGACCAGGCGCGCGCCGCCGAGCTGGCCGCGCTCGTCGACCAGCACCGCGACGAGCTCACCGCCGCGCACAGTCAGTACACTACTGCCATCCTTAACACAAGTTCGCTATGGTCCATTCCACCTTACCTCTCTTCTTGAGTAAACACAGAATTAATAACCTCAAATGCTACTTTTTCGCCTGAAATATCAAATTCCTTATCAAAAATATCCATGATGTAAAATTGGGGAAATGATGCGCGAAATGTTGTATCTAATTGCTTTATCCGTGAACGGCTGTTTTAGCATAAAAATATGTATATTGAGGTTTTTAAAGGTTTTTTCTAAATAAGTTAAGTAAGATGAAATGGACCAAGGGGATGGACAAACTCAGCTGTGGGCAATTCCCACCCTCCTATAAGGTCGGATGGATCGCAAATTAAAATTGGTCCACAGAGGGCTGGGTTCGGAGGTAAAAGGGCCCCCTTATTGAAATTCTAGATTGACCTCTTGACGCGCATCGCGCATTGATAGCTAGAAGATTACAATTTAGATTATGTTTATATGTTTTTATACTCTTTATTGTACTACAATAAATAAACACAAAACACAGCTAATATTTTATAACGAGTAACCAGTATTCTAATACATATAATACCATAATACAGCAAATAAAATCTTGTATACTTTTTCGCTGAACGTTCTTTTAAAGTAGCGAATCAACCCTATCGTTCTTAATTCTTACAATTTCATTCCACAGCATTGTCGTCGGAGCTACAGAAACTCCTGGACGAAGCCTATGCATTGCTCAAAGAAAAAGACAGCGAGAAAGATTCTATCGGTAAAAGTATGTCCGAGGAACTGACAAGAGTCAAGGCCGATTATGAGAAGGCACTGACTGAAGCCAAGTCAAAGATCTCCATAGCACAAACTGAATTCGACACGCAAATATCCGTCCTCACCGCGAAACTACAACTGGCTGAATCTAAACTAGAATCAGAGAAGCAGAACTTGGAAAGACTGAACAAAGAAAACAGCCAGACTGTGATAGACTTAAATGCCAAGCTTAGCCAACTCCAAGCCTCTGTCGATGATAAAACGCACGAATTAAACAAAGGTATGTAAAAACCATTAAAGTAAGCTTTGTGAAGTATGTGGCATTTGGAATTAATACATATTTCTTGCATGTTTCAGTCATTGGGGCGAGTAAGGAACATGAAGTAAACCTCAACAAGGAAATAACGAAGCTCAAAATGGAACTCAGTGCCAAAATATTGGATTTAGAACAACTTGAGGATGTTAAAATAAAGCAGGAAGCAACATGCAAGAGTTTACAAGAACAGATCGCAAACATCAAAGAGCAGCATGTGAATAAAGTCAATGAATACGAGAGTCTGTTAAACGATGTGACGCAGCAAAATGAAAAAAGCAAGTCTGATGTGATAGAGTTGCAACAGAGTTTAGCTGCCAAAACAAGAGAGTATGAAAAACTACTGCATGAATCTAGTGACTCTTCTAGTACCACAGAACAGCTAATAAACGAATATAAACAAAACATTCATGAAAGAGACAAAGAAATAATTAAGTTAAAGGACGACTATGAACAAGCTACAGCTAATTTTAATATAAAGCACAGTAAAATTGCAGAAGAACATAAGAAAGAAATTGATAATCGTAATTCGAAAATAGAAGAACTTATTAAAGAAATAGAAAGCCATAAACAAGTTTTGGATCAAAATAAAGTCGAGCTTGATACTCTGAACACCCAGTTTACGCACAATGTAGATGAGTTAAAAGCAGCAAAAGAAGAAAACGAGCAGCTCAAACAACAAATAATTGAATTAACCCAAACTAACAATGACTTAAAAGCAAAAATATTAACAATGGAATTAGAGATTGGGGAACTTTCACGGAATTTGGCTAGCAGCGCAGAAAAATGCCAAGAAATTCAAATATCTAAGGACAAAATTGAGGCTGAGTATATGAACCTTACTGGACAGGCAACTGATTCCAATGAACAGTTTAATCAGCTTTCGCTTCATCTTAAAGTGACAGAAAAAGCTTTAGAAGAATTTAAAGATAAAGCGCGAGAGGCAGCTAATAATCATGGTAGGATTGAACAAGAACTAAAGCAGAAATTATTTAAATTACAAGAAGATTTTTCAGTGGAGAGTGGCCAATTAATAAAATCACGCGGTGAAGAAGAAGATAAAGTCAAAGAAGCGAGTCTAAAAATCCAAGAATTTCAGAACAAAACCTTTGAATTATCAAAACTCATGAAAGCAATGGAAAATAAGACGGACCAGTTGCTAGATGAAAATTCAAATTTAAAGAAGGAAATTGAAAGTTTGTTAGCCCGAGAACAAGAACTAAACATAGAATATGAATCCATGCGTAAGAGTACTGAAACAGATATTGAGAAATATAAAGAAGAAATAGCAATTTTGAAAGCAGATGGAGCTACGTCTCATGTGACATTGATGGAAAAAGTTGACCAGCTCACAGAAGCTCAGAACGAGTTGAATAATAAACTCGAAGAAGCTAGAAAAAATGAAGGCTCGTTGCAAAAAGTTATTGATGACATGAATCTGCAATTAGAAAACCAAAAAAGTCAGTATGAAAACGAATTAATCCAAATTCAGCATCAGTTACGTTGTATCAGTGAAGAATTAATGAATAGTACGTTGGAAGAAGCGCAGCTTAAGCAGTCCCTTCAAGACAAAGAAAATAGTATAAAAGAACTTAACCGTAAATTGGAAATGTCAGAAGTTGATATGAAATCTAATTTAGAAATGGTTGTTGAAAAAGATCGTCAAATCGCTCAAGTAAATTCTGAACTCAATAGTGCTTTAGAGAGCAAACAAAAATTAGAAGAGAAGCTAACAGCGAGCTCGGTAGAATTCTCTACCTTAAAGCAACAATACGAAACCCTTGCTTGTAATTCTTCAGCGGAAGAATCCGTTTTAAGGGAGCAACTAGATCAGTTAGAGTCACTCAGAAAAGAAATAGCTAGTTTAACCCAAGATAAGAATTCACAAGAAATGAAGAATACTGAGGTGATAAAACGATTAGAAACTTTAAAAATGGAACATGAAGACACTGTTAGGAAATTAAATGAAAACATTGCGATTAATGCAAATTTAAATAAAGAATTAGAAGAACAGAAAAATATGCTTAGATCTGAGAATGAAAAAAGTGAGGGTAATTCAGGCAAAGTTAAAGATTTAGAAGACGAAATTATTCGACTAGGTCAAGAAGTTCAAAGATATGCAATTAAAGAAAAAGAGTTAAACTCTTTAAATGAAAACTTAAATATAATGGCAGCTGAACTCAAACACCAAAATGTAGAATTAAATGATAAATACAAAGTAGAAACAGAATCTCTCAAAAATACCGTTAAGCCTTTACAAAGTCGTGTCACGGAACAAGATAAACAATTAGAAGAATTACAACAAACCAAAGAAAAAGTGACTGAGTTGCAACAAATAATTGCCAAATCGGAGAGTGATATTAATCAATTGACAACTATAAATGAAGGCCAAAAGATGAACTACGAAGACTTAAACAAGCAAATACAAAAACAGTATGACGAGTACAAGAAAGATGCAAAACGCGTAAAACATGATCTAAAAGGTCAACTTGATGCTTACGATAAGGAATTGAAGGATTCGAAAGAAAAAGTAAAAGTTGAAATGGAAAAGCAATATGCGTTGCAACAAAAACTTAGCGATGCTGAGAAGAACATAGTTGAATTAGCCAACAAATTAGAATTAGTGACGGTTCAGCAGAGCGCTAGTGTAGAAAAACATGATAAGTTAGAGAAGTTAATATTAGAATTGCAAGCCGTAAGGCAATCTACTTCAGAAGCTTTATCGAAGAATGAGTCTACTATAAATGCTTTAAAGAATGAAGTGGAACAAAGAAAGATTGAATTGAAACAAAAACAGGAATTAATTACGAAACTGCAAGAAGACGTTAAGGTAAAACATACAAATAAGGTTGTAAAATACACCCAGTCAAATGTAAAATTTAAATTCCGTGTTAGGTTTCCGTTCCCTTCCGTCCATCCGACGTCTTTCAGTGTTGGGTAGCTCGTGAACCGTACCTACTTAGTACAGTACTGGCAGCTTCTTAATAGCGTTCGGCTAGCTATTACTATCACACTTGCACTCGCAACTGTCAGTATATTTGTCACTCGTGTTCAATAGAAAAACAAATAATGCCGATAGCTATTAAGAAACTGGTAGTACTGTACACCGTTGAGATTTTCAGTGTGTGTATTTGTAATGAAGCTGTAAGAACACATATAATGTAAATGTACAGTTTTTAACGTTAAGCGTTTTTTCGCTCGACCCTAATGTTATACGGTGGTACGTAACATTTCGTATTTATTTAGAATTAATGTAAGTTTTTTTTTTACAGAAATTTAAAACCAAAGTCGAAATTGCCGAAAAAGAAAAGGGCCTTCTGCTAAAAGAAAGAAATACGAAGGAGGTTCGCGACAAAAATGACAACAATGCAATGGGAATTCAGGGCCAAGGGGACAGCACGACTGCGAAGTAACAACTATTCTTATTAACTATATTGCTTCCTTTCCTTTGGCAAGAAGGCTGCACATACAGCGTAACCCTTTTACGGTTAATAGCCAGATATTTGCCATCAGAACACAACTAAAATGGTCGGTTTGCAATACCACGTAACTAACTAATTAAATACATATACAATCTTCACGCCTGGTGCGGTAGGCAGAGCTACAGAATCACCTACAACTCTAAAAACTTGTTGACAATTCTGTAACCACAAACAACAAATTAAATAAGGTGCAAAATACGTCTTAAGTCAATGTACCTAAATCTATTGAAATTGTTAGGTGTAGTTAGTGTTAGTTGACAAACGAATAGAATGGCATAATCAAAATTCATAATTTTGATTATAGTTCTATTTTTACCCGACTGCGTGAGAAGGAGGGTTATGTTTTTAGAGCGTATGTATGTATGTATGTCTATTTCTGGGCACGCTCTGCAGCCTAAAGGGCTTGACGGATTTTAACAAGGTGTCATTCGATTTGTCGTAATTGTCGGAGTGTCATAGGGTATACATCAACATACAGTCCGCAAAAAAAAATGGAGGGGGAATAAAAAAAAAGTATTTTTTAATATAACAATATGGGTCTCAAATGAAAGCTAGTAAATAGCCCATTCCAAATATATATACATTATAAAACTTTGATGCTACCATTTTGACAGGAAAATCAAAAAATACGTAAATTATAAGTAATAAACTCCTTTTGCTAGAAAAAAGTAATGTATATTTTTTACTCAAAATTTTGCGGTTGTCGAGACGAGATAATCACGACGTTCAATTATTACAAGTGACAAATTACAAGCGGAACTCTCTATCCGCTTGTAATTTGTCACTTGTAATAATTGAACGTCGTGATTATCTCGTCTCGACAACCGCAAAATTTTGAGTAAAAAATATACATTACTTTTTTCTGCCGGTTGGTTTTTTGATTCGTAATTGCGTCGTTAATTGATCTAAGGTCTGATTTACCAATCTCCATATCGGTATCTGCCAGTTTAATCTTGACTCTGTCGGATATTTTATCTGTTTCCAAAATTGGCATTTATAGTTAACAAAACAGTAACCGATTATTAAATCTTAATCGTGCCACATTTTTGATTCTATTGTCTATTGTATTTACATGAGCCGGAGAATTGCTTACCTTTCTTTGTAAGCTAATAAATGTTATGACTATACATTTTAGCGTTACAACGTCCTATTACTACGAATCAAAAAGCTCGCCTCACGTTTACTGTTGACTGGGTAGACTACCGTTGGTTGACCCTACTGTTTACACATGATTCAAACTCCATTATTATGGTCGCAGCGCGGGCGAAGACAAAGCCGAGATGGAGGGACAGGTGTCCTTCCTGAACTCCGTGATCGTGGACATGCAGCGCAAGAACCAGCTGCTGCTCGCGCGCGTGCAGGCGCTCGAGGGCGCCGCGCCCGACGAGCCCGCTTTCTTGTGAGTACCTAGCAACAAGCCGGAACAAGCCGGCAACAAGCTGCAACTAGGGCGGTGCCAACGGTGCCTAATTAATCACAGGGCGCAGAAATTACCAAACCAGAACCAAGTTTTGGGTCGTGGGTGGTTCTCAAAGCGTACCTAATTAGGAAACTAACTTTAGTCATGTGAGTAGCGAAAATTAGTCAAAAGGCGGTATTTAAAATTCAGTAAACTGAATTAGATTCAATCCTCATCCGTTAGGAATATGGTCGCATTTGCTACAGGACAGAAGTTAAACAATGATGTTATTACTATTCCTTCACGTGCAACGAACAACTTTTATTACTGCTATCAACATTATCAATAGTCAGAAACTTGGTTGTGCAATGTGTCAGGATTACTTTCTTCCGCCTAGTACTGTAACCCAAGACACATAGGTACCGCCACGTAAGATACGTAAGGTTAACAGTGTATCGTTCAGTGTTTTGAGAATGCGAGATTTCTATCAATTTGGAATTATTACTGAATCAGACACAATTATTTGATTAATCCGTTGGTAATTGTAAATGTATTTGGAATCCGTCATGATCCTCAGGGCGAAATATTTGCAGTCCCCAGGATGAAAGGTGACCCGTGCGTGGCCGTGTGCTTATGTACCTAAATTGTGGCATTAAAAATATCCTTGTAATTTTAAGAGTCATAGACTAATTTGCACTTGTTACTTATGCTTAGTTTGAAGTTTATTAGACAAGGCACTTGCTCAATATTTTCTTCCGGGTTCCTACTTCTCTCTCGCTCGCTCTTATACTCACCTACAGATTTAAAAATACGAGGCCCGCAGTTGCCGTTCCTGCCGAGGCATATATAGTGCTTTTCTCAAAAATCGCAAGATACAAATCGCATATAAACAGAAACTTCACGTGAAATAATATCACTCTTTACCGCCTTTATGTTTATGACAAGGCGACACGCAAGCTTTTTTAGAAGAAAAGAAAAAAAAAGCTGTTCCAGACACAGATAAAAAAGTTACGTTTCGAATAAAATATGGATGTATAAGACTTGTGCCCTCATTTGAGTATGGCCGTTTTCACTTTCAAAAAAGTTACAAACTAGATAACAATGAAATGTGTATGCAACATTGCGGGCTTGTGTAGCGTGCAAGCGATGTAATTTTTTTTAAATTTGAGAATTGTCTGTAAACTATGTACTTCGCGTCTCAGTATGGAATTAGTAATGTCAACTATTCCGGTCATTTTTGAGAAAAAAGTTTTACACTGTAGTTATTAGAGATTTGTGCGTGTAGCAGCAACGGGCGTAAGGCGGTCGCGCCGCGGCTGTTCTGCGACATCTGCGACGTGTTCGACGCGCACGACACCGAGGACTGCCCGCGCCAGGCCGCCGAGCCCGCGCCGCCGCGCCGCGCCGCGCCGCCGCCGCGGCCCTACTGCGACATCTGCGAAGGTACCCGCCACCAACAACCCAACATCTGTCCAGCTTCCTATGCTTGGCAACAATACATAAGTCTCAGACAAATAAATACCTGGGGCACATTTTTATAAAATGACAAGTAACAATTTTACAGGTGTAAGCTGGCAACACTGCTCAAATGGCTGGTCGAGATTGTGTCTATGATCATTTTTTTAAAAGCATCATGTATCAGGTGGGGGACAACGGTATCAAAGGGTTTTGACCCAGGAGAAAACGAATCTGCCTGTCGCCATTCCGAAATTTGGAAAATTGCAACTGTTTTCTAGTTGAGTGTAGATGTGGTCATAACGAAATTTGATAACATATCAAAAAACCATATTAATCGGATCTTTTTAGGGTACCGGACCAACGATTTACGAAATGTACAACGAAAAGTTTTGTATAGGCTGCACCTTTTCCGGTATAGCGTACTTCCGGTTCAAATTTCGGAATGGCGACAGGCAGATCCGTATTCTGCAGGGTCAAACGTCTCTGATAACTATGTCACCCCCAACTGTTACATGATTTGCCTCTTGCGTGGTTTAGAGACGCGTTTTCTAGTTTTAGGCCTATAGTCTATTCGCGTTAAGAAAATAGTGACTCATCAGTGCAACTGCAAAGTAAAGGTGTATTAATTGGTGGCTTTCTAATTTACTGTGATCTAATTGGTCAAAGGGCGTGGCTAAGCCGATGAGTGACTATTTTCTTAACGCGAATAGCCTATCAGTAGCGAAGCGTCCATACAACCCGATTCCCAGCGGCTTCCCTAAAAATTCCTATGCATAGAGTAGGTACCTACTAGGTATACAAACAACAAAACGTAAAACCGAAAGTAACCCGGTGTACTATAGCTTTACCTTGCTTCATAATACGATGAATGAACACGCACTAACGCCGCAATTCAAATTTATTTATTTACCAAGCCGAAATCTATCACTCGCTCGCACCCATTCACTAACCTATATTACTAGAAAGAAACAAGAACAATATTTTCGTATACACGCACACATGCTCAGTTACCTTTCACTACGCGCGCTCGAACTTACACCCACAATTAAAACCGCCATACAAGCCGGTGACTCGGCGCCGGACTTCACTAACAAATTCAAACCAAATGGTATAATATTATAGCGCTACATTAGCTTTAAACTCGCACACAGACACAGCGGCACCTGTGTGAGCACGCAAGAGGGAGAAGCACGCAAGTCCGGCCGACGAACTACGGCTTATTGCATCCAATTTTGAACTTAAAGTGCATGCGTTAACTTTCTTTTCCCAAGGACACTCAACTCAACAACCGTCTCTCCCCCCTGGCCTCACGACCTTCAACTACTTTTTAGTTTTTTCATTACGCCATTACTTTCGCGTCCTCGCGCTAATACGCGGTGTTTTGTTTTGATTTATAGTTAAATTTGTGTTATTACTTAACTTATTGTGTTTTATGAGACTCAACTAGTGAAATTTAGCTTGTTTAGTGTTCTGTGAATGTTTTTCTGTTTGGATTGTGTTATTTGCAGATTCGTGGCGACAACGGAGGTTTGTTTATATTTCGTTAAGTACCTAAATATTGTTATTTTTGCTTCGATCTATTTTAGGTTATATTCGTGGTTTGGTTTTTAAATATTTTTGCCTGTACTCAAAGTACAAACGGCCGCATTGGTGCAAATTGAGTGTTATCTTACAGATTACCTACTTAATGAACAAACATGTTTTTCAAAGTTATCCTTTGGAAATAAGAAACATGTCATTAAGTTAGGATTAGGACGCGCTCGCCCAGACATAAAAATTGATTATAGGCGTAGAGATGGATTCTTCAAACATTTCCACAGCGAATTACAAATACAATTGGCTGACTGGCAGCTGCAAATTAAACAAATTATTTTGCTATTCATCTTTGCTGTTTTCCAATTCTAGCAGTGTTTGGAATCGAACAGGTTTTGCAGATATTCACAATTTATATAATTCAGTTAGGGGACGCAGGACTTATAAAAAATTTCGCCAAAATTGTATCATTATGACACCTAATTTAAATGATTTTATCGTATAGAACACGTTAAAATAAGCATGTTTTACTTGAAAAACTTTTCTCTAAAATCAAAATTGGCCGAGTTATAGGGGTTCAAATGTTGGTCATTTTCAAGGCGTCAGGGACTTAGAAAATTTTCATGCTTGAAAATTATGTCAATATAAGGTCTATTTATGATGATTTAATTGTTTAGAATATACTAAAACAAGCATATTTTTTTAAACAAACTTTTCTCTAAAATCAATTATTACTGAAACATTACGGTTTGAATTAAAGTACGTAAAAAAAATAGGTTATGTTAGGTTAGTTTTTATTATATTCCCGAAGGGCAAACCGTCCAGAAATAGGGAAATAAATTTGTATTTTTTCTAAGATTTAATCTTAAAAAGCACGAAAAAGGCAAGAAAAAAAAACATTCTATTTTCTATAAGTAATTCAGCTAGAAAACATGCTCAAAGTGAGAAACATATACGGAGTTGTATATTATTACATGAGTTTGGTAACAGTAGAATTTAAACTTTTTTTGGTAATCATTTTGAGGCCCACAATCGTAAGTGGAACGTAATCGAAATTTATTGAAACGTTTAATTGATACGGTAGTACTACTTGGAAAGCAAGAATTGCCTTTCCGCGCACTTTTAACGCACGCGACACTTCAGCAGTAGCAGCCTATAGTCTAATACTGAACGAATTTCGATTCAGCTTGTTGGTAATAATCAATATAATCATACATCGTTATCGCGGGAGCAAAATCGATTTGACAGACACAAGTGAAAGATTATGACAAATAGGCAATAACAGAAGTGACACTCGTATCGAGAAACGTTTATACGAGTTCAAAATGTATAAATTTTCTTTCAAATATCTGACCCTCCGTACCTAACTTAATTAGTAGTACATATTTAAAGACATTACTACGCAATCCTAACGTCAACCTCTTCAGTCAGTTTTCCTGCTTCTTTAGACATTAGTCATTCTTGATTGATTTGATATGTACAAAAACATACAAAAATATATCTCAATTAAATTTGAGTGCAAATAGAAAACGTATATTTAAAAAGTTAAAACTATTTTCGGAGATAAATACTGGATTTGACATAAAAAAATATTTAAATTAAAGTTGACACGTTGACTAATAGGAGCGTTTACTCAGTGTAAGACAAGTTTGATTGACCGATTGCAGCGAAAACTTTGTGCTAGATATGAAGAACTTTTTAGAGGCTAAGAATGTGTAGGCAGAATATTCCGTTTATACTAAACAGACATTCTGTGATATGTGTTCTTTAATAGATTTGTTTTTGCTCCTGCGATAACGACGTATGGTAATAATAATAATTAACCTGGGTCAAGAATGGCCAACACATAAAAGTCGTACAAAACAATACTTGACTATGAACAGGTAGTTAACAGCGATGATGCCGATGATCCTACAAATTGCCAATAGTGAGTGTTGCCCCCATGTTCATACAATTGTACTTTATTGTTTGTTTGTTGCAGTGTTCGGGCACGCGACGGAGAACTGCGATGAAGAGGAAACGTTTTAACACCAACAATGTATCTAGCTTTAATGTTACTCTTGTTGTTACTCGTTTAGTTGGGTATTATTTATTAACTATTGTTTACCGTCTCGGTAAGAGTTGTTTACTTGTTACAATATTAATGTACATAAGATACTGATCTTTTAATGTGTAAGTTACAATTTTGCATGATATTTTATTAAGGTGTTGGTACTATTTTTCATTTGCATTATCTAGTTCATAATGCATATTGAGAGATGTTCATGGCACATTTTAACAATTCCCATCACAATCATGGTAATTACAATGTCTTCATAGCTTGCTAACTTTTACTGTTGTTTAACGAAGATATAGGAACATAAACACCAAATTAAGATTTTGTATAAGCAATAAATATTATTGAATTTTATTTGTTCTATTTTATTCAATCCCGAATGGATGGAATGGATAACCCTTTGCAGTCGCATTCAGTTAAGAACTTAAGGTTCACAGACTGAATGTAGTGGTCAAATTCACTGTCATAGATGCATAACCATGCTGCCCTCCTAATCTTAAACGCAGTATGTCAGATAAAATTCATGTAGCAATATCAACCTTATTACTAAGAGAAGAGAACTAAAACTGCTTTGGTTATTGATTATGGGATACTGCTTGATTTGCATAGGAGGGCAGCATGGGCTAATCTTGGACAAAATAAAAACTCAAAATGACTATAGTGCCCACGTTACGTTAGTGATTTACTAGTAGACGGGCTGACCGCATGTTGGCAATGCTCGTACGACAAAATACTTAGCCAAAATGTGTGAATTTCCCGATTCATAATCACAAATGATACCCGTCATGGGCATGGGCGTGCCCAACATGTTAGAGGCAGAAAATCGTTTTAGGGTAAAACACCCAACACAATGGCACCAATTGGGATAGAGAAAAAAAATAACTCACGGTTTTTACATTCTAATTCGAAAGAATAGGTTATTTTAAGAGACCAATTTCATTAATTTTGTATTTGACCCAATAGTTTTGTTTTAATATCTTTATTTATTTAGCAGACATTTTATGGATGACATGATTATTTTAAATGAGTTGGAATTTTCTAATAAATTAAAACAATTAAATGATATCTAATGAGAAAAAGTGTTTATAATATAATAGTCAAAAGTTCAAGCCAAAAACGAAAGTCAAACAAAGTTCAAATATACTTTTGTAGAAATGTCCTAAATAGATAAAAAATTAAAAAAATTAATAATGCAGAACGGCTTTAAAACCCTATTCCTCGGAATTGGTTTAAAACCAGAGTAATTTAAAAAAAAATAACAATCCCAATTATAATCATAAAACTTCCGGTAGACTCGGACTTAAGGAGATCACGACGGGTTACTCAAAAATAAATATTGTTGCATGAATATGTATTATCGTAAATATTGTCGAAAAACGCTCGACATGTTTCGGGCTCGTCCGGAGTCGGGCGCGGATCCAGCCCTCAAAAAAGGTTGTGGTCACAGCCACCAGAAAATCGGCCAAGTGCGAGTCGGAGTATGACCTCGCTCATGATCAGTACAGTGGTTTTTTTTGCAATACAAGTATTCATGTGCCAAAAAGAAGCAGGTAATATGTTATCGAAATGTGATATAACGTGTCAGCAGTCCGCTTGCAGGTGTCGTGCAGTTGGTTTGCAATGGGTTTGCAGTTTCGATGCAGTTGCACCAACTGCATCAGAACAGCCCTGGAACTTCCACTTTGCAGCTGGGTTGCAGTTGAAATGCTGTCCTTCTGTACTGGCCCTAAGTGCAGTCGAGTTCATTAATATGTGTAAACTTTAGTACCTTGCCTATTTAATGTCATATTTAAACTGCCATATGAATTTGTATCAGATACATAAAATAAACTCGACGTAAGTACGAGTACTTTGGTGCGTTCCGAATCACGCACGATTTATTACTTTTTATTCTTAAGTCATAACTAAGATATATAATAGAACGTGAAAGTGTGACGTCACAAGTCTGTTAGGGTTGTGGGGGGCATGCCCATCGTGCCCACAACGGTGGTTCCGCGCTTGTCCGGAGTCCCTAGCCATGAGCAGACGCAGAAGCACGACGAACACAAAACATGAAGCATGTCAAGCGTTTTTCGACAATATTTACGTGAGTAACCCGGTGTGATCTCCTTAATAATGGCACCAGTAATGGACAAGAACCAAAGTATGACACTTGTTTTTAAAGTTCTAACGGTTAATTTATAACCACATTTTAGAATTAAGAGTTTCTATTATTGGTGCCTGCTTAAAGCGGCCAACGGTAAAACTAGCGTATTAATAGTACTCGGTTGTGTATCGCTTGTCTAACGCCATTCTAACGCTCTTCCTAGTATAACAAATATTCTGACAGATGCCAGAGAGTATGACAGCCAAGTTCTTAAGAGTAATCTGGTACTATGTACTAGAGGCGATAATTCTAGAACCACTAGGTGCCAATAACTGGTATTCCAGATGCCAATAACGTACTGTAAAACTAGATTACTCTTAAGAACGTACATACGTACATTCTGTTCGTTGAAATAAAATCCATGGTGCCTATAATCGATAGGTGGCAAGCGATAGAGCGATGCCTGATGCGGCATCTGATGACACGATCTGGCGATTACAAATGCGTTGCCGACCCTAAGAAAGAGCCGTTTTAATGACAGTAATGGATATAGCCTCATCAAAGTGATTCTCGACCGCAGGTTAGTTTCTTAAATAATTTACTCAAATAATCTGTCTTACTTTTTATTACTTAAAAAATATAAAACTCGAGCTTAGTTACTATATTAATCTAATCCATCCTTTTTCTCCTTTATGGCTTCCTGTAACAAGTATTTAAGATTATGAATTAATTAAAGATATGAAAACAAACATTTTATGTAGTATGGGCAAAATTTGCTGCAGTTACAATGTAATCTATTTTTTTTAATTGTGGTAAACTCAGTTCTTTGCTAAACCTTTGCAGCTTAAGCTTTTTAAGCATAGGATATCTTAAGTTCAAGACCACAGCCAAATATGTTTGCTATTCTATGCATATTACAACTTAATTAATTCAAAACAAAGTCTCTTAGGCACTTTTTTTGTATTTTCTTTGGAACAATTTGTGTCTAGAATCATTATCTGAAAGGACTAGCCAGAAATCGGTAATACTTTTTGCATGGCATATCAATGCAAATATGGTTTCAAAATATTTACAGTGGTTGCCACATAATTACTTTAAAAACTATTAATTTAAAAAAGATGTGCTGATGCATTAAAAAAAAAAATGTTTTAAATCCTTATAAAATGAAATATTCGTTTTTAACAGCAATAAAACCTTAATTTATTAGTTAACGATAGGTGTAACTAAAAATAAAATAGGTCACTTACTTGGTGAGTGCTTGTTAAAATTTAAAAGTGATATGTGTACACCATTGTATGGCAAAAACCGAAACGTTCTTAATTATGTGGCCACCACTGTACATCACAAAAATTTTGAAAGTATTTTAAAACAAAAAAGATACATACTTTAAATCTCTCTTCGAACAGGGAGAGCTCGGAGGTAAGATCAGTGATGGCATTCATGAAAGCCTCCTGAGGAGTGTAGTCCGATGTGGTCTGTATGCGCAGAACAAACTTGTGCTCCAGTGGATGTGGCACCTTGTAACCAGCAAACAGCACTTTTGGGTCCTTCAAAAGCTGACTGCAAACACAAAGTGTTTTACATATTTATAAGCTGATTCAAGATTTAATTGAAATAATATGTATGATGGATTATGAGGCCACAGGATATAACAAAAATTATCCGTGGTAGGTGTTTAAGCGTGAGCGCACACAATCAACCACACTTTTGACGACGCGACGTGTGGTCTACTTGTGGAGATCTGTCGGCTTATGTATTAGCCGACGTCCAAAGACGCTTCTGACGACGTGTAGTGGTAGCATAATGTTAAATCATAATCATCTATACAGATGGTTTCAAAATATGTGAACCTAGATAAAGACTAAAACAAAGAAATGGTAACTTTAGTCATATGAGTAACGAAAATTAGTCATACATTTATATAGTGCCCCCATATGCCAATAGACAGAATCTCAAATTCAATAAATGAAGAAGATTCAATCCTCACCCATTAGTAATATGGTTGCACTTCCTACAGGAGTTTTGTCTAAGATGGCATCATTTGTCTTAAAGTAATTTGTGATGTTAACAAATAAATGTTTTTGTTTCTAGTATTATATACCTTGTTTTGTTTTTGACTGTTGTATGTTAAGATTGCTTGTTGTCTGACTTACGATATATATACTTTTCTTTGATATTTGACATGACTGTATAATGTTACGTTTACTTTACATTGATTCATTCATCAATAACTGTACAGTCTGTGATCGAATTGGGTGAGCTACTTACTGCCTGATCATGTTTCCAAGAGTATGGTCTTCTTTATTAACTGTAAATATAGCAGCATTGGTTACTTTGGTGTCTTCCTCTTTTTGTACTCTGAAAGGACCAACGAATTAGGTTATCAGGTTGTCACATAGTTATAAAACCCTTATACGAATTTACAATCCAAGTATTGAAGCCGTACTTACTTCTTCTCTCCTTCGTATAAAAGAAACGATTCGAAAGTCGGCGGAGCATTCATATTAGCTTGTGGTTTCTTATATTCAGTTTATATTAAATACCCCCGTTAGAATACAATAAAAATCCCAAATATGGAGAATGCCAAATTAATCACGAATTTACCATGGTACATCGAATAGAACGGCCAAATTAACAAACCATTTCCTCTCAAAAATAACTTATGCGTCCAAAATTCCAAACCAAACCCAACCAAACAACGCCACTGCCACTTAAAGATGTCATCTCAGATGACATTGACGTTGCTAGATTTTAACGTTGGCAACAATGTTTTTTTTTTAACTTAACCACTATTCTCATTTCTTGTGAAAGTAGAGATCGACTCGAATTCGTAAGCTTATGAAAAAAGGCTTTTCCCCCGAAATATCAGTTTTATAATACCGGACTTCCAAAATACCAAATTAATATTCTCTGGAACCTAACCTCGTATTTTGAAATTTTCGCAACTTAGGAATGAGCTAAAAAGTATATAAGCCTATTCTCCTCTGGCATTAACGGTTAAGGTATAGTGTATTTCTATGGAACTTGCTAACTATGTAAACAAAAGACTTGTCACTGTTTCTCCTTGAATTTTCACACCACCTCATCAAACAACATTGAAACCATAAACTATTGAAACGGTCGATACTGTAAAATACAAAATCACCAAATATATAACTCTATCTTGGATATTTCATTAAAAGTTTAAATGGTTTCATAAGTTAGGTTATTAGGACCCGATGGAATGACGTTTTTGTTTCTTTTAAATTCTACAATAGTCTATGATGGGTAGTGTTGTGGCTTGTGGCTAAAGTTGGCGATATATTAAGGCCCCTACACATTACCCAACTCACGCTGATCACACTCACAGATGATATAACGGCACCTTTTATAATAAATACTGGTGATATATCATCATCAAGTACCGATTTTGCTTCAGATCGTGATTAAACAAATTAGAAATAAGTAACTACTTGTTTTTTGCTTTCGGTATTTTATTATTCAATATGGTTTGACATAAGTAAAGGAGCATTGCCCATCACTAGTAAATTCATAATTCAGAGACCATTTCAATATGGCGGTTTGTTTACATAGTTAGCAAGTTCCATAGAATTCCACTTTAGCAGCTCTTACTAACCCATGTTAACTTTTCTATATGCATTGGTCGACTATGTACTTAGGATTAGCTGTAATGTTACCCATGTGTGTAGGTACCACCTACACGTGGAAGTCGTTTATCGATATTCCCTCTGGAACTGTCCAATTTCAAACTACCTCCATACCAATTTCATTAAAGTAGGGTAAGCAAACAGCATAAATGTCACATTCGCATTTTTAATATTAGTATGGATTATTCGTGATTGATTGGTTTTTCGTTAGTTTAAAAACTTCACAAATATCCACTGTGGCTATTTTACTATGAAATTAAGAAGGAGGATACAAACAATGTTACAACTAAAAATAGTAATAATATGATTACTATGATTAGCTAGGATGGAAAATTAAACCAATGTTACAGCAGAAAACACCGTTTATTTTATAATTATGAGAGAACTTCAGATTGATAACCTACATACAGAATATGACTATAAAAACCAATCTAACTTGAATTTTACATGTGTCCAGAATCTCACTGTTTATTCCATAATACATTTATTACCGTTACAGTCAGGAGTGTGTCCCTTTACAAGATTACAAGAAGACTTCTTTATCATAAAGAGGAGTACAATTTTGATATAAATTTTGAAATACTTATATAGGTACTTAAGTACAAGAAACTTCCGTAGAACGGGACTATGCTATTTCAACATTTTTGATTAAACTAAGTATAAAAAATAACATGATTTAAAATAAATATAAACTCTAATACATTTTAATGTTTCACATCATCCAACGCGAAGCAACATCAATTATTTGGAAACCAAGCAAGAATCGAGAGAATGTTGAGAATTTTATAAAAGTTTACCTACGAATTGAAGTCTAGCGACTCTACTGAACGAACCTCCGAAGTTTGCGAGACGCGGCTCGGGCAGGGACTCCTCGAGGCCAGCTAGGCCTCACTGCCGCAATGCACTTAGGTTACAACAACGACTTTTATACAACTTCATCTCAAAAGTCTTTGCACAATAGGGAATATGCATGTTTTTTTTTACAGCTTCAATTGAAGCTGATTCATGTAACAAACAGATCACAAAAATCATTTTTTGAATAACTATAAAAATAACCAAGATATAAGCCAACAAAGATTTGTTCCTATCTCTTTCTAGAAAAACGGAATTTTACATGGAGTTTATATGGCCGCAGTGCACAATGACGTCACGGTGCACATCGGATCTCTCTGTCTAATTAGAAGTTTGAAATGCTTATAACTTCCGTATTTCTTGACCGATTTTAATTTTAATTTCCGTTTTGGTGATCTCTTTTACGGTATTTTCATATTTTGATGAGAAATGCGATTTTTAAAATCCATGCATATTCCCTATTATGATAGAGAATTTATTCATTTCCCGACAAATAACACTGCAGATTTATAGATGGCTACGCCTATAGGTACGTCTTGCCTGAGCTCACGAAATCGTATTTAAGTCAAATAGATGGGTGGTGAAAAGCGTCATCTTTGATAACCCAAAGACTTATAGGTTAAATAACAATAGTTATGGTTAGTTTTGTTGAACACACAGTCCCTCAGTACATTTTTTTAACGAGTTGTATAAAAGTCTATGTTTATAAATAATGAACACCCTAAATGCGCTGCCGCATGTGCATTAAACTTGCTTTTATAATAGGTACTGTAGTTATAGATGTAAAATTCTAACATTGAACAATTTGTACTGATATCAGTAAAATCTCCGTTTAATGAAAATAGTATATCATTCATTTCAGAAGCTAGGTACTAGCGTTATTCAAAGTCCGCTTTTTAAAATAAAGCACAGTAGTAGAAGGTGCAATAAAGGAAACTGGAAGATGTACCTTTTTCACTCTTGTCATAATGCGAATAAGACATAAAATGATACGTCTTTCAGTTTCACTTACTGTACAGTAGGTACTCCCAGCTTTTTAATAGCGTTCGGCTGGCTATCGCTATCACGCTTACACTCCTAACCAAGAATGCCGAAAACTGTTAATGAACTGGTAGTGCAGTACACACTTAATGGAAGTACTGTACGTAATTCTGAATTATAATCGACTGGCAGTTAAACAGAGGAGTTTAGAATAACTAAAAGTCAACAAATTTGGTTCTAATACAACTTAAATATTCTTTGATGTTTTTAAAAAGTTCGTACTATCGCCTCTTCGGATTCCAAAAATAAATCAATTTCTATATAAACTTCCGTTTTTGTTACTAAAACAATGTCTGGCAACAAAAAAGGATGTTTAAATACAAATATTAATCAACTAAGAGTCCTATTACAAAAGATTTGGTCGCAAGGTTTTTTATTTTTTCCTCATCGTTGATGCGAAATTGACTGAATACGAGAAAAACGAAAAAAGCGTCTTCTCGCGAGCTTAGCTTTAGTAAGAGGCCTCGTAAAGTATTTTTAGTTTGTACCTTTTTCCATAGCTGTAATTGTCTTTTCAAATCCGGAGAAGCGAGCCTAGTGCACCAAGCACTTATTTTTAGAAGTGCCCTATAAGGAATCGAGCTTCTCGGAGCTAACTAGAGCCGCTGTCACAAAGTGCGAACTTGTTTCGACCTCAGTAATTAAATAGTATTACTTCATTTACTTCTATGAGGAATAATTATCATACCACGAGAGTTATCTTTTGCAGATGCATCAGGATACCTAATATATTCACCAATGTTCGTTGCTCTTTTAATTCCTTTTACATATAATATACGGAGAAGATTATACATAATACATGTTTAGAGGATCATTGATTTTTAATTTGAAGTATGTTTACAATCGCTACAACTGTGTATATGTCATTTCCCATTAAATATAACGAATGTATCATTCAGCAAACTGCGGGGCAGCGCCGTCCGGCTCCTCCGGCGGAGCGGCGGCGCTGCCCCCCAGACATACAGCTTTGATAGTAACGTTTTAAACAAGCCTAATAAACAGTACTGTAATTACGTCAGGATTACTTTTAACACTTACTAGCTATCGTCTGTTAATGTAATAAAATGCTATATGAATTGACACATAAGTACATAAACTATACTAATTGTGTACTTATACAAAATTAGCAATCCAATCAACAATGCATACTATTGATTATGAAAATATCTATGCTTTACGATAAGATTGAGATTTTGTTAAAACGGGGCGCCGGCCGGGGGTCGCCCGCCGCGGCCCCGGCGGCGCCCGGACGATAACGCCGCGTTATGTACACTATAACAGAAGAGCATAACTGCGATACGATTAATATTATCAGATTATTAAGATCATTGAAAGCCGACTAGAAGTTTGGTTATGCCTATGCTAACACGTTTATTTTACAAAACACTAGTGGGGTGCGAAGGGTTGCTGTTGCCGCGCGCGAGCAAGCCCTTCGCCCCTCGGCGGAGTCGCCGCGTGCTTGTGCGATGCGGCGGCGGCGCGTCTGCAGCGCCATACTCACTACCATTAACGTTACTTTGGTGTCAGGTACGCAGTCCAATATATAATAACTTACGCTAAGACGAGATGAGTCGAGATGAGTCTAGCTAGTGTCAGCGATGCAGGGAGGCGCCGGCGCGGGCGCGACGGAAGACAAGCGGGACAATTGACTGGCGAGTAGAAACATGCGACTGACATCACTTTATAATGAAACTACTGAGAGAAAAGGAATTACTTATCATCTCTACGGTTACGAAGGCAACTAGATGAAATCCTACTCTTAAGGATAAAAATCTAATTATGTTATGTTAACTAGTTAAAATTAACATTGCTTAAAGTTGATCCACGCATGACGGCATGCTGGGTACGTGATGTAGGTTTGTCGAGCGGGGAGGCTCGGGCCGTCGGCGGCCGGCGGAGCTTAGTGCCGTTGTGCGGACGAGGGCGGCTGTACGACTCGTACTGCTGCTGGCGACAAGTTAATTAGTCGGTGGGAGCACTAGATACCGCGCCCGCGCAGTGCTGCCTGAACGCGTCGACGGCCGATGAAACGCGGTGAGATACATATCCGTAACCACCGGCAATTAATGTACTTAATTTCATATAGGAGAGTTTTAATGTAATTGGTGCTATTAAAGTGGAAAAACTGTTAATGAACACTCCCGATTATAAGTAGGTTGGGAACGGTCTGACACGTTTAACCGTTTTTCCATCATAATAAATCACGACTCATTATTTAAATATTAGTAATTGGTGCTGATTATTTTCGAGTGATTTTATCTAAAAATAAATATAGGCAGGTTACTAACGAATATCAACAGGTATATATATTGCCGTAGAGGTTTTAAATTTATTCAAAAAATATCCTAGCTAAAACAGCTACGTTATGTACAATGACGGGAGTCATAGGAATAAAAAAAATCTACAAATTTGACCAGAAAGCGCCAAACATTTTAACGTTCGAGACTCTAGTTATGTAAAGTATTAAATTACTCTTACGGTTTATTAAAAGTTACACTCACAATAACAATTCATTAATATAATTATAATGTTAAAGTTAACTAAACAACAACTGCATCTACTATCACACATTCGAAAGTTTAAAACAATTTTACAATCGTAATCGAACATTTTATTGCTACGGCGACGGCACGCCGCCGCGATATGCTCTGGCCCGCCGGCGCGGCGCCTGCCCGCGCCGCGCCGGGCGAGGCCGTGACGGTCCGCTCCACATCCCTCATACCATCCTCCTCCAGACACTACCCACTGCCTTAAGCAGCAACTCGGCCCTCGGCCACTTTCCATAAAATTTGACGCAGTACCAATATCTAGATACACCTAATGTTTCGAATATGCTTCGTGACCCGAACAATACAAACTTTCTGGTAAAAATACTGATTATATCTCCGATAGACATCAGAACTTGTCGACTGTCGTCCAGAATTAGTTGTTTATCTATTTACTATATTATCACAGATATGATATTCCACGTTTCAATATCATACCATGACATAGAATAACATACTGAGAAGCTTATAAGCTTCAGCTTAGCTAACATTTGAAAATATTAATGTCTGAATCCACGGGCTTCATTTTATATTTTTTGGATTACATTACATGTAAGCCTGCGGTGGACATCCAGAAAGTTTTCCAAAAGAGTCAGCCTAAATGATTATCCGTTTATAATGCATGAACTATAAATATACTTTAGAACTATATTCAAGTGGAGTATTACTTGCTAATTTATGCATTTAATAAACGAGTTAGTACACAAAATGGATTTTTACAAAAGGTAAATGTCGTTAGGTTATTTTCAACTCCAATTGCCCCATTAAAAAGTCGTTCTCGGGGAACTAAACAATTGAAAAAATCCATTTTGCGTGCGAAATTGTACATAATAATTATGCGAGTGGCGTATTAACTATATGAACAAATATTGTTTTCATATTAGAGGTAAAAGACAAATTGTTGGACAGCCTTTATAAGAGCTTTATGCCGTAACAATGATTGGCCGAAAATGTCTCAAAAGAGTTGTTGATTCTACATTTTGTGTGATTGATAAGAATATATTTAGAATGTAACGGAGCGTTCTAAGAACAATTGAAACGATGTTTGCTGGCGATGCGCCTGCGGCTAGGTGCGGGCAGGCGGCAGGCGCCGGGTGATCTCGGCGGGTTCTCTTCGCTTCTCGGTCCTGGAAACATGTACCGGGTCACTAAATGACATTTGCAACAACCACAACAATTTAAAGTTTACTTGGTTGATACATAAGACTTTTGATAAAAATCATGCGCTGTTCCTAAATTATCCACATGACCCATTTTAACCCATTAACTGCTGCTTCATGTGGCGTTTGCCATGTCAAAACATTTCTCGGCAAACTACAGTAGGAGTTCGGTTAATTTATGGCTTAATAAATCTTCGGAGTATATTTAAAATATATTTTTTAAATTAAGGGAAAGAAAAGATTTTTGCATGGAGCGTTGAAAGAAGTGTTTTGTAGAGTAGGTATTGAAGAAATTAAAAATAAGGTTCAAAATAGGTAACTATAAGTAACTAGGTACACTAACAAAACAAAAACTAATTTAATTAAATGTTTCTAATAATGGTACGATTTACGAGTAGGTTATAGGCAAATCAGGACCGGCTTCTTTCTGAAAATCTTTTTACATGCATAATAAGTACCTGTTGAGTTACCACAAAATTAAATTTTTAGGTATATTATATTAGGTACTTAATACTCATGGATGTATGTATGTATGTATGCATGTTAAATACTTCTATTTCATACAACAATGGAACGAGTTTTTATGGTTGTTTTAATATAAATTACCAATTTTTTTTGTTCATCCCTGACCAAATGCAATGAAACAATTTTGGCAAGGTTTTGCTCATGGGTCATACACAGATTTAGATTAGCTTCTTTCCTGTGGACATACCCGAAGTAAACATTTTTGATGCCAAATTTTTTGGCTGTAACTATATCCGCATAAACGGCGTCAGGTCTACTTTAGTCCTATCAAATAAAAACATAACTTATATGCACACAAGCCTTTAACTATTGAACTTTTGGTTTTTTCGAGGTGTATGACCATTACCCTGATTTACCCACCCGAGGTTGTAGTCTAGTCTGTTCGTAAATGTAGTATAAATAGTAAAAAACCAAGTTTTATTTCGTCACAAGTTACATTATATATGAACGTTAAACATTATCATTAATTTTAACAGCGTCTCATTAAAAAATTCAATATTTAAAAATTTCTGAATACTGTTCCTTTGACGAAAAAGACTGGCTTTTGTATAGAGTGAAAATAAAAAGAAGTGCGGGATTAAAAGTGCTTTGAGTTAAGAAATCCAGCAAAGTATAGGTTGTAAAGTAGAATTGAACCCGTAACTACACTTGATATTTATATTATACAGACGTTGGCTACTTCATAGGATTCGTTTCGACCCCAAATACAAAAACATACACACTTATTAAAGGTTTTTGTCAATTATAGATACAGTAGCGAGAGAATTGCCAGGATCGTAGCACGTGGAAAGAAGTGGTCTCTGCCTAACCCTCTGGGAAACAGGCGTGATTTAATGTATGTATGTACAGTCGAGTACAAAGAGATTTATCTACTTTTTCACCTTATTCCATTGTAATAAGGTTCAAAAGCAGATACATCTCTTTGCAGACGACTTTATAAAAAATAACCGGGCAAGAGCATGTCGGACCATGCTCAATGTAGGGATCCGAAGCCATTACTAAAAGGTTTAGACAAAATACTTTTTTTTAACTTACTAAATAATAATTGTCGTTAAATGGTGCGCGAACGCTCTCTGCGAAAGCACAGCCGGTAGTAGTATTAAAACTACATGTGAACCGGAACGGCACTATTACAAGAAAGAATAAATTACCCTATGTAGTTACGGGTTAACAATACAAATATGGAAGGTGGGGTAAGTGCGTCTACGAAGCAAGCAGAGACGGGCATTAATCGATTAATTTTTTAGTTAACTAATCAATCGATTGAAAATATCAATCGTCATTTTTTAATCGCGATAAATTTAGTTGCAATTAAATTAGTTGTGATAATGTTCGACTAACAACTAAATTAGTTTTAGTTTCAATCGACTAAATTTCACGATTAAATCTATAGTAACACTACGTAGTCGCCCGTTTTTGCATTTTTTATCTTGCAATATGTAACTACAAATACAATATTTACAATACAATACAAATATTTTTAAAATGATTTTACTTGTTTTATATTTGTTGTACTTTTTTTTTACTTTGAAGTAAGTTGATACTGTTGTATTTGTGAGCAAATTTTGATTACGTAGTTAATTATATGCCGAGCTATTGATATTGTATGTTATACTTTATAAATAATGGGTAAAGAAAGTAGTAAAAAAATATTTATTTAATGTTTTAAATGTTTTATCGTATCACATATTATATACATATTACTGTATAAACAGCGTTGATTTTTGATGCTTTTTGCTTTGAATGTTTCATATACAAAGTTTGATTTATTATAACTGTGTTTTTTAATGTTTTATCTTATCACATATGAACATGTTATTGTATAAACAAAGTTGATTTGTTGATAATTTTTGCTTTTAGTTATTATTTTTACGATTGCAAGACTAAATATATATCCTGGTTGCTTTTATATTTAATATACAAAGTTTGATTTATACAATTGTTTTTTTTTAAGTGTTATTTTACTAAGGCACAAAGTACCCAGTTCTTATTTACCCTAAGATAAGAGAAATTTAATCCAATTTCAGAGAGATGCACTACTTTAGTAGGAAAATTATAGTTAGTACAGAGATTTCACTCCATAGATTTATATCGTAAGTAATACATGACTTTTTTATTTTTAAACATCCGTTAAGATGTCCTAATTAATCTGTCAACATAGCCATACCGAGGTTTTCTTTTCAATTTGCTTCTAACATTAGTCGTGAGAAATTAGTCTAACTAATTAGTCGATTACAAAATTTAGTTGTCTGAAATCAATCGGCAACTAATTTAGTTGCAACTAAATTAGTTGCAGTCTATACAACTAAGATTGATCAATCGTCGTTTTCAATCGTCCGTCGCAATTAATTCTTGTAATCTTAATAGTTAATCGTTAGTCGATTACATTTTGCCCATCTCTGGAAGCAAGTGCATCAAACCAGTAATATCTCCTAAAATATATATGACTAGCGACCCGCCCGCGGCTTCGCCCGCGTGGAATGTATTATACATATAAACCTTCCTTAAGAATCACTCTATCTATTAAAAAAAACCGCATCAAAATCCGTTGCGTAGTTTTAAAGATTTAAGCATACATAGGGACAGACAGCGCCAGCGACTTTGTTTTATACTATGTAGTGATTAGTCGCACTTGGGCACTTAGGTACCCCAAGGTGGCGGGCGACATAGCGTCAACGGGGTAAGTATGACAAAACATGTATTTTTTAGGAGATATTGAGAGATATTGGTTTGGCGCACTTGCCCCGTAGATACTCTTACCCCAGCTTACTTGAAGAAGTAATGATAAAAAAACATTGCCCTTCTACCTTGTCTAAAGACAAGCGGGACAACTTACCTTTATAAATATATTTTAAATACCACAAAAATACAGTACGCCGATGTGAACCGACGAATAGAAATGCATTTTTATTGAGGTATCATTACTTCTCAGTCGTCTCAAATACAAAACTAAAAAGCGTCTGTGTATGACTGCCTGCTGTATGATACTGTATGCGACTTATGAAACGTTGTATGTTATGCATGTGTACTTGAACTAGTCCATTTGATTATGGCCGCAAAGGAGATTTTCATTATCTAGGTATCGACGCATGCAAATTTAATCCCCAATTATTGTATCAATCAATTGATCATCAATTTGAAGCTAACTTTTGATCCAATGTTAGCAGCCTCACTTAAAAGCAAATCTCAAGTACACCTAATTAAGTAAAGTTAACGACATAATACGTATTCTGATGAATGTCGCATAGCATTGCAAGAAACTTGAGTCGTATAACATGAAGACTGGACTATATATTCTCAGCACGACTTTAAAAAACAAGTTTACACACTAATATTACAAAATAAATATTAAAACCTCCAATATTACTAGATAATATTTTCAATATAAGGAAAGAGCCGAGCCGTCAGTGAATGTAGTAAAACTAATAAAATAATATAGATATACAGATCAAATTATAGAGTAGATACATTACTCAACAATTTCTAAGTGACAGACTAAACCACTTTGTAATGTTACGACATGGAATTTTAATTTTTATTGTTGATAATTGGAATTTTGACATTAATTATTTTTTATGTATTCAAAACCAAACAAACTTAAAGTATAATATTTATTTTAGGACACACGCAGCTTATAAACTCGAGAATTACTCACTAAGGCCTTAGGATATTATTTTAGCCCTATTTGCCGTGATTGAATTTATTCTTTGGCTTTAGACTAGTCAAAGGCGAAGAGCCGTCAAAATAAATCCAGTCTCTTATTTACGACCAAAACTCGAGTCTCCTGCAACACCTACATCAAAATCAAAACGAACAGCGTCTACTCAATGATATATTATCAAACGTTCTATATGAATGCTCTCTATGAAGCCCAGTAAATTTGCGCGTCAAACCTGCCCCGATCAACCGTTTAAAGGAAGAAGGTCTTATAGACGTAGCCGGTCGCAATGAGGCAGAGCACGAGCAGACACAGCAGAATCATAATCTTCTTCTGCAGTGAACAAATACAACACTCATTAGTACTACTTAGAAGTGGAGGGCGAGCGTGCGTCGACCGAGGTCGCGTCCGCTCGCGGCAGGGGGGGGGGGGGGGTTACCTTTGAGCTTGTGTGCGCGGGCGGCGCTCACATGAAGTAGCTCGAGACGTAGCCCACGACGACGAGGCCCAGTATCAGCAGACATACTAGGATCATGATCTTCTTCTGTAGACGGCCCGGCCGCGGTCGAGCATGCAACAGTTCGCTTTAGACATGGCGCGGCGGCCGCCGCCGGCGCTCCCGCTCAATACCATCACGCACATCATTATTAACACAAAGGGCAACTAATCTTAACTGTAATCGACCGATGTCAATCGTATGGGTGCGTCATTTGCCTTAATTGTATCATGTTTAAAACAAATGGTAAAAAATAAAAATAAAATAAAAATAATAATAATTTAATCTTTAAAGGTTCTTAACATTATTATTTACATCCTGAGTAAACATTTAATAGTTACGATTTATAATCATCTAATCTTTCGCGTCGTTTGCGCAGAGCGTTACTTTTTGAAATTCAAACATAACCTTCTAGTATGTATTCAACGTTATTAAGTACCTATTAATAAACTATAATGATGAATGGCATAATATTATATTTCACAGTCTTTTGATTATTGTTTTATAGTGCGAATAAGCCGTGTTAGCGAATCATATTGTTTACCAACACTGTAAACCTACAAAGAAAATTAGCTAAATAATATACCAGAATTTATTCAGTTAATCACAGTTAACAAATTGTAATCCAAGATATTAATTATTTAATTCATATGAATAGCACACAAAAATCTTTCAAATTTACTATATCTTGAATTATTTCTAATGCACAAAATGCTTTCATTAAATGCAAAATGTTATAATCAGCAAGGATTTACTATAATGTGCCAAAGGAAGCGACCACCTACGAATACGATTTCCAAACTGCAAGACGAGCCGCATTATTAATAATTATTTAAGTAGTATACATTAATTAATAATTTACATGAACATAAGGAAATAAAACAGATCTTCTTAACTATTTACATGACACAATTATTTAACAACGTGGATTGCAAAATACGATCAAGTTAATTATTTTTTAATCAAACGCCGAAATACAATGTATTCAATAATCTAGCCGCGATTAGAAAGGGATTAGAGATGATAGTTTTACCATATACTTACGTCAAAATGCATATGACTTGATAGCTATTCCAATCCCAAACTAATCGCGGTATCATAATACCATCAACACTCATGTCTTATGTGATGTCACACAGAACATCAAAAAAAATGACAGCCGGTTTGTCCTAACAACTAGACTGAAGTCCCAATTTCAGCTCTACTAAACCAAGTCAATGGCATTAAAGAAGGAAATGTGAAATACTTACACTAAACAATAAATACTGGAAGCTATCTCGTAATTATTAAATTAATAAAACCTATTGACTGATATTTAAGTAAACTTCAAGTTCCTTAAAACAAATAAAAGTTGTACTGTTAATAGTAAACAAAATAAAATAATGCACTCAAATAATCATCAAAAAGAATATTCAAATAAATCTTACAACAATTTTGAATACAAGTAAATAGGTACTAAGATTTGTGCGTGGTTAACATTTATTTAATGTAATTCTAAACTTAACTTGTTAAATAGAATAGGAGAACTAAACCGAAAGTTTGGGCAACATCAAACCATCGGCATTAACAATCTACCAAAAGTCGTTATGAATTAATAACATCGTTCCCGGTATACATATTGTGATGATGTACATCTTTGAATTACCTAACTGTTAAGATATACAAAGTTATTTACTAAGGAACTATTGAATAGGTAAATATTTGCGCAATATAACAGATAAAGATTCTAAACGGTGCCCGAAACCAGCTTGTTTGATAAAATTATGAGTTTCAACAAACACCTAATCTAAAAAGCACAATCTAACATTATTGCACTTTACAATATAATATTGTCTTACGATTGTTTATACTAAGTATTAACAAAATTAATTTAATATAAGATATAGTGAATGTGAAGCAAGGCAGTAAGTATTTGTATTACAATAACTTTGCGATAACTCCTCAAATTTAAACTCATTGCTGTTCTTATCTATAAATCGGATTAAATTTGTATGTTAAAAGCTAATATAAAAATATATATTTAAAAAAAATACTAATGTTAAGTAAATGATGATGAAGTAGAATATGGTCGTGAATTTACACATCATATTTGTGACGAAAGGAAATAAATAGATACCCTGCCATTTATAGACATTTCGGTATCGGTAAACCATAATTGGAAAAAAATAAAATAATTATTTAAAAAAACAGTTCCGTCCACACCTACACTCTGTTCAACCTTACTTATTCAACGGTAAAGATATATTTTTTATTGAGGGCTACACATTAATTCTCATTTAAAATGAACGAAAAGAAGACAAGGGTAAAGAAACTTATGAAAAATATCGAATTTTGTCTCGGGTTGTTACAAGAAAACAATACTTTATTCTTGCAATGTAAACATTTAGGTAATATTTTTTACCATATCCAAGACACATAGTATAAACAGATTGTAGGTAAAACGCCAATTACCATCGCGAATTAAATAACAAATCATTCTTTGCAATATGCGTATACTTGCAGGTTTTATCTGTAAAGCAGAAAATTCACTTTTAAACAATAGCACCGTTTTTCTTGAGTGAATAAAAATACAACTTACCAACATATATAAATTTCTGTACATGTCAAGAGCGGGTAGGCGATGCTTCATTCAATTAAGTATTTGGATGAAAATAAATATTGTTTCCGTACTATCATGATAAATAAATAATTAAGGAAACAGTATATTTTCTTGCGAAGTTTCGTCTACCCCTTGACAATTCTACTATAGCAGTGTTTTCAAAATCATCATTTTTCAAAAAAAAAGCTCAGAAGGTCGCTTCTTATATAGCGATTGATTTTAAGAATCAATTGAGAAGCTCACTTGTACTTTGAGCCACTAGGTAAATAAGTTTTGAGAAACACAACTTCAGCAGCCTTCAGTTACCTAGTAAAAGTATACATTGGGGAGAAGTTACTAAAACATAAATATAAGCAGACTATATTAGAAAAGTTAGACGAATATCAACGTTCAACTGTTCTCTGGATAAATAAACCGTATAGCGTCCAGTGGCCGGCGCCTCTCCCGGTCTTCCTCCGGCGACTTATGTCAGCACGCTTGCGAGCACTATTATTAGAATTACCGCCGTAACAGACAGGCATATAATGATGAAGATTTTTTTCTGCAATGACAAGGGAAAAACAAAAACAAAATAAAATCGCTGTGGTAACTTAAAAATGTGCAAAATATAACTTTGCATTGCATTTAGATTTTACTGATCATGCTTTTTTAACAAAATTGAATTTTTTAACAAGGAATTCCTATTAAATGTAAAAAATAACATCTTTTGTGCTTGACATATACCTCCACCATTATGCATTTGTGAAACCTGACACAAATCGAAGATTATTTAAGGACTAAATAAAAAAACTTCAATTTGTAACTGATTTCATCTAAAACACAAACTATTCTGCAAGCTACACCAAAACATTTAACAAAGACAAACTATGTATACATTAACATATAATAAACTGCAGTATTCAAGTGAAAATTTGCAAAATAAAATGAACCTATCAAATTCTGGTTATTTGAGTGGAGTATTTACAGTGTTTTCTTAGATCACTCTAAACTCGCAATCTCGGACGTGCAATCATCATGCACATGTCACGTGCACGAACAAATGCGAGAGTTAAAAACAAAGCATGGGGGGTGAGCATGATTTTATTCTTTTGGTATTCCGCTTTAGTCTGGTCGTTGTTAATATCGTGCCGGCGGCCGTGGGTTGTGTCCCATTTACCTTCCGCGCCTTGGCCATCCACTTGCCGGCCTTGATGAGCTCGGAGCGGCCGGTGTCCACGTAGTCCGTGGTCTGCGTCACGTGGTGCTCGATGCGGTCCACGAGCTCGCCCTGCAGCGCTAAAGGCAGGCCCAGGGGGACGCGGGACTCGCGGCGATTGGTTCATACGTACGGTTCATTATACCCAAACTAATTTTTTGTTACAGGAACCAACCAAATTTAAGCTAAACCAGAAGTTCGAAGTTAGTCCAAATAAATGTATATAGCCAGAAATAAAATACATCCTGATGCACAGATAAGTTACGACATTCAGCACGAACGAACATGTGATACGAAAACATTTAGTGACACCTTAGTAGATAAGTAGATTAAATAATGATAATTGTATAAACAGAAAATTGTTACATAATAACTCGATATAATGTGTTAATATTAAATTAAAGTTATTTGTGGTTATTATATAACAAATATACCAAATACCGAAGGCAAATTACGCACACACCGATGACAATAGGAAAGTCAAAGAATTCCGGATCGAGGTTAGCCCATTTCCATCCAGTGTTAGTAAAAGAAAATAGAACGTCACACAACAGTTAAAGCGGGGTGTTAATGCACAGATGACAAACAAAATATAAACAATGGTTTGAACCAATCACCGAATGAATGTACGTAAACAAAATGCAAGGTTACGAGTTGAACCATTCACAAATGTATCGCAACATAACAGGGCAGGAGCAGGAGTCGGGAGCGCGGGTGGGGAGCGAAAGGGAACAAACAAAACAAAAACGCATTAGCAACGAATGAGCCGGTACTGGAATTATGACAACTCACCCGTCGAGCTTTGCTCTGATATTTTAGGGCCTTCTTTGTGTCTTGTGTGGCAGTTTGGACATAGTCCACAGCGTGTTCTACATGATACTCTATGCGGTCGATCATCTCTCCCTGTGCCCAGAGGAACTTGTTTATTTTATGTTCTAAACATACATGCTACTGAATCAACTAAAATTGCATTATCAGTTATAACTTGGTACAACCACCGGTAGTGCAGAAATAAAGAGTTATTTCCGGTTCAAAGATTAGATTAGAACACACAGACATCTTAAATGAATGTCATGTCAATAAATTGCGTCTATTTATATGATGTTATATTGCTCATTTTCCGAGATGACACTATACACGGTAATGGTTTTATAAATTACAATTTCAAAATTAGTTAGGAATATTTTAATAATTAGTTTGTAAAATATTACATAGGGGTTACTATAGAACTTAAAATGCAACAAAGTTTTGAGACCTTGGTATTATGGAAGTAGAACACAGATTCCTGAAAAGAAAGTTATCGCAAACTTCTTAGTGCTACATGTTACAAGTCATCATAGATAGTGGACTGAAAGAGACTGGTGATCTTAATGTTGTGTTTTTGTTCGTTTGAGTATGTATATTTTTTTTAGTTTAGAAATATGGCAAAATGTGAAAGAATGTCACTTGGTTTTAATTATTTAAAATAAAGTTCAATACTACAAAGAGACGTCCCTCCGGAGAGATCCATGGCTGCGTGTTGCTCTATAAGTATTACTTGGGTGTATGGTTAACCTGAATTAAGCAGTCCAAAGAGAGGTTACACATAATTATGCTCTAAGTATTTGCCTGGGTTATTGATCCGGCTTGTTATCAGGCAGCATTTCAACGCACCAGTGACATCGTTGGACATAAATAACGTTAAAATTACCGAAGAGCGACGTCACCTAAACGTCGCTGACGTCAGTTTGTTTATACTTGGGTTCAGACGTCTCAGAGAGGCAACATATTTATGTTGAGTCGATCTATCTGTCCTGTATGTGCAATGTTAGATCTGGTGCAACCAAAGAGACTTTATTACCTAATTCTTATATACATTTCTAACGTATGTGTGTACATGTGTGTGTCTATTTGTCTTTGTGTGGGGTCTGGTTGCATGTAACCTGAGACCTCAGACCCCAGCCAGGTAACTAAGTGTTGTGGTGATCTATCCGTCTGTTTGCTGTATCGTGTGTGCATGTGTGTGTGATTGACCTGGCTCTCGACGAGCATCGCCATGTCCATGAACATGTCATGCAGCTCGCGGATGGAGGTCTCGAGCTTGATGATGTCGGCGTGCCGCGCCTCGATGTCGGCCAGCGTCTGCTTAGCTTGCTGCGTCTCCATTATTATCTGGAAATTTACATTTGACATTTTAACACAAAATCTCATGTCGACAAAAACCCGCCGATGGTAAAAGTAAAGCATATACTGTGGAAATAGACTCAAAATTAAAGTTTAATAAGTTAATAACCGTAAGCTTCGTGTAGACTAAGGGCCTCCGCACACGGCGTCGTATCGTCAGCGTATCGTAATACGCGCGTAGTACGAGAGCGATACGACCACGTACATCTTGCTTTTTTACGCCAGTACGCTACGACTATCGTAGTGCCAATCACATACGATTCGCTGTAACGCCGCTTTGTGTGCGAACTTTTTTGAAAATCTACGTGGTCGTATCGCTCTCGTCCTAATAATAGTAGTCGCGTTCCTGTATAATATTCTGTAACAATTGTTAACATGGTAGGCGATTTGAATAAAACTGTAAAAAAATAAATGGGGTGCATCTTCGTAGATAGGAAAGACTATAATGGTACACGTGTCTTTGTATCGTGTCTAAAGTTCCATCGTACAAAAACAGACGAAGGAACTCAGACGATGGAACTCGGGATTATATAAATATATTTTTATTTCTTAGTAAACATTTAATTGAAAACTGAGAATATTTAATCCCGTGTAAACTACAACGCGTTTCAAACGACATGCCCCATTTCCATGCACTGAGACATGCAGGTTCCGAGTATTTAACGAGATGCCGTCCGACACGGCTATTTTAGCGATTCTAACTAAGTATCGTCCACCTGCAGCTCAATTTACCTAATTGCTAATAAAATACATAGCGTAGATACTACTATATTGCAAAACTATTACGTTTCAGCAAAATCGTGAACATTTTTAGCTTTAACAGATAATTCAATGAAAAACGTGTGTCCAATTTGTTTCGCTTCAAAAATTTGCAGTGGAAAATTCTGAGCGAACCTCGTATTTGCACTCCTAAAGGTTAATTTACAAAGGGGTTGACCAACTCGTCGCAAAATTGCGATACAAAAATGTTTTAAAAGCTAACGCTGACCTACATCGACGTCGCTGAGAACCAGGGCTTTTTAATGAACAGCCATTATGCATTGTGCTCCAGCAATGCAATCTGCAGCTAAGGCCATTCATGTAGGTTTATCCGAAGTGCATGCGGATCACTTGCACGCGTGAGAATGTGGAAACTTGGTTATTCCGACATTCAAGGCTGCGATTTGGCGACTTTCCCAGTAAGGCTGCACAAGGCTTCCGAGAGATTTGAGCCCTTGATTTCTCCTCGACTGTGGCAAATTTTTAGTAGCATGATCTATCGTCGCTTGCGTTCAAAAGTGCGAAGTATGAGAACCTTAAGAGGAGAATTTGTGAACCAACGCTTAAATCACGTAGCTGTCAAAAACAAACCATACTAATTTAGCTCCGGGCGATAACGTTTCTCACCCCTTAATCAAGTCCGATTTCAACGTTTTTTGAATATGCTCTAGTTATTGTGAAAAACTAGGTTTGTACGATTCCGTATTTTTCTTTTTCTTCCCAAGAAGTATTTTCTTGGAAAGAAAACTTACGAATCTAGTTTTTTTTAATATCTGCAACTTATTAAAAAATGGTAACAATCTGACATGTTTAAGAGAAAAGAAAAGTTATCGCATTTTATATAGATATTTATAGTGTAGTGAAAAGGCTTTTTACTAAGCAGGATCTATTTCCAGTTTCTATTTAACCTGTCTTATTTGTAAAACTACTCACAAAGGGTTTTTTTAGTTAGGCAACAAATAGCACTTACATCTGTTATTTTTTTCCTTAACAGGTAAATGAACCTTCGTGGTGCTGACTATTAAGAAAGCCTTGCCCGTTCCCGTAGGAAATCAAGAAGAAGAGATGGTACTGACCCCCTGGGTAAAGACGGCCGGGTTGTCCTGCTCCAGCATGGTCTCCAGCTCCTCGTCGGTGGTGTTCCGGCCGGTGATCTCGAGCTGCCGCAGTATCCTGTTTTTGCAACGGTCCCTGTAGTCCGTCTGCGTGCGGTTGTACTCGGTCATCACTTCGACGAACTTGCGCGATAGGGTCGAGTGCTGTGTCTTTCTTATCCTGAGATCCGCCGAGGATTTGTTAGAGTGTTCCTCCTGCTCGATGTTTTGCTCTATATCTGTGGATGGTTAAGGTGAGAATGTAGTCGACGAATGGACCGGTATAAATTAATGGTTGGTGATGCATACACCTTTGTTCAAACATTGAGCGAAAGAGGAAATTGTATGAGTGAGTAGGTAATAAATAATAACTTCTCTTTTGAAGTACTGCTAAATTATTATAGGTGAAAAACTTGAGTATATTACGTCTTACATGTAGTTATTACCCATCTGTCAATGACATTCTATATTTGAAATTTGACGTTAATTCCATACCAGTTTTGTACACAATATATGGAAGAAGTCATTTACTTGAGTTTTTCACCTACACTTCAGTACTTTTAGAGAACAATAATAAAATAACAGGGCTAATTACCAAATGGAAGTATAAGCACTCATAATTGTACGCCTCCCACGCAGAAAGTTAGCCACAAACATGTTTAGGCACGTTCCTACCTACTCACTCGAGAATGTGTGTAAGTAAGAATGGAAATTTTGTACATGTAATTTTCACTTACGTTTTAACTTTCCTCTGACTTTGTTGGCATTTTTCTTAATATCAGCCATGAGATCTTCTAATTCGTTCTTTGTTTCTGAAATAAAAATAACAAACATTAAAATTGTACAGAAAGTTAAAGCTAAATACTCTTTAATGTCGACCCGTTAACGAGCTGATATTACTGTAGTAGTTGGTGACAACTTCCAACAATCAACAATAATTCGGAGCAAATAACTACAACAGTGCTTTACTGCACGTTCGGCGATAAGAAACTTCGGTCATTATGTTTCGACCAGACAGGTTTCGGAACCTTCGCCTGGGGATGAAAGTTTCGCTCACATATCGGCAGGCAATCGCTTTCAGAATCGCCCTATGCTTCATAAACCGATTATACAGAGAACAAAGTAAATCAATGATAAAGATAAACATATAAAATATGTTATATACACATATATCACGAGTTTTAGATTTACCCGCTTGTCTATTTATATTTTTTTCCTTATTATCAGAAGCTTCGAGTTTAACATTTAAAATGTTTGACTTAGCAGTTAAGCAAACTTGCTTGAAGGTCCTCGAATAATTCTTAACGAAAAGTAAGAAGTCAGCTTTCTTGTTTTCCTCCCTTTCTCTATGTAGTTCATAAAGCCTATTTCTACTTCTATGAATGCCTACAGTAACCCATTCACTAAGCTTAGTTTTTGACCCAGAAACAATTTTCATTTTAAAATTGTTATTAATCTGATTAAGAATTTAGCTTTAGCGGCTTACTGGGCGTCTGTGACATATGTCTAATTTCAGGACAACTGGGACACTACTTTCACCTTTTCAGAATCCTTCTTGAGATCATCATATAAGATATTCGAGTAACAACCTAACAAAACAACACAGCACAACAGCCGTGTTTTGCCCGTGCATTACGTGAAAACGTAGTTTCGTGTGTAATTAAACCTAATTTTCACCACCGGAACTAAGGTACACTACACGCATAGTTTTTTCTACTGTAAAAAGGGGTCAACAAGCTACTTGTTCAAGAAATGTCACAAAATCATATATACGGTCGACGTCAAAGATACGATACACTTTTTTATGTTACACCTACATAAAAAAGTGCAGTGCGTTCTTGCATAAATGTAAACATATCTTTGACATCGACTGTACCAATACCAAAAAATACAACTACAGCAAAAGACTTGCTTTGTTAAAATAAAGAATAGAACAAAGGAGTTCAGAAAGGGAACAGTCGTATTAAAAGAATACTTAAGTTGTCAGATTGTCACTGATAGTAGAACGAAATGCAATCATCAGTTAATGCTGATACCTATTCTGTAAAAAGTTGCAAACCTGGTTGAGCCGGCTATTCGTACTGGCAATCAGTAATTGGCTTCAGCGCGGATCTACCATTACACGTTATTCACAAATTCGAAGGGAAGTCGAGGTGTCGAATTTATTGTATAGTAGATAAATGGATGGCTGTTTATTTCCGCAATAAGATAAATCTCTGTCACCGACAGGCGCTCGTCGGCGATAACGGCAAATGAGAGAAAAATTACCTACAACCAGGCCCTCAGCGCAGCGGCTCCCGCCTACGGGCGAACTTATCGGCTTATAAAAGATTTGACTCATCCTCATATAAATGCGGCTGTATTGACTCGGAAAGCTCTCGAGCGCTTCTGGTAATATCACCTACCTTAACTTGTCGAACCGTATACAGCGGTATAATAAATCATTAGACGTTACTTTAAACATGTACTTATTCTATACACGCAAAAGTCCAAGGAAAGGTGCTAGGAATACCTAAGATTTAACATATTTATAATTCAGTATAAAATTAAACAGCTTGTATTTTTATGTTGTAGAATTTGTAAAAACCAAACTAATTTTCAGAATAACGAAAACAGCGGCTGTTTCCCTTACTATTTCAGCTAGTAAATCCATAGGCTATTTATTGCGAGCAGGTGTGGATGGCGCCTAACGATAATTGATTTTTTCCAGTCATTCACGCACCAACCTCACGCAATATTTATTCTTTCGGCCGAACCCCTGCCCGACGGAGACCATACCCTCGATCACTGCATAGACCCTTAAGCCGGCTTTATAATTTGAAAGGCCTATTTCGTTCAAGATGGACGCAAACAGACTGAACAAAGAAGCCTACCTACCGAATTTAGAAAAATCCTGAATCACGATGTCCAAAGAATAGATCAATTTATTTGTGAATATAGCAAATATATTAATAGAATTTAATTATAAAAGTATTCGATTAAAATATGAACTAACATCAAAACAGGAGAGTATCGGCCCCTGTGTTTTTGCTTCATGATTTAATTACGGCTATTCCTGTCTGAACTCTCGATCGCTTTCATTCGAGTAGGTAGCACGGGGCAATCGCATTTCCTATCCAAAGAAAACGATCGCATGACAAAACCAGATCAGGAATTTATAGGGAACGATTAGCTCACATATGTGTTTTAAACTTGAGAATACTTCTTCTTTTTTATTGAGAATACTTGTTGACTTTGTTTTGCAGGTTACAGAGTATATATATCACGCAAAAATCATTATTTATCCGATGAATATTTAATCCTAGTAATAGAATGCGCATGGCTTGTTAATTGCGTAAATTCAAGTAAGATCGCAAGATTAGTAAGCATTTACATAAGAATAATCGGATAATTTAACATTATGCAGATGACATCTGTTACTTGTACTAATTTTCTTCACGCTACGTTTAGTCGAAAATTCGCGTACTCGCGATAAGGGTAACCGTTCCAGCAGTAAATGCTGGGAACAGAATACAATGGCTTTCGTTCTGATCTTCAATCAAGTTAATTACGCCGTTCCGTAACACCTATCTGTGGTTCAATTCATATATAATTCGTGTAACGAATACACTTGCACAAAGTAAAAGCCTGCGTTCCTGTTGCTAAATATAACAAGAAAATTAAAGTTAAAAATTTAATGTTTTTCACCTGACGCTGAATCACGTCATGCATTTCATTTAGCGGAGCGTAAAAGCGGATTTGTAACTGAAAATGTGCACGTATTTATTTATTTAGGGTGAGCGAACAGAGGGAACCCATATATGTAACAAATACTTTCAAACAACCTATAATAACAGTGGCACGGGAGATTGCCTACGTGCAACGGGGAATAACAAAAGTTACATAGTGTCAAGTAGATATAGAAAACGGTGTTCACGGCAGTAACATTGTTGTTTCAGGACGTCCCGGGCGGAACATAATAATGCCGACATTTCCCGCTACATAGAGCATTCGGCGCAGCCTCTGGAACTTAGCATTTGCCCAGACGATTAGATGCCCATCTACGAAATCGAACAGTTTCCAAAGAAAAATGTTGGAAATGGAACGGCTGACAATGACTCGTTTTCTATACCCTTTAGAAAGGCTTTCTCCTCCCGTCTACTTACTATTGTTACATTCATAGATCGCACTTCGCTACAATGGTTAAATGTGAAGAAAACAAATCATTTGCAAAACAAAATAGGAAATTAACAGTGCTTCAAACCAATGCACGGCCCATTTCAATAACAAAAGCTGAAATCGTGATGTTAGAAGAATTATAAATGTCTCCCAGGGGAGGCTACCGAGATATTTAGCACCCTATTGACTCATTAAAATACATAAATATCCACGCGGCTCCGTATCAGATTGTGCTGTGGAAATAATGGTAATTTAATATTCGTTCTCGAATAACCGCTTCTATACAAACATTTCGAGATTTAATATCCAAAGGCTACGATAGCACGCTATCAAAGTCCATTCATTAGTAAACTTCAAGGGCGATAAATGGGCCCCTTATTATAAGCGGCGACGACGTATAAAAAGTTATAGTAGCTTGTTCGATATAACGATAGGCTACAATGGCTTGTTCGAGGCAATTTAGGTCGGGTCAATTGGTGATCGTGACACTTCTGCCGGGGGTCCGCAGCCATTGACGAGAGTGCAGTGCGGTCGAAGATCAACTTCTCGCACCTCATTGTGTGTCAATGACATGGTTAAAATCTTAGACGTCAAAAATCTTATCTTTAATATGGATAAGTGCTAATGTCAGAGTCGCATAAGTCATATTATTTTTAATATCTTGCGAACTTCTTAACTTTCCTGTGAGGCGACAAATTTATGGGAGAAAGTTTAAATTGTACTAACTCACACTTTATATGAGAGAATGCCAAGGTACGCAGTGCCGACGCGTAACTTAACAAGGAGAAGAATAAGGGCGCGAAGGGGCGAGTGGGGGTGCCGCCGCCGCCGTGTCCTCACCGCCGCGGGGCTTTCGTTAATTTGGGCTAATCTCGCGTCAAAATCAGCCCTAACAAATATCACGGTTTTTATAGTAAGCCTTAAAGAATGGGTTTCAATTTGAACAATGAGCTGTGTACGTATATCAGCTAAAGCGGTGTCTTATCAAGAGGCAATCGTGTGTCGGTCGGGGCGTGAACGACTGCGAATGGCGTTTATTTAGTTTGATTTGGTAACCGGCATGTGGTTTGAGTCACGGCGGTGCGTCACCGGGCGGTCACTGCAGCCTCCGGCGCCGAGACGCCCCCCTCATCCCGCCTACGCTCCGCTTCTAGAATATCTAGCCACCTCCTCAATCTTTATAAGCAGCTCGACTTATTTGACCTTAAATAAATGAACCGCCGTTGTTTTTCAATAGAGGGGCATTTGCATACATAATTTTAGTACAGCCACGTCATACCGTGCACGAAATATTAGTAACTAACACGATATCAACTACATTTCATAAAATCTATGAATCGTACCGGATACCGCAAGGAGTTTAACCACTTCATTTAGGTATATTATTCATTTCCGAAGCCCTGGGTTTAACCGCCTACATTATAAAATCAACAGACGTGTTAAATGAAGGTAGGTACCTACTCGTTGCATCATGCAATGTCCTGTTTATTTTTGGACTTCATCTGCCGACATAGTATAAAAAACAAATTGCGAAAGTACCTAATAGTATTTTTTTTTACTTCAAAGGCTTACGCTTTCCTATACGGGTTTCAGCAAAAGCTATGATCCCGCAAACTCCCACGTCGTCCTACAAAGCCAGACAGACGAACGCCTCCGCGCGTTACGTAGCAAATGCCACCCAGCCCAGCTCGCCCTTCAATCAATTTGATGCTGAGCTTAGCCCCACCTACGACGCAGCGTGTTGTCTATTAATAGGGAACCCATACCCAACTTAAAATTACTTTCTTCTCAATTAGAATTGCTGAGAGCGGGTTCTGCTTCAGCAACAAGTTCACGCTCATACTGCACGGAAACTCTAAGCCTGATGGTTAAAACCTTTTAAGAAACGAAGTTTGCCCTGCGGTACTATGTTAAATTATTATAAATTTCATAAAAGTATTAACCTAAAATCATAACTCGTTACGTTACGAGCTTAGTTTCGTCACAGAATCTTAGTTTAATGCTGGTAGTCCCATATACTTTTCTAGTGCGTAATTATTTAGTTTAAATTACTTTAAATAAAATTGTATATGCTTAAGTAATAGACGTTACTTAACAAGAGATTTCACTTACGCTACCACAAACATTACAAGCCATTACCAAATGTTTTCATTTTCCCCGAGGCGCGTTGTACGAGCGATAGCATCTCTGAGTGCGTTGTTTTCCTACAATTATCTAACTCAATAAACGCCAACTGAGCCTGTTTTTTACGAAAGTTGCGTAATTATCACGACGGAGATCAGAAGAGATTTAGTTACTTACTTTCATCGGATTGCGGTGCTGATAAGATGGCGCTGTGCTTCTTCTTCACCTCCTCGACGTTTGCTTGAATCGTGTCTATCATCTCTCGTATCTCTTCCACCTGTAAACAATAACACACAATCATAAGCAACAGTAATGATGTTATAATTTTAACTTCCGTTGCGGCCTTAATAACCTTTATAAAGAAATTCGCTTTCATTTCTAAAGCTTCGTTAGACTTTCATTACCAAGACGCGCACTAATCAATTACGGTCCCATTGAAAATGAGCTCTTGCTGAGCGCTTAAGGCTGAAATAGGATGCTGTGAGAGGATAGAAGTACCTAACTAGAATATAATAGAATAGAAAATATTTGTTCAACTCACACAAAAATACAGTAGAAAAATATAAAGTGAAAAGAAGACATTAATTAGGTACGTTGAACAGGATCCCTCTCAGCATTGTGCCGCAGGAAAACTGCGACGCTGATTTTCAGAGGGACCCTGACTTAAAAACTAATCTACATTAAACAAAAAGACGGGTAACAGTAAACAGGTAACAGGTAACATGACAAACACTAGCGACAATTCGTTTTATGTGAAATAAAAAAACAATACAAATACACACTGAAATAACTTAACAAAGACTAATGCTATTTGTGTGGCAACACCAGAACAACACAACTGTTTCCTGTTGGATCGTTGCAAGTGACGGCAAATTTAATTTAAAGATATGGATTACGCGTACTACCAGTTTCCTATACTCCAAAGAAAAAAACTTGTATCTGGCAAACAAGAAGTTAATTCAAAGATTAGTGTAATATAATATACTGGGAAAAGAGAGCCCTCTCACGGGTTGTTTATGCAGATTTATACACGGGTTATTGAAGCGCCATCTAGATTTCAGAACTAGTCCCATTGATATACATACGTATGTATATACATACACGTAAGCCAGCTACCTTTATAGCTTGTGATAGCCATCCACGGTCCTGTCGAAATCTGGATAGATTATTCCCAGCGTATTCTAGACTGGCCGAGTATAAAAAAGCAGCCTGAATATGTGTATAAAAATATATAATAAAATACCAAATGAGATGAAGACAATGAATACTATTTTTTTTTTTAAACAACTGAAACAATGGCTTACTATTCGATTTGTATAGTTTTAATGAATTCTTAATACGGTATTTATAATATTTTCAATGTAATAACCGGAGACATGGATGAAATACGATTGGTGCCTATGAATAGCTTGTATGTAAGAGAAATCTGTAATTTTTGCATACCAAATATGGTTATACATGTAAACCTACCAATTGGAAATGTTAACACCTCAAAGTATTCGTATTCTTATTCTTCTTATAGATATTCTTAAAATTGAATGACAGCTTCCCAGTTACAAACTATTTTGCTCTCGTCTTGTCGTAATTCGATTCGATTAATATTCTATTCTATATCTTAGAATTACGACGAGACGAGAACAAAATACATAGTTTGATACTGGGAAATAACTAATTTTACTGGAGAGTGGAGGGTGTATGAAATTAAATGACAATAAGTATTATTTCATAGATTAATTTTTAACCGCCTTTAAAAAGGAGGAGGTTTTACGTTTCACTGTATGACCGATTTGAAAAAATATTTATTGGTTTGATAGAATATACTTCCGAGGTGGTCCCATTATTACCAAATCTGAACCTATAGAGGGGATCAGTGAGGAATTGAGGGAACTCCTGTGATATTGTAGGCAAACATATAGCGATTTTAGTATTTTTAGTAACAAGTCTGGCATTTGCATTCAGAAAGTATCATTTGGTGAAGTGGAACTGATGCTTAAAACCACAGATGGGCACCGGAACTCCTCAACGGTAGTTAATTCCAGGGTGGCAATAAGATATCTCGATTAAGATACTTGAGCGACTACAACGAAGAAAATTTAATTGTTTAAATATGACTATGCCTTTCCGGCGGCGTCGCTTTCGGCGAGCTTTAAACGTCTTAAAGTTTTATATCAACTAAGAAGTGGGACTTCATAAGCTTATTATGATCACTAAAAAGATAAAATAAAATAAATGTTTAAAAATACGAAAAACCGCCTTCAAAAACGGAAAAAGAACTGCGGTTTTATGTTTTTGATTTATTTTTATAATGTTTAGGTTTGTTGTAATATTTTTGTGTAGCTATTTTTAATTTGTCATCCCTAAAATATATTAAGTTATCGGAGAAAATCTGATTTACCGATCGACACGAGCTATAAATTATCAAATTTAATGTTATACTTATTATTATATTATATTTTAAATGTCACTCAAATACAACCGTGGCCATGTTACTGTGACTGTATATGTGACTGTGGTGAGAGGCATGCAGGGTTGCCATGCGGCCATGCCATGCCAAAAATCATATTTCAGTCGGCCTAAAATTAAATTATTCGTATTATTATTACAAAATAAAAGTATCTTTTGTGGTTTGTTTTCAATTACAGAATATTTCTTACTGAATTACATTTAATATAAGATGCATGCAGTGACATCTGTCTGAAACTCATGATAACAGTCGGTGTTTATACAGATCAGAATTTCAGATGGCGTGGATGTAACATAACACAATGTAAGGAGGGACTGTCCCCCCTCTGAGGTAATTACTCATCAAGCTTAAGGGTTTTTAATGCAGGCGACGGCAGTGGTCGTTATCTTTCGATCGTGCTAAATTCGCTTTGTAAGTAAAAAAAGGCCCACATACCCCTGGCCGGTAGCCAGCTAGAGCGCCCCAAAACAATTTTTTGCCGTCACCTACTTACAAATTTACATTATGAAGTAAAATCAAGCAAATCTATTTAATTTATGACCAGGTACAAAGAAAATAATGCTTCAATATAATAAGAATACTTTGAACTTGATTTACGGAGCTTTATTACAAGTCGGCCAAGACTGTTTGTGTGGTTAGGATCAAATATCACGACGCGTGCTCCCCCATAACAATTGCAGCTTATGCTTGCAAGTTTTAGCATTTTCCGACAGTCATATGTAAAAAGGCCAAAGTGCTTTAAAACGCAGTGTCTTGTAGTATGTTAGTGTGCCTAAAAACCTGACCCGGACTCTTCGTGTTGTAACTAATGAGCATTGTGGCAAAGGCTCTCGTGAATTATTTATGTTTTAGTAAAATCGCAAAATCGGCGACAAGATTCACTGTATAGAAGCGAATGCCCAATGTGCGTGTGTGATATGTTATAGAATAGTTTTCTCAACCCACGAAGTCATGTCCCACCACTTATTTGAACGTACATTGCCGCAACCGATCCATGTCAATTTGAGAAACTGGACGGGATAGCGTGAATTAAAAACACTATACCTACAAGTGAATGTTCAGTTTTTTTATACAATACACCCTTCGACTCGTTGATATCGAAAGCACACTGCCAGACCAGGGGGCCTAGTTAAGATGCATACTTAACGCTAAGTTAACGATTTCCGAAAATCGACTTAATACGGACAGTTCGCTAATCGAGTCGATAGGATACAGAAACGTTAGCAGCGATTGGATCTTAGCGTGGTCTACTGGTTCCTAACGAGACAGATATCGATAATACTCCTCATTTAAACCATACATTTTAAGATGATTTGATGTCTAAGGTCGGATTTTTATTCCCACAGAAAAAATGTAAACAAAGTTACGTCACTGTCAAAGTGACATTTCAGGGGATCTCAAAGTTTGGACCGGCATATAGTATTAAGTTATCATTTCGCTCAAAACGTGATGTAAAAATAAATTTGAGATATAATTGAATTTGAAATGGCACAAATGAATCACTGGAAAGCGATTACGATACGGAAGCACGAATTGTGAAGCGAAGCGAGTGGTGACGTGTCACAGTCTCACATCAAACAAGCGGCCCTCAACTTGTTGACACAGGTGTATCGAGTCAATGATACCAGTGCAATAAATAAATTATGCTTACATAAACAGTTTTCTCGTTTTAAATTAATACAACAAAGAGTTCATATCAAAATAAAGTTTGCTATCAACTAATTAAATTATTCAATCTTCATTACAATAGTTTTTTTAATTAGAAAGTCGATTTCTTATAAATGTGGAAATTATAAATATTTTGAATTCTGCAAATGTTTTTCGTTCACGGCAACACCTTTGTTTACATTTTTTCTGTGGGAATCAAAATCCTACCTTAGGTTTGCGGCGGATTTTTATATTTAGCTTTATTTGATCGCTAATAATTTTGACAGCCATAACGTTATCCAGTAAATGCTACATTTACCGCCTGTTTCACAATCGACAAGTAAAGCATATTTGACAGATAAATTTAGCCCTTTCTCTTTCTTGCACTTGTCAATAGACAAGGAGAGAGCTAACTTTAAATGGCAGATAAATTTAGGCCCTTAAACAACTAGTGGCCAAGTGTTTTAAGACTTGATTTTATTTCTCTTCAAATTTGTTGTAAATGCCCGCCTGGCAACAGTCCAGCCTCAGAAGCCACTGTAGGCGGGATCCTCATACGAGGATGTCGCAAAATATCCAGAAAACTGATTAATTAAACCGGGAATTTTCTGTTAAGTAACATTTTGTACACCTTTTAATATATTCCGTACATCAAAGGAAGTATTACTTTTCCTGAAACGAGACTAAAAGGGATTGATTCTACATGGAGAAAATATTTAACGTAGCACATTTTCCTTTTACTTTAAGATTGAAAGGAAACCACACAGGAGGTAAATTACAATTAGGCGCAATGGATAGAAACCGGTACAGAATAATACATTCGAAACATACATTTCAGCTGTCTTTATGTATTCTTTTGGTTTTCGTTATTATCATAGAAAAATATGTCAAGAGTACAGTCGAGTTCATAAACATGTCTTCACTTTACTACCTTGTCTATTTAACGTCTTTAAACTGCCATGTATGAATTTTCACAGCGATTATAGTGATAAGATACTAAAGTGTACACATATTTATGAACTCGACTATACCTAAACTAGAAATCAATAGTAATGGCCTAACACGTAAACAACCAATTTATCATTACAGCGGTAACTCTGTGAACACGTACTTTTCTTGTGTTGTGAACAGACATAGGAGTTTTTGTGGCACGAATGAAATTGTCCTAGGGGCTTCGGAACAACATTAAAGTATCGATAAATTGTACTTTCTTATACAGTTATGATTATGACTTTAAGACAACGTATAATATGAACATGCAACTTGCATTCCAATTATACAGTATAAAGTTCGTATTAGGTCGATTAAGAAAGATAACGGTTTTCATCCTATATAGATAAATAAGTTGGCATCTTTATATTGGGACCGAGCGCGACGACAGCGCCACGTGACAGGCGGCCATTATGGACAATATTGTCACCGCTGTCAAACAAGAAGTAAGTAAATATTGTGAAAAATATTAATGAAATCTTGTGTTATTTTACTATATTACACAATCGGGACTGTAACATAGTAATTCACCATATTTTTATCTCAAAAACGATTAGAAAAGGTTTACTGCAATATGGATTTGACAGCTCAAGTCAGCGACAAAAATGTCAATTTTAGCCGTAGCGAGCGCTGTGATCGTTTAGGCTACCCCCTCCACCCGCTTTGCACTCTGCCAATAGTATAAAACAAAGTCGCTCTCGCTGTCTGTCCGCTTAGACCTTTTAAACTACGCGACGGATTTAAATGCAGTTGCATTGCATTCCAGTCAGCGATTGATAGAGTGACTCAAGAGGGAATTCTTATCGCACCTTCAGAACAATAGTGACATAACGTCGGTGATACTGCAAAAACGCGTAACTTACAAATGTATGATAGAGAAAATTAAACCTTACCGTCTTATAAAAAAGGTGCATTTTGCTCCGTATTTAAAATGTAACTTACGCGGTTTTGCAGTTTCACCGACGATAACTCAGAAATTTTTAATTTTGATTTAGGGCTCTATCATGCATGAATCATGCAGCATGATCAATTTATGACTTAAAGTTTGAAAGCTGAAATTTTGAATTAGGTCACTATCGTTCTGAAGGTGCGTTATGTAAAATAAATTCTGATTTATGTGCGGGTCAAGAAAACGCACATAAACCGAAGCGAAGCGAGGGCGGGTCGTATACCTAAAAAGTTAGGTGACTCTAATGACAAAAAAAAACTTCTGCCTGGTTGTGAAGCACTATAAACGACAGGGGATGTTTTGTTAAACGAAGGCATTTATTTTAATTTAATTTTAACATTTGTGACCATATTATACACAGTGCTAAATGTATTATTTATTAGACAACGTGAAGTATCTAACTGCCTTAATATCTTGATGTACAATATGTACATTCAAATATGATTATATGAGTGTCAAGAATTATAGCACTAAATAAACGCTAAATCGACTTGCCTCGCTGTTTTCAAAACCGTAAAGTTAACTCAGAAGACTCCTAACAGAAACTAGGGAGCATAGGTACATAAATACACTAATAAAAGAACGGTCCCATTTGATTAAGAATTTACCTTACCAAACAAATTAAGCCCGTGAAGTTCACGGTCGATTCTGAATACTCTACGTACAGTACTGTGCAAAGATATGAACTTTTCACCCTATTTCAATGGAATAAGGTGAAAAATTGTATAAATGTCTTTGTACTCCGTTTAATTTATCATTCACTATTCGATCGTCAGCCCATCGGCATAAAAAAAAAGTTTATTCAGTAAGTAGGTCGCACGGGCACTTTTACACGTCAAAAATCTACCAGCGCTTCGCAAGAGACCACTGCTGAGAAGAAACGCCGCAATAAACTCAAGTCAGTGGTTAAAAAAAAAAAAACTGTCTAATTCTGACAAATAGCTGCGTCCCTACTTACGTAAGTAAAACTTACGAGTGTAAGGTTGGCCTAAAACTACGTTAGGTAATTTATTATAGAAATGGATGCATTGCCTACAAATGATTTATAAACCATAAGGGCACGATTTTTTTAAATATCAATTTTATTTTTATACAGGTGACATCGAAGACATGATGAGAAAGCAGTTGTTCAGACTTGGTGATTGGATTTCCAAGCAACATTAGTTTCCTCTTAATGAAATCACCGACTCATTAAATCATAGTTACCGTATTTTTAGAATCTAACTTTTCATCATATCTTTCTGTTAAGTAGGGTGACCAGTAGTGACCACAGAGTGACACTGTTATACAATAAATTATTTAATTTTGATCATTGCGTCTAAATGCTACATCTAAACACCTGCATACCTATATTGTTAGGATCCCACTTTAATGCTTAATTAAGTCATATCACTTTTGTTCACGTCTTCGATATCACCCTGTATATACCTAAAAGTACAACAACAACAAAAAACAGAAGAATCCCCTGACTTGATTCCAAATTCGCCCTAACCATTCCGCTTAATAAAGAAATACGTAACAACCTTCCCACAGTTTACTATTGGGTTTTTCTACTCGGCAACACTTGTCTGGCAAACTTTCTTCTCTCCTTCTCACTTCAAGTTTCCCCTTGTTGTTTCACCTCGGAACACTTCGGTCGATAGGCATCTGGGACAGCGTCATGGGCTCATGAGATGAGTCACCATTAATCAGATTACAGCGATAACCACTATCGGCCGGCAACCGCTTGATAACCTCTCTGCCGTTGTTACAAGTGCCCACGCATTTATGACGCAGCATCACGGGTTTTGCATAGCTATACCCATCATACCGTAATTTGTCAAAGAATTTTTTTAATTTTCCTTATAGGTATTACTTATTCATTCCCTTTCGTTCGACTTCGATTAACAGGTAAAATCAACTACAGATTGAAGTGTCAAAACGATTACGATTCATTTAAAGTACCTAGTACTATCCTGACGCCAGAAATCTGTCCTAAATGTAAACATATCACTTTTTAGGATTTTGTTAATTAAAAAATCATAGAGAACGTTAAAATAAATAATAAGGAGTGGCCCCGATAAAAAGTAGCAGTACATAGTATGTTTTATATTTAATTTTGTGGTTATTTTTAAGCAGTGCATTAATTATAGTAATCTGTAGATACCATTCAATAAAATGAAAAATAACAATCGTAAAAATTAACGGACGATTTCAAGTTTTTGCCTTTTATATTATGGGTCACCCAAAAGTGTTTGAACAGCGTCTTCTGAGAGAATTTATGAGGTGTTTGTCATAAACATTTTCTTTAAGTTTGATGGGCTAGTTAATACCTCCATAAATTGTCTTTTAATCAATAGCTACCTTTTTTAAATTGACTTCACTTTCGTGTAGTGACATGGAATTTCAATATTTGTGTAAATGCCATTTTTCAAAAAAATTATCCAATAGAAAAACCTCTGCCAGAGGTTAGTTTGGAGAGACTTCCTTACTGCCTAAGGTAAAATCCAGTTTATTGGTATAACTTATTCGTAAGATAATATTTCTAATATATAATAGCATAACACAAGTTGTGAAAATATAAATTCAATTGTGGCATTGTATAAAACGGCAAGCGAAGATTTTCAAATTGTGTTGAACAAAAAGTTATAAAGTAGGTACATTGCAATAAATATTGAGAAAACTCAAAGAATCTCATATATTTCAATATGATTGTATTTTTATTTAATAGTATGATATCTACAGATTACAAAAAAAAAACTGTTTCATAATTATCAACAAAAAAAAAAAAACAGATAATTCATTGCTACTTTTTTACTGAACCACTCCTTATGTACTCAAAAAATTGAATTTGACTGACATCTGTACATAGTATAAACGAAACCGCTTCCCGCCGTCCGTCCCTCTGTATGTATGTACGCATAGATCTTTCAAACTACGCATCGGATTTTAATGCTGTTTTCATTAATAGATAGAGCAATTCAAGAGATTTTTTTTAATTACAAAATAACCCTGGTTCATGAATGGGTGTAAACTGGTAGAGAATGCCTTACGGCATTAAGTTACAGATTAAATAAATAAAACCAACAAACCGAAACGTAGTGAGGACGGGTTGCTATTATCATTCATTAGTGTTGCATAAAGCTGTTACCGCGATTCTAATATCTATGCAACTCTATATTATACCTATACTGAAAAATATATAAAACGTAAATTTGTCAGGATCGTAGCAAGTGGAAAGAAGTGGTCTCTGCCTACCCCTCTGGGAAACAGGCGTGATTTAATGTAATGTAATGTATATAAAACGTACACAAACATATTTCATCTCTGTATCTCTTTCCACGCAAAAATACACTAATGAGCGTGCAAAGTTTTCCTTGGTGACATCAGTCCTGCCCTGGCGTGTGAAAGTGTAAAGCAATCATGATGTTTATTTTTATTTTTTATCTAATCAGAGTTAAAACTGATAACATACTGATAGGTCCAATGTTGAAGCTATGGAAACATACCTCTATACTGAGTATTATGCTATGGGCCTTTCGCACACAATTAGCGAATTAAACTAATTTGAATAGAAGCACGAGAGGTCTACACTTCTGGGAATTCAAATTCCCATTTCATTGTTTGAGCTACGGTCTTCCCGGCCAATTACTTTGAATGCTCCTGAACGTTGAAATCGACCGGACCGAAACGCCGATTTTAATTTTCCTTAGCTGTTATTTTGAAGCGACGCGACGCGGATTATTTCGCGGAGATTTTCCTGTTTTAAATAAATAAAACATAAGTCTTCGTTTGTGAGAACATCGCGGGCATCCCGAGCACGTCAGGAGTTTGTTAACATCACTAAAAAAGTTGTATCGCGCTGGAGAATTCCCTCGGGGATGCGGGGCGTGGTCGGTGTCTGGTTGCTTTGTTTTGATGCTTCCTCATCACACGCATTTTCAATTTTTGGACATTTTTATGGCCACCAGTTAAGTTAATTTGTCAATTTTGACATACCTTTCTTACGCGTTTGTGTAAAAACAGTAATTTTTAGGTACCCAAAGGTCTTCATACTAAGTCTCCGGTGTCCATCTGGCGTCCGTACATCAATCAGTGAGCTGTAGGTACCTCATAACATAACGTTATAAGTAGGCAGACACTTAAAAATTTCAGAGTTTTTATATATAATATTATCATACTTTTTTTCACATTAGGTGTAAAAGATAAATTAAACACTGCATCCTCAGGCTGCAATACGTTTTTCAAAGATTATAGTTCCCGATATAGTAACCAACAAATTGGACCACTTTATACACCAAACATGTTGTTGTAAGATCTTAGGCAATGGAAATAATTTATTTATTTATTTATGTTAAGGAAATCCAACGGCTATACAAATTACAACAATAGACCGAGTAGGAAACCGTTAGCCAACAACAGGTACCAAATAGACATATACATGTATGCAATACACACCCAGTTCTCAGCCTTATTTATGAATGAGATTAACAGAGTAGTAACACTTAACAGAGTACAATTATACATTCCTTACGGCTTGACATCCATTTAACTAGTTATCATAATTTCAGGAAATCAGCATATGGTTAGGTTAGAACAAATCCACAAGTGCGGCTCTATCTGCATTATTTTACAGATCTGGGCTCTGGTAGGCCAAGTCAGCCTCATAATGGGCCACGAGGAACAAATAACAAACTTTACCAAATTTAATCAGGTGGAGGATTCGAGTAATTTGGTTTGGTAGCACATGTTACAAACAATAATAACAAGTCACTGTTTAATTTAAAAAATAAAATATATAAATTGCACAATCATAGTCCTGAATTTGCACCGAGATACATAAATACTCGTTAATATTAAACTCATACATTTTTAACGGCTTAATATCGCAATAACGAAATTACCCAGAAGCAAAAAAGAACCATTTTAAAACAATGCCTTTCGCACCCTGCAAAAATCCCCTATAGCAGCAATAGTACATTGTGTATTAAGGTCGGTAAGTAAGGAATTACGATCGAGGCTCTAGTAGAAGCCCGAAGTCGAAGACTGAGGGCTTTCTGAGTCGAGGTTCGTAATTCCTGTACCGACCGTGAAACATACAATGTTTTTCATCACATTTGCGAGTAAATAAATAAAATTATAGGACAGAAAACACTTATAATATAATACTTACACAAGTCAGCACAACTATTATTACGAATTACTTGAACTTTTTTTAAGCGGATGACGGGCGGACTCCACAGATTATACAAATGTTTCGTTCAGAAACGTTAAGGGCAAATACTTACGTAGGTATACATACAACCCTGAAGGAGTGTAAAAAAAAACGACGTTTTGATACAGAAAACTATTAAAATCGATTATTAAGAACATTAATTGAGTATTTAAGTAACATGTAGCGAGATTGCAATGAAAATCCTGTTTAAATAACATTTTAAGACAATTTTTCAATTGCGTGTAAACTCTTTGCTTGAACTTGCATGACCTGTGTGCTGTGCTATAAATTAAAAAAAATTAACTTACCGACCTTGGGTTTCATGGTAAATAAAAAGGTCGAGGGTTTTATATGGGGCATTGCGGCCAAGTTAACCTGTATGTTTTGATACTGTTTACGTGCAAGTGTGATGAAAAATACATGGCAGCCATGGCAAGTAGTTATAACTGACCGCACTAGAAAGAACGAGACAGAACGAGTTATTTTTTTTCCCTAAACAGCTCACAATCACGCCGCGCCTTGAAAAATAAGGAAAAAAGCTTTAATAACTTGATGATTAAGCATTTACCAGTTTTTCGTGAATTTAAAATATATGCCATATACCTATGACATACAATCAACTTTAAGTTTTGCACAATAGTTTCCGTGATTTTGTTGACGTGTTTTTTTTACTCCTTGTTAAAATCTGTCTCTAATGTTGCTGGCGCAACTCTGCTCTAACTAATGCCCAATACCGGTCGATGGGTCGTAGCTGGGGACAGTTTAGGGATTCATATCTTTGGGCACACATTGCACGTTGTTTGAAGCCAGACACTCTTGTGTGCCACAACAACTCATACCCTTCATGATGCCTTATAAATGGTAAAATCACACTTTCATACATTTCTGGACATAAATAACCGCATTTATGGCACCTTTCGTGATAAATGACCCAGGGCGTTTTCCACAGGAACATATTGCTTGACAGATTAAATATTTATTTTTATCGTTTATATTCATCTTACTTTCGGTGGTACAGAATTGGTCACGTGGCAAAGTCGTACAATCTTTTTTCACATATGTCTCATCGTCCATGAGAACGAATGTTCTGTCCAAATTGCAGAGAAGCTTGTACAATTTTCGCGACCCTGAAACAGAACTACGAGGGGAGGTCCAAAAGTTCGCGGAATGGAGGGCTAAATAATTAAATAAAAAGACGTTACTATTTTTCCTTTTCAATATAATCTCCCTTAAGGTTAATACATTTTTTAGATCGGGATATTAATTTTTCTAAACCCACATAAAAATAATTTACTTCTTTGCTGTCAAAATGAGCCAAAATTGCGTCCTTTACTTCATCATCGGTGTGAAATTTTCTTCCCCGCAACTCTTTCTTCAAATTTGGGAATAAATAATAATCACTGGGGGCCAGGTTCGGGCTGTAGGGGGGATGAACCAATTCTTCGAAGCCACATTTGTTCAGGGCAGCCATCGCAATACGACTCTTGTGAACTGGAGCATTATCCTGAAGTAACAGCACACCCAAAGCCAGCTTTCCTCGCCTTTTTCCTTTGATAGCTTCCCGCAACTGCTCCAGTAGCCTACAGTAGTACTCTCCAGTAATTGTGACACCTTTGCTTTTGTAGTCGATCATCAAAATTCCTTGGCAGTCCCAGAAAATCGTAGCCATCAACTTTCCGGCCGATTCTGAGCCCTTAAATTTCTTAGGTGGGGGGGTACCCTTCTTGTGCCATTGCATCGACTCCTGTTTAGACTCAGGTTCAAAATGATGAACCCAAGTTTCATCTCCAGTAACAATCCGCTTCAAAATCGACGTAGGTACTTTCTTCTCCACACCGTTCTAAAAAACTGCTACACGCGTCGATTCGCTGCTGTCGCTGATGCGGCGTAAGCATTCTCGGCACCCATCTTGCACTCACTTTAATCATGCCGAGGTGTTCATGTGGAATCCGCAAAATAGTGATTTCAGATACTCCAACTAATGCAGAAATCTGTTTCTTCTTCAGGCGAGCATCTTCTAATACTAATTTTTCAACTTTCCCGTCGGTATCTGATGTGGTGACCTCGACAGGCCGTCCTGGGCGAGGGTCGTCTTCAATGGACTCTCTGCCAATTTTAAAAAGACCGTGCCATTTGTAAATCATTGTTTTTCCAGGGCAATGATCACAGTAAACTACTGACATCTCACTCATGATGGTCTGAGGAGTTTTTCCTTGCTTAGTCAGGAACTTGATGATGGCTCGATACTCAATTTGCTCCATACTTCCAGGATTTTTCCAGATTGACTTGCTTGCTCGACGATATTTTGTAAAGTAATGAGCTCTTCAGGCTGAAAGTTGGTATATATACTCTTAATGAGTTGGCCATTAGTACTATACTAAAAAATATAGTCATCCCCACCCCCATCCCCTCCATTCCGCGAACTTTTGGACCTCCCCTCGTATTGTATTGATTTACCGACTGTTTTGGGGCTTATACTTTTTTATAGGCCTTTTAATTTTGACGCACTTTCGCCCTCCGGACCATAGATGTACTAGTTTCCAAATTTTTTGCCGCATCCCGCACCGATAAACGACAATTATACTTGTAAGTAGACACTATTTTATTTTCTATTTTTTTATTTGAAGGACCCTTTGAGCGTCTACTTCGAGCTTTGTCTTGAATTCTATATTCTTTTAAGTACCGATTAACAATCTTTTGTACCGTCGCACGACTTATATTCACCATCTTTCCAACAGCTGCAAGAGTTGAATTAGGAGTATTAGGACTTTCAAGGTACGTTTGCAAAACAGTTTTTTTACGAATTATTTTATCCTCGAATGTTGAAGAAGCGAAAGAAATTTGTCAAGATCGTAGCAAGTGGAAATAATGAAACCTCTGGGAAACAGGCGTGATTTAATGTATGTATGTATTTTATCGTCCTGTATTTTAAGTAATAAGAAACTAAAGGATGGCTTTAAACTTCTGACTGGCTACAGCTGTTGTTACCCTACTCATGATGTTATTTCTCTACATTTTCAGGGTTCTGTAGTCAAACAGTGGTTTATATCTGTTACAGACTTTTTTTCACAAAGAATATATTAAATAAAAAAAAAAAAAAAAAAAAAAAAGAATATGTATTTCGTGCTCAAGGAATAATAAGAGTGAGTTTTTTTTTTGGGTGCCTCTTTATTTGAAGAACAACAAATATTCTCAGATACAAAGAACTTCTATTATAAACTTAGCTTAACCTTTAACTGACGACGTGATTTCAGAGCACAAGTAACACTTAGGGTATGGCGACATAAAGTTCAAAATAATAGTCATGATCATGAATGACCTCATGACGTCTATGAGACGTATACCACGTCAGTTAAAGGTTTAAAGGTTTTTGGAGATAGTATTCTGTGTTTGAAGCAGTGTTGGGCACTTAAGAATAAAATCATTTCGATTTTATTCCTGTCAAATTTATTCAAATAATTTCGTCGGGAATAATTTGTACGTGGGAAAATTTAATAAAAATAACTTATTCTTAGTCAATTACATTTATTCATGATTTTTTATTTTGAATAAAAGTATCTGAATAAGAATACAGTAGGTAAATGTAACTTACGTAATATTTACGTACAGTTCAGGTAGAAACTCTAGTACCTACTCTGGTCTAATTTATACCCACTATGCTATCTTAATTAAATCTTGTAAATATTTATTGTACTACAAAATTAATTTTATTCCAAATAACCTGTTAGTTGAATAAAACGATAGTTAGAATAATCCCATTTCCAAAATAGTTATTTCAAATTTTATTCTTCATTTAAAATAAAAGTACCATGATTTATTCACTAGTATTCCATTTCAACTAACGAGGTACAAGAATTATTCTTATTCAAATCGATTTGAATGAGAATAAAGTTTCTGTTTTATTCTTATTCTTATTCAAGTTAATTTTTGCCCAACACTGGTTTGAAGCAACGGCTACGTAACCCTACACTGACCATGGCCCATCATGCATTTAGCCGGTTTCTTTGTAATAACAACGTAATTCTACCAAATCAGCGTACACGTGAACATTGTTTTAATGCGTGGGAATTAATTCGGGTATAATTTTAACTTAACTTAGTCGATAAATACACAAACCGCCTCACCAAGCGAAGCGTAATATAGGTCACGTAGAACCACTGCCCCGGATTGTAAGGCTACGGCTTCGAATCGAACGGAGCGGTGGAACGTTGAATTAAATCGTTCGTGCTGCCGCGCTTGCGCCTAACGCCTAATGTCAGCGCCACAGAACTTGTCGGTACTGGAGGCCCTTAGTGGGACGGTAGAGGGCACAGAAACAGGATAAGACTGATATGGCAGGATATAATTAAATTACAGTAATTATTACGTTTGTGATATTAAGAGATGGCCCCCGCGCTAGAAAAAGAATTAATTGTCAAAGAAGGCGGTAGACGAAATAAGTTCCATTGGGCCGACACTCCAACAGTTAGCGACTTCATGTTTGTCCTCCCATATTGTTCAGTTTGCCGATCGAAATTTAGACAACTGTACAATATAATAGGAGGGCAGACAGTAAGCCGCAAACTATTGGGACGGCAGCCTTATACTTTAGAAGGCCGTTGTCGCTCCCGCTTAAGCTTCAACGCTCCATTTAAAGAGCAAACTTGAAGCGCTAGCGTAGCGACCGCGCCAAACACGTTAGCACATCTCACATAATAACATGTAAATGAACTGCACGATTATGATGAATACCAAACAGCGTGAATATTAATGCCGCAAAGTAGTGTGTGGATTAAATGAAACCGGACGGAGTATTCGCAGCACGAAAGGGAGCGACGCAAAGTGTTTGGGGTAAGAAGGATTACCGGCCGTACATACGAAATGACGTCGAGTGTCTACAATACGGACGCTATTCTCATCTCGCCGGTCATCCATCAAGAAAGGGCATAGCCGTGACATCACTGTAACCGCGGCTCAGGTCGTGAGTCAAACCATTTAATAAAACCGTCATAGTTTATGTGGCCAATTCCCACCACATGTTTTTACCCGATTGTCGAAGGATAAAAAAAGGTAATGTTTTGACCTGGACCTCTTTTCTCGGAGTAAAACCATAATTGACGTGTTACCATATCAACGTTATGCTCTTATTTACTTGACAGGAATGGCGACCGAGTTAAAAACAATACCATAACATGGCCAAGGCAATATATGGTTTTACCCAGTAGAGAATAAGGCCCTGAAAAGGCTGAACGGATGGCCTGCTTTCTCACAAACGACTTGTCGATTGTCGTCTAAGCATCGCGAGGGTGACGTATTTAAAAGTATATAACATGGGAATTTAATATACATAGACGACAATATTAAAACATGCCGTCTTCGGTCGGTCGCTATTAACCTTGTTATTTTTAACCCTTTGTTTAGTGCGCTAGCTGCGTACAATTGTCGTTTTTGATCAAAAAACATCGTTTTTATCTTACTGTCCCAGTCAGCTAGCCATCGATAAGCTAATTGAGAAAGCAAGATGAATACGAACTTATGCGACAAAATACGATGTCGTATGAAGCACTACTTCTGTATCTCTATTTCCAGCCTATTCGACGTAACGAAGAGGCCTACAACGAAGCAAGTAGCGTCCTTTGCATAGATTGAAGAACGATATAGCAGAAGGCTGTCTCGAGGTAAGACAGGTCGACTTAAAGGGACCGAGTTTCACGAAGGTTGGATAATAACATGCTACCAAAACGTAAGCCGACTGGGTTACACGGAAATCCCTGGTATTTACGTACTAATAACTGTATGTTGTGGATTTAACTAAAATGTCCCTGCATGTAAAAGTACGTAATGCTAAACAGCCCAACCAACCGATAAATGAATATTCTATGACAAATGATAAATTTGAATGATGATTTTTACTCCTATCCAAAAAAGAGGAGTGATTGTATTTTAAGCATTTGTCTGTTTGTTTTACTGTTTGTCCATCGGTCCGATGTTGGCCCAAATGGGTTAGCCCTATCATATTAGCTCTGAAACCAACGCGTGAAAGTCAAGTCGGATTTATTTAAAACTTCAATCAACACTCCATAATATCTAAGTATACACACACATATCCAAAAACACTTCGTGATATATTCATTTTCCCTATGAATATCCGTAATCAAAGCGATAAACTTTAATTAAGACCAATCAATACTAGACTTGAATGATAAAATTAAATACCTACTCGTTCACTGCACAAAAATGCGGAACGACCGTCATAAAATAGATAGGTCTTTGTAAGAGAAAAAGTTTCTTTTATGCTCAAGCTTCGGCAGTGACAATTTTTTCGCAAGAAAACTTTGAACGTTATTATAGGAGAAATAACAAAGCTCTAAAGCTCGTGTATTTTTATGTCAAAAAAAATTTGCGCGCCTTCGGTTTTCGATAAGTAATACAATAAAACTATTGTATTAGTTACTTAAAATTACATTAAATAATGAATTAACAAGGATGATTGCTTGTCCATAGTGAGACTAACTAATTGAAATGAACGATAAGAGCAAAAGAGCATGGTCGATCTATCTACCGACTAATTGAAGGATAGGTACCTATTGTTTGACTGTGGCAATAGAATCCGGCACGCCACCCTCGCTCGGTTTACAAACCCCTCATTTTGCTCATTTGTTACGTCCCCCATTCACACACCATCCCTGATTTATGAAAAGCGATGCTACTCCTTCAAAAGACTGTGTTGGTTACGTAAAACTAGAAAGCAATTTTATTTTTCCATGAAAAAGTATACTCGATTGTTAAAATATACAAAGTTCGAGAAAATCGATTACTCACTTTCCCAAATTGATTGTCTACGAAAGACTTTAGAGTATTTAAATCAAAGTTACCGACATCAACATCCCAACCCAAATTCTCCCGGCCGCTCATTTATCACATAGAATGGCGGGCCGGGAAGTCGTTTTTATTGCCCTTTTCCCCGTCTAAGCATCGACACGACACGTGTCCAGCAAGCGAATGCGGCTAAATTAGACGAAAGTATATAACGAAGTTAGTGAACATGCCCTCGTATAAAATAAAACACAACGCTAACAAACAATAAGCGCGCTGTCTAACAGAGCAGCGCAACGGTGAAACAATAGCGAGCAACAAGCTGAAACTTTTGTAAAACTGCTGAGTTGTGGTATGTAGCAGATACCTCATATCGTGGATACATTTTGCTTGTTTGCTACTGTTATCGAGTGCAGAGCCCCCAATGGTTCCGGTTTCCTGTCTGCGAGCATTGCTCATATGATCATAATAATATCATACGTTATACATTTCGCTCTCCGCGACCAATTTTCATGCCTTTCCGAATGATTTCATATCGCATGATTTTCTGCTATTATGTTAATATGATATATTGTTAGATCGTAAAATGTTATAAACATTTTTCGGGTACATAACACATTTGATATATGGTCCGTGATCTGATCCGAAACAAGTTTATTAGATTTGCTGGATCCTCGTCGCGTGAAGGGATAAGTTGCGACCCAAATACGGATACACGCTGTTCCCGTTATGTCTGCCACGTTACATTATTGAGGAAACCTCAAATATCTTTATACTATTCCATTAAATTGGGATGAACGTATTTGTTGAGATCGTGTTGAAACTATTAATCTTACCTCACCGAAGAATTCGGTCATGGGGCTTTCTTCGACGGTGACGTTGACGTCGTCGGGCCCGACGTCGTCATCGTCACTTTGCGCCTGGAAAAAAGAAATTAGATGAGACATGAGAACTTCACAGGAAATAACAAATAACGCGCATAAAACATCGGGGACACTTCAACGTAGGTTGCAATTAGCATTGCAAACCAGAAATCAATACTTTATCCAGCCCACACGTAAAGCGGCACGTGTTGCACGCAATTTGGGTTATTGAAAGTACAATAACTCTGTGAAAAGCCATCCTATTTTAAGAATGTCGGCATGACTGAACACGGGTGGCACGTACAACAAAATAGAACCCACTTAGTACTACAAGCGAGTTCACCATTATTCAATTTGTGGATGGTGCGCGTCCCCCACTAGGTCTACCTACTTCAGGCGGATATAAAGCCGCACGACTGGGGCTCAGATAAAATGAATATCCTGTCTTTAATCAGTCTTCTAGACAACCGGAACCACAAAAAAACCAATGTTGAAGTAAGTAACACAACTAACATACAAAATGCCAGGGTATCAAAATCCAATTCGTTATTTAAAAACCAACCCCAATCAATTAATAAATAACGAGTTATCGCAAAATAAAAGTATGAAGTGCGTCGCGTTAAGGAGCAATGAAACACGTTTAGGTCAAGGCTGAAACAACAATGTCACGATAATGGAGAGCCTTTAAATTAAATACTATCGAGTTCCATTAACGGGCCCAGTAACTAGCAATTGATATGTAATTAACATCGTCGACGGTTGTGCCTCGACGGTATGATGGGGGCGAAACGTCAAGATAGCTTTGGGTAGGGTTAGCGCCGCATAGTAACTAAGTTTCAGTAAGAATCTGAGTACTTTATATTTATTTAAATAGCCTTATTTCGATATTCAATTCAAGATCATTAAAAAAAAACAATACTTTGGCAAGATTAATAAAGGATTTTATTAATAAAACACTAAGAAGTAATTATGTATGCTGCAACAATATTCCGTCTCGTTTAGTTTTAATTGTGTCACTTCGACCATTGCATTGGCGTTCTGGCTGGGTACTACTATTTTTTTTTGGGACGAATCACATTCGTATACTGACAGCTGTGAATTGTACTCTCCTGGGAACGAGTTGTGCATAAATACACGTAGTTGTCAGTTTATGCGGACATTCAAAAGCCAAGCAATGAGGGCATCTATATAGCGCCGTTAACAACATTGTATACAAACACTTTTTTGTACTGGCGACCTTTAAAAGACAGAACCGTTTGCTAAGTAATGTCTAAATATAAAAATGTTCTCATTATGACATTCATATCGTATGCACGAGCAAAAGAAGGACGAAAGATGCTTGTTTATGTTATGACATACAATTGAGACGAGGTTTGCATTCAAATAGAATCTCGTGGCTTGGAAAGCTTTACAATAGTTTGTTAATGGGCTGACGTAACAATATAGGTATTTGTAGGTGCAGCATAAATAAGTTACAGAGAGACTCTTGAAATGTCTATGTGCCCGGAGGGTATAAAACGGACCTGCAGAGATCCCACTAAGATTGGCTTCTGTCCCTACTCTAGAGCGATAAATTAAACACAAGGCCACACAAAATACAATAGGCGGCCAGCCCTTAAGTATTAAATCCGGTATTTTCACAAACATTTATAAAAGAGTAAATTAACAATATTAAATACTACGGAATGGAATAAATTATATTAATATCAGTATTTGAATATGTGCAAGTCGGTTTTAAGGTGGAAAGACTTCAGAGTAAACAAGTTGTAAGACAGTTGGCTTAGCTGCAGGTACGGACGGGCGGACAATAATGAAGCAGTCATGATCAACACGTCCACTTAGCGGGCTTATTGCAAAAAGATAAAAGGTATCACATTGAGGACCAGCATGTCTAATCTTATAACGAATGTCCAACAACAACATTCAACAACGCTAAACCTCAACAATATTTCTTAGCACAAAAGACGCTCTCCTAATCATTCTGTGCCAGGACATTGAAGTCGGCACCCCACATAAAGTATAAAACGGCAATAACAAAGAAAGATAGAATTATCCGTAATGAAAAATATTAAATTACGATCGTATTATTTTTCTCCTTTTCAACGTATTTCTGTCACAGCGGATAAAACTCGACGGTTGAAAAATTCAAGTTGATTAGTAAGGAGAGAGTGCTACTGGGGTATTCTTAGACGGTCGGTCTTCGTTTATAAAATACAATAATAGTTTCTGCCCGGGACTTAATACGGGCTGGGTAAAATGTACCTCATGTCCTTCGAAGTTTAAGCTATCTCCATACCCAATTCCATCGAAATCGCTTCAGCGGTTTAGTCGTGAAATCGTATAACAGACAAATAGCACATACATAATATTAGTATACAGGGCGAACGATATGAAGTGTTACCAAATTCAAAAGGCTACGATTTTTTTTGTTGTCACAAAATTATTCATTATTAAGAAAAAAAATAGAAAAAGATATCAAATTTTTAAGATTACTTTATTTTAACTCGATATGACCACCTTCTGCTGTCTATGGCCTTCAGACGGTAGAAAAATGAGTTGCACGCTGCACGAATGTGATCCTGCGGTATGCAATGGCAATTACGTACGATCGCTTTCTTCAATGCATCCATACTGGCATGTTTTCTTCTCCTCACCTTGCTCTCCACAATGGACCAGATAGAAAAGTCCATCGGGTTCGCGTTTGGGGTATTCGAAAGACATTTTGTGGACGAAATAAAATGTGGAACGCGTTGTTCAGCCATTCTTGGTTCACACGAGCTTTATGAGCCGGGGCCGAGTCTCGTTGTAATGTCTACGGTCTACTACCGAAATGTTTGCGTGCCCAAGGCTCCAACGCAGCTTCCAAAACATTTTCCCGATAGTAAGTCGCATTTACTTTGACACCAGGCTCGATTTTGTGAATTTGGTAACACTTCATATCGTTCGCCCTGTAGTACGGATTAAGACAAAAATACATTTTAAGTAATTATTAGAAATTACAGTTGTGATTACAGTCCGTGATCTCCTAAAAAAACTTCGTATTTTAGAAGCATACTTCGGGGATTGACGATGACACGCGATCGTAATATGCAGTGCTGTTCTGTTATCAACTTGCAAAACTTTTCGGAGTTACCGTAAAAAGTTATGTAAAGATAATCATCATTACAAAATAAACCTCACTGTTAGTAATATTACGCTTATTTATCTTTTTCTTATTATAATACAAATGACTTTGTGTCATGAGTGTCATGACTCATGATACAAATAACTTTTCGAAATCCCCGTTGCTTCTATAACTCGGTCTTGAACCTTATTAAAATATTTACAATCAACACTTTTCTTAAAACTTTCAGTTTCTTTAAAAAAATATTGATATACATTATAAACAATTTCCCGTGATAGGCTATTTACAGAAATACCCTGTTTAAGTTGACTCCCCGTGGAAATAAAATTCCGAAAAATTACCAACTAAATAAATAAGTAAGTGGTTTTTTTTTTTTTTTTTTTTTTTATATCATAGGAAGGCAAACGAGCACACAGGCCACCTGATGGTAAGTGGAAACTGTGACCCATAGACATTCGCATTCACAAGACCGCAATCCTAAGACTGCAAATGCGTTGCCAACCCTGAGGCCGAAGATGGAATGCCTCTATGCTAGTCATTTCACCGGCTGTCTTATCCCCAAACCGGAACACAACAATGCGAACACTGCTGCTTGGCGGTAGGTTAATGGATAAGATGGTGGTACCAACCCGGACGGACCCTGCACAAGGTCCTCCCACCTCCAATAATTGGTAATATCAATGCAAACACAACGAGTGCACTCTTCGCGTGATGGATTGCTACTAAGTCAAAAACACAATTGTCATTTTCTACTACACGAATCCTTCCGATTTCCCGCGAAACCCGAAGGTTTTTCTAAGAGCTCACGGACTGTACGCAGATGCCAAATTGCCACGGTAAATATTATGTTTTCGTGGCAATCAAATGCTAGCCATGAATCCATGAATTCACCAAGGAGCCATTCAGTAGAATCCCGGGCCGAATAATTTGGAGGCGGTCACGCCGCCGTCCGGCCAGACAAAGGGACCGCCCCTGATTACATTACCTTACTCTACGGACAATCTCTACATAGTGCTGGGTAATCAAATTGTAGGATGTCTGCGTTATTTTGACCTATCATACCAAATGGAACGGGCAATCTTTGAACAAGTTATTACGCTCGTTTAAAACAATTAAAAGGTCAAAAAGAATGTTCCACTGTTATTAAAAAGGTTAATTAGGACAAATTGTTTTAGAAGAAGAGATTGTAGGGAATAATTTTTACGAGCTGGACACATATACCTAATTTATATTACCTAACGGAAATTGAAGCAACAGTTTCAAATGAGTAACTTAAACATAAACGGAAAACGACAATTGAACCTCTTTAGGGTTTCAACTTTCTTCGAGTGGTTGAAATAAGTTTCAGTCAAATTCTAAATCAGGCACAGCGTATCTAATTGAATAAGGGAAATGCTTTAATTAAGTCTTCCTTAGAAACAAAATCTACAAGTGTTTCAGGTCAAAACAGGGGAGATATAGATAAGCACGACGTTAACCTCGGGTTGTAATAATGCAGAGGTGATTAGACAGATAACGCGAAATCACGAGTATTTCCAAGCGAGAAAATAAACGAAACAATTGGCTAATTGGGCCCGCACACAGTTGTGCTATTTTCGTCGGTCGGGTAGTGTCGACGAATTGGGAACCACGTCACGTATTTCAATCGAACCCGATTCCATAACTTCTGTGGTGTTGAATCTCGAAATGGCTTCAGCATGTATTTTCTGCTTCAATATTAATGATCACACCACAGATTAGAAATACATTTAACTTTTCTCATTCTCAAGCGTTAACTGGAAGAGATCCCTTAAAAAGGGATAAGGTCGTCTTTGTGCACTTTTTTTTTTAATCTTCGTTGTATTTTTTTTGTTTTCCTTTGTACAATAAAGTGTTTCGGTTTCGGTTTAAAGAATCTTTATTTCTCAAAAGGAATACATATTTAAGTTAGATCAGAAATATCACTTAACTAAATAATTTACGAGCGAGAAATTTAAAATAAAAATACAGTCAAAAGGTGTCCGTAAGGGTTAAAAAATACATCACATCAAATTACACCTAAATATTGTAATAACGACTTACCTATACCTCTTACACTTGGTAGGTACACCAAAGCACATTACGTATAACATGTAAGTACAATATTCTTATTACACAATTAAGAAATAACCGAGCACTGATGCTTATCTCCCGATAGCAGAGAAGATAAAGTATACTAAAAATAATTTAGTTACAGGGGCATAAATAACGGGTCAGAGTGCAATTTTCGTACAATCGAGGCTATTTAGAAGCCTTGGTTCCTTGCCAGGGGATCTTTTGAGTGAGGTGTCATGGCGGATACTCCGAGGTTCAATAGAGGAGATAAGTTCTTAAGATACCTAACTGTTCTAAAGATATGGCTTGGTATTCATTATAAAATTTATAAATGTGATGATATAAACTATTGAAATAATCGGTTGCCTTACATTTTTTATAAGAATAAGTATGAATATATTTTAATGCTCTTTTTTAATAAACACACTATTTATCATAACATTCATAACATAATGTTTACATACATATACACTCCTCTATTGAAACTCCGAGGTTCAATAGAGGAGATAAGTTCTTAAGATACCTAACTGTTCTAAAGATATGGCTTGGTATTCATTATAAAATTTATAAATGTGATGATATAAACTATTGAAATAATCGGTTGCCTTACATTTTTTATAAGAATAAGTATGAATATATTTTAATGCTCTTTTTTAATAAACACACTATTTATCATAACATTCATAACATAATGTTTACATACATATACAGGGTGGAAAAAACGAACGACACATGCAATGGACGGCAACTACCTTAAATATTGGAAATAGCAAGTTCTACGCAAAAGAGTTGTTTTTTTTTTTGGAAAATAGCTGCAATTATGGATTTTTGGAAATTTGTTTGCCCTAACCGGGAATTGAACTGTTCTAATTTGACAAAATAATACATTAGGGTTTTTTTACGGTTTTTATTTAATTAAAAGGTCTACGTGTTATAAACATAAAGGATAACCTATCAATGACCCTTTCGGTCTGTATCATAAAACACTACTTTTTATGTTTCATATTCGTCCAGTTTGACTTCCTTAGAATAAAAAAAATCAAAAATCTAATAATGCAGTATTTTTTGATTTAAAAAATAAAAGTAAGTCTCCTTTGCGTAGAACTTGCTATTTCCAATATTTAACGTAGTTGCCGGCCGTCCATATGGCGTTCGTTATTTCCACCTTGTATATAGTATAAATGTATTGAATTACAAAATCGTAACACAAAAAAGAAGTATAGCTATTAGATAGACCCCTTCATTAATGGACTGATATATCACCTTAACGTTGCAACCAATTTTGATAAAACTTGGCTAAGAACAACCTGATTAAACTAGCCTTCTTGAAAAACCGCGTCCGATTCGCGCCATCCATTTAGGAACTACGTATAGTCCAAAACATTTAAACATAGCTGTATTGGCCGGGAATATTTCCCCACGAAAGGAAAACCCGACAACGTTTTGAGCAGTGAGACTAATTAAATAAAATTTACTTTTGAGCAGAATTTTAACGACTTCTGCTTATTTACCTTGTAAATTAACGAAAACTAATTAAACAAGCGGCAATCCGGGGACCTGGCACCATGCGCAGACTTGATCCAGCATTAAGTCAGGGACGTATGTTTCAATTAAGCCAAACGGGTAAAGCGGAGATTTTTTAAACCGTGTACCTATAACGGACGTAAAGGTCAAACAAATACAGAATATTCTTAGGTAGAATAATGGTAGAGGATAATGCGTTAAAAAAGCCCAGAAAACCGGGTAGCTCTTGAGGCAACTTTAATAAATTTGATACACCATTCGTTCATGGACATAAAATATGGCGATCGTATGAAACATAAATCTGGATCGTTGCGTAATAAATAAAATACGACTCACCCAAGACTTGCGAGCCCGTATTATATTTTTGCTACTTACCTACATAAGAAAATATTAGGAAATTACTAACATTGCCATATGAACAAGGACGTAATACTACCAAGTGGTAGACTAAAACAAACCAAAGAAATGTAACTCAGAGTGTAACATCAATTATACCTACTATTTATTATTAAATCTATTCCATCATATAAAATGAAGAGGTTGTTAATAAGCACTGCATGATTGCGCAATATTAGCCGATCGTAGAATAAGTCGAGGAAATACTATAAAAGTGACGCCAATTCTTAGAAAGGGAAAACGAAATCGATATTGCAGGCCGACCTTCGGTTGACAAACACAACAAAGTCATTCCTAATTCAGGTTTTTGTATTGACTATTGTTCTTTAATTGTAAAATAAACAGAGTCAAAGGAAAAGCTTTTCTTTGTGTTAAACAAGCGTTATTGTTGTCATTATGTAAACCGGAATCTGAACGTTCCGTTTGTATACAGAGGGAAATAACGTTACGGAATTTTCTAAACAATATTAAAGCGTTGCTCGGTGGCGGGTATATAGTAAACGACCAAAAATTACGGAGAACTGGGTCAACCCAGATTCGGATGCTTTGCGTAAATCTCTGCGCACAGTCGCAAACAGGTGTTTGGGTAGTTGCTTTTTCCGCATCAGAGTTTTTTTTTTGGCTGTTTGTCGATTCCATCTAAGGATATTATGGCATTACGCAAGTTAATCCTGGCAGACTCTTTAGCGTCGTGTGTCCTTACGTGACGTCTTACGGCTTTTCCAACCGAAAATGGCCTCAGTCCCTACATAATATAGTGAATAAACCGGCAGACCTTTTCGTGAACACACAGCTACTAGATATATATTTATCGCCACATGGGAGGCGTTCATCAAGCTCGGCTTGTAATTCAGATGGGATGTTAGGTAGTTTGTAAAAATAGTACAGAATTCAACTATTGTTTCTAATTAGGGTAAACTCGGCTAATTCCGTGATACCATGTTGCATACTTATTGTAGAGTCACACAAGCTACTTTTAATCATTTAAATGCAACTTTATGATGCGGTAATAGTCTACTTAAAGTTGAAAATAGCGCTTAGGTGAGCAGATTAGTAACAATTCGTAATTTCGTCAGTGGGCGTATGACAAGTGAATGCAGTATAGTTCAATTATTGTTTAATAGAAAACGTGCATTAATTACGCTAAAACCTTGTCAAAAGATTATATCCATAGTTTTCCATAACAAGTAAAAGTTTAACCACATTGTTATTAGTTTGTAGCCAATACCTACCTTATTTAGTATCGCGTGCGAGTCGGACGCGCGCACGAAGGGTTCCGTACAATTATATATATTTAAAAAAAAACACGTTTGTTGTGTGGGGCCCCATAAATATTTATTTTATTCTGTTATTAGTATTTGTTGTTATAGCAGCAACAAAAATACATCATCTGTGAAAAGGGTCTGGCCGGTCTGCTATAGTAAAATCGCCCCTGGCTGAATATGAAAACTGAATATGCACGTTTATTTGCCTCATTGTCAAATATAATTTTACTGAATATTAAGCCTTAAATACTTACGATTGGCGAAATATTTAAAAAAGAAAAAAAACAGTCTTTAATTTATATTGGCCAAACTACTTTATCGATTGTCACGTCCTTCAAATATTTTATACATGTATGTAAGATAAATTTATAAAAAAATAATTAAAGTCCTAGCTTTTTTTGAAGTCAACATTTTTGTCTGTTTTAGTTTTTCTTTTTTTTTTTTTTACTTGCAAGTTAGCGACACCTACCATATTTTGATATAATATACACAATTTAATATTCCATTACATATATTTTTTTCAAAAGTATTAGTTTGGATCAACAAAGTGGAAATAAGCTATTTGTGTAGGAGTGGTATTCAGATTTTATTTTATATTTTCTGTGACAAATTTGTAATATAGGTAACAATGTCATTAAATATTTTTTTAGTTATTGTTAATTTATATTTCCATTCTTCCAGTTTCATTCTCAACAATAAATCAAACGACTAGATACCTACGAGTGCCACAACCGCGATAGTTTTTTGTGCATAAGCCATAGTTAGTTGACAACCCTAGAGCGACCGCCGAGCGTAGGTATGAAAAGTGAAGTACATACATGTGATTTACTTCTGTACTTATTCTGTGCTATCACGGTTCGTGAGATGCAGTCTGTGAGACTGTGACGGACAGACAGTCAGCGGAGTCTTAGTAATAGGGTCCCATTTTTACCCTTTGAGTACGGAACCCTAAAACTTACGACTTTTCAATCTTTGTCGAAGAAATGATATCACGCCATTAGAGAAGGTAATTACAGCGTTTTTATAAAATTCTTCTTAAGCTTTATTTGCCATCCCACGGGAACATTGATTTATTTCGGGATTCAAGGTAGCCAGGTGTTAATCCTGTGTATAAGCAAACTCTATTCCAAATTGTATCCAACCAAATTCGTCCATCCGTTTTAGCGAAGAAGTAACAAACTGGACACGCACACATATTATCTCCATTCCAAATTTCATACAAATCCGTCCAGACGTTGTAGCGCGAAGAAGTAACAAACACATACACATAAAAACTTCGCATTTATATATGTATATATATCTAATATACAGGGTGTCCGGTAAATAGTGGACTACCTTACAGGGCTAGATAGCTCAGCTCAGGAGTGGTCAAAATATGATAAATTATGTTTAGTAAAAGTCGCACCAAAAACGAGATATATATCTCAACATTTCAAAATTTTGGAAATGCGGTGCCCTGGTTCACCATTTTCGATGCCGCGGCCACATTTATAAGAGTTTTTCAGTTTCGTTTACTGTGAAAGATAGCTGTTTAAATTTGCTATAGGACCCTATCAACGGAATAAATAAAAGTATAGCAGATTTTTTAATTTTTCAAATCAAATTTTATGTTTAGGAATCTGAGTTTAACTTGCGGCAAGTTTAACATCGCACGGTGTAAAAAAAAGTACTAAGACTTGTAGGGTGTACTGCCTTTTCGCAGAACTTTTTTTGGCCGAATTTCATTTGCCAACCAACGTTTCGCCGACAATTCACTTTGACAACTAACGATTACCAAAATTTTATATGACAACTTTATAATTCGCAGAATTATTATAAAGCGTATTATTATAACGCCTTTACACTTTTGGCAGACTCATCATTTGTCAAATCTTTCACTTGGCTTAACAACTCTTGGACGAATAACGTTTAGTTGATGCAACATTTCCCTTTTCATACATTTTAAATCTAGATCAATAGGTTAGGTTAGGTTAGTATTGCGTCAAGGCCGAAGGCCTTAACTATCCAGAAATAGGAGCTCCGCGGAGCGGAGCTCCTTCGACCCCGTCACATCATACACAAATGAATATTATGCCAACTAAAACATTATACAACATGAAAGTAAGCATTTTGAAAAATAACATTATAAAAAACAGACCACATGTTGAGTTGGTAACTGTTAAGTTGGCAAATAAAACAAATACATTTGATAAGTTGGGAAATGAACGTTCGGCGAAATAAATTTACGCGAAACGTGAGTTGGGAAGTGATAATCGGCCATACAATTTTCTGCGATAAATAAGAGAACCGACTTGTAGTGCTGCTTTCCTAAAAATTGGCCTGGTTAATGGAGATTCTAAAATGATATAACAATTGAGTTTATTGATTACAGCAGCGAAGTTATTATTAAGTTTGTCCAACAAAGACTGAATTTTATCAAACTAGCGAAGTTAATAAACGACTTTTGCTTCCGTTTAAATCAGGTTAGCTGGTTCTAAATGTTTTAAAAGACAGTTTACATTAATGTGAAATACAACGACACCACGATAAAAGGTAATATAATAACATACATTTTCTTAAATTTAAAGCAAGTGTACGAATTGCTTGCCGCCAGCCCTAATGCAGGCTCGGCAGCGTTTCATGAACGACCTCTTGAGTTCGGAGGCATATTGTCGCTCACCAATTTGTCGGCTAGCTTCTGCGACGCGACTACGCAGCTCTTCCACTTTTTTGGGCTCCTCGTTCACTGGATTTGAACCCTCTAGACTATTTTTATTGGGATTGTTTAAAAGAAAGAGTGTACGGCAAACCTATTGCCTTTTTGGAAGCTAGCCGACAAATTGGTGAGCGACAATACTGCCCTCCTAAGCAAATAAGCACTATCTCAAAATCAATAACCAAAGCAGTTTTTGTTCTCTTCTCTTAGTAATACGGTTGATATTGCTACAGGAATTTTATCTGACTTATTGCGTATTAGCTAAGGAGGGCAGAATATGCCTCCGAACTTAAGAGGTCGTTCATGAAACGCTCCCGAGCCTGCAATAGGGCAGGCGGCAAGCAATTCGAACACTTGCTTTAAATTTAAGAAAATGTATGTTATTACCTTTTATCGTGGTGTCGTTGTATTTCACATTAATGTTAACTGTCTTTTAAAACATTTAGAACCAGCTAACCTGATTTTAAACGGAAGCAAAAGTCGTTTATTAACTTCGCTAGTTTGATAAAATTCAGTCTTTGTTGGACAAACTTAATAATAACTTCGCTGCTGTAATCAATAAACTATTGTTATATCATTTTAGAATCTCCATTAACCAGGCCAATTTTTAGGAAAGCAGCACTACAAGTCTTCGTACTTTTTTTTTACACCGTGCGATATTAAACTTGCCGCAAGTTAAACTCAGATTCCTAAACTTTAAATTTGATTTGAAAAATTAAAAAATCTGCTATACTTTTATTTATTCCGTTGATAGGGTCTTATAGCAAATTTAAACAGCTATCTTTCACAGTAAACGAAACTGAAAAACTCTAATAAATGTGGCCGCGGCATCGAAAATGGTGAACCAGGGCACCGCATTTCCAAAATTTTGAAAAGTTGAGATATCTCGTTTTTTGGTGCCACTTTTACCAAACATAATTTATCATATTTTGACCACTCCTGAGCTGAGCTATCCAGCCCTGTAAGGTAGTCCACTATTTACCGGACACCCTGTATATCAGATAACTATCAATGCATATTATTTTTACTATAAAAATCAAAATATTCTTGAAATATAACATGAATTTAAATTTGTAATTAACTACCTATTTTTTTATGAATCTTATACCCTTGTGTTAAGGTTAAAAAATCAATATGAAGCTAATAAAATACTAACGAAATTAGGTGATTCCCCGAAACTTGAGCGCGGTAACGGAAACTGAAGTGTTATTTTTTACTCTAGCGTTGCCTTAGTAACTATCTGAGAGAAAAATAAACTGTTTTTTTAAATAAATATCCATTGATATATATCATGAGATTTATCGGCGGATATATATCGGCGAACCCTATAATAAAGAAAAAGTTAAGCTCATTTAATTCCGTTATAGCATAATTAACCGAACATGTATCACGGACTTAAGCTGATTACCACGCTTTTGCATAAGTTGGCAAGCCTGACAAAACTTGTTGTATTTCATAGAATATCCGTCAGAACAAGGACTCTTGTGGCTATAATATGAATGAACAACTAACGTGTTCTATTAAAAATTAAAAGAATATTTATGTGCAAATAATGGTTTTATTCATTCAAAAACTGTTCTATCACGTAATTAGCCGAGTTTACCCTACTGTTGTGTCCAAGACACATAAATTTCATAATTCAAAGTGATTTCAAGTCAAATTATATCACACTCTCCGTAGATAATAATAAATATTATAAAATTGCATTTGTCGCAAACACTTAATTGAATAACTTTGAAACACACGCATTGAAATCGTTCGAGCGGCGGTGATAAACCGACGGACATACAGGCAAGGACTAAAACATAGCACCCATTCTTTTCTAATAAAGCAGGACTGTAGTAAAGGCAACCTCGACTTGGTACGCAATAAAAGATCAGTTGAGATAACCAAATAAAGGAATACCTCAAGGCAATCATACAAGTTTTACCTGGAATCAAACACTAACTGTTGTAGTGCAAATACGACAACTTATCTACGAGTATGACGGCATCTAAAACTTGAACGAGCGGCTTGGGTTATTCCTGTTAGGCCCACGGATTGCCGGCTAAATAAATCGATGAAAGGGTACCAAAACTTTGCTGCCGAACGTGGAAGGGTGCGAGCAGCAATAAAATTTATGAGTTTGCTTGGGAACACAATATTAAACCCATCCGCCTAAAACTCGTACAAGTAATGACGGTGCATGAGGCATGGATATACCAGCAGTTATAGTTAGAGATAAAGAGGCATAGCGGGTGACTAAGAGAAAAATTGAACTTGTCGATTTTGGGCGTATTTTATAGCGTGTCAGTAACCAAACAGGCGACCTTAACAAAGCGATTTCACACGGGCAGCGGTTTACTAGCGGGTCGTCGTAAAGCCGGCAAGGGGCAGCCCGCGCTGACGCCGCCGCACGCACGCTTATTTACGGCCTCCTAAACCCAAGTACGTACTACGTTACGTTGCGATTAAGCACTGTCTAGCCCTCCGAGTATTACATGATCGCTGTACAAATAATAAGCTATGAAGGCCCAGAAGGCCTCGTCTATACTTTCGGCGCCCTCGACCGTATCGGCAACCTCACTGTTCCACTTTGTCTGGCGCTTGTTAAAATAAATGGCAATCAATACCGATTCAATTTAGAAAATACAACTTTGATACCTAAATTCAACGGAGGATTCAATTATTTAGCTGTGTGAGGTAGATATGAACCCCTTAGAAAGTACGATGGTAAAATAAAATACCTTTCTTGTCCTTGACTCTTATTAGAAAGTAAAAGGTGCTGTTTGTTGCTACAAGTAGGCAATGCAATTTGGACGTTACCTTAAAATCGAGGTGCGGAAGACACAATAGTACAACAAAAGGCACTAACACTAATTACAACTGACATTATTCCAAAATCGTTTATAGTAAGGGACAAAACATGTGTTATTATAAAACCTAATCTTAAAAGAAATGAGGCAGGACTTACCTATTTTCCCTTTCTTGCGTACTTTTCTATTGTGATAACAAGAACGTGACTTTATTATCAAACAAGCAACGAAATGGGAAAATAAATTTCGCAATTGAAGAAATTGGGAACACTTTCTTTCCCCAGACCAGCAATTTGCTAACCTTTAACACATTACTTTCAACAGTAGACCCCGTTTTCGTGAACCGAATTTTGTTCTAGGACCTTCATTTTGAAATTAAATCTTGGATAAAATGGCGTCGTCATCGTCAATCATCAAATCACATTTGAGACATGACATTTCGTTTCGAATGTTACATCTGATATCTATTGATTTCTGGCAGCCGGCGAGTTCTGACAATAACATGTTTGTTTATACTTTCTAACTTCGGATTATATTTTAACACACTTATAGGTATTAGTTTCACTTGCAACTATCTAAATAAAATCTTAGGAGTCGATTTTAACCTGACGTCTTATTGCCTAACGCATTCGCAATCGCTTTCATTTTGACACCCTGAAGGTGAGTTTTCATACGAAATGTAACAGTTCCACTTTGAAGCCGATTGCGACGCTGTTTCTAAAATTTTGCATACCATCTTATGTAATGCCGATAGCAATACAATAATATGGTACCATTGAGCTGGTACAACGATGGAGACGGAAGGTAGCCACAGGAACTCCTCACTGGCTAACAGTAGGTCCGCCGAGTTTGGACTCTTTCGCTTGGCTGATCTTTTAATAGCAAGTTAGTCATCAGTGGTACAGTGAACGTCAAAAGTAAGTAATCAAAATCAACATTTCAAAACATGTTCTAGCATGATGCCCCAGATATAACAGATACCCAAGTGCAATTTTCAACTGAATATTTATTTAATTAGTCAAAATAAAATGGTCATAAACGATGTCATAACTGTATCTCTTTACTGGAAATTTCAATAAAGATTTTTTACCTAAGAATCAAGTGTCAAAACAGAGAACTTCAAAATTGAAATCTCCAAATTAAAACTAAACTTGGCAATTTTAAAAGGATTTATTTTAAATGTTGCAAAAAAAAACGAAGTAGATACCTAATAGGAACTTATTTCAACACTTGACGGAAATGAGAGGTGTTATAGTTGTTTCGCGTGTTTGCCCTGACGAATATAACCGACATTAACCGAACGTCTGACTTGTATTCCGAAGTGATCTTGAGAGGTCATAACGTTTCAAAAATTCACATTCACTTACATATTATGATAGTTTGGTAGTATTACTGACCAATGCTATTTTAGATAACCAGTTTAATTTGAAACACTTGGTAATGACTTTAACTGTTGGAATGGCATGTCACTTATGTTATGATGCATTACGAGTTAATTTACTTTTCCTACTCCTGTACTTTTATCTGTCATTTATATAGTCACGAACACTAATATAAGAATATAGATAATATGTCCGCAGAACATGCCGTAGAAAAGTCTATCTAGTCTATTCCCCTTAACAGCACTTGTGCTTTTTTGAGCCAAAAGGATATGCCTAGCTGCCAAAGCTTACACCTAGGTTAATTTGACCAATCAAAATACTTCACCAAATTAAACCACCAATCACAATACACATTGACTGTCAATCGGAACGTTAGGTTCTTTTTGGTATGTAAACTCTTTTACTAATTTAACTCTTTAAAAAAAAACATTTTATTTGGTATCAACCAACCAGAACGCAGCTATATTAAAATCGACCAATCAGGTAAAAGAATTCATTTCTCAAATCATTAGGTGTTTTTTTGTCCCTATTTCACAAGTTAAATCGATAGTGCAACTTTTTTTAAAAATATGAAACCTGGCAAGTGCACATCAATTTAAAAACAAAGTTAACCATAGACACATAGGTATTTTGTTGTTTTCGAATGTTTCCCGCTCGTTTGTTGTTCTGTGCTTCGTTCGTTCGTATTCTAACCTAGGTATATTAATAAAATTTTGTTAATTTAATTTTGCATTTTATTTGAAACCTAGTCGTAGAAAAAGTATTGTATGCAACGGTGTATAACTAAGTCAAAAAATACTCGTGGCGTCTTGCTTTACGATGTTCGCCTGCGGCTCACATCGTAACCACACCACTCGTCTTTTTTGACCTCTCTTATACAACTGTTGCATAAACTACTATATCCTAAACTACAATAATCAGTGACATCTAACTTAATTTATTGTATACCTACATATAATGTTTTGAGACCCTATTTCATCAGATTTTTTGCCGTTGACTAAAGTTTGAAGTAGGTATATTCCACACTCCACAGCAATAAAACGTGTCATAAAACTTGTATTTTTAGAGTTATCTTGCTAAAAATTAAACGCTATTAATAAAAGTTAAGGTACAACAGAGTGAAATCTAATCTAGTTCCTCATTATGAGTATTTGCGACCCTATAAAGACCATCTGCGCCATAAATACTTGGTCACTAAAACAAGCCATAATATAATAACAAGCACGGGATGGGAATCAAGTTAAGTTGCATTGACGGGAGGCCGGTAGTCGGTACAGTCGGTAGGCCGCCCGGCCGGGCCGTCTGCCGCAGACCTTACGTAACAGCCGCCCCCGCCCGCGCGGCCCGACGCTTCCGAGACAACCCGGTCTCCCGGACGTATATTTTCCCACTGATGTAGCACCAAATTCGTACGTCAGTGAATTACAAATGAGCAGTGCAGCTACCGTAACCACGAAGCGGTGTTTTGCACGTGATAGTTGTCTGGTAAATTGGCAAGAATACGAAACTGTAACAGGGTATCTGAATACTGAACACCGGTAAACGAAAACCAAAGCATTTCAGATTTAAAAGTTCTGTGTAACTTTTTTTTACAGTGTCTATTTATACTTTCTCATCCAGTCACCTGTAAAAAGATCGGTCATGGATCAGCGCTCAATAATATGAGACGAGCTCAATTGTCAAGGGGCAGCAAGGCGTGTCAGATACTTTGGATAGCTTTCCAAGTGTCGATGCAACTGCTCACGATTTATTTATATACAAGATACTACATAAAGCAGCTATCTGAAGGTCTATGTATGTATGAGCAAAAGTATGTTCCTTATACACACAGTATAGTAGACATATTCTTAAGACTTAACAAAAGCCATATTTCTGGGCCCCATTGGCAGTATAACCGTAAAGCAGCGCTCTTATGAAATTGCCCCTGACAACGAATCGGGCCCTTTATCACCTGTCTGCTACAAACGCGCTTCCCTTACGCGTCTTAGTACCCGACCTGAATAATGGAATCTTACAGTAGAAAGATGTAGGTTTATGGAGAGAATAAATTCATTCTTGATATGCAGAGATATTGCAAATGCAATATGAAATTCCAACATATGACGAATTTGGAACTGAGTTTTTAAAGAAAGTTTATCTATAATATACTGTTTAACAAGACGTCATGCGTCACTTCATAAATTTACAACGATGATGACGAAGTAGGCTTTTGAAACTTGCGCATCGCTGTAAAGTGGCCAATTACGGTATTTACGTGTAGGTATAACATGACTCAATGTTGTTTCTTTGTTTATTCAAATATTTTACACAAAATATAAAAACTCAGTGCCGCAGTTGACATAGACGATGCAATATTTATAGGAAACATTTAAGCATTAAAATATGTATTTCTTTACCCACACCGTTTTATTTACTTAAAAATAAGTGAGTATATAATATTTTATAGTTAGCGATATTATTTACAGAGCAAACTTAGCCAGTCCTATAATATCGTTTAATTTTTGATCTTGATGAAGATTTCAACTTCTATGCATTCACATTACATTATAGCAAATTCCGTTACCGTCTGTAATTTAGGCGATAGACTAACGTGATTAAGACACTTTGTACTATCACAATGCTGCCACGAAGATATATGTTCCACCCCGTGACTCTAAACATTAATTTGCCTTGTGTGTGTTAAATTAGGGAGAGCAACTAACACCGTTTTACATTAAAGCGGGCTGCTCAGTTTGTGATTCATGATGATTAGTTGTGATCGGCAGTTGATTTATTATCCATACGACTATAGTACACCAAAAATAATTAATAATTTGTTCAATAAGTGCTAGTAAAATGTAAACTCCACGACTTACAGAAATAATGTTTTTTTATGGTAGCGTTGCAGTTGTTTATAGATCGAGGTGATTCCTGACCATCAATTGACCTACTTGCCTGTTGACCCTTGTCATAATAAAAGGCAGGCATTTTTGTACTTTCAAACAATTAAGACCGCTATTTTTCTTAGTACGATCAACAACCAGCTAGCTGAGAAAAGACAAAGAGCCGCCACTGGAAACCACTTCGAAACTTTCAGTAACAAAGCGAATCTGTGAGAGCCGAGAGCCTACTCCGCTTTATCCTCGGTAGCGAAAAGACGCTGTTAGTGAATTCTGTAATTAATACGAATCCTTAAACACTGGCCGTACAATATCAACGGGTAACTTAATTTTAAGTTAATTAACTATTATATAATATCGTGGTACTCGTAAGGTGCACGATAATTTGATGGATTTTCTGGTATTTTACAAAGATGTCGTCCACACTACGCGGAATGTCAATAAACAACACTTGACGGGTAAACAACGTTTTAATGCTTGCTATGATCGATTCGTGCGTAGATACGAAGATAGTTCTGATACGCTGTGAATTTATTGCCTTCCAAGTAAGTTATCGGAGTGTTATCTATCACCTTATCCTAAACAATGGTGATGTTTTTAATAATATAAGCAAACCAACAATATACAGGTAACGGGCAGCATCTCGAAATATTCGTACAAGGTATGCAGCAGTTTTACGTAAATAATTGTATACTTACAATTAAATGCAATAGGATTCACATATGTCTATCCCTGAAGTAGATTTTTTAAACAAATAATTGGCTTTGGCGGACGATTTAATGGTATACTCGTATGTTTACGCACCAAAACTGTTTATCAGAAGTCAAAACACTATTTCACTATCACTTCGAATTAGGGACTGCAAATTCAATACCGGTATGTAAATTGTCATAGTATTACCGGTATCAAATGAAAACCTAAGTTTTAACAAAAAGTTTTTTTTGTCATTAACGCAATAATCATTATTTTGTAATGTTAAAAATAATACCTCGTTTTTAACCGGTAAAGTCAAAATACTGGACCAGGTAAAGGTCCCCGCTAAATGACAAATCATTTAACGAGTAATGCTTGAAATCTAGTTTCATATTTACGACGTGCCATTAATATCAATGTACACGGCAGATGAGAAACATCAGCCGATGCGTTCCGGAACTGGGTCTCGCCGGATATCGACATATTCGACACCCGCCATCCCCATCCCATAGAGTTCTGACTAATAGTTTTCACAACGTACCTACGAATCACTGATAAATACGTGTTTAATGAATGTGTTCAGTTCAGTGGCTGAAATGTTAATGTTTCAGCAGAAAGCTGAAATAAAAGTAGGAAAAGGGCAAGAAATCAAAACAAGCAAAGCAAAGTCGAAGAGAAAACCTCCCAGACTTAATTGTTTTGAAAACTTATATTTGTTGACCAAGAGCTTGAAAAGCCTAGTGGGATAATAGAAATGACGAACTAGGTTAACAGGATGCAGCAACGGTATCTTGCTTGTTATTTTATTCAGAACTCTGTCAAGCCGTCTCTTTTCTTAATTAAAATCAACTCGAACACAACCAAATTCAAGTGATCTCTGTTTAATTTATTGTAGGCGATGCAATTGAGCCTGCCAGAGTAACGCCAAATTTTGCCTTACTGGGTCAAACGGAAAGTTGTTCCGTTCTGTATACTGCAACCACAATAGACGGACACCTTGCAACTATATTCATGGAAGTGTATTTCCATTTTTTGCGCGTGCAAACAACCGTTACCACCACCACCGTTACCACTGTTATGGGTCAACCTGATGACGGAGAACAAATAACACAAACAACAATTTACAAGTAAAACTATAATTACTAAGGGAATAAAGGCTTGCAGTACTGTTAGGCGATGGGCTTGCCACCTGTCACTAATACACTGGGAAACATCTTAGCCTACTTGTGCAAAATGTGGTTACAGAATTATCAAGAAGTTTTAAGAATTGTTGGTAATTCTTTAGCTCTGCCTACCCCACTCTGGGAATGAAGGCGTGAGTTTATGTATGTATGTATGTATGTAACTATAATTAATAATGAATATATTAGTACTTAAGCCTACTTATCTAACTCTTAACTAATGTTGAGCAGGAGGGTTTAAATGTTTACGGACCCCTGCCAATCCCAAGTGCCACCGGCTAGCAGCAACTCGCTTATTGTTCTTACAATAATCAACTATAAATATCTGTATTTCGAAGGGCGTATCCAAAGGCTAGAACAAAGAACCCTATCGTGACTAAGTGTAAATTAATGTTACATAAATAAAGCTAGTAGTTTTTGAAGATGTAAGATATGACCATGACCCAATTTGGTAAATAACAAATCCCATAGTTTCGAAGCGACCACAAGCATCCAGCTGAGTGGAGACTTGATTTGGACTCTTGCCAGGACATTAACACAGATACGAATGAATACATAGGTAGAGCACAGGGCATGTCATGCACGTTGTCGCATATATTTATTCTCTAATTATTACGTTTTAAGGTCTTACAAGTTGTGAAATGCAACACTTATGGTTCTATTGGCTATTGAGGTCCACGTCCACACTACTTTGGGCACCACAAATCTAAAGCCCTAGTGATTTAGCAGCGAAGTTTTTATTTGTTTCAATACGCAATCTTTTTTATAATTGATTTATTTCATCCGATACGAGTAAGGCAGTAGTTTGTAAAGGAACTCTATCTAATATTGCTATTGCAGAAGAGTTTTTGCAGCGTAATGAAACGAATGGTGTTTTAACAAGATTTTCCTCTGCAAGATTGTACCGTTTTGTTGGAGGTAGGTACATTTATTTTCCATCCCAATAAAATAACTTTAGTTATTGCAATAATGTTCAGTTATTGTATTGTTTTTCTGAAAATAAGAAACGCAAATAATACCGAAAATTAATTTAAAAAAACCGTTACCTTGCCCTGCAATAAAATTGGTTTTGCCTTCTTCATGTCTTTTTGCCTAGCACTGTTTTAGTTGTTGTTTCGCCTTTGGCATATTTAAGTGAATCAATAATACATCTTGCATTATAAATCAGTCTAAAAGTTGCTTGGATCACTATTAAACATACCATTAATATTGCTCGGACATTTTAACACGATATCGTTTTTGTCCGGCTAGCAAACGCGGCACCCATCTTTTGCGAGAAGCTTTTTTATGTAGGTATACGATATAACGCAAGGTATATAAAAAAATGCACTGTTGAAATGTGCGTACCTAGAACGGCCAAACCTGTTGCATAATATCAAAACTTTGTTGGGTGTATAAAGATTGCAGACGAGTGATGAGGTTTCAGCTGCTGATGCTGTAGAGGAGTACTTCGCAGGCCTTTAGGAAAGTCAATTTATGGCGTGGATGACCCAAGTGCGTGGAGCTTGATCTGTATTTATACTATACAAAATAAAATCAATTTTGTCACGTTAGTCTGAGTATTCTTTACTAAACTGATACTTATGATCTCGCACTTGCAGCTCAACCAGCCTTAACTAATTCCGTTATTTTGAAATCGTAGCAAGGTACTGATTCCATAATTTATTATTTAATAAAAAAAACTAAATTTAGATTTATTTGATAGGTACACAGCTAATTCGGCAGCCGCAGCAACGATATGGTATGGTAAATGGAATTGACATTAAACAAATTATTCCATTGTATTTCTATTTTTGAAATTAATACATTCGAAAATTAATGTGAAAGGGTAAAATCAGATTGTTTGCAGTTTTTAAATGAAGGACAACTGTGCCTATAAGATATCCAAAAACCGCACGTCGGACCATGTTCAGTGTAAGGTTCCGACGCCGATACTACAAACAAAAATTATCTCGAAAAACCACAAGTAGGTATGATCGATTTTTTTATTTAAAGTTACTTCGTGCGTACAATAAAAACAAAATATAAAAATCAAGAAACGTGTTTTTGGCGTGTTTGCTCGATCTTAACAATGTTCGTATCTCTTGAACTGAAATGCTATTGCCGCTGTAACAACAATAAAAATAATTTAAAAATTCAAGGGGCCGTTTTTTTTTCATACGGATTAACTAGTTAAACTGCTTTAGGAAAAAATATTGGGAGAGGTAAAGTGCGTCAGTGTTTTCAGTTAGGTGTGTATAAAAGTTTAGGGGTAGAACCTAATAGAAAGAAGCTTACATAAATTCAACTCTAAACCCCCATAAATCCCAGGAAAAGAACACTAACTGGGGAGTAATGCATAGCAACATCGAGAGGTATAAATTGAATATTATAGATTTCGACCGAGGCGCGTCGTTCGCGCTCGTGAACTGAATACGCTTTAACATTCTGCGTAATGTACGCGTAACATTTTTATACAGTTACATTTATAAATTATGTATTGTGCTGTACTCGCTCTGATAACGAGAAGGCTCAAATCATCCTCTAAACTTTAAGGTCATTTCCCTATTTAACAGATAAAAAATCTAATATATGAAAATCTCGTGTCACAGTGTTTATACCAAAACTCCTCCGAAACGGCTTGACCGATTCTTATAAAATTTTATGTGTATATTCAGTAGGTCTGATAATAGGACGTAAAGTATAATTCATAAGGATTGTATTGAAAAAAAGTACACCCGAGCGGCGCCGGTCGCGAACAGCTAGTATATATATATATATATATATATATATATATATATATATATATATAATGTTTAAATAGAAACAAAGGAAAGAAGGGAGCCATTTCAGGATGGGTACGTACGTGTGTGCGTTTCTTACAATCAGATTTGTAATGCATTTAATCGCGAGAAATTATACTTTCGAGCAAAAATACTGATGATTCAATATGCTAAGCTAAGATTACTAATAATTGAAACGGATTAGTTTAAGGCCACTGTAGAACTCAATGAGCGAATCCAGTGACGTCAGAGACGAGCACTTGAACCTATTATCATGTGCCACCTTTTTATTGCCCTTTCTATTGTAAGAATAAAGAAGAATAAAGAATTATTATATTTTATAGTAGTTGATCCTCAAAATCACAATATAAAGTCATTTTGATCATTATACATGGATACTAGCGAAAATTCCGTGAAATACTCCTGTTCAAGTAGTTTTCCAAAGTAATTTGGAAAAGCTATTCAACTTGTAAATTCCAACCAAGCTCGAGATAAAAACCCCAATCCGAGGACGATCTAACTTCGTCTGAAGTGGCATTGCGTGGTTCAGATAAAAAATCTCCCGATAAAACAAGATAGGACGATTCGGGGCTACAGTGATGACTGATGAATATTTTCCATTCAAATCCACCTTTTAGATTTACATATTTTAATACCTATTGACCTTAAAGTCTATTAAGGTCAATAGGTATTAAATATATATGTTTTTTTGCGACCTTTGTTCGTTGGTATTCGCTTTTGGTAATTGCTGGATGTTATCAACTAGTCGATTGAATGTTTGTTTGTATGTTAAGTTAATGTATGTGCCTATTTGATAATTTTCGCAAGATAATATTAACAGCGCTAAGCAAACTTTCAGAAGAAACGATTACAATTATAAATAATGATAGAATTTAATGAGTTTTCCTCTGTCTGCCCTCTCTCGCCTCGTAATCTCGGTACTTATCCCGGGTAATACAAGATTTATATAAAAATAGCAGACAACACAGACATAAACATTTTGTTGACTGTGGCACTTTAGCCCCGCATATAATATCGCGTACTCGACCTTAGTTTTAATTGTGCTTGGACCAAGATAGGGACACTTTAGCTGTACTTGATATACGTAATTTGTAATGCAATTAACCTTAATTTCACCCGAATGCGGCGATGCCAAAAAAAGAGGGTAAGGCTTTATTTACACCTATCCGCAATAAGATGCATTGATGGTACAGTGGAGTTCATAAATGTGTAATACTTTCGCAGTACCGTGTCAATCACTGGTGTTGTATCGCTGTGAAAATTCACATAATTATGGCAGTTTGAACATGACATTAAGTAGACCAGATACTAAAGTGTACACATATTTATGAACCGGACTGCACCTAACAAGCATCAAATATTTAAGGTGAGGAAAGTCCTTAGGCTATTTTGTTGTTTTAGAATACACGACGAGTGTCGAATCACTATAGGTACTACAATTAATAGTTAGAAGGAGCTATAAGTAATTGATTTAATCCTAAAGTTTTACATAGCATTTCATTAAATTATAACATTTATAACCATTCATTCATTCTTCATGGTATTGTTTTTCTTTTTCTTTTGTACAATAAAGTGTTAACATACATCCAGTACAGACCACACTAACGATCCTTCGAGCCGGATCTTTTCGCTACACACTACAGCATAATCAAGCTGTAGGTACCTACACACATAATTAGGAGTATTTAGGAGGTGAGGAACCTAATTAGTATGTGTTTAGCGAGCGATAAGGCCATAAGTCAACAACATCAATGAAAAATGGGTTGTGAACATTGTTTGGTCCATTTGGCATTGGTTAAATATTCGTAACCAATACCAAATGGAAAATGGTGATCAGAAAATGAACACAATATCATTTCTTGTTATTTATACTGTTAGCTACTTACAACCAATAAGTTTTTTTTTGTCTGTCCTTATTTGTTCACGTCTTTATTTAACGTAAAAACCGGGCAAGAGCATGTCTGACCATGCTTAGTGCTGGGTAGGGAATGCAATCTCGCGAGATTGGGGCTCAGGCGAGATCTCGCGAGTTTATGAATTTCAATACCGCGAGATCTCGCCAATTTCGAGATCTCGCGAGATTGGCAGTTTTGTGTGTTTATTTTTGCAAATAATCACAGTATTTGAATAAATTACGTAGAAAAGGTAGTTGTTATTCTGTAGCTCTGCCTAGCCCACTCTGGGATTACAGGCGTGAAAGTATGTATGTATGTATGTAGGTAAAAAAATATTAGAATTATAGGTATTCTGAAATATACATAAATTCTTACGATTTTTTTCAATAAACTTTTATGTAGCAAACTTTGACTTATCTACTAAAATAAGAAATAAGAAAAACCACCAGTCTTCTCTTCTAATATAAAAAAAAGTATTTAAATAATAAAACAGTTATTTTATAACAAAACAACAAGCAAGAAGTCAAAAACTAAAATGAAATGAGTTGACTATTAAACTGAGATATCTTTATCAATTAAAGAAAACTATACTTATTCAGAGATCTATTAGAAACTTGAGATTAATTAACAAAATATATCAATCAAATTAAAGGCTTGTTCACTTCACATCATACGCCATTATTATGAATTATTTTGAAAGTTCCTTAAGAAGCACAAAATGTCCAAAGAATCGTCTGCTAAACAGCTTCTTATTTTGCTGGCCAGATAACCAGCCGCTAAGGAGGCCCTTTCGGATTCAACGCTATTTGGAACCACATATCTCAGGCAGTCGTCCGCGAACTGTAAAAGTTCGCCTTTTGACCCCCTGGACTCGTATTAATTCGCTTCCTTTTTGATTAATGAGTCCAGTGAATTCGTAGTTACTTTTCTGTCTCTAGGTTCCTTGAACGCAGCAGTCAATCCGCTTCTAATTAGACGTTTTTATGCTCGAGTGCAATCTCGTTAAACTCGCGAGATATCGCCCATTTTTCGGCCGAGATCAATCTCGCTAAAAAAGGCCGAGATCTCGCGAAAACGAGATCTCGCGAGAACGAGATTGCATTCCTTAGTGCTGGGTTCCAAAGCCGTTACTCACAAAAACTATCTTATAAAGCAACAAGTATGTATGTACTAATTGTCTATTTATAGTAGTTTATGCAACAGTTGTATAAGAGAGGTCAAAAAAGACGAGTGGTGTGGTTACGATGTGAGCCGCAGGCGAACATCGTAAAGCAAGACGCCACGAGTATTTTTTGACTTAGTTATACACCGTTGCATACAATACTTTTTCTACGACTAGGTTTCAAATAAAATGCAAAATTAAATTAATATAAGTACCTAGGTTAAAATACGAACGAACGAAGCACAGAACAACAAACGAGCGAGAAACATTCGAAAACAACAAAATATGTGTCTATGGTTAACTTTGTTTTTAAATTGATGTGCACTTGCCAGGTTTCATATTTTAAAAAAAAGTTGCACAATCGATTTAACTTGTGAAATAGGGACTAAAAAACACCTAATGATTTGAGAAATGAATTATTTTACCTGATTGGTCGATTTTAATATAGCTGCGTTCTGGTTGGTTGATACCAAATAAAATGTTTTTTTTAAAGAGTTAAATTAGTAAAAGAGTTTACATACCAAAAAGAACCTAACGTTCCGATTGACAGTCAATGTGTATTGTGATTGGTGGTTTAATTTGGTGAAGTATTTTGATTGGTCAAATTAACCTAGGTGTAAGCTTTGGCAGCTAGGCATATCGTTTTGGCTCAAAAAAGCACAAGTGCTGTTAAGGGGAATAGACTAGACAGACTTTTCTACGGAATGTTCTGCGGACATATTATCGATATTCTTATATTAGTGTTCGTGGCTATATAAATGACAGATAAAAGTACAGGAGTAGGAAAAAGTTATTTGGTGCTGTCTTAGGCGATTTTAGTAGATATACACACTTTAGTCGCCTGTATCTCAGGAACCGATGATGTCTACTTAGCCGTGATAAGCAGTAATTAAAATTCGTTATATTCGCTTTTGTTGAAGATATTTTTCAGATTTTTTGTATTTGTAGTTTTGACTGTATGGACACTTGACTCTAACAAAAATAGCGCTTTAAAGCTTAATATTTCATAAACGGAGCTCTTAATCGAGAAATTGTTGTCATTCACCCGCTATTCTTGAAAGACCTATCCAACGACACCACACATTATGGGGAAGACGAGCCCATGTTAAGTGTATGGGAGGTACACTAAAAAAGTACCCTAAAAAGGGGTAACACACTTTACATTAGTAGTATCTATACAGGAATTTATTTGTAAATCCGCAAACGGTCTGTGCGTTGTTACTTAGGAAATCCTAGTGTAGTACCTAGCCTATAGCATTATTATGCCCAAAATGAAGTATTTTTAGTATATATACATACATACATACATACCTTCACGCCTGTAATCCCAGAGTGGGGTAGGCAGAGCTACAGAATTACCTACAACTTTAAAAACTTGTTGATAATTCTGTAACCACATTTTGCACAAATAGGCTAAGATGTTTACCAGAGTATTAATTAGTGACATGTTGCAAGCCCATCGCCTAACAGTACTACAAGCCTTTATTCCCTTAGTCGCCTCTTACGACATCCACGGGATGACATGGAGTGGCACTATTCTAACCCGGCAACCACACGGGATTACGGGATTAGTATATATATGTTTATAAATTTATTATTTTATTTAGTCACTAATATACACTGTTAAACATCTTAGCCTAATTGTGCAAATTTTGGTTACAGAGTTATCAACAAGTTTTTAGAGTTGTTTGTTGGTAATTCTGTAGCTCTGCCTACCCTTCTCTGGGAATGAAGGCGTGAAGGTATGTATGTATGTATAAATTTATTTATATAAATTATAAAAAGTTTCAACCATTTCGTTCTCGTTAGTTTTTTGTAGCGTTTTGTTTGTCTGTTTGTTACGAATAAATGTTGTTTTTCTTATTTTCTTTCTTTTTTCAAAAAACATCAATATCAATTGAACATGCATGGAGTTTGCCGGCATATATTTCGAAATAGAAGTTTAGACGTGTTAGAGGTTTCAAAGTCTGACCTCGGTAACCTTTCCGTTTACGACGGCTTCTATAAAAGCCAATCGTTTGGTTGTGCCTTATCGCGAAATCGCGATCGCTTTATAGGTATGACAAGTAAAACGGTAGGTAGGTATACATTCTTTCAACAAATGCGGTCCCATAGGGTTTCGAAGAAAAAAATGTTTTTTGGTAGGCTTGCGTCATGTCATCTTGAGTTAGCATGTTAACACTGATATTGAAAGCAATTTTTTGTCTCTAACACAGATTACCTCTGAAAACCAACCTAGGAGAGAAGACTCGATAATCGTGACGCTACCTACGTAAAATTTCTTATACATGCTACCGTACCCTACCCGTAATAAATGTAAGAGGGAGGTTAGAAGGTCAGTATTTCATCAGTTCAGTTCGTCAGTCTGGTCAAACTTCGACTGACGCCAGAATGACGGATAGTTAGAACGGTTACACGATCAATCCAAAATTGATATCAGAGTGATAAACGTTCGCGAGTCACCGTTTAGAGGGAGGTCCGGAACACGAGTCCGTCAGTCGTGAGTTAGACAATCATTCTCTGGTCATTCTGACCAAAACTGATGGACTGACTGATGAAATACAGAGTGTTTAACCTCCCTTTTAGGTATAACCGTATTCATGAGAAATCAGTATGATAGGTATCAGACCAACGTATCAGACGGGCGTCACAGGGAGCATCCTAGACTACAGATCGAGTTACACATAGTTTCAAGAACTTGGTTGTTAAAGGAATAGGAATTCAGAGAATCTGGCATTGAAACCGTTGAGAACATGACCTCACCACACACCGTAACAATGACGTCATATCTCCTGCCTTCATTAACAAACGCCGGTAGCAGGTACCGCGAAGATTGCGAACTCTTTGATGATGCAAGCGCCGTCAGATGATAACCACGTCAACATACCCGGTTAATGTATACCACCAATCTACTTTAGCAATAGCCGTTAATTAAGCTCTCGTATTTAGAAGAAATGATCACTCTGATCAGTATCAAAGTTTCATATTAAACTGTTATATACATTTTTTTAAACAAATTGATGTATTACCTAATACATAGGTTGAAATGGAATGGAAATAATATGGAGTTAAGGTTGAAACTTCTTTAAATTGTTTATACAATGGGTTACACATTTAAAAACTATGATCCTGAAGGTTAAATGGATAGAAGGATATCTCATAGAAGAAGAAGGTCACACAAACACAATGCTCGATCAATGTTCCAGCATACCAAGTCATTGTTTAAGCTGTCTTAACAGTATTTTTAAACTCCTTTTCAATTTAGTTTGTTTAAGTTAAATCTTTAATTAAATGTTTTGTTTGTTTACAAATACTAAAACTGATACTAACACCATTCTGACTTCAAAGTAGGTACCAAAAGTGATTTTCCTTAAAATAACCAATTTCTTATGTTCCTTAAGACTTATGTTAGGGAAATATGAGATTAAAAAAATATATTTTAAATGCAGTTAGGTATTACAAGAATTATTAGATTTTCCAGGCTAAAAAGTATAAGCCTATCTGTTAATCCAGGGCATAAGCTATTTCCATTCCAAATTTCATCCAAATCTTAAGCCCCTGATTTGGCTTTTCTATATTGAGAAGCAGACAAACTCTACTAATGACCTTAACTTAATTGGTTTTAATCCAATTATATATACTTGTACTAAGAGCAACTATCACCAAAATCAATTTATTTTCAGTCTCAAGCATAGTTTATGTGCCAAAAACATATGAAACTATCAGATTTTGGCTGACAATTACCAACAAGTGGCACAGGATGGAGGAGGCCTATGTCCAAAAATGGACAGCCCAATAGAAATTAAATTTTAAAGAAACAACAATATTTATAATTTATACTGAATACTTAAATTTGATATATTCATAATACTATTTCATTAAACATTATGTTATTTAAATAAAACTGTTTTATAAAATAACTGTAAAAAAATCTATTAGAAATAAATGGCGTTATCATTATTTCAGACATTTATTGAATTTTCTGTAAATTAGGTTTTTTACAATAAGTATTCAAATATAATAGTAAAATAACAATAGTAATAAATAGGAAACATAAACATTATATAAAGCCTCACCTACAAGTGCCACCGGCAGCAGGGCAGGGCTCAAGCTACCAGAGGTTAGGGCTGCAGAGAGAGGAACCTCCTCACAATTTATTATTATTTTAGATATTTATTTAATTTTCTGTAAATTAGATTTTTTACGACAAGTATTCAAATATAAAAGTAAAATAACAATACTAACACAAAAAATAAACATAATAAAAAACCTATATCAGATTTATACATGGATCAATGTACAATAATCCCTGTAGCAATCGTATTTTGCTATATGAGTCACTTACTAAGTATGCTCAGAAGTATGGGTTATAAGGAGGTTATTAGTCATTTTAAAAACCAAACATTGTCACGACTTTTATATCAATGTAGTATGGAAAGGCATTGATAACACTAGACAGGATTATCAACTTAAATCAGTTTAAAGTTAGATGTAACCCAGCCTAAGTAAAGTAGGTATATACATGTCTAACATTCATATTTAAATACTCATTTACCGAACAAAAATCTATTAACTCACTTCATACCATTAAACCACCCATTTTTTTGCTTTGTTGTAAGGTCAACTGGTAGAAAAATTTAAGCCATTAATTTAACTTTCCATATTTCAACACGAAGAAAAGATATCTATCACTGTATTTTTTTTTATCGAAATTAATATAAAACAGGGAACCATGAACTCTTAACTAATGAACTGTTTCAAAAATTATCAATTTACTTCTAATCTGATTCTTGACCGATATGCCCTGATTTCACCAACCTAATTTTTTTCAATGTACAAGTCCTTACAAGTTCTCAAGTTCGTAAAACTTCTAGGGTTACCCAACTTATGTTACTATAACGACCCTATTCACTAAATTAGGTAAGTGGAAAGATTTGTCCCGGATTTAACTCTGCACTTATTGTACAATGTTATAAGGTAGGTACCCTAATATTGCTATCATTATAAATCTTTGGGGTGGGGCGAATTAAGGTAAAGAATCCAATTGGAATTTATTAACCGAACCAAAAATAATCTGCTTAAAATATGAAGAAGAAATCGAAGAACTTTTATGCAACAAAAACGTTATCATAACTGCCGTACCCAATGCTATTTCCTTCGCGAATTCATGGCCAATGAGAAAGACCTTTGGTTATATTAGGCACACGAAAAACTTACCGCTTGAAGCGCCGCTAACCTGTCCTTCGTCATCCTGATTGGAAAATCACACACCAAATAAACGTTTTATCTTGTTACACAATCCCATTCACAGATATTTTTCTAAAAACGTCACTAAAATAAAGGAATAAAAGGACACGAACACTACGATCACTTCACTGACTTCACTCAACCCAACCAACAAAAATCGATACGCCACCGCCACCACACACGAACCAAACGAAACTTTATATTATAATGTGGCAATACTACACTTTACTAAATTGCCAGTTTCTGAAAAAATAAATAAGGTCCCTACTTTCAAAATCAGGTCCACCGCTTTAGTTCGAGAGTCACTCTACTACTCGACCGATTCAACAAAACCATCAACTCCTTTTTTTAAAGTTTTTACCGACGTATCTCTTATCTAAGAAATTTAGCTTACGAGAAAATTATTAGCCTCACGCTCTTTTCGTCTTGGATAGAGCGGGGTCTGGAAATATCTTGGGAGTATGTAAGCTGTGTGTGCCTTCCTATAGGAGATAACGTTATGGCTTGGCAAAAAATGTTTGACGTGATAGGAAGAACTACAATATTTTCAGTGGAAACCACTATATTCAGCGGTAGTAACATACATATATAACCTCTATGGTATTAAATTTAGGTCAAAATTGGGTCATGTTGCCAATTTCACGCTGAACAGTGGTCTAATTTTTTCCAAGCTAATTTTAAGGAACAACTGGATTCGCCTTTTAGTATTCGTTATTTTAAGTAAAATTAATAATTGAGGTGAAATTAATAATACGTGTTGTTTGATCGCAATGACAAGTCTAACTGTATAAATGTATTTTATCTTTATCTTTTTATGGCACCTTAAAATAAATATCTAAAGAAGATTTTTTATTTTATTTAGGCCTGTTAGTATATTTCGGACTATAATAATTTACCTTAGTTGCAGATGGCGCTATAGAAGAGGATATGAAGTTACTTTTTGTCAAAAAATTATTCTTTATTAAAACAAAATAGGTATTACCTTAACAGAGTTAAATCATTTACTTGAAAATTTAAGTTTATATTTTTTAACTTAAAAAATACTTTCTACTTGGGGTCAGCTTGTTGATTAATTTTTTTTCTTATTACTAAAAAGACATCAACTTGACAACATTTGTCATTGCGCCTGCCGTTGTCAAAGCTGTCTTCCGTTGAGTTCAGTGACGCCATTGTGAGCCGTAACGACTTTTACCAGTGTCAAGTTAAATCCCTGTTTTCTTAGTCAATCTTGGTAAATTGTGCTTTTAATTTATTTCTTCGTATTGTGTTAGTATTAAGCTTTGTGTCTTGATATTTATTTATTGCCTTTGACATGTAGTTTGTGTGTTATTTGTTCGAATGTTCGGTACCTTTAAGCTAAATTCCTATGAGGACAGTTGAGCGCCATTTGATGGAAAACTTGAAACAAATTGAACTTACAAGGAGTTACCGGTTTATAACTTCTAGTTGACTCTACGTAATTAATCTTTGCATTTGTTTATACATAACATGTAGTCTAAAAACAGAACAGAGATTAATAAATAGTGGTGCAACCAATAGGCAAGCCATTGTGAACTCATCGTGTTTTTTTTACATCGCACTCATGTAACGTTGTACTGTTTTCAGGCAAAAATACATTAAATTATCAAAAATGGCTGATGAAATGCCCACATTTAAATGCGTGCTGGTCGGAGACGGTGGCACTGGCAAAACTACGTTTGTGAAACGACATTTGACTGGAGAGTTCGAGAAACGATACGTCGCTACGCTTGGAGTTGAAGTACATCCCCTCGTGTTTCACACAAACCGTGGACCGATTAGATTCAATGTATGGGACACCGCTGGTCAGGAGAAATTTGGTGGACTGAGAGATGGTTACTATATTCAAGGACAATGCGCCATAATTATGTTTGACGTTACTTCTCGCGTCACTTACAAGAACGTTCCCAACTGGCATAGAGATCTGGTCCGTGTGTGTGAAGGCATCCCTATTGTTTTGTGTGGTAACAAAGTTGACATCAAAGACAGAAAGGTCAAAGCGAAAACTATCGTTTTCCACAGGAAAAAGAACTTGCAGGTGAGATTATTGTTGGTTTTATATCATAATAAATGATAATATCATTCTTAATATAAGTTCCGTGTTGTCTTGTGCAAATTGTGGTTACAGAGCTATCAACAAGTTTTTAGAGTTGTTGGTAATTCTGTAGCTCTGTCCATCCCACTAGGGAATGAAGGCGTGAAGGTATGTATGTATGGAAGTTCCGTGTTTAATCAATGGTGGTAGTCCTAACTACCGAACGTACTAGGCTAAGTTCATACTAAGAAAGTGGCTTCAGTCTGAGATGGAAAGTTTTTATTTTTTTTGGAACTTGAAGTGTTAACTTATTTGTATATTGGTACAACGGATTAATAGACTTAGAGATTTTCCTAGCAGAAATGTGTTGTTAGTGCTCAACACAAAACATCGACAATCCTGTTATCGATAAGTACCACTTCACACGTTGTTTGTAATATGAAAATCACTAGGTCTACTTATTAAAATTATATTATTATACAATTATACTAAATTAAGTACACAGGGTCTTATGAGGTTATATAAAAATTCAGTATTGTAAATCTTATTTCGCTTTCAGTACTATGACATCTCAGCGAAGTCCAACTACAACTTTGAAAAGCCTTTCCTTTGGTTAGCACGCAAATTGATTGGTGATGGAAACCTAGAATTTGTTGCTATGCCTGCGTTAGTGCCACCAGAAGTTACTATGGACCCTCAATGGCAGAACCAGATCGAAAAAGATCTTAAGGAGGCTCAAGATACTGCCCTGCCTGATGAAGATGAAGATTTGTAAAATTAAAATAGCTTTTATTCCTCCAGTCAGACAACCAACATGCTCCTTTCTATTTGGCCTTTGTGTTTTGGCTTTAAGGCAGCAATAAAACCTAGTTAAGAACTGAACAATGAAATATCCAGTAATAATTTAAATGATTGGAGCAAACAGCACGGTGTCTATGATATGTGAACCCTTTCACTAACACTGCTTTTGACCTATCAGCCTTTTAAAACTGATGTGTTGGGAAATTGTGGTTAAGAGTAGAATGTCACTAAATTAACTTCATTCCATTAGGTTTCTGCTGATCACAATCACACTTGTAATTGTGAACTATTGTTGAATGTAACACTTGCTTTTATTATGTTAATTTGAAAGCATCAGCTGTCGACCTTAAGTATTCTCTTAATTATTGTTGGGTTTTTACTATGTACATTTAAACTTAAATCTTAAAATAAATGTCTTGATAAGTACATGCCATAAGTATGTAGCAGGCCAATTAATGCATGTGAAATGTTAAGTACTATAAATTATTATTGTAACTTGCATAGGAGTATCTTCAGTGAATTTAATGTAAGCTCCTGAACTAATAAATAATTCTCAGATGCTTATGTTAACTCCTAAGGACTGACAATATTTCACTGTAATATGTGGTGAACTTTTGAAAATAAAGTTTTAAAACCTTGTTTGTTTTTTCTTAATAAACTTATCTTTTATAAGGTGCTAACAAATTAGATACCAATATTTTAAAAGATGGTACCTTACATCAAAACAAGTAACTTTAAATATAAAGTAAGAAAACTTATGTTTTTTTGTTTTCATTTACCGAACAAAACAAAGAAATTAAAATTGTGTCTAATAAATAATCACCTGTGCAATTAACTGACAAGATGTTGTATTTAACACTATCATGTAAACAGTTGTTTGTCATACATATGTGATTATTATTATCTCCAGATTGGCGGGAAAACTGAGGTTACTGACTACCTAGCCTTGTATAAATTTATTTAAGGGTCAAACGCACACAAAAAACAAAAGTTGTCTCTCCTGTGGTCAATAGTTAAAGGTTTGTGTGCATATAAGATATGTTTTTATTTGATCGGGCCAAAGTAGACCTGACGCCGTATATGCGGATATGGGTTCAGCTAGAAAATTAGGCCTTAAAAACGTTAACTTCGGGTATGTCCACAGGAAAGACGCGAACCTAACTCTGCGTATGACCCTTAAAGCAATTTAAAAATCAAATACGAAAGATATAAAACCGTAATTCATATTTAATTTTATTTTTTTTGCCCCCGCGGCGACTTGAACAGCTACTACCGCAGGGATATTATGGCGTTTCCACGTGAAGTGATTTCGCCAGTGTCAAGGTTTATATGAGTACTAGCGACCCGCCCGCGGCTTCGCCCGCGTGGAATGTATTATACATATAAACCTTCCTTAAGAATCACTCTATCTATTAAAAAAAACCGCATCAAAATCAGTTGCGTAGTTTTAAAGATTTAAGCATACATAGGGACAGACAGCGCAAGCGACTTTGTTTTATACTATGTAGTGATAAATCAATATAGCAATAAAACACAATCCAATCTTCTCTAGGAAGATTGGGGGCAACGTTGTACGGTGATTTGTAGGTCAGAGGTCAAGATAGTTTTAACCTCTGCACCACTGCGAGTCCACTTGAAACGAGAAGAAAGATGCCAGATACACGAAATAAGTCCAAGTCTTCAATCACTGTGCGACACAAAGGCATAAAAAGTACATATCACTATCAGAAAAGAACTTTGAACACCTAATTACCCAAAAATTAAAGTCTAAAACAAATTACACGTCCGCCATCTATTAACGTTGCAAATGGCCCCCATATTTAATTTACATTTTTTTTTTTTTTTTTTTGCCCCCGCGGCGACTTGAACAGCTACTACCGCAGGGATATGGCTTCCACGTGAAGTGATTTCGCCAGTGTCAAGGTTTATATGATTATAAATCAATATAGCAATAAAACACAATCCAATCTTCTCTAGGAAGATTGGGGGCAACGTTGTACGGTGATTTGTAGGTCAGAGGTCAAGATAGTTTTAACCTCTGCACCACTGCGAGTCCACTTGAAACGAGAAGAAAGATGCCAGATACACGAAATAAGTCCAAGTCTTCAATCACTGTGCGACACAAAGGCATAAAAAGTACAAATCACTATCAGAAAAGAACTTTTAACACCTAATTACCCAAAAATTAAAGTCTAAAACAAATTACACGTCCGCCATCTTGTAAGGGGGCGGGGGTGGGTCCAAATCAACGTTAGTTTGCGACCGGTCGCCAGATGATATGGGTCCGTCCCTATGTCAATCTACTTGTCCGGTAGTTGGTTTGGCTAACGGCCGAGGGTGGAGCTCACAGTTGCTATGATACCCCAGGCAAGACTGGTTGTGTTCCTTCCCGAGGTTGCTGCCTGTCAACTACTCGGTTTCCCTCGGATTAAACGAGTAGAACAGAAACAACAGTCGCACTCCTGACCGTCCTGTTTTCACCCCTCCACGCCTCCTAAATTTCCTATCCAATCAGCTGCAAGCGATGTTGTGGCATGTCGCAGCGGGCCTCCTATCCAATAGGAAAGGATGGGGGGCGGTAAAATGCCACCCGCGTGTTTGTGCCGTGCGCGGGGACCCGTACGGGTGGAGAACGAGATCCTGGTAGGCTGAGTTTGAAGAGGGTCGGAGTAGTTACCCTCGGATAACAACACGCCACTTTGGCTCGGGATTCATCTCACACGGGAGGTTCTGGCCCAGCCAGTCAGAATCAATCGGCTGTCGCGTCTACAGTATTCTGGCCGCGGGCGAGCGTTCTGGGGTGATGAGGTCAGTAGCCGGCGGAGTACGGCCCCGAGTCGCTGTAGTGGTGACGGAGGGCTTGACATCGTGCGGGCTCACTTGACAGCTCACCCCGGAGCGCTATATCGGACTCGTATCCCTGATGGGTCAAACCATCCCCAGTAGGAGGGCTCCGAGGAGGGTGGGGAGCGAGTCGGATGAATATTTTAGATGTACAAGCATGGAGCATAAAACTAACAATAAAAAAGATGAAAGTAAGGGAGTGGAAAAGGCAGAAGTGGGAGGGAAGCCGAGCACCAACAAGATGGTGCAAGGGGGACCCCTGCAGATGCCAGAGCGTAAGGGAGCGGAAGGGGCAGAAGCAGGAGGGATGCCAAGCACCAACAAGAAGGTGCAAGGGGGACCCCTGCAGATGCCGTGGAGTGACTTAGTGAACCTGTCCTTGGACGACGAGGAGCGTCTGCTGAACCCACCATCAACTTCGGAGGAGGGAACCGCCACGGCGGCAACCCCGACGGAGGGAGGCGAGTTTAGTAGACCACTTACCAAGGCAGGGAAAAAGAAGGCCAGACAGGCTAGGAGGAACCAGCATAGGTTAGCGATGGCGGCGGGAGAAAACCCTTGCCACATTCAGGCGGAGGGGAGGCCCCCACCGCCAGGGAGGGCGCCGAAGTTGAAGCGGCAAACAACTGACCCGGACGAAGGACCCTCGACACGGCCTCCAGCGAAGAGACCAAACCGCGGTGACTCGCTCGCGAGCACCCGTGCGACCGCAAGGGAAACACGGGAGCTCGCAGTGGCGATCTGCCGCGTGGACGGTGTACCGCTGGATGAGTCGCTAGGGACCGAAGTCCGGAGAATTGTTAGCCGTTTCATTACGGAGGCGATTAAGGAGCAGGGAGTTCGAGGGAGGCAACTTCAGTTCGCCATGTCGGGATTGGTGTCAGAGGGATTTTTCCTTGTGACACCATCCACGGCAGAGGCGAGGGAGTGGCTTCTTGAGAAGGACCTGGGGGAGCCTCAGGGGCATAGGCTGCAGGCCCGGATGTTGAGCAACACCCGGGTCAATGTATGGATCCCAGGCCCGCCGGAGGAGCTCCTGGAGGATCCGCTCCTCTACCTGAGAGCCCAAAACTGGGACAGGGAGGGGGAGCTGAAACTCCAGGAGTGGACGCAGATGGGGCGGGAGAACCTGGCCACGGGTATCCGGGTATGCTACTCGGTGCCCAAGAGCGTAGAGGATGCGTGGGGTGCGGAGGCCAGCCAATGGCTGTTTTTCCAAGCCACACGCATCAGGGCGCGCTTGGTCAGGGCTCAGCCTCAGAGAAAAGATGTGGAGGCAGAGACCCCGGGTGGGAGGGGGAGCTGTAGCTGCAAGTGCAGCTGTGGCGACCCAGCGCTGCAACCCGGAAACCAGGCAGAGGCAGCCCCGGTCGATGACCATCCAACACGGATGGAAACCGAGGGGGGCTCCTCAGCCTAGGGAAACGGGGGGCAGCTACACTACACACAAACACAACCAGCAATGGACAACACAGACAAACAACCAGCACTACACAACAACACACACAACACAAACTACAAAAAAATAAGAATATGTCAAGTAAACCTTCAGCATTGTAAGGACGCAATGTCGGAACTATGTCAATACATAGTAAGGGAAAAGATTGATATAGTCCTGATGCAAGAACCATATGTATGGAAAAACCAGGTCACAGGCCTGGGAAGCCTGGGGGGTGACCTACACTTCGAAAGAAATGGTGAGTTACCCCCTAGGGCATGCATTTATGTTAGTAGAGACTTAAGAAATATGGGATGCCTTGTGACCATATGTTTCAGAGACCTAGTCGTGGTAGAAATCAACCTCGTGACAAGGAGCGGAGAGAGAATCAAAGCAGCGATGGCAACATGCTACATCCCAGGTGAAAGCAACGCGCCAACTAGAGAATTGGAGGAAACGATTATAAGATATAAAGGTAAGAAAACACCCATTCTTGTAGGCTGCGATGCAAACTCACATCATGAGGTGTGGGGGAGCACCGACACCAACAAGAAGGGGGAAGCACTACTAGAATTTATTGTAAGTAATGACCTGGACATACATAACACAGGGACAACCCCAACCTTTGTAACCAGGGCTAGAGAGGAGGTATTGGATATAACAATTACCTCAGGGGGGATAGGCAAACATGTAAGGGACTGGAGGGTGGACCGGGAGGACAGTATGTCGGACCACAGAAGACTACTGTACGGCCTGGACTACTACACGGAAAGAACGAAAATAAGAAACCCTAGGAAAACGGATTGGGAGCAATATAACGACATACTGAGTAAATGGACACCGAGCCATAGAAGACCAGAAACGAGTGAGGAACTGGACAGAGCTGCAGAAGATCTGAACAAGGCCATATCAAAAGCCTACCTATCGGCGTGTCCGGAAAAAACGAGCAACGGAGACAAAGGACAGCCGTGGTGGAATAAAGAGATACAGAAACTGAGGAAGAGATCTCGTAAAGCGCTAAGATCAGCTCTGAAAAGGAACAATGATCAGTGCTGGCACGAGTACAGAAGCATTAGGAACAAATATACTAATACTAGAGAAAAACTGAGAGCACAGGGATGGAAAACATTCACGGGAGAGATACAACGCTACACAGAGGCAGCGAGATTAGTAAGGGTACTGTCGAACGAGAGAACCTGCCAACTGGGTAGCCTGATAGTAGGATCGACCGAACTGACGGACCCCAAAGAAGTACTGCAGCACATGGTAAAAATACACTTTCCCGATTGCAGGGAGGACAACTTACATGAGGCTCCAGTAGAAAATAATAACGAGATAAGGGAAGCAGGGGAAACGATGAACCTCAAGATAAGTGATGAAGTGGGGGAATGGGCTATAAACTCCTTCGCCCCCTACAAAGCGGCAGGACCAGATGGAGTGATACCCGCACTACTACAAAAGGGGTTGAAATACATCTGGAACCATCTGAAAGAAATTTATGAAAGAAGTCTGGTGCTAGGCCACATCCCGAAAATCTGGAGCGAGGTAAAGGTAATATTTCTACCTAAACCAGGCAAGAAAAACTACAAGGACGCTAAATCCTTCAGAAGCATAAGCCTCTCATCATTCGTTTTGAAGGCATTGGAGAAAATCATAGATACACAGATAAGAACAAGCATGCAAGGTGGTAGACTACCCTTACACGGGCATCAACACGCCTACATGGAAGGTAAATCAACAGAGACAGCTCTGCACAACCTGACTACAAGGATAGAAAGAGCATTAGAAGACAATGAGTTGGCACTGGGATGCTTCTTCGACGTAGAGGGAGCATTCGACAGAGCTACTTTTGGTGCAATAAAGAAATGTATACGGAGGGATGACATAGACCCCGCAGTTAGGAGATGGATAATGGCCATGTTAAAAGGGAGAGCGATCACAGCACAACTGGGGGGAGACTCAATAAGGATAAAGACGAGCCGTGGATTCCCACAAGGAGGCTGTCTGTCACCACTCCTATGGTGTCTCCTACTAGACTCGCTCATAAGAGAAACTAACACAAGAGGTATACACATGCAAGCGTATTCGGATGACGGGGTACTCTTAGTGAGGGGAAAAGTCCTCAGTGTATTGAGAGAAGTCATGACAAGAGGGATAAAACAGGTACTAAATTGGTGTCAGAACAGGGGACTAGACCTGAACCCGACAAAGACGAAAATAGTACTCTTCACCAACAAAAGAAAGTTGCCCGTCCTAACACCAATAAAAATAAAAGGTGAAGAGATAGAAACACTCAAGGAAATAAAATACCTTGGAGTAGTACTAGACAGCAAACTGCTATACAAGACACATGTAAATGAGCAATGCAGAAGAGCCACTATAGCCCTGTGGCAATGCAGGAAAGCCATAGGAAGGAGATGGGGACTAAGACCAAGGATAACGCAATGGATTTACAGAGCGGTGGTCCTACCCAGACTCCTATATGGAGCCATCGTGTGGTGGCACAGAGCAAAGATAAAAGATATAGACAAAGAACTAACAAAGGTTCAAAGACTAGCATGTCTGATGACAACCGGGGCAATGAGAACAGCACCTACACAAGCCCTGGAGATCATGCTAGGATTGAACCCGGTGCACATAGAGGTGGAGAAGAGAGCCACAGAACAGTGGTATAGAATAAAAGCGAGCAGGGAGTGGATAGGGTCCGAGATGGACAAAAGACACGCAAGCATACAGAAAGAGTCAATGTCAAACATGGATATGCTCATGGTAAACAATGACCTAATCAAGAAAAGGAAGAGGTTCGACAAGAAATACAGAATCCACATAGGAGAGAGAGACAGCTGGGAGAGAGAAATACCAGAACCCAAAGTGACATGCTTCACAGACGGCTCATGGAAATCCTCAACCAAAAGAGCGGGAGCGGGCATATATAGCCAAGAATCAGATGAGCACACGACGATACCACTAGGGGGCTCCACCAGTGTGTTTCAGGCAGAAGTCTTTGCCATCATGAAGTGTGCCCTGAGCCTCAAAGAAAAAAGCAATGTAACGGGAAGTCACGTTATAATATACTCAGATAGCCAAGCGGCACTCAAAGCACTAGAAAATCCGGTGATCAAATCATCTCTAGTGCAAGAGTGTAGGAATGAACTGAACACTCTAGGCACCACATCCCATGTAACACTGGCGTGGGTGCCAGGACACAGTGGAGCAGTAGGAAACGAGAAGGCAGACGAACTAGCCAGAGCAGGTGCGGACCAACAATACCTAGGCCCGGAACCGGTATTACCGATATCGGAGATGGTAACCAAAGGAGTTATCGCCAGAAGAATGGAAAAGAAAACAAATGAGGCATGGGGGATGACGCAAGGGTGCAGACAATCCAAACTCATGATAGGAAGGGTTAATAAAAACAGAACAAGGTACCTTCTAAACCTGGGTAAGTATAACCTAAGCATACTAACAGGAATTCTGACTGGACACTGTCCGCTCAACAGACATCTGACGGTAATAGGTATTAAACAGAACCCTCAATGCCCACACTGTGGCAAAGAGGAAACTAGTCAACACGTCCTAGCCGAGTGTGTCATGTACTCGTCACTGAGATACCACACATTCGGAGAGGACGTTTTGTCCACAGAAGATCTCAAAAGCATCAACCTACGGGACGCACTGTTGTTCTGTAGGAAGACAGGAAGATGGGATCGATGCTGGATGGGAGCGCCGCCGGGCCAGTAACCTGAGGCACGACTGAGGGGAATAGGGCAGAATGAACGGCAGACCGAATCGACTGCCCGCCTGCTTCGGCTGGGCGTCCCCACTTATCATCATCATCATCATCACCATCATCTTTCTTCTCGTTTCAAGTGGACTCGCAGTGGTGCAGAGGTTAAAACTATCTTGACCTCTGACCTACAAATCACCGTACAACGTTGCCCCCAATCTTCCTAGAGAAGATTGGATTGTGTTTTATACTCATATAAACCTTGACACTGGCGAAATCACTTCACGTGGAAGCCATATCCCTGCGGTAGTAGCTGTTCAAGTCGCCGCGGGGGCAAAAAAAAAAAAAAAAAGTGATTGTTAAGAGGTTCTATAAGATATTCAGAGGTCTTAATCAGTGACTATTAATTATTTAATTAACAGGGTGTTTTACGTAACAAAGTTGTTTTCCAAAAATGATATATATATCCCGTCTAAACATTCTAAACTGCACAGGCGGCCAACAAGGAAGTAGGTTGGTATAGAAAACCATAGCATTCCAAACCCAGAAGTATGGTTGCCCGTTGCTGTATGCGTAGTCGTTTATTGACGCTGTAAACGTAATCATTACATAGGATATAGCTGGTCCAATAATATACTTCACCCATTGATTTAAACAACTAGATAGGGTCGTCCGAACAAAAATGTCACATATCATCGGTCTAGATGTGACACCGCGTAATCCACGCTACCCAACTAACATAGCTGGGCATTAATCCGTTAATCGTTAATTAACGAAGTTACCATTTTGATTAACGGATTAACTTTTAAGTTAACTTTTTAAAATGTTAACGGACACGTTAACTTCCGTTAATATGCAGAAGTCCGTTAATCGTTAATCCAATGCCTACTATTTACCGAACGGCACCGCGGCGCGGCAAGAAAAAACGAGTCAGGTTCAGACAAGTATGAAACGACAAGTGCCGGGCGGCGCGTAGCAGCGAGTGTGTAGTGTGAGAAACGATGATGACAAGGAAGACTTTTTCAATTCTGTCACTCAGTCTATAGAAAAACCAAAGAGCTCCAACTCTTTAAAGAGTAAAGCGCAGTCTCGTTAAAATGTGGCTGGACATGAAATCAAAAGACTCGTTCAAAGATGCTGCATTCCTCGGGGAACAGATATTCATAAATCTTTTCATTAAATACAATACTGCTATACCTTCAAGCGCTGCAATTAAACGTCTGTTTTCCACGGGTAAAGACATTTTAACTCCAAAACGAGCCTCGCTTTCAGACGACAACTTCAACATGTTAATGTTCATGAAAGGGAATATACACCTTATGCCCTTTTGTATTTTGTTTTGTTCATATCCTGTTAACTTCCAGAACCTAAACCAACAGGTTTTATAAGTTCACTAACGCAACGATATAAAAATGCATTTTTTTTACACATATTAACGGATTAACGATTAACGTTAACTTGCGTTAATTCTTCCGAAATGTAACGCTTTAACGTTTAACGAAGCTAACTTTTTTTGTAGCGGATTAACGATTAACGAAGTTAACTATTTGATTAACGGTGCCCAGCTATGCCAACTAACAAGTGCCATGTTTTAGTATAGTATGTGTATGTTTTTCTTAATGGTGTGTAACATAATCATACCAAATTCGGCGCTTGCATTATTTTTAACCGTTCCTACGATACATCTTAAATAAAAATATGTTGAAATTAAACGTTTAATCATTATTATTTTATAATTTCACTATTTTTTACTTTTTTGTTTAAATCCGCCTTAATAATACATATTCTAAAAAAACCCGCTGTCTATTACAGTTCATAAGATACCTACAGCTGTTTCAAGTTAGGACAGATGGACAGCGTAGGCATATTATTAAGGTCCCTTCGGATACGGAACCCTAAGAAGGCAAAATCTGCATTTAGGGATACGTAGTAACTAACAGAGAAACAAACCCAGCCGTTGACCTTTTTTATGTAATTTCTAGATTTTGTATCAGGGCATTGCTATTTTTCCTTGTAACGCATTTTTTTAATGCTTAAAAATTTAAAAATATACTTCTTGTTAAAACCTTTAATAGACCAATCAGAAAAATCTATTAAAGTTTATAACAAGAAGTATGTTTTTAAAATTTTAAGCATAAAAAAATGCGTTACCAGATGGACTAATTTAACGCTGCGTTAACAATTTTTTTATTGACTACAAGGAAAAATAGAAATGCCCATCAGCTATTCCAATCATAATCGTTGCTTAGCACTTTACGCTATCCAATAAAGTAATAAAACGATGTGAGCTGGATGAGAGCTGCCGCAGATCGTGCTCGGTGGCGTGCAATGGGAGAGGCCTACATCAAGCAGTGGAGTAGTATAGGCTGATAATGATGAACTTTTTTTAACGGACGCGCTCTTACCTCAGCACTCGTACCTTAAGAAGCTTCATTATGCACCAGTTACATAAATAAGTATTTGCAGCAGTCAATGATGATTCTGGTATAATCAATCTTGGAATTAAGAGTTAAGTGTCCATTATTGGTGACTGTTAGCTTAAGTGTCCAACATTGGTTCTATCACCCTAGTATGTTCTGGATTTGGTGTGACCACATGGATAGTTCGTTCGTTCAAATAGTTTGCATGCTTTGATGTGCCGCCACAATTGCTACAGCCGAGTTCATACATATGTGTACACTTTTAGAACCTTGTCTATTTAATGTCATGTATAAACTGCTGTGTATGAATTGTCACAGCTATTAAAGTAACAAGGTACTAAAGTGTACACTAAGTATCTGCCGCGACGGGCACAAAGCGATGTCGGCGACTTCAAAGGGTTGCAATGCCCACTATTTTAACGAACGAACTATAGCGCCTGCGCAAACCGGGGAACGGTTGGGCAGAGGATTATTGCTATTTAAATTTCAATAAGGTTTAAATTGCAATGCTCTGTCCGACCTCGGAGAATTGCAGCCACGTACCTACATTGCAGCGGAACCTTCATCGGTCTTAAGAGGGTTGTGAAGCTGAATTTAATAGTCTAAACAAAATGCGGTAACATTTCTCTCCCCTTATTTAAGTCACATACTTATATTATGAAAAATTAGGTCTCACGTCTTCCTTTCCAAGAAAGAAACAAATACAAAAGTAAAGTAAAACAGAAACGTACAAACCTAGTTTTCATAACGACTATAACATATTCTAAAATTGTGGGAGGGGTGCGAAACGTTATCGTCCGGAGCTAAAATCGTATAGAAAAAAAATTACCGCTACACGAACGCGTCGGTTCACAACCCTCTTAAAAGTAGTTAAACTAACCAATCGTTAAAAATCGTAACTAATGGTTAAATCTCAAGGAAACGTATCAATTTTTCTATTCCTTTTTCGTCCGACTACTTGAGTTAACTACTGATCAAACAACGGACCCTAAGAGCAGAGCCGCTGCGTGGCAGAAGCGTATCACTCCCAGTGCGTGTGCGGCTTTTTTTGCGGCTTAATATATTTGCTAATAATTTCCATCCAACCGCACATTTAAACCCGTACTTGTTAAAATCAGGGACCAGCCCGCTACCCCATTCAAGGTGTTTCGAATGGATTTTTATAAAGATTTATTTAGAAAACTCGTGTCGCTTGAAAGCCGTTCGATTGCTTTTTATTCAAGCGCTGTTAATAAGGGTTACCCGTTTCCGGTTCCGTTTCGTATAAGTCTTGTCCGATTTTGCTTTTATAAAGCGCTACATTTTGAGTGATACCATACCAATATCCCTTTAACTTGAAAAAGCCGTTCGATTGGCTACCCTTATATTTGGTTATGCAATAAGAGAGGGATATCAATTTACTGCTCACGATCTGAGCTTTAGCTCTTTAGGTTTCCTAAGGTTAGGCTAACTAAGTCATATATTTCTTCCAAAGCGGTTATTCTTTTAGTGGGTTATACTTCGAGAGGCGAGTCTTTTAAAGCCTTTTATCGAGGAATGGGAATGGGTGGCTGGGTTCCTGGTTGAAATAGTACATTTATGTAATTGGTACATAATGAAGCTTGTTAAGGTACGAGTGCTGAGGTTACAGCGCGAGCTTGCCAGCGCTCTAATTAAAAGCACGAGTACATTAAGAGCTAATTATGTACCGTTGCATGCATAACTTTTTCTACGAGCTTAAAATTATAATGACAAAAATAAACAATCGTTAACTCGAATTTTCTGCAAACAAATTACTTGTCAGCAAAGTCATTTTCATTATTCCGATTGGCGTTAATAGTTATAGTTAGGGAGGCGAATAGGGGAATTTTCGGTAATACTCGAGCGTGGCAGTTTAAGATATGAGAGATACCTTAGACCTAATAGAACAACCTAGTAAAGTATTTAGCTCTATATGTAGTGACGCGCGCCTAGGATAGACGATCAGATTAGTAAAAAAAAATCGAGTCTGAAATACTCGAGCGCGTCAGATATTGATATTGGGGGTTGATTTTAGTGTTTTAAGACTAAATTTAACTAATCTGACGATAAGTCCTTGACGCCGCCGAGTTATAGGGTCGCGAACTTGTAAAAAAAAAACGTTAATCCGGCATTCTCGAGCGCGTTTTTTTTTTTTTTTGAAGAATATAATCTAAACCTTACTAAAAATACTAAATCTGCCGGTTTCCGCATGACCGGAAGTGTGGAGGAGCCATTTCGTCTTCCGAAAAACGCGTTGCGGCATATAAGTCGCGAACGATACATTTTACAAAAAAAAAGTTTAAATAAACAAAAAAGGTAATGTATCTATCGCTTTATTGTCATTCTTAAATTCCCCGTTTTATCAAGGAGAAAGAAAGGAAAAAAGAAACCAAAAAACCTTTTTCGGTCAGATTAAGAGAACCCACCAACATTTTTGTCAGATTAAGAAAATATGCTTTCAGGATACCGAGATAAACCTCCCCTATGAAAATCTGACGCGCTCGAGTATTTCAAAAAAACTTTTTATTTTTACATTTTCAAAAATTCATCGTAACTTATCGTCACGCAGAAATCTTCAGTTTTTTTAAAGGGAGCTTAATTGGGGCCTACTTAACACCCCTTCCGAAAATCTGACGCGCTCGAGTAAATTTTTTTTTTTGCATTTTTGACTACTTTATATGCCTACCCCCACCACGCAAATCGGCAGATTAGTATACCGTTGGTATCAGAGGCACTTGGGGCATACGTAGTATGAATATCTGACGCGCTCGAGAATGCCCAAGTAACTGTTTTTTTTAACATTTTTGAAAAACCGTACACGCCAAACCCACCGCTAAAATGGTTTTTACCATACGAGCTTTTCTTTTCGAAATTATTTTATCTTTCGATTTTGATAGGTCTCGACGGCGCCGTTGAATTACGACATTTAGCTACCTCGCCTCCCTAACTATTAGTGAATTTTATTGCTAAATGTTTGTTAAATGTAAATGCAAATTTTAATAGTTACGAAAACAGTTCTGACAATTTAACATAAAAGTTGGAATGCCATTTAGTAACTTTATAAAAAAAAAAATTTAAACACAGTCTCAAAATTTATTTTGTTTTTAATATAAGTCATTTTAATTGGTGTTAAAATATTTTTGAAAGTTTATTACACAAATTAGGATGTGAAGTGTTCACTAAACGCCAAGACTGATTTCCGGAATGACCGTAACCACGGTAATAACAATGCTATAATAGTTGTTATAAAACGGTTATTGCCATGGCAACGCTCATTATAGAATTGTTTCAAGCCTTGGTTACGCAATAGGTGGTATTCTGATACCATTAACGATATCAATATTAGCGGTTTATAGTACGCGAGTAGAAAAAAGCCTATACAAAATAAGGTGGTGTAAGGAATTTATTTACTAATTTTTTTCATTTTTGTAAATGCGTACAATTAAACAACTACTCTAACTTATAATAATAACACTGATTTAATTATTTACTTCTTGGCAGCAGCCTTTTCCCTGGCCTTTTTCCCCTCCATAAGCTTCAACCTGTCATCTTCGGACATATTTTTGTTTATTTTTGTAACAACTCCAGTGCCTAGTGTCATATCTCCCAGACGCAGCGTGAATCGCTGTCCAGGTTCGCATACCATAGGTTTCACGAGACGCAATTGCAACCTGAATAAAAATGATGGATTACATATTTAGCATATTTATACCCTACTGCTTGACTCTTAATTTCACACATACATCGGTTTTAGAATGTCAAAGAATACTAACACATTTCTAAGACGGCAACCGCTTATTTCGAGAAAGGTGCGATAATTACGTGTAGTAGGATGATAGCATGCTGATTTGAATTAGTTAGGAAATCTGTGACCACATAATTAATAATGTTACCCTTTTATTGCGTTAAAGTTTAGTTTCAAAAAAAGGAAACACTTACGTAGCATCTTCACCTGGCATAACCATCTCTTTATTAGGAATGGTCACTTGTGATGCACAGTCCCAAGTCATGGAGAACATTTGCAGTTGGATGAATGATGTGAACGGCTTTGAACGTCCACCTTCTTCTTTGCTCAGGATGTATACAGCTGCTTCAATGTTGTCATAGGCCTTCACCGTGCCAGGTTTGGCCATAACCATGCCGCGTTTTATTTGCTCTCTCTTAATAGATCGCACCAAAGCACCTAACTGGTCACCTGCTTGTGCCTCATCTAGGGTTTTGTGGAACATTTCCACACCAGTTATAGTAGTTTTCATTACTTTACCATGTCCTACAATTTCACAATCAGTACCCTTCTTTAAAATTCCTGAAACGTTAATAAAAGTATATTAAAAAAATAGTTTCAATCATCATTTTGATAATGAACTAACTACTATATAGCTGATATTATTACCTCTATGTAGACGGCCAGTGACAACAGTACCACGTCCGGGGATAGTGTGGACAGACTCTACAGGTAGGAGGAAGGGTTTATCCAGGTCTCGGACGGGCGTAGGAATAAAGGTATCTACTTCTTTAAGTAGTTCATTGATAGCTTCAGCACCGATTTCGGGGCTTTTGCCTTCTAGAGCACAGAGAGCTGATCCTGGAAAAATGATATATGCACTTGTAACAACAGTCCTTACAGTGCGAAATATTTGTTGCATAACAATTCTACATTCATATTGATAGAGACTGATAGTTTAAAACTGCCGCTGTATTATGTTACCCGTGACTCCTGCACTTACTTATTGGTCAGCAAGTGTCAATTTTTTTATCCAAGTTCATACAAATTGATAAATAACTTTAATAGACATGTGAACACATATTCACATGTAGGCGAAACACGTTGTAGGGGTGTTCAGTTTTAAGGGGTAGGCAGAGACAACTTCTTTCCACCTGCTACCATCCTGACAAAACTCTTTCACTTCTTCCATATTCATACATCGAATCTTGCATGCTCGTTGGTTTCGAATACATAAGATTCGCCCCTTTCCCAGTATTACTCCGATTTGATATGAAAAAGTACACATACCGCGCCTCCTTTTAACCCTTTTGCTCTATACATATATCTCTTTCATCAATCTTCTTTCATCCATCCTTTCCAAATTTCTGAACCATCGAAGTATGCTCTTTTCAATCTTAGTCACTTCATCTTCTTACCTTTAATTACTGGAATTTTATCTCCATCATAGCCCATCTCAGTCATAAGTTCTCTGATCTCCATTTCTACGAGTTCAACCATTTCTTGATCAGCTGCATCCACTTTGTTGATGAACACAACCACATGCTGGATGCCAATCTGTTTAGCGAGCAGCAAGTGCTCCCGGGTCTGAGGCATTACACCATCAGTTGCGGCTACTACCAAGATGGCACCATCCATTTGAGCTGTACCTGTGATCATGTTCTGAAAGGATTTTATTGATAGTTAAGGATTTAATTAGATAATTAATTATCAATTACTTAAAGATAATGTGTGCAAACCTTGATGTAATCAGCATGACCAGGGCAGTCTGTGTGTCCATAATGCCTACTTTCAGTTTGATACTCCACATGAGCAACATTAATTGTAATACCTCTGGCTTTCTCTTCAGGGGCATTATCAATGTCCGAGTATCCTTTCTTTTGGGCCAAATTGAGATCAGATAACACTGTAATATACAAAACTTCAAATTATACCAATTCTACCCAAATTGTGGCAAAATCTTTGTGGAACTAGTTTTTTATTATTATGTTGAAAAATAAAACCAATTGTTTACATTTAAAAATTCCCACAGATAGATGATATATAGACTAAGATATAATTAATGAATGATTGCGTGATCCCCGCGTAACTAACAAATTTATGATAGAGCAAAATAAACCTGACTGTCTTATTAAAAAGGTGCATTTTGCTACTTATTTAAAATGTTGCTTATGCGGTTTTGCAGTTTCACCGACAATATCAGAAATAGCTGAACCCTACTCAATTGTTAAAGACATTAATGTAACTAGAGCTTGTCTGGATATTTAGGGCACTATAAATGCTCTAATATAAAATAATAATAATCAATGGTCACAATAAAATCTACTCATTGAAAACCAGCAAGTTAATAAATATACCACTAAACTTGATAAATAAATAACAATACTTTAATACCTTTTGTAATGGCTGCAGTTAAGGTGGTTTTGCCATGATCAACGTGTCCAATGGTGCCCACATTGCAATGGGGCTTGTTTCTCTCAAACACTTGTTTCTCAGCATAGTTTCTTCGTAACACAATGCTCAAGGGACTGAGACCAGGCAATCCAGTACTTCTTAGATGCGAGCAGGGCCCTTGTTTAAGCACTATCTTAAAAGCTGAAAAATAGTATGGAATTCGAGATATGCATTTTAGAACAGAGGCATTTATACTATAAGTAAAATTTACTTGGATTAACAATTATAACTTAACCTATAAACTAACCTTGAATTTATCACATAAAGTAAAATCCAAAAACCTAATTTTAAGATTAATTTCACTTCAAATATCAAAGGGCAAACATTCCAATCAGATGATAAATCTTTTACATAATATTGTAGAACATAACCAATATAATTAGTAAAGGAATTAAAAACCGCAAATAATCATATCACAGACATTAAATAAAAAAAAGGGTACACAAATATGATGTCATTAAAAAGTATTGTACGAACAGCAGAAAGTTACTACTTCTGCTAACTGAATGAGTATTTTTACAGGATCTTACCTGGGTTAACCAAACTTTTGGCTAATGACAGTGTCGCCATTTTATTTATGCACTGTACTCTTTTAGATATGGGCTATGAAATAGATGCCTACAAAAAAAAATATTCACCGACTTTTACTAAGACCGGAACAATAAAGAAAGATTAATTAAATCCAATTTCCAATGAATTTACCCGATAATTTTCCTGACAGTTTTTTTTTTAAAGACGCCATAGACAACACAGAAAGATACGATACGATACCATAGATATGTAGACTCACTTGACTATTATTTTTAAAGTTTCTAATGGTTGACATTCACGGTCAGTCCAATTCAGTCCATCGCATGCTTTGTTAAATTATTTTTATTAATCCCCCGCCGCCAAGAAGAGCCAATCGAAGCGCAAGGGCACTACCTAACTTTTCTCGAAGCGCTTCATCGATTTTATGAACCCTCATAACTTGGGTTTGGATTTTACCTGATAAACGAAATTCTCGGGATATGATGTCAAGAGTAAACTTATTCTTAGTACAGTAAAACGGGGTGAATAGAAATCAAGGGGTGAATAGAAACACAACCTAAAATGAAACATATGTAACTAATTATAAGATTGAAATTATTTCCAATAGACGTAACATTATTGTCCATTTAATACTTGTTCTTATTTGTAACAAGTTATGACTTTTTTTAGGTTGTCTCTATTCACCCCTTGATTTCTATTCACCCCGTTTTACGGTAAGCATCTAAATTTTCAGTTGCATAGCTCTTATACTTTACTTCATGCCAAAAAAGCGCAGGCCGCTTTGTTCTGTCTAATGTGCGTGAATGTGGAGCCTTGTTGCGTTCGCGCGTTCGCAGGCCCTTCGACGCGAGCCTTATATAGCGACAGCATGGCGTTAACAAGCCGCGAACCATGAGCGAACCCGGGATCGCCCTTCAAATTCACACTTTCACATTGATTGAGTGATTGTCGAGTGCGCATCAGGGGCCGTAACATGGCCGTTTATCGCGTGACAAAGTTTGGATAAGACATCCGTCACCTTTTGACACGTAAGTACGACCGTGATGCATGCTTTATCCACATTTGACACGCGATATGGACGCAGCCATACCAGGCCCACAGGACGACCCAATTGGCACTGTTTACAGGCGCTCCATATTCGCGCGCGAATGCGCGAACGCGTGAAAGTATGAATGTGGAGCTGATTCGCATATTTTTCGCGGGTTCGCGCCTTGTTATAAGTTTACATTGTGTCGGTGTTTTGGCCCCGTGGCTTGGCCCGCGTCACGAACGCGCGAAAGCTGCGTAGACATAACAAGACTCCACATTGACGCGTTACTTTACCCCAATACTGTCAAAAAAATATACAATCCTTGTTCTTTTACAAAGACTATTCGTCATCCAACATCTTCATTTCCTCCATTTATTTTTTTGTTTTCAATGTACCTATCCCTAATTATATAGTCGAGCGCGCGAACTACACTGTGAACACAATTGTGAACACTGTGAATGTGGAGCCAAGAAGAGTTTCACGCTCGCGAATGTTAAGAGCTTCAGGTAAACTTCGGGTGCCGAGTCCCTGCCACTCGTCACTCGAGACTAAATCGAGAGAAAGGGATGGAGCTATCGTAACTTTGAACTTCTATTTTCAAAAATAGGGTCTCTCAACACAGATGCATAATTCGCTGTCATAACTATTTATAATCATGTCTAAGTATGTATTAGAAATATATACCTCCACTAGCGGACCCGCCCGACAGACGTTGTCCTGCATGATATATATAAATGATATCTGCCATGCAGGACAACGCCATCTGCCGGGTTTATTTGTGAATCTAAAACATCCTCGAATCCACTTGAACACACACAGAAAAAAAACATTCAAATCGGTTCAGCCGTTTAGGAGGAGTTCACTGTCAACACACGGACAGAAGAATTGTATATATATAAAGATAAGTTAAGTACCTATTTAAAAAAAATGCTAGATAAATTATATTATATAGATTGATACATCGCAGGTAGGTTGCAGAGCAAAATTAGCTCAGAGCAATGTTAAATAATAACATTTATTGATTTAATATTCCGGATTGGTCATTTAAAGTAATTATGCGTTAGTTGAGGGAATATACCCCCAAGGAATTTAAAATATAGGTGTGATCGAAGTTATGTTTAAGGGTTATTTCCCGATTCGCCGGATTTTTGTTTCGTCGATTCTTGTTTCGCCGGATTCTTGAGGGAAGAGTTTTGACTGGCGTATATTGTATATAAGAAATTCCGGCGAAACGGGAATCCGACGAAACAAGAATCCGGCGAATCGGGAACTAACCCGTTTAAGTCCATCCCCGTCATTCATAATTCGAGACGATGTTAAATTTAATCGATGGTACAGTCAACAGCATAAATATAGTGATCTTGAGTGACTTTAACGTTGTGTTTGGAATGTAATACGAAATGGTGAAACGATTTAAAGCGACAGGGTACAGAAATGATCACTTATTTATGCTGTTGACTGTACAAAGTCGAGAAAAAGGGATGGAGCTAAAGTAACTTCGAACTTTGATTTTCAAAGTAGGGACTCAGACACTGAAGTCTCACCAACAGGGTTAAATATTCGAAAATGAAATGCTTTATTTTATTGTACTTATAATGACTATAATATCTAACTTAAAAATACAGTTCAGTCTACAGACTACAGAAGGGCGTTTTCACTAAAAAGTGTACCCAATTAAGGACTGAAATTAAGGAACTTTAACTTTGTCAGTTTTGTGACTAAAATTAGCTATATATTGACAGCCGCAATGTATGGCTAATTTTCGTCACAAAACTGACAAAGTTAAAGTTCCTTAAATTCAGTCCTTAATTGAGTACACTTTTTAGTGAAAACGCCCAGAAATGAATTCCAGAAAGGTACTATTTCCTTCTACTCACGCGTAACATGCGTCATATTAATTACATTATCAATCACACAAATGAATCAATTAAAAATCAAAGTCGTCACTGCTTGGAGTCTCGATACGAACATGGAAGTCTTGTGACATTACGAAGGACTTAGATGGATTTTCTGGGACATACGTTTTGGAAGAATCTGGAACAAATTGTAGACGGATAGTTTTTATTTCCTCACGTAGCGCGATGATCATATTAGAAACCGACGTACTGTGCGATAGGTGTTAGGTGCTTCGGGTTTGTACTTGTCTCTCATATAAGAGCGAGTGGGAGAGTAAAACGAACCTGAAACACCCAAGTGCTCACCTCACAGACTGTATGTTCCTACGTGTCCTCACATAGATTATGTTCGTGTACGTTATAAAAAAATAATATATAAAGTAGGGACACCGAGTGATGGCACTTGACACATCTGACAATAGTGTTGTGAAACACTCCATTTAGTTTAAACTACCCCTACTGTCCCTACTATAGTATTAAGTGTGGGTACTGTGGGTACAAACACATCTGTTGATTATTATGTAGAATTAGATCAGACTGGTTTTTGCAATCCATACTAATCCACACTAACTAATAATGTACAGTCGCCACACGGGATTGTTGAGCCACTTGCCACAGTTCATAATTTAGCCGTGTAGGCAAATCGGGCATACTCGTGTGACATCGTCGTGAACGACTGGTAACGAATGATGACAAGTCTACTCGTATATTCGTGTAACAGAAAGAGAAAAATATGTCTATCTTTGTCATTCGGTATTTCTATCAAATCAACTGTCAAAAATAATCTGACAGAACATCGGTGATTTATTAAATTTATTTATTACTTAGACTCTTAAACAACGTTCGGGTAAAGTCGTGGACTCCGAGTTTTCCCGATGTCGTGTGACCGATTACGTAATAACAGTTGTTGCTAGGCTACTGTTTCTAGACCTGTAATTGGTTGGCTTTGGTCACTCTATTGTTAGGTTGGCAGGCTTGTCTTTGGGTTAGCCAACACCTAAATTGCATGAAAATTTATTTTTTTAAATCAAGTGATTCATAAATGACACACAAACTCGAAATGATAAAGATAGAAATACCTATAAGATAAAGAGAAATGCAAATATTACTAAATGAGTTCAAGGTGTAACCTTTGTGTGTGCCATAGATAACCTTTGGCGTCAATTCTATTTACTTCAGGATAATCCTTCGATCTGTCAGCTTACCTTCAAGGAAAAGTTAATTAAATACTTCATACTTCCGTACGGAAAATATAACTTTAAAAAAAAAATTGACAATGGGATTGTCAATGTAAATTACATGTAAATTGACAATTTTCTTCCGCCTTCCGCGATGCCACCTTCGATTAGCAACGAAACCAGACAACAAATTGTAATTTTGCATTAAGCATACGTGCAATAGCAACAGTTTTAAATGTGCAGCGAAATACTGTCAGTTTGTGGGTGAATAGGTATGCTGAAGAAGGAGCTATAAATGATCACCGTGAAGGCAACCATGGTCTTTCGATACTCTCGGGCCTCGGCTGAGCAACGCGATGAGATGCGACAGAACTACGAAAATAATGGCTTTATATCCACCAATTATTTCGCAGACTGTTTCAATATATATATATATGCTACTAGCTTTACCCACACTAGTTAAGTTTTCTAAACATGCTTGATATTCGAATAATCAATTTAAGTAGACCTTAAAATATAACAATATAGTAGAGGTTTTGGCTCTAGAAATCTCTTGTCATTCCCGACCCATCCGAATGCTGTTGATACGTTGAAGTCAATTGAAATTTGACATAACAAAGATTATAAAATCAATGGCGGGAAATCGGCGATTCATTACGATTTTTACACGTAAACAGCGTTCGGATAAAATCGGGTTTTCCGAGTTTTTCCGAAGTCAAAGTGACAAATCATAAAATAATTTATCGCTACGCTAAACAATTGTCGCTAGGTTACCGTTGCTAGACGTGCAATTGGGTGACTTTGGGTGCGAGTATAACCCGATTTGCATAACACGGCCAATTTACGAACAGTGGCAAGTGGCTCAACAATCCCGTGTGGTGACTGTACAAGTAAATGAAAAGTATTACTGTCTGTCTGTTACGCTTTCACGGCTATACCGCTGAACCGATTTACATGAAATTTGGTATGGAGATAGCTGGAACCCTCTTCTACGCAGACGGTAACAGCACTAACAGCTAGTGACACATACATAAATAATGTAGGTACTTAGGCGGCTTAGGCCCTACTTTAAAAATAGAAGATTGAAGTTACGTTAGTTCCATCCCTTTCCCTCAATTAACGGCGTTACTTACAAACGTGGAGGTGCGTGGAGTAACCGTTGAGTAGCTAAACCATCCTTTGTCCTTATCAGTCAAAATCAAATGTCACAGTGACAGATAAGGACAAATCATGGTTTAGCTACTCCACCACGTTTATGTTTATACCTATGTCAATAGCTGTTATGCTGTTACCCGCGACTCTGTCCGCGTAGAAGTCGTTTATCGCTACTCGCGGTTTAAATAACCCCATGAATCCTTCCTCGAAGTTCTAGCTATCTTCATACCAAATTCAATCAAAATCGGTTCAGCGGTTTCGCCGTGAAAGCGTAACAGACAGACAGAGCTACTTTTGTATTGTATGTGTTTAGTTATAGCCGAATAAATGTTTCTTTCTTTCTTTCTTTCTTTCTTTCTTTCTTTTGCATTTACTTATACATTATTAGGTAGTGTGGATTAACAAAAACCAGTCTGCATCTAATTATACATTTAAGACTGCTGAACTAATAAATTAATCTACAGCACTTACCATTATCCAAACCGTTCATTTCAGAATCCAAATTTAAAGTTTGCGTGCTGCCTATTTCGATGGCCAGCGAGTCCGGCCGTTTGAATGTGTCGGTAGAAATACCATTTGTCGAAGCATTCTTAAAAGCCTTATTAGTGTCTTCAGTGTTGTCAGAGGCTGAGACTTCTTGACTTTCCATAGGACATTTCGGCTTTTTTGAGGAATCGACTATGGTTTGTTCTTTTCTCGTAATGCCACCTTCTTCATTTACATCATTTAGTTCGGTTTGTTTTCCTTTTGGAGTTTCATTGCCACAGCGCCTCGTTTTCTCAGATCGTTTCTTTGCTGCTTCGTCTTTAGCTTTAGTAATTAGACTGCTACGCGTTTTGCTGCTTTTAGGAGTACCAATAATGATAACGTTTTTCTTCTTGTTGCTCGCCCTTAAAGCCAGAACAGATTCGTCTTCGGAATCAGATGAGACTTCAATAGGAAATTCAACATTATATCTCCGTTTCAACTTAGTCTGGTATCTCTCTAGCTCATGTTTTGTTACCTTTTTGGGGCTCATAATAGGGCCTTTATAGGTACTGATAAAGCTGAACTGAGCTAGGCGATCAAGAACGGGCAGTGTCCCAGCTTTGTCAGCTTGCTGCATAGCTTTTTCCAAGCGATTCTTGTATTTCTTGCTGTCCAGAAGGTGTCTGAATGTTGCTTTATTTGAAGAATATGGCTTGAGATTATCTGGGGCTATCCAAGCTCTAGTGACGTCGGTTGCATCAAAGAAAACTACATTGTAGTGGGTCTGAAAAGTAGAACGGTGATTAATTTAAGTAAATATAGGTTAGAACCATCCCGATTGAGCAAGATTTATTTTTAAAGAACCTGGTCCGAATCGGTCCATCCGGTTGTGGGCTACAATGCCACAGACATACGCTAAGATACACAGACACACAATACATACGTTAAACATATAATACCCCTCTTTGTTTTTAGGGGGTTAAAAATTAAATAATGCGGTGAATTAAGTACGTAATACTATAATCAGAATTGGTTAGAACTAAGAGAATTCTCTAACTAGGCGCTAAGCAAGCCTGCCTGCGAGGCCGGACCTTAGCTTTAGGCAAATAATTAGAAAGTAGTTGATATCCGGTCCTTTAGGAGTTTCTGTTATCTATTGCCGCTCGGGTGTTAGGGTAAGTTTTCGATGCGCGTCGCTTATTTAATACGCACGCAACCAAACGCGGCGAGCGGGTGGCCCCGACTAAACCGGCTGGCTCCGGCTTGTTGAGTTTGCTTGTGGTAGCCCGCGGCGCGTACGGCCGACTCACGCACACATGCCAGCCGCGTGACATAACTGTTTGAAGACGAACTAGTTACTTTTTTTATTAACTCCCAATTAAAATTAAAAATAGGGGTGTCTGTACCACAGTAGCTCGTAAACGGGTGAACCGATACGGATGCGACTATTTTTAATTTGAAAGCGGGGTTTCTGGCGGTGGTTCTTAGCCAGGTTTCAAAATCTGTTGGGGAGTTAAATAAATATCAAACTCTGAAAGAAGGGTTCATTAACTTTAGTTTAAACTGACGCATGATGTAAAGTTGACCTTATTTATTTTGTAGGGATACTAGCTGACACAGCAAGCGTTGTTTTGCCATGTATATTATTTTTAGTCTAAAAAACTGTTTGGACCACCCTTAACATTTAGGGGGATGAAAAATAGATGTTGTCCGATTCGCAGACCTAACCGATATACACACAAAATTTCACGAAAATCGGTCGAGCCATTTCGGAGGAGTTTAATTACAAACACCGTGACACGAGAATTTTATATATTAGAGAAGATAAAAACTTAGTGCTGACGAAAAAAATTTTATTATCATATCATATCCTTACAAAATAAAGGGTCCGTTTTCAACAGCAATAAATTGTACATACATTTAAACTTTACTTTAATAAAATTGATTACGAAGTTTTTGATCTATTATCTAAGTTTAAATTGTATGTGTCGTGTGGTGGCCGGGTTAGAATAGTGCCACTCCATGTCTTCCCGTGGATGTCGTAAGAGGCGACTAAGGGAATAAAGGCTTGTAGTAGGTACTGTTAGGCGATGGGCTTGCACCCTGTCACTAATACACTGGGAAACATCTTAGCCTACTTGTGCAAAATGTGGTTACAGAATTATCAAGAAGTTTTAAGACTTGTTGGTAATTCTTTAGCTCTGCCTACCCCACTCTGGGAATGAAGGCGTGAATGTATGTATGTATGTATGTAAATTGTATGTGTAAAACGCAAGCGTCCCTAATTATGTGGCCAACACTCTAACACTGTATCTAATAGTTATCGTGCATAGTTAAAGTTATAGATAGTTACAGGTATATCAGAGAATCCATCGAGCCAGTAGAACTGCTCGGTGTCCGGGCAGTCGTCGACCATGGCGGGCCACCACGGCCAGCCGGGCAGCCGCGCCCACACCAGCGAGCCCGCCGAGTATTCGCTATGGATCAGGTCTTCCTGCTCCGATATACGTAGGGGTGTTTCCGGGACTGTACAGTCTGCCATCGACTTATCTGGAAGTTATTTTTATTTATAAAGTTGATGGTAATTCTGTAGCTCTGCCTACCCCACTCTGGGAATGAAGGCGTGAAGGTATGTAGGTATACTACTCAAAACAAAATAGGCTCTTTTCGGAGAAGGATTATTATAACAAATTTTTACCTGTAAGTTTTGAATTTAGTATCATTCGAAAGCTGCAATGTTCAACTTACAAGTTGTGTTTTTATTTTTTTTGTCAATTGTTTTGGTTTTACCATGCGTGCGGTTTTTTAAATCATTTTTCAAATTTCATACAAAATGAGCAAAAAAATGCAACTTTTTTAAAAACCACACGCACGGTAAAACAAAAATATGAGAGAGAAGATATTTTATACCTGCGGGGATGCAGTTAACAGTCAAATCGTTCCTATTGTTGAAAAATCAAATGGTCTGCCTCATCGATTTTCTTGGTTTCCATAAGAAATCCAAACATGAGTCCCAGAGGCAGACATGTTCGCTTAATAAGCACAACTTTTTTTTACATTTTTGAAGCATTGTCAATAGACAACGCAGCGCCACCATGGTGGCAGACGAGGTCCTTGATGTTTCTTAGGGTATAATTATCAAAGTACGGTCACCAGCAGTGGCAGCAAGCAATATATATGATCCAACATTAGGCTTAAGATAACAGACACGTCTCTGATAATATCGACGATAAAAAATACAAAACCTTTATTTCAGGCAAAGAAGCCCATGTATACCTACATAATATTTTAAAACTGGAAATTAACACAATATTCCGCCAGAATTCCTGTTTTAAAAAGGTTATTACCTAAAAATAATAGGCATATATAATATATAATATACAGTGGTGGACATATAATTAGAAACACTTGCGACGTATTTCACATTATACAAGGCACATTGCCGTAAAACTTTTGTTTTTGGAAATAAAACAACAAAATGCATAGAATACGTTCAACAACTTATAATTAATTAAAAAACAAATAAATATCCGAGTTTACAACTACCATTTAGATATTTAGTTACGTACAAACAACTAAACGACATTTGCAGTACCATCCGTCATGGACAAGTAATTAGAAACACTAAAGAAATGAGGTAAAAATCAAAGTTTTAACGTGTCAACGTCAACAATTTCAAATTATTTATGTAAAATAATGTTTGGTTTACTAAATTTCTTAACAATTAATATTTAGTTGCATAGCCTTTGTTATTAATGACGGCTCTGCAACGACGTGGCATTGATTCAAGTAATTTCATACATTTATCGAGTGGGATCGAGTTCCATGCTTCAACAAAGGCTTCGTAAAGTTCATTTTGACTGGAATTACGTTTAACGGAGACTTTTTTTTTAACGATTTACCACAAATTTTCAATTGGATTTAAATCGGGACTATTTGCAGGCCAGTCTAACATGGTAACACGTTGCTCACTAAGAAAGGATTTAACACTGCGGGCCGTGTTTTGGGTCGTTATCGTGCTGAAAGATCCAGGTCACAGGCAAATGGTCGTCGGTGTAGGGAATCATTGTCTCTTCTAAGATGTTTTTGTATTGAAATTGATCCATTATACCTTCAATCTTACGGACGGGTCCAACTCCGCAACCAGAAAAACATCCCCATACTTTAATATTACCACCGCCGTGTTTGACTATCCTCCTCGTGTATTTATAATCAAAAGCATGGTTTATTGGACGTCTAACGTAGCGTTTGCCGTCTGAATTCACCATATTTATTTTTGTTTCATCCGAGAATAACACTTTTTTCCATTCTCGTACGGTCCAGTTAAGATATTTCTTTGCAAATAATAATCGCTTCTCTCGGTGTTGCTTGGTAAGAAGCGGTACCTTTCGAGAAACCCTCCCGAACAATTTAGCTTCCACTAATCTGCGGCGTACCAGTTTCGAGGAAATGTTCCTTGGGTCATCAGGTGAAAAAACTTCATTTCTAATCTCGTTGGAGCCTTTGAACGGGTCCTATTTAGCTACACGTATTATTTGCGAATCTTCCCGGGGAGATGTTTTCCTTGGACGAGCCTTTCTAACAACACTTTTAGTAGTTCCGTTAGTTTTATAATGAGCAATAGCATTGAAAACTTTCTTCACAGAACATTCTAGATGTTTAGCAATTCTTCTATAAGTCCACTTTCGATCTAAATGTAATTTAACGATTAATTGCCTGGTTGACTCGTCACAACTCTTATTTTTACCCATTTTTAACAATACTTATTATTCACGTAATTTTCCAAATTGACGTTTAATTGCCGCCGAAACAACAGAAAAAGCGTAAAAAGAGGTTTTTTTTTTAGTTTCAAAAATGGAACGAACCATGGATCCTGTTTCTAATTAGTTGTCCAAGCGGCCAGTAATAGAAATTCAACTATCATGATTCTTAAAATCTTTTAATAATTAAAGATAGAACAGATTTACTTTTTTAAATATTTTATGAGTTTTTTAACTCATTGGCTATATTCTGGCATAGTCAATAGTGATTTAATCAATATAATTTTTACTCATAACGATAGTTCATTCTGTGTTTACCTAAGTTTTATGTACTGTTTCTAATTATATGTCCACCACTGTATATAATTGATATTAATACCTAAATCATCTCAAAAAAGCCTAGAGTTGAGGGTTATTCTGATTATGTATCAGAAAGAAGAATTTAATATGGCAAATGATGACATCTTTTAAACACAACTGCACTACTGCTGTTTTGTTTTCGTATTTTCTTTGGTAACTTTGACAATCAAAAACTCGTAAGTCGAATTGAAACTACTAATCGCATTTCATTATTGCATTTCGCATAATATTATTTATTTAAGAGCCTCCTTTGTTTGTTATTGCCTGATACGAACCGCACTGTCTCAAGAATGGATACAGACCGTCTACTGTAAGAATGGCAGCTGGTGGTTTTTAGTGAAGTACCTGCCTAGCAAAAGAGTTGCCCGGCACCTAAGGCCAGGCCTGCGCCGGCTGACATGGGGTTACCTCGTATCACCATAGTCAGAAATAATAGAAGGCTATAATAGCAGGGGTTACCTGGATTCATCGAGCAGTACCACTTGGCAGGAAGATGGTGGTTTTCCACGGCGAGCGGCAGATGGCGCCAGCAGTCGCAGGAGTCGCACTGGACCCACAGGCCGGGCCCGCGCCGGCGTTGCAGCCACGCTAGCCGGAGCCGGTGCGAGAGCCCGGACGCCGGTTGACTGAGGACTTCCTTGTAAGCACTATGGTTAAAGAAAAAATGTGGGTAAAAAGCACATGAAGTAAGATTACTTTTTGTAATATTCTAAGTTATGTCTACTTGGTAAGAAAGAACCGAGGTGGTTTTTAGGGTTCTGTAGACAAACTAGAAACCCTTACAGTTGCCATGTCCGTCCGTCCGCCCGCAGCTTAGCTCAGAGAATCTTAGTTGTAGAAAACTGTTGAATTTACATATTAGTCACGCCGACAGTGGTCATTTAAAATATATTTTTCTTTGTCTTCCCTACCCGTAACGTGGGGTTGTTTTTTTTTCCGTCTACCCTGTGGGGTGTCGTTGCATTGGTCTCTCATAAATATTGCGGGTTTGTGCAATTTTTAGTTTCAGGTTCCCCTTGTGAAATACTATGATTTGAAATGGCAATTTTTTGTTATAGTCAAGTACTCCCCCCCCCCCCCCCCCCCCCCCCTATGTACAGCCAAATCTGTTTTTTTTCTTAAATGAAAGCACATAGGTATAATAACGAGTTTTAAAGGGCGTACTTTTTCGAATCAAATCGGAGAAATACTGGAAAAGGGCCGAATCTTAAGTACCCGAAACCGACGTGCGTGCATGACTCGATGTATGAATGTTGAAGAAGCGAAAGAAGTTTTGTCAAGATCGTAGCAAGTGGAAAGAAGTGGTCTCTGCCTACCCCTCTGGGAAACAGGCGTGATTTAATGTATGTATGTATGTAAAGGAAAACAAACTATCACAACTAAATAGACTTGATAGATTCCTGAGATACAGGTGACTAGTGTTTATACCTACTAAAATAGTCTGTGCTTTCATAGAAGACGGCACCAAATAACTTTAAATATATAATTAAGTAGTTCATACTTGTTGTTTTTGGGATAGTTCGTATTTGTGTGCTTCGGGACTGCACTGAGCATGGTCAGACATGCTCTTGCCCGGTGTTTATTTCTCTCGAGGCACATTTTATACCTGTAGCGATCTAGTGTATGTTATGTTAGACTGCTTCGGCGTAACTTCACACTCTAGGAATTTTATCGAAGTGCAAGTAACGGGATAAATAGGTAGTTAGTAGATCCTCGGAGAATTATATCTACTACCTAAGTATATTTATTGCTGTAAAAATATAGTAGGTAGTGTTATTCCCGAATGAAACATTAAAATTCAGCCCAATCAACTATAGAAGATCTTGTCTAACTTACCTTGGAGCTTTTAACTGAATGAGTAACTGACTAACCTGCCACTTTGAGACGGTTCTGTAGAAACATCATCTGCAAATGTTATTGCAGGCCGTTTTTTTATCTTGTTTGATTCTTCTTGAGAAGACATTGTGCTATCACACTGTAACAACAAAAACACAAACTAATACTGCAATTAATAAAATTGTGGGTACATCGAAACACTATTATTTTTTCAAATGTATTTAATGTGAGTAGAAAGTAAACTTGTAACCACGCCGTGTTAATAAAGTAACAAAGTTTTATAATCTTAATTACCTTAAATAAAAACGATTTTTGAGACATTCTTAAACTGTTAGACATAATTAATTGACAGCCGCAATCTGTCAATATCTACCTATCATAGTGAATTACTTTAAATAGCATAAGTAGAATAATTAACTTGTATTTTTTCATTACCAGCGGTTGGCGGGCTTCTTCATTTGGCTCATGAGCTTCCTCAGTTGGTAATTTTACAGGCTCCATTCTTCTGGCTAGTAACTATAACCCTTTTTCAAATAAAAATAATTGAAAAGAATCAACGGAATAAATTACTAATTAGACATGTAATGCATTCAGTCGGTTGAATATATATTCCCAGAAGAAAGAACTAGATATGTGAAATTGCCGCCAAAACATTTTTTTTAAGCAAGAGAGCTTTATGTAAATTTTGTCAGAGATGGATGACCTGAGTTCTAGGTGTCGTCGTATTGTGTACTAACTTTTTTATGACGGATTTAATAATTATAATTTAACATGAGCAGCTTCCTTGAAATAGTTGTTGGTTAAATATTAAATACATACACTGGTCTTAAATGTTTGATTATCATCTTATGAAAATGAAACCCATTGAACATATTTCTGGGCACGAGTGGATAAAGGAGTTAGTTTAGGTATGTTTTGATAACGTTCCGAATTAAATTGTGACTTAAAGCCGCGTTGACACGATCAGAGCCTGGCTTGGACCGAGTGGACTCGTAGGAGAGTAAGCTTCATAGGAGTGTACTTGGATAGCTATTGATATTAATATAGTGCACTCGGATCATTTTCTTCATTCTTACAATTATTTTTCACCGTCAACTTCTAAAAATGACGCATTTTATTTTATTGTGACTGTAAAAGAGCTAAAACGGTAAAAAGATAAGACATCTTGCAAAACGAGGAGAATTTGGACTCACTCTTCGATTCTATGTTTCTTGCTCTCCATTCTGTTAACTTACTCGTTTACGAGTTGGCTCGGGAAAGCGGCGTTGACACGATCAGAGCCTACTTGGACCGAGTGAACTCGGATACCTACTCGGACGCTACTAGTATTGTGGCAACCCATAATCCAAGTGCACTTGGACGACGGCGTCCGATCTGTGTAGACTCGACTCGGATCGCGTTCTATTATCCCGAGCCAGCTCGTATACGAGTAAGTTAACAAAATGGTGAACAACCAAGTAGAATCAAAGAGCGAGTCCAAATTCTCCTCCTTTTTGCGAGATGCCTTATCTTTGACTCGTCTCAGCTCTTTTATTGACAAGTCTGTCACAATACCGATACTACTTCGCACAAAATCCGTCAATTTTCGAAGTTACTCGTTGTCCTCAGGGTTGGCAACGCATTTGCAGTCTTCTGAATGCGTATGTCTATGGGTCACAGTTTCCACTTACCATCAGGTGGCCTGTGTGCTCGTTTGCCTTCCTATGCAATAAAAAAAAAAAAAAAAAAAGTTGACTGAAAAATAATTGTAGGAATGAAGAAAATGATCCGAGTGAACTAAGGTAATATCAACAGCTATCCTAGTACACGCTTATGAAGCTCACTCCTACGAGTCCACTCGGAACAAGCAAGGCTCTGATCGTGTCTACGCGGCTGAAAGTAGAACGTGGTCCGAGTCTAAGCAGATCGGACGCCGTCGTCCCTCGGATTATGGGTTGCCACAATACGAGTAGCGTTCGAGTCGGTATCCGAGTTCACTCGGTCCAACCAGGCTCTGATCGTGTCAACGCGGCTTAACACCTTTTATGCCGTTTATGAAATACATTTTCGTCGTTACGTTGGGAAAAAAAAACAAAACTAGGCAATCAATCAATCAAGTGAAATACTTTTTTATTGAAGTGATACATATGTCAACAAATTATATTCTTAATATAAGGCTCGTATTAAAATAAAACAATAAGTGTTGTTGTGTGACGTGGAATTTAAATATTCTTGACGGAAGTGCGCACTCATAACACTCGTACGTAGTGTCTTGTCTCTCTTTCTTTACATAGTCGCCATATTAGCGGCGCACAGTGAACCACGGCCTTTTGTATTGTTATCGTCGGTATCGACGAAAGGGAGTAGAGCCTACTCCCTTTTTTTTGTGTTACTACTTTTCTAAATTTCCATTACCTCTTGGTAAAGTGTATTTCTGGAGAGGAATATTTTCAATATTGTTTCGGATTATAACATGGCTTTCTAAAATGTCGACCTTTTACGTAAACTCGTTGTCTCCTCGGGGAGAATCCCGCTCAGCTGTAATTGTGGATGTTGGAAGAATCCAATATGGACAAGAAATCTATAAATCGCTCGTCTCAACTACAATCGAGGGCTTCGGCCGTCGATGGTAAGAAAAATACAGGTAAGTACTAAAAGGTCACATTGTCGAATGTGTGTGAGTGATGGATGACATTTTGTTATTGTTTTCTTATGTCATGTTTTGTCAGGTGACTCGTTTTTTTTTATACAGAATCAACTTACAAACCTTGGCCAAAAGGCAATAAGAAACGCGAAGGCCCTGGGGGCGCTCCTAAGAATGAGCCTAATCGGAAGAATGTACCGACGCAGAGGGGTCGGGGTCAAATTGACAGGAGACCGCGAGCTCGTGGGCCTCCCAACTTCTCTATGGGTGGAGCGGAGATCGCCAGGTATTTACTCGTTACATATTGAATAAGAAACCAGCTTTGCTTTACAATACATTAAAATTTCATTTTATTGTAGGTTAGAAGATGATGAAGACCCAGAAGTAGGGTCTGTGTATGCACCTGGAAGCAAGAAGCAAAACTGGAACCATTTGCTGAACTTTATGTACCCCTCCCGAGGGGGATTAGAGCGAAGGGACCCAGGACCGCGTCGCCAGGGAGTTATCAGGGTACCTGTACACCACAGCCATGACCTCTATCTACGTGCTTAGTGAGTGCTATTTGAGAATAAATAAATCAACTACTTATTTACTCTTTTACTACCAATTTTTACGTCTTGAACCTGTACTTATGCACATTAAGTTTAAGTACTTAAATTCTAAGGTTGGAAACTAGGACAGGTGTTTGCATATATGCTCATAAGGCCCACGTAAAATCTCGATAGTTCAAAAATCAATCTTGTGTCACGTCAAGTTATGTTTAACGTAATTTTGACATGTGTCCTACAAATAGGCTGTTGGGCCTTACGAGGATAAACTTGAGTTTTTTTGGTTTTAGTTGCCAATTTGTGGTGAAAGAAGAAGGCGACTATAAAGCTAACATTCTGGATCCCGATGTGGCCATCAAGTGGGAGCAAATTGAGGAAATTGTAAGTACAATCATTTTTACAATTCAAACGTAAACGCTTTATTGCATAAACAATTACATTAAATGTTATTGGTAGTGTAAATAAGGAGACAACATTTTAAAGTTGTTTATGTCGTCGGTGATACTGCAAACCGCTTAACTAACAAATTTATGATAGAGCAAAATAAACCTTACCATGTTATTAAAAAGGTGCATTATGCTCCTTATTTAAAATTTTAATTACGCAGTTTTGCAGTTTCACCAACCGATTGTGCGACAAATATGTCAGGTCATCATAACGCATTCACAGAATACAATTATTATAATTTATACTAGTCAAGTATTTTCATTTAGTTAATAACCCTAAATGAGACTATAAATTTTATTTATTTTCTAAAATGCTACTTCTACAACTACTGATTTAATTATTTCTAGATTTTATTTTATTGTTTATTTAGATGATCCTATGTATAAATCCAAAAAAGAGTTTTGGTGCTAAAAATGTCTGTGAACCTCTATATTAAACATGTACTATTTGATTATTGGGTAGAGTCAAGTACTCGTCTGCCTCCTATGTTACATAAAAAAAGGCAAGTGTTTACACATTTCAATAATGAACCAATGCACCTTATTCTAATCAAGTGTAATAAGAACTTTGTAACATATAATTATGAGAGGATTCTTTTGATACATATCCTTGCACTTGACTGTATGATATAATTTTTATTCTAACAGTTTAAAGTCTTTCTTTACTACACTTAATACAAAAAAATAAAATAGTAATACATTTTGATTCCAGTTCACTACAATCAACTATCATAATGCCCTTTTACATATTTGACTAAATCTCATTTTGTCGTAGTTCCAAAATGCCTAACTTGCGAAATTGACTTATTTTCAATAAAATAAAATGTCAAATCCAAAATGTAAAGTTGGTTAAATGAACAACAACTTCAAATACCGAATTATTATTAAAGCAGTAGGTGAAAATGCAATAGTTTCATAATTACCAAAATTCAAAAATGCCTTTTGTTGACAGGTCCAAAGATCAAAATGTACACTGTCTCATAATAATTAAAAGTGGTATTTTTAGTGTAACATGTTTATAAATGTAAATAACTATTACATTTAATCAGAGTTGGTTTAGCAAATTATGACTACTATGCTTTTGTAAGGGAACCAACAAAAACTGTCCCTATGAGCGAGTCATATATTTTGAATAAAATTAGTAACAAGACAAAAATTGGGATGCCATTAAAACTGTAAAATAGGGTAAACTGACCTATAATTGGCCACCTACCAATTACTGGCCCCATGAACTTGAAAATAATGTAATAGAGATGATAATTCAACAATCACTAGGTGCCAGTAACTGGTATTTTAGAGACCAGTTACTAGGTGTTTTACCCTACATTACATAATTTTAAATGTTTTCCATAAATACTGAGTTTGAGGTTTAGGTTTTGTATTAAGTAAATTTGAGTTTCAGACGATTTGGGAAATGGTATAATTGAAAATGTATCAAAACACGATAACACAAAACAAGTCATTCCTCATGTGGTTGCCGGTTTAAAATATCATCTTTCCATGTCTTCCCGTGGATTTCGTAAGAGGCGACTGAGGGATTAAAGGCTAGTAGTAACTGTTAGACAATGGGCTTGCTACCTGTCACTAATACACTGGTGAAAATCTTGTCCTAATTGTGCATAATGTGGTTACAGAATTACGAACTTTTAGAGTGTTGGTAATTCTTTAGCTCTGCTTACCCCACTCGGGAATAAAGGCGTGACTTTTTGTATGTATGTATGTATATACGATAAAATCAAGTTGTAGACATTTTGGGAAGTGGTAGAATTGAAAATTTATCAAAACGCGTTAGCCTACATGAATTATAGTCGTATTAAGAATACGGCAATATAAGAAGTAGGCATAAGTCATTTCGAGCTTTAGACATTATGTGAATAATCTGTTTTGGGTTTGCGACATTCTAGGAATGTGGTATTATGATTTGTGGTTGAGGCGCACTGGAATCAAAATGTTGTTCCAAAATCAGTCTTTGATTTTCCACAGGTTGTTAGAAGCACTGGTCGCACAGAGTGCCCTATATGCCTTGGTGTTCCGGTGGCTGGGCGAACAGGTCTCTGCGGGCATGTGTACTGCTGGCCTTGTGTCCTACATTACGCTGCCACTCATGACACACAGCCTCCGCCATGCCCCGTGTGTCACGCAGCTCTACAGGTTAAGGACATGAAGCCTACAAGGATGCTGCAGTGGGAATTCCCATCCGAAGAGGTAAATTAAATGTAATGTATGACAAGAAATGCTTACCAAATTATACAATCTGGTGATAATTAAATCGATATGGTAGATTGAGGTTTGTTGGTTATTGAAGAATGTAGGATAGCTAGGCTAGATAGAATAGCTCAGTGCATGTTTATTGTGACAGACAAGTTAGAAATGGATATCCAAGCCAGTATCAGATAATTTGTGCTTGCCCTCCCGGTTAACGGGGAAATACATCTTATTAAACTTGTAAAGCAAAATAAGAACTTTCTTTTACGATTAAACTGATTAACCTTCAATGAAGATTTCCGGTGTTGAAGTTTAGGAAAAGTTAAACTATTTGTTCAGTCTGCTTTCTTTAATTTTGGAATCCTCCATTTCAGATATCCATGCGTCTAGTGCGTCGGCTGCGAGGCTCGACGGTAGTAGAAGTGGCGCCGCCTCGTGAGTCGGCGCGGGAGATCGTTGCCGATGCCATTCTGCCACTCGACAACATAAACAATGCACCATACGCTAAATTATTTGCCGCTAACAAAAAACAGGTAAATATGTCTCTGGGTTCCCTTAACTTCTTTTTACTATTTGTCAACAGTTCTTAAATTCCTGTTCTACTTAAAGACTAACTCTTTTATTCATAAAAGTGCAATCGCAAATGTGTGCTTCAAATATGATTTATCCTTATCAGTCACCACTGATATTGAACAGAAATATTAAGTTTGACAGAAAGTGACAAAGAATGCTTGAACTGAAATAGGTTTAGTGATGAATAAGGGGTAAGAATTACTACTATACTACCCCTCCCATGAATTGTATTATTGTTATTGTTTTTTAAAGTATTTTCCTGTATATTTTATGCACTTTTCCATGCGTTGAAACCAGCTGTTAAAGCACTTATTTAGGTCTGAAATAGGGGTCGACAAAATGGCTATTTTAAAAGCCTCCACTGCTGCTTTCGGCATCTGAAACCACTGACCACGCAACTTATCGTTAATTTATGGGGATGTGAAAGTCATTGGAGTTTAAGTCAGGGCTGTATGGAGGATGGTCCAGTAATTCGACTTTTTCACCGTCCAGATACCTACTCAGTTGTTTTCCGAGCGGTGTGAGGGCTCGCATTGTCGTGGTGAAGGATGATGAGACGACTAGGGTTTTTTTTCGGAGTTCAGCAAAAATAGTGGTGTACCAATTGGCATTGACCGTTCTACGATCTTTATGGGGAATAGTACCCACGTGACCCGATTTGGAGACAAACGTAGCTAGCATCTTTTTCGCAGTGTTGCGAGAACGAATAACTTTTGTCAACTTTACAATTCGGACCGTATTTCGTTAGTTGGTTATTTCTGAACGCACCACGCTTGCAACACAGGTTTTTTTTATTTTTTTACTGGAACCAGAGTATAGAAGTCTTCTTCAACTTTTGCGATCACAACCACTATGTAAGGATGCTTTAATTTATTTTCACTTCGAAGAGCTCTTGTGTTAACTTGGCCAGGGTTGCCAGTTATCTATAAATTAAAGAACTGCATAATTCATTTCAGGTGCATGATATTTTGGTAAGAGAACGGAAAGAGATTGAAAATCAAATAATGGCTGAAATTGACACAACCGAAATTGTCTTCATGGAGCAAGCTCTGGAAATGCTCAAAGTAAAGGAGGAGTCAATTAATTTACAATGTGATGCTACTAAGATAAAGGAAGAGGTGGTAGACGAAGCTCCTACTGTGTATGAAAAACATGAAATTAATGAAAACAAGATGGATTGGTTTGACGTAACTGAAGAAGGCGGTGCTGCTTGTGTGGATATCGTACAAGAACAAATGCGAAAGCTGGGGGTATCCGATAATCAATCCAGCTTAAACCCAGATGCACCTGAGTTCAATATTAATGACTTAAATGACAATTTACCTGAAGAATTTCCACTTATTGACTATGCAGTAACTACGGATGAAGAGCCTAAAGATGATTCCACCCTTACAGACGCTGACAAACAAAATCAAGCCAAATACTTTTATTTCTATCAAGGTAAGATCAATCAAACTTGGTCTTGTGAAATGACAATTCTTGATATAATTAACCATATTTAATAAATTTAACTTTTTAATTATGCTTTATAGCTAACGACGGGCAGCAAGTGTTCCTGAACAGCCTGAACGTGCGAATGCTAAATGCGTCCTGGGGAGCCCTAGCTGCGGCCCCGCTCGCCATCGTGGGTCGCGTGTTGCATCGCGAAACATTATCTCTCGCTGAACAGGTATTTTATATGAAAATTATTTGGAAAGGTGACTTGCACTATTATAGAGCTTTAGTGCTTTAATTGTGAACAGTGGTGTTGGCGACCGCTGGTTAAGACCCGGTTCGATGGATCAAAACACTATTGGCGATACGCGTCAACAGTTGACTAACCCCGATAGCTCAGAGTTCAAAACAGAAAACGCAACGCGACTCAATTAGGAGAGGAAATAAAATGAAACTAGATAAAACGTTAAATGAATTTAAATTACTAATAAAACAAACAAACACTGTGATATTACATTTACTTAAACACTATAAACTTTAAAACAATATAAACAAAAACGATTTTACTTTAGGGGCAGAGAGACTAACAAACACGCATGCACCGTATACGACGAGTGCAGTACGAAACACTACGAATACTAAGAGCTTGAAACGAGTACTTCCCCCAGTCCTGGTTCGGGGTGAGAGTACTATCACGAAACGAGTATTAATCCGAAACCGAGTATTTCACTGCGAAACCGAGTACGACAATCAAAATATTGGCTCCGTATTTATAGTATTTCATACAGGTTCAAATAGTGCCTTCACGTCCGAGGAGTCCCAAGCCTCTGCACAAATCAAAAGCCTTAGCTCAATAAACTTAATCGGGACGACCAATCAGAGCGCCTGCATTTCCGGGCGCTTTCCACTCGACCTTCGGGTGGAAACATCCGAGGTTCTTCCCCGTCGCCGCCCGTAAATACCGCCTGCGTCTGATTGGCCGCACGCTTTATCAAATTATCCTAAATTTGATTCAATATTTCCTTATAAACTAACACATAATCAATCATACTTCCTATCTCGCTGCTCGGATCTGATTCGTTTCTTCCTGGCTTAGGTCCGGCTCAGGATCTCTTTTTCCCGATAACCTTTTTCCTTCTAATATCGGAACTAGGTTACCGGGTCAGGAGGACAATAGCCGCGTTCGGCGGTCTATTTTACACAGATTTTTCGTAGTTATTTTAATGGGATTTAGCTGAGGGAGCAAGGATCGGTTCGGGGTTCAGTCCAGCTTGTAGTTCGGGCTGGACTTTACCTAATTCACACATAAAAAACTTAAATCTATAGATCGCCTATTCACAGCTTGTAATATTAAGTACCTCCCTAAGCCAAATCCCCATTTTAAACCTAAAACTAACTAAACACCTTTATTATATATACCTAAAATCTACCTAATACTATATACAACACTTATATACTAACTTAACTATTTACAGTATCCTTATATACTAGGGTCACGTGTAAATACGTCGCTGTCGGCTAGAGTTCGGCGGTGGCTGTCGTCAACAAGTGGCGTGCCTAGGGTTTCAGAATAGGGCAAGCCGAGAGATATGTTTTGTAGTTTTTACGGTTATTATGGATAAATTTATCTTGTTACCACATTACTGATCAATCTTCACTTCACTCTGCAGTTGTAGGTATAGGCATTTGCTTACGTGGACGAGCTCACCAAAGCACCCTGAAGGCATGTTACCACTAGATATAATTTTACAGACATATCAGCAATTGCATACTTTCGGTGGCCTTGAAAAAAGCCGCTTGGTTTGTATGAGAGAATAAAATAAAGGTTCAACTTCTTATTTTAACTTTGCTTGCCTAGGGAGAAAGCAATAAGTACTTACTTTTATTTCAATTACCTATCTAAAAATTACATACATATTACACAACATAGTTAAATTAAATTATTATTTGTATACATCGAATGTGTTTTTCTAAAACGCCATCGTACCTATTTTGAAAGTAGCGACACAAGCTCTAAAAAATTACCCTTATTCAATGAAGTTTTAGACTCATCGTGACCTCTGAAGTTCTTGTTGTGCTAAATGACAAACAACATCGACTAATCTTTGAAAAACGCTACTATTGTTATCAACACGCATGTTGTTTTGTAATTTCCTTTGATAATTGGCGCGATAAAGATGTCTCAATTCGCTGTTTACCAAAATCACTAAAATAAATTACCGCGTTCATGTGTTTTCGAGAATTCATGTGTCTTTTAATGGCGCCAGCTAAATTATTTAAATCGTCATAACCAGACCAGATGTATTCCACACGTTTTTGTCGTTAGAAAAGAAAATACAACACCAGCAATGTAACTTATTAGAGTGCGAACAACCAACAATCCAATGAGTTTTGTACACTGACCTGTTAAACTGTCTTTTGTGCGATTTACTACTCTGAGAAATACACAAGTCAGGCGTAGGTTTTGCCGAAGAAATAAGTACCTTTTTCTCTGCAAAGTCCAAACATTTTACCTTTCCGTCGACAAGCAAAGTTTGTGCACACTTTAAAATATCACAGTCACACAGGACTTCCTCCATTGTCAATCTAATTGAATCACAACTCACAACACCACAAAAAAAAACTTATTATTGCACTGACCGCGCCGCGCCGCTCAACGCCTAAACAAACTGACACGTGAATAAAAGCATTTGTCAACAAATAGAAATGAAGTGAAGTTGGCCGCTAACGCGGCTCAACGCGCGCTCCGCGCCTGCGCGAAGCGAATTTCGCATTTACTATGGACTCGTGTACAACTTCATACGCAATCAGGGCTTTTTACTCTCATACTATTTGCCATATTAATACACGACCAGTCGTGTTTGGGCATATGCCGTTTCGGTGGGTAAGACAGAGAATATGAAAGCCCGATTGCAAGCCAATACGTGCGAGCGAGATACGAGCTAGCCGCGTCATGAATAGTTCGACTGGTTGCCGCACAGCGCTGAGCGCTGTGCTGCGTAGGTGGCGGCCGGCGGTGCGCGGTAAAATTTAGTAGGTATAGGTACTACTGTTGCATGTAATTTGATTTGAAGAATTTAGTGAGAGCGCGCGGCGCGCGAAGGTGAAATACCTATCTAATACATTACGTGCATTTAATGAATAGTTATTTTTGTAAGGCAAGGCAAGCCCGGCTTTTGGGCTTATATGGCAGTACCGCCACTGATTGTGAACCTTTTAAGATTTGTTTATTTACTCTTTTACGAGGCACCAATTGTTAAGAACTCTGCTTGATCTGCTTCCACTTATGGCAAGGCAAAAAATAGTAAACAGAATTTCTCCTCACCCAAAAAACTTAGTTAATGTTTGTTTCAGACCAGAAAGCACATGCCGTACACTGCCCACTTGCCGCTTTACTGCTCGTTTGATGTAGTTGAAATAGATCTACAACCACCACATGTCACAGAAGCGGCAGTTAAAAACTTTTCAGGCAAGTATCATATTTGGTTGTGTATTCATTTAGGGTTTTTTGTTTATTTCGGCGTAATATGTTTGCCAAATGGTATCGTTTCCCAAACGTTTAATTTTCCACCCCGCATTGTTTTCTGTAACTAAATGTATAATATAAGTGTAATATATGTGTAATATGTATATTTCAGAATTTTATAAAACATAACCTAACTTAACTACACAATGTTACTGAAATCAATCCTGAAATATTTACAGTTAAGTACAAGAAAAAAATTGGGTTAGGTTTTGGCAAACATATTTCGTCCTAACGGCAGGCTCCCATTAAATTGAACCTTAAATAATTTGATTGTTTATGGTTATCTAGAGGTTTAGCACTCAAGCCTATTTTAGGCACTTGTCCCACCAAGAGCGAGTAAGCGATTAGCTATCGGCGATTTTCTCGCCCAAGAAACGAACAAAATATAAGGATCCTGTGTTAGTAAAAGAGACACGTATACTAATCGTTCATCGCTGGCTGTTCACACTGCCGGCGAGAACACTCGCTCTACTAGTTTGTAGCCGCGATAAGATAAAACTAGTAAACTAGCTCAGCGATACTCGCTCGGCGATACTCACTTGGCAGTTAGATCTCAAGCTGCGATACCAAAGCGGTGATTTTACGACGTGGATTTCAGTGCAGATATTTGCTATGAATTTGAGCAAAGCATTTGATCTGTCATTGTTGTCTAGTGCAGGTTTGAACAAGTCTGCGGCGTCTGCGTATTCGGCTGCACTGCAACGCCTGAGCGAGTGACGCGAGTAATAGCCCGTCGCACTCGAACACTCGCCTATAGCCGAGCGACAAAACTATTGGAGCTAACACTCGCTTCTCGTCGCTCGCCCACTCGTTTCTAGTTTATCGTTCTACTCGTTTATCGCTCATCGTCGGCGGTGGGACAAGTACCTTAATGTACATACACAAAGCTCGTATTCCACTTCTTTATATTTTAAAGAAGTCTTTCTGTAATGAATAAGCTTTTTCTGTGGTATATTGACGGAGTTCTTCTGCTTCTAATTAATTGGAATTGTTTTAGTCTGGTTGTTCATCTACTATTAAAATTATTTTTGGGGTGCAATTAAAAGGGGGAGGGGAAGTCGATTTCTTCAAGTCAATACCACATAATACTTCAGTAACTTTAGTCAACATGTGTTTGCGTCAAATCTGGTAGTTCTAATTTTTTGCTGACTTGCTTATGATGTTGGCCCAATGAATAATCAGAGTTTGTGGCCTCGAGCGCTAAACTCAACTTTGTCAAAATTAACAAAACCCGCGAAACTACTGGTACTTTGCATCCCCAATTTTACCGGAGTACTTATCGGGTGAAAGCTTCATGAAAGTTCTCGATCAGACGATCATACAAAGTGATTTTAGTTTAATATCATCGTTTTCAGAACAGTTGCTTACGGTCAGCTTGAGTAACCATCTATAAGGCAATTGAGAAAGCACAAGACTAATACGAAGTTATCCGACATAATACGGTGTCGTATGATTATGCACTACAGCCTGTAGCCATGTTAAACCTCTAATTTGCAGAGGAACTAGATCGTCGGGCCCGAATCCGCGCGCGGCAAGAGCGCGAAGAGCGGCGGCGCGAGCGGGCCTACCACCGCGCCCTGGAGGGCCCGCCGCGCCCGGACTTCTCCTCCGAGCTGCTGTTCCCGCCCGCCCGCGGCAGCCCGCCGCCCGCCGGCCCCGCGCTGGCGCCTCCCGGCCCGAGCCCGTCTGCGGGAGTGACAGCCTCCTCGTCAGGATTGTCTTTTGCTAAGGTAACTTACTTATTTTTTAATGTAATTTAGTAATTGATTACAGTTATAGCAATTCGGGCTCCAAGTTAAGATATCTTTCATCAATCATACTGATCTTTTATGAAACGTTGCAAAACCACTCGAGTCTGCTCTTGCTGTAAGGATGGTACTGATGTCACGGTTTGAGTTTTGTAAGGACACGAGTATTTTATTTACCACTGCATCTATACGAGATCATACAATAATTAAATTTATGATCACTGATTCTAGAATCATGCTCATAGTTTTTACAAATTGTAACCGATTATCAATTTCCATTGTTGCAAAATCCACCTGAGTAAACATGTGGTCGACGTGAGCAACATAAATTCTTATTTTTGTAGATGGCGGGAACGAGTGGCACGTGGCGAGTCCGCCAGGCGTCGACGCCGCAACCGCCGCCGCCCCCGGACGAGGAGGGCGCCGCCCCGCGCGCTCTCGTCCTCAGCGACGCCATCGAAGCCGCGCTCCAGTCGGGCATAACAGCTACGCCTTCGCCATCAGGAAAAAAGAACAAAAAATCCAAGCATAAAGTCTTATTTGCCACTGGCATGCACCGCGCCGCGTAGATCTAATTTATTTTCCAACTTGTAACGAAGTATTTACAGCTTGCGCGTTGTGTAGATCAAAAAGGTGTTAAGAATTAATTAGTTTCTTTGGTTTTTAATTCATCGGCATGTCAAAGCCTGGAAGAGAGTTCTGTTGGTTTAAGTTTTGCTTCATGTCTAGATTTTGTTTAAGAATTAGGAGATTTGATATTTGTTTCGTTGTCATAGAGCTTGTGTTGTTTGCTAACGTGCTTTATTAAAATTGCAACTAAAACAACAGGGATACTTTGTCTCGAGTGACAAATAAATAAATAACTTCAGAGTAAAACTCTGTTTTTTTCGTTTCCTGTCGAATTAGTAGCCTGCTATATAAATTTTATATTTCTATTGTTTTATTCAAAATACATAAACTGTATCGTGACGTTTGATATAATAAAAAATTATACCTACTTACAAATGGTTTTTAATCACCACTTTTCCCCTGCGGTTGGTTGGTTGACACAGTTTAATCGTGTGGATATGCATACAATTCAAGACGTGTTTCCTCGTGGTCATACTATTTTGTCACCTAGATTTGATCACTAAATACCAATTGTGGTTGTAAAAGTAGGTAGGTTAGGTCCGTTAGGTATCTTTAGATGCCCGAAGGGCAAAACCACCTAGAAGCAGGAGCCCCTGTCCGTCGAAAGTCAGTAGGACAAAAATAGTATGACCACGAGGAAACACCCAATTCAAGACTGCACAATTATTTAAACGAAAACCGTAACATGGTTGACGACGTTGTAAAAGATATCGCGTCGATAAGGCTAAAGATAAACGCAGTGTGGCCAAAAATACTGAACTAAACTACTATTTAACAAATAAGTTGCCAATATTATGAAATCAATCATTTATTTGACGTGTTTGCTATTGCATAGCGGACTATAATGTAATGCTCCTTAAATGAATGGTTTGCAATCGGTATTTTTTTTCTTCGCACCGATCTCTTTCTGTTTCGCCTACTGGTAGAGAATGCCATTGGGTATTAAGTCCGCCATTTGTACTTTATTGCATTTAGTGCAAAGAAGTTTAAATAAATAAATAAGGGTCTGAACGTGAAATACTTTTTAAAATGTACGGGTTATCTTTACAACTTGCTATGATAGTCTCTGCCTCTCTGGTATGGTGGTGTAAATAGTCTATGGTTCGATGTTGAATTTTTTGCGTGACTTTAACGGTAAGAGTTGTTACAGACTAGCGTTTTTTTCTGCGCGCATTACGGTCGTTTTTATATAGGCGCTATTGAGGAAGCAAAAGTTGAAGAATTTAAAAATGAACCCAACATGAAAATTAAGAGTGATGAGATGTAAAACAGTGAGTTACTAAGATAAGTTTCACAGTATTAGGCAGATTTCTTTCTTTCTTTCAAAAGTGCTGAAACTCGGCCTCTGGGAGTTCAAAACGATTGCTGGCGTCCCTTATCATTTTCTGTGAATCTTTCTATTTTCCTTTTCTTCTTAGAGTGTGTGTGAGTCTGTAGTTATAATATCTTGGCATCCTACAAGTAATATTCACCACTTAAAACAAGTAAAACGTTTTTTTTGCAAGTAACTAAGCCGGTTTTGGCAAGAAGAATATTAAAAATGTTTTTTTCACGTATTTGACTTTTTTTGACATAGTATGGTCTTGCTCACCGTCACGTTATTCGGGCACGGGGCTACCTTAAAATCATAGTTCGAACATTACGCTTGCTCGGCTACTTTCCCTCGACTTCGGTACGATTGGCGAGTGAAAGGAACGGAGTATCCATTAGCACTACTGTGGTGTTTGGAAAAGGCTTTTGGTTTTCCTTGCCGTCACTATCCCCGTCTATACCCAAGTTCCACCCTCATGACGCTCCCTTTACCAAAAGATGGGGTGGAGGTTTCATATTAATAATAGTATCGATTGCTTGTCGTTACCTACATGCCACTCATATTAATTAATCTACACACAGTTGCCAAAGATGGCCACTTATATAGCCATCCATTTTAAACAAATCGATAAATGTGACGGTTTATTATAATATTAGGTACTATATATCGGTCGATACTGGATAATTCAAATTAATCGACGCCACCATGATAAAAATCGTCGATAGTGCCAATTTGTCGCTCATCTCGAGGTAAAAACGGTATATGGTTTTTTTTTTGCCTGCAAATAAAGCTTATTATTAATATATCTCCCTTGTTTCTGTGATCTGAGTACACGACATACCGCACGAACACAGATACCTACACTAGGTAAGATGACTTAGATGACGCGCCGAGCAAGCCACAGGAGGCACAGCACGAGTGACAGTTTACGTGTGTAGTGCACGCGTGCCAGTGTGTGCACGCCCAGACAGACATTTTGCATCCTAATACGTCTTTGATTACGTCCGAATTTTTGTAGGTCCGTGTTCCGCAGATTTATTCATTTTATTTATGAATCTTTATAATATAGCTTAGTTATAGGTTCTTCAACTGAGGCCCTATTTTGAAAATCGAAGTTCTAAGTTACGTGAGATCCATCCCTTTCTTTCGATTTAGTCTCGAATGACCAGTGACAAAGATAGAAGGTAAAGTAATTCGAGCTTCGATTTTCAGAGTAGTGCCTCTGATTCAGCTGCGTCCACAGATTGTAAAGAGTAAAGTTCTCACGTTGTCATTAACGCCCATTTCACTAGTATCCTAATTATTCCCCATAACCTGCAAACCGAATCGGTACTTATTCTGTATAAAATAAGACTTATTTTGAACACGTAATTACTTTTATTTATAAACATGATTAAATCATACTGTCATTTGTCTTTTAAGTTGAGTATACATTTGCAAAATAAAATTTGACCGCATACTCTGTTAACTCTGTTTTTATTCGATTATTTGAGTGTTGAGCCTTCAGTTTGATTAATTTTATATGACTCTAGAGGTATGACTTCACCAAAAAAAGACTTTGTTTTTGAGCCGTATAAGGTTACAGAAGTAAAGTTTCGTGGTTTCGAGTGTCCGAGGCCCAGAAGTGGACACAGGATAGCATGTGACGATGTAAATATTTACTGTTTCGGTGGTTACAACCCCTCGTTACCAAGGACTAGTGTACAGAGAGAAAATCCAACTTGGACCCCGGAACGCCCGCTTTTCAAAGAACTGTGGAGTTTTTCGATAACCAGTCGGAAATGGAAAGAACACAAAGTTGTGGAAAATATGCCAGAAGAATTAGCGTCCAATGCCATGTGCATGAACGGCCGATATTTAATGGTTTGTGTGAAGCTACTAATATTCTGTTGTGATTTGATTAACTTTTCTTCTCATACTTTTTTATTTTTAGATTTTTGGAGGCACAGGTGCTCCCTTCGGCAACAAGTGTAGTAATGACGTCATTACATGGAAGCCATGCTCTGGCGACGCGAAGCTGGAAGTATTGGAAGCAGCTGGGACGACGCCACCAGGACAGTATGGGCAAGCCATACTTTGTCATGATGGCTATTTCTATACAATTGGTGGTACAAATGGATTTGCATACAACAGTGATATTTACAGGTAAAAAAGTAATCTTTTTTAATTCAAAGTCTGATTTATACTGCATTTTTCTGAAATTTAATGAATCATCTGTTTACATCATTCTTAAATTATTGAGTATGATAGTATAAATGGAATGTACATCTTTGTAATGAAAATCTTTATGACGTTGCAGACTTGATCTCCGAACATTGGTTTGGGAACCAGTTTTTGTGGGAACAGGTAGTGAAGGAGAACCGTTGGGAAGGTATAGACACGAGGTTGCTAGAGTCGGCAATAAGTTCTATATTATAGGAGGTGGCACGGGCGAATGGGCATTTGAACTCATGGAGATTCCTGTATTTGATTTAGATACCAAACAATGGACTATGCTCACACCCAAAGCTGATGATACATTAAAGGATACTTTAGGACCGCTACCCCGGAAGTGCCATAGTGCTGTCCAAATTAACACAACAGATGGTGTACAAGTGTTTGTAGCGGGAGGATCGGATGGACAGTCAGTGTTTGAAGACATATGGAGACTCAATGTTAAAGATTTACAATGGAACATCATGAAACAAGCAGTGTTGCCCCACCCTCTCTATTTTCATTCTTCTGCAGTCACTTCGCAAGGGTGTATGTATCTGTTTGGAGGCATTGAGCCCAAAGCTGAAGCATCAAGTAGAAATAATATTATGCATAAAGTCTGGTTATGTATACCGAAGCTCAGTGAGATTTGTTGGGAGGCAATATTACATTTATATCCAAATATAGATCAAGTTTCTAGAGAACATCTGTTAGATCTTGGTATCCCCAGGCACTTTGTAGAACGGCTGCAGCTACTTTAAAATCATTTATTTTATTTTTACATTGACACATTCACTCGGGATATTATCTTTTTTGTAATATACATGCTCAGTTATCTGTAAAGCCTATTTGTTTAAATGCTAGAAAAATATTGTTTTTAAATAAAAATATTTTATAAAGTATTATATATATTATATTTAGTTTGCAAGAGACATTCTATTAGTGAGTTGGTGCTGAACAGGCTTTATGATTGTGTTGTAATTATCATAATAAATAATGTTATTATAAATGTATATTTATTCATATTTGTTTCAGCTACCTTCTTACCTTTCTGAAGCCTTCAATTTATAGTGCATTTTCATTTGTTGTTGCGCACATGCTTTAAGTGGTACATTGCATTGCAGCAATAGCTCCGGGTTCAATACTGTTAAATTACTCTTCAATGGATTGCTACGAGCATGCAGGATAACAACCAATCAAAATGCGTCCAGGGACCGGAACTGCTTACCCTTGAAGGGGGTTTTGACAGGGTATATAATTGACTGGTTTTTACAGACCCTAATGATGCCATAAGCATAATTATCCTCGACTAACCCCAATAAAAAGCTATCCCATACGATACAATTCATTCGATTAAGCGCTTTTTTTAGCACTGCTTAGTAATTGATTGGCTATCCACACACACAGGCTTGAAACCAACCAATCACACGAATCTGCGAAACAGAGTCAACGGAGATGGAGAATGGATAGGGTAACACTATCGTAATGCTAAGTGGTTAAATCCGAAACCGAAACTGGTAAGCTCAATGGTTGTACTTCACTAGTATAGCCGTTTCCGTATCATTAGGATAAGCCTATTGATAGGGATACGCTAACGTGGTGGTTATTAGGTAGTTAGGAATGTTAGCGATTTTCCCATACAATTTATATCTTATATAATTATATATCTTACTTGTCGTTAAATAACAAATCAAGGTTTAAATTATGAAAACTATTAATCTGCTTAAAAACGGAGCTTTCATATTGAAAGAATTTAAAAAATATATCTTCAGCGTTCATACAAGTAATTCGCTGATATTATGTTTTCTTTTTTTGTAGTTCTTTGGTAAATAGCGTAATTTTAACTAAGTTATGGTTATTTGTGTGTATTTCTTAATCATCATTATGGCGACGGCTACATTTTACGATTTTTTATTTAGAAAATGCTACCTATTGTTAAAGGTTAAGGCAAAGTTAAGTTGGTCGCGTGGTCGTTTGTAGTAACGGCTACGGTACTACTACACTGAGCATGGTCCGACATGCTCTTGCCCGGTTTTATATTGCCCGCTTTGCAGTTACGTACTCTTATTTCGACTCAATTATACCAAGTGTAAAAAAATATATAAAAAAATAATTTGCTGTTAAGACACCACAAACGTTTTCTAAATCGATAATTTCAGCTTACAGTCACTCAATAAACTACTTGAAGTACTCACTCAGGATTCTTGTAATAATGTACTCACGACACGACTTATTTAATGCACTCGTAAAATTACGTCAAATGCACGCGAATACAAACGGTAGCCTTCCTGTGACATCAAATGTAGTATAGATACAGGTTATTAATCCGTGGGTGACTGTTTGTGGTGGTAGAACACCCATTCGGCCGACTTACTCATATGATACGGTCGGCCTTTATTTTTTAGGCCTAGTGGAACACTTTAACGCCTTTGAAATATTGATCCGGCAGTTCCCATAGGTAGGTACCTACTTAACGGATGGTGTTAAATTGACACAGCACTGAAGTGTACTTATCAGACCGACCGTACTTACAATTTACTTATATGCAATATTTTACATCTGATTTTGGAATTTTAATTTACGTAGTAGGTACCTTGTAGATTCATTTTGCAGCAGCAGCGTGCAATCGACTCGAAGGAAAGCTTAGTTTATTTTATAATCATTGTACCTATCTCATTGGTATGCGCGCTCTGTGCTGAAGTCCGTGAAATTTCGTTATCGGTGTCAAATCGGACCACGGTCGCAGGTCAGTGCGCCGACCTTGTAATGATAAATGACTCCATCGTCAGCTCATCACGTCCACGTGAGCGTAAAGAAGTGACGGTGCGCGGCTCCGACTTCGACGGTCCTTAAAAAAACTTGTCACGTTGAGCTTGGATTTTTGCCTTCTTAGGTAGTACGTTTTTAATTATTTTATCGGGAGTTTTGAAATAAAGCAGTGACACTGTGATATGCACACTTTTCCCAAACCAGGTCGAGCCCTGATTGAGGTTAAAGTTAACTATTCCATTTTTATTCGTCAACGAATATCGTTGGTGGTTAACATTCCAAGATTGAATTGGTTTAACTGATAGAATATCTGCCTGGTTGGTTCCCTCGAAGCACCAGGCCGCAGCCGCAGCCCGCAACAAGTGCGGGCGTGCGTCCCAGCGCCACCGCGGATTCGCGCCAATTCGCCAGTGGCGGGAAGAGACTCGCGTGCGGGACACGCTCGCCGCGCGCCCGCGTTCACTGCTGACCGATAACACGAAAGTTTCACGATTACATTCCGAACTTTCTAGTGTTCGATAAACATGACGGGAATTGCAATAATTTTGAAACTATTCTAGGTGTTTTTGGGCTACGGTGTTAGTGGAATGCGTAATGACACTATGGATTAAAAGATCGAAACAAGTTTGTTAAAGCATGGAAGAAGTGACCGAAGCGGGTGAGGCGACGACGACGGTGCCGGGGCCGCACCGCTCAGCTACCCCGGAGCTGCATGCCACTTACACTGCTCTGGAGATTCTAGTGGCTTTAGTGGCGGTAGTAGGGAACGCGATGGTGATCCATGTTTTCCGGAGAGACCGGCGGCTGAGGCGTCGAACGAACTATTACATCGTGTCTTTGGCTGTAGCGGACTTGTTGGTGGGAGTGCTGGGCATTCCGTTTGCGATCCTGGCCTCTGTGGGTCTGCCGAGGAACCTTCACGCGTGTCTGTTTACTGTGTCCCTACTCGTGATGCTGTGCACGATCAGCATCTTCTGCCTCGTGGCGGTGTCGGTGGACCGCTACTGGGCCATCCTCCACCCGATGTGCTACTCCCGCAACGTGCGCACCAAGACCGCCATAAGTGAGTACCATAGATTTTTTGCTTGCGTTATCTTTGTGTTTCCATAGAGGTAGCCATTTAGGGCTCTGCGTCAGTAGCTAACTGCAGTGCCGTTTTAGTTACTTAAATTCGATGTCTTTAAATGATTTCAATCTTCGTGTAATTCATGTATAATATATAGCTTTGTGCAATTTGGTAAGTAGGTCAGCTTATGACGACGTACATCCTGGTGTTGGGAAGAGACACTTTACTTGTAAACTATTTGAAGGAAGTGAACAGTTCTTTTTTGTTATGAGAATACACTAAGGCCATTCATCAATAAGATCTAGCTTATCGACAGCCGATGTTTTCTCTAAGCACGATTGCTGAAGAAAATTGCGCCACAAACCAACGTTGCATTCCTAGATATTGATCAGATCCTAAAAGATACTGTCTGCTCGAGACTTCGAAAGATACTATAAAATATAAATAGGGAAGCAAGTTCAATAGTACGACGGTAAAGGGTAAATCCAAACCAACTGCGGTCACGCAAGGCGCTCACCCTGGATCAGTGCAGTCTTTTCCTGTTTTGCTTGATTTTAGATTCACTTATTGAGGTAGCGCAGAATTCAGCAACGTGGACTTTTATATACCGTGACCATGTGGTTTCCCCGGCTATCTGAACTGAAAGCCGTGGTGAGTTAAAGGAGCCTTTTTTATTGTGGATGCACCAGTTACAGGCAGGTGGTCTAGTGCTGAGTATTGCAAAGAGTCAGTTTATGGGCCTAAACCAGCCAGATCTACGGGACAACATTTTTATATTCCCTTAACATATTTTAAATTTTTGGTTTATCATCATAATTGATATTTATATCACACATGTCATGATCTCTTTTTCTAAATATTTATAATTTTCTATATAATAAACAGTGACAAATTATGGAATTTGTTGAATAAATCGAGAAAAATCAATTTTACTTTAAACGCAAACATTGTAAGATTGTGATAGTAATGAAACCAACCAACTATGCTGTGACACTACAGTAATTCCTACTATATAACTAGATTTTAATATTTATTCTAATATTTGTTGATGTATTTTTATACAACTTTTGAATTGTTCAATAGAACATGTCTCATATACACGGCCAAAAAACATTATTTCGCTTAGTTTGGTTAAATATCCGAATTATTCGAATATTCGAATTATTCGAATATTCGAATTTGATCACTTGAACTATTCTTATCATTTGAATTTTAAAAATGAAAGGAGATTGCAAACCCTGGTGACAAACCGGCGACCCCTAATTTATTTAAACGCACCACAGCTTAATCGTAACTGCGACAAAGCCTTTCTACCCCTAATATGTATCGTCTTTCACTCTCAATTTAAAGGCAAAATAACATCACTAAGGACCGTGTGAGTTACTTAGTTTTATTGGGCAGCTTTAGACCCGTGTCTTTTAATAGAATAGGTACTTAGTGAAGATATATTTCTACCTTTTTGACTGCTTCGATCGACTTTTCTGATAGAACTTCGTCAAACATCTAATAAAGTTGTTATCATAAAACTTGTTTATCCTTTAAAACCTTTACCTTTACTTCTACAAATGGTAATCCCATGGCTTTAGATTTAATAAAAATCTGTTATTAAGCAATACGAAGTCTGGATAACTAGAGATCATGCAGTTCATACCTAACCCATCTTGAATCATACTTAATAAACATATCAATAAAAAAGATTTAATTAATCCCATCTCCCGATTAGTTTTTCCACTTAAACAGCTCCGTCGATGTTACTTACCTATTAAATAGAGGTCATTCATCACTAATCGTAAAATTAACGACTTATTTTATTTACTGCCGTTGAATACAATCGTCACCTATTTGAATACAATAGTTCAAAACCAAATGGAATTCGCGTACGTTTAATTGGGATAGAGTTTCGTGGAATAGTTTTTTTAAGAGAAATATTAACGTGCAGTAGAATTGTTATAGTTGTGTCATTTTCCAACCTAATAATGATGTATGTGTTCTACGTGCCAGACTGCCAGACTAACATGACATATACCTAAGTACCTACGCAAGAAACTGGCGTCTACCACATTACTTTACCTGTTAGAACTATTTTTTTGCGTTTTAGGAGGCGGGTTTTTTGTTTTCGTGTCACTATACATTCACCTAATATAAGGCTTAATGAAGGCCACTTATTGTGCTTTTTCATAATAACTTACTCTTTCATGACGCTGTTAATAAATAGCTCACCAAGGTATAAAGATTTAAAATCTTCTATTTCATATTTAATAGATTCAGGAATTGCATTATGGAGAAGCCGAGCCCAAAAAACGATAAAAAGAGCATAAAAAGAGCAATTAACGCAAACATAAGTATTTTTAATTTTCGATTGAAGACTCAATAATATTAATCTCGGTATAGAATTTAGCCATACTAGTTTTTATTTATAAGAGATATTATTTGTTATATTGATTATTATTCAAATTCTTATTAAATAAAATACAATACGCTACCTTAAATATAAAGCAGTGGGAAGAAATGACTAAAAATTGTGATTAGAATTAATTAATAGTTAAAAATGTTGCTTATTATAAGAATTGGTTAGAATAGTCTACAATTATGATTTTTAATACAGTGCAATTTTGCGTTATTTACTGATAAACTTTATGTACCTATTTAATAAGTGGCTCTTCTATAACTATCAGTGGCTCTTTCAATACCAATTTGTTATGAAAGAGATAAAATACACATTGTTTTAAAACGGGTATTTTACTGATTCTTTTAATTGATTTTTGCGATTATTTGTAAGGAAATATGTAATATAATAAGTAAACCATCATTTAGACAAAATATATCTGTTTTTTTAATTCACACTATCTTTTGGCCCTATTTAGTAAACTGGCTATTTCATCCCACTTCTCCCCATATTTAAGCATGGATTTGAGAACGTCGGTCGAACCCCCGCAGTGGCCGCGGTTACCATGTACCAATAAGTTTTTCTAACTTAATTACATTACCCGATGCTCTTACGGTAAAGAAAAAACGTCGCGAGGTAACCTGCACATTCGAACAGCTGAGTGAGTAAGAAGGAAATTGCACAAAATATCCTATAGGGGTCGAAGTGTGTGCGAAGAGAAGATAAGATAAGGATGTATTAGATTAGGAATGTGATCAAATCACGTAATTTATTTATGGAATTTGACTTAGGGATGTGAATATCTTCTTTAGGGTTGGACCAAAACTGAGTTCTAACATATCCCTGAAAGAATATAGTTCACTAAAATGTACACGAGTTGAATGCACCCTCCATTGAACAAATGTGAGATCTAGAAAACTTTTTAACTAGTACTTATAATGCAAATGCATTTTCCTCGTGCAGCCATAGCTACCAACTTGATTTAATCTAATCAGGGTGACGTAGATAAATATATTATATTCGCATATTGTTATCCGATTAGTCTAAGCTGGAATTAGTAGTTGTTTCACTACCTTCACACGTTGATATTGATACTTATTTAAAAAAAAAACATCACTCAGTGTCAAGCTACTTAATCATGTTAAATTAATTAAGCTAATGTAGTTTTGGAACTTTGACCTTTATCTTGAGTACCTTCTTAAGCTGAGAGAGAGCAAAATCTAGCATGTCTAAGTATATAGACATCGTTTCATGTGACAGCCATCAGTATTTCGTAATTTCAAACACTACAAGCATACTTGCATGGTATTTAAATGAGGTGATTATAATCATTGAATTAGCTAGCCGTGATCAAAAAGTTTGTATCAATTCAAAGAAACAAGTGTAATTTTACGTGAAATTGAGCCTGCCTTGATGCTAAAGTCTGACCAGCGCAGCGGTTGGTGACACAAAAAAATATTGGCAAAATTCAAATATCACTATCTGGCAACACGAAATACATAACAACTGGATAGGTACGCCTAATTTAACCGTTTGTTTCATAGGTAAATTTGTTGCCATGCGAAGAAATAGAAAAAGATGCGTGTGTCACGACTCGCTGGTCAGACTCTAGTTATTTTCCCTTTATTTTTCGTTTGGCAAGGTACTCGCACCAATAGAGAGATGTCTCAAACCTACTAGTGTAGGTATTGTTGATGTTAGCTCCTCGAGATGACAGTAGACAAGTGTAATACAGGATGTTTTAAGGCACTTCTGTTGCTGAAAGTTTACGTCGGCGCAAAAACGTAAAAAGGGTGATTTATTGCTACGGGGCACAACTGTGTCTGGCAGCTTTCAAGAGCTCGTAGAAACCCCAAAAAACGTACTGAAAGTACCTAACTTTAGGAAAAAAGTTTTTTATAGCATGAGTACCTCTTAATTCTAAAAAATATTGCATATCTCTGCCTGTATTTATGTATGCGTATGACCTTTAAAAATATAGTATGTTCTTACTAAAGCATTTTTTATAAAATGTATTTGGATGGCAATAATCAGTATTAACAGGTTTTCACGGAACTGCTTTTAGGAAATTTAATTTACTTGATACAATCTGTACTAAAATAAATGATAGACGATAAGATAACATTTGTGTCATATTTCATTAGTTTTAGCATAAAATTATCACCGTAAGTGGACAAAGCTCTAAATGTATAGTTGAGTATTAGTTATATTATATCCTCGTACGGCCCACGTCAGATTTCGTTTCTATAAACAATAATAAAAAATAAAAAAAAACCATGACCGGAACAAGGTAAAAATATCAAAAACTTGTTTTTGTACTCGTCGATTAAAATGTTTGTATTACGATTTCATAGAGAATACTGTAACGTCACTCTTTTCATCGTTGAATAGTCTATGTTACTTCCGAAACAACCGAAATAACTATTTCGATACGCTCTAGACAACCGAAAAAAAATTGAAAATAGAACTTCGTATTTAAATAATATGTGCCCTTGTTTAAGGAGACTCGATGCGGTACAAAATTTGCCAATATTGTATGGCGTTTTGGAACGTAGCAGCATCGCGTCATCTGTCAAAAATCTACTTAAACTTGCTGCTGTATCCAGGACATTAAAAAAAACCGGTGGTGTGATAATTTTTCTTTTAAAAGCCAAGAAGTTTACGTTTTCTCTGTGGAAATAAAAATCATCATTCATAAAGATTTCATAGAGAATACTGCAACGTCACTCTTTTCATCGTTGTTACTTCAGAAACAACCGAAATAACTATTTCGATACGCTCTAGACAACCGAAAAAATTTTGAAAATAGATCTTCGGATTTCCATATGTGTCCTTGTTTAAGGAGCCTCGATCCGATACAAAATTGCCAATCTGTGGCGTTTCGGAACGTAGCAGCGTCGCATCATCTGTCAAAAATCTACTTTTAGTTTTCTTATATACTCGTATTAATGACTTACATTATTAATTTTAATGAACTCGTACAAAAAGTATTGTTCACAATAGTGTCATAATTAAGCTTTTTAATCTCGTACCTTACTTAGGCCACTCAGCAAGCTTCGTGGCCTAAACACGGTACTCGACTAAAAAGCTCTCTATTATAACACGATTACGAAAAATACTATTTTGTAAATAAAATTTAAGGCAAAATAGTTAACACGGCAATTCTAGTTATTATGTATAAAAAATTGGTAAAACCAATATATTTAGCAGAATTAAACTAATTCCCTAGCGGAAATGAAAAAAAATGGATTTTTTTAATTGTACTTCAAAAATATTAACGATGGTTTTTGAGAATTCAATTAAATATATTAAAACGCTATCAGGTAAAATTAAACAAATTGTATCAACGCAAATTAATTTTAATAAAAAAAAATGTAACGATTCTGGCAAAAATGTAACAGAGTTAAATTAGTTCGTTTTTAGGCTTTATATATTACGTATTTATAAGAAAATTAAACAATGCAAATCGTTTGTTTTACTATAATAAACCATTAACACAATTGTATCTGTTTTATTATAATAAAGATTACGGTAGCATATTCTAATATTACTCGCCAAACTGTTACGTTTATCGGCGAGACGCGCTCAGTTTTACACTACTTAACTTATCCTTATATCTAATCGGCTGCTAAATTACGATTAGTTATAGGTACATAAATAGACACAGAGGCGTTCATAGGTGGGTATGTAGAAGTTCGCTTCCCGACGACCGCAAGCTTCAGCTGTTTTGGTAATACCTACATATTATTGTCCATTTTATTTTATTAAACAACTATCGGTTCTGTTATATTTTTGCATGAAGTACAACGTGAAATTATAAGATTAAAAGAAAAACGTTTTTGCGTGTACAAAAAATGTTTAATTTACTGACCTCCTCCTCAATCTTTTCCTCAAATACTCCTTACAAATATGCCTGTTAATACTATTTTCTATCTAGCAAAATTGATAAACATAACTTATTTGAAAAAAACGCATGCGCAGGGTGAACTTTTTGCAGGATACAACTTAATACACTCCCGTGTCTGTACTGTACACATTTAATTAAAAAAATGCTGTTTTAAATTCATGCAAGGTTATCTACTACTACACCGGCCTATTATATGATTGAGTAAGTTTAAACCGTAAATTATTCTAAATTTATCCAACCCACTTATTCGACAAACATTAGATAAAGATAAAGATAGAGACATTTATTCAGTAAGTAGGCCGCACGGGCACTTTTACACGTCAAGAATCTTCACAAGAGAAGACCACTGCTGAGAAGAAGCGCCGTAAGAAACTCAGCAGTCAGTCATTTTTTTAAATAAAAAATATTTCAAATATCCTGCGTAGTTTCCGCAGGAAAACACACCAAAATCTTAAGAGAGAAAAGGAAAAAAGGACTCCTACGTATGTGTATATAAGACGGTGCAAGATGACCACATAAGATTGATATGTTTTCCTACATCAACGGTGTCCCCCAGACAAGATAAAGCTATTGAATTTGAAAAAAAAAAAAGAAAAATTATTGATTAAGTTTCGGGTTTAGGCCAAGCACTTTTGTCTATTATATAGTCCTCGATCCTATAATACGCTTTAGACATTAACGACTTTTTCAAGTAATTTTTGAGTGCTGGAAAGGGTAACTTTAATACTACCTCAGGTAATTTATTATAGAAATGAATGCATTGACCAACAAATGATTTATGTACTTTACGGACGCGGAATTTTCGAAAAGCTATTTTATTTTTATTTCTAGTATTTAAATTAAATTACAAACAGAAAAGCCGGTCAGTGACAGACAGTTAGTTTAGTTAAACTGTATGTAATACACAACAATAGATAACCGTAACTACCATAGTAATATCAAAACGAATTCATAAAAATATTATGACTTACAAAGTTAAGCAACTACAAGCGTAGTCTAAAACAGGATGGGTGACCGCCTAAAACATCGTGTTAATAAAATCAGTTTTGTCATATATTTGAAGCAGTTTTACTTGAGATTGCTATTTAGTCGTACACAATAATAATTAGACTACAATTTAAGCAAAAAATACTACCAAAATACGGAGCCATTATAAAAATACAATGCGTATAAAAATACTAAAAAAACCTCTTTTTTTTTCAAGTTTCTTGTATGGTTAGTTTGATTTATTGTTCATTTCATAACTTTAAACGATAGATTTTATAATAACATGTGTTCTAAAAAAAATTTCAACTGGCTACTTATTACGGTTAAAAAGATATAGCCTTGTAAACTTACTCAATCACATAAGGGCGCGTACCGCTGTGAAACTATGACGTCACTCCAGCAAGATGGCCCCCGCGCGCTTTAATATTATTGACCCAAATTTTAAATGTTCGAAGAATCAAAACTACTGGGTCTTTTTGAATGAAACAAAAAGTAGTATGTTCTTTTATCTAAAAACTTGGATTTGGAGTACCTTTCTTCAATAGCTACAAAACACCTGATGGTTATGTTTATAATCGACATTGCCTATAAACAATACTGTTTTCGATTTCAGAATTGTTTTGTAATCTCACTCTTGCTTGCTTTTCGAAGAGGCCAAAATTGAACTATAATATAACGATAATGATAAATTGAGCATTGTTATTAATCCTTATGACTCAACGAAGATTAGCAATAACGATATGTGATATCAATAAGGTTTAAGGTTGATTGTTGTCCTGCGAGCTCGCTGAACTAAGGCACTAAGGACCTTTCTAGGTAGCCTGATCTAATCTAGTGCCTATCTGCAATCTGCAATGGAGCAATATATTCAGACAATACCTCATAATTGACACGGATAAGGACAGTTTTAATGGTGCTATAAAATTATATTATTTAGTAGCGGAAGCGGCGGTCGCATCATAGTTTAATAATCGTTTCAATGCACGGACGATGTTTCTAACGGGTATTTTATATTATAACGCCTTTTAATATAAGACGTTAGCCTAGTTTGTAGTGACCCTGCCTTCGAAGCTAGCCGTTCCGGATTCGAATCCCAGAACCGAATTTTGAAAACACTATTGAATGTAAAGCTGTAACGTTTGGGACTCTTTAAGTTGTTTTGTTTTCGAAACCATATTCTTTCAAGTGAAAAAAAGCTTCTGTAAATGAGATGGTTTAAAACGAAGAGTAAATGAGGTCCTGTTATACAAGCTTTATTACGCTTAGCTACACATTTTCTCCCAAACGACCCGATATTAGGGTCCACTGTTCGTAGTAGATTTTTGCTACATAAGGGAAAAAATCTGCTACGGGCTCCAGCGTAGCATCCGTAGCACTACTGGCACTGAATCTGTAAAAAACAAAAACGGTTTTTACAGTCATATTTAGTTAACAAGAAATTATCTACACTTTATCAAAATGCTTTAAGTTTAAGTGTAATATCAATAACACCCTGTAAATAAAAGTTATAAATATAAAACCAAACTCCTAAAAGCGCCAATTTGGTAAAGTTATTTGGGATTCATGCGATATCATTACATTTTAAGGGCCTGTTCGGTCTGAACTTGATAAAGGCGCGGTCCCGGGGGCCCTTAAGCTAATCTTAGACTCGTTTGAACGCTGTACCGATATTGACAATGATAATATCATAAATTACCCAAGTAAATCCAGATGCGGAACCCTACAGGGCCTAGTTAACTATTTAACACTGTAAAAGCTTTGTTTTTGAATTTCTAAGTGAAACGAATTGCGGTTTAAAAACACTTAGGTGTAAAATTGTACGCCATTGTACAAAATACCAGCAATAATATCTTAACCAACACTATAGGCAAACAAAGTCAATCAAAGAACAATTTTACACTACTTGACTTAGTTTAAAACTATGCTCTAGGCTTGTGCTATGGCTAATAAATAGAGATGCGCCGAATATTCGTTTGATATTCGGTATTCGGGGGTATTCGGCGCCTTTTTCAGTATTTGTATTCCGGCAATTTATTCGGTTTTGGTGGCGAATATATTCGTTTCGATTATTTCTATTTTCTTGGCTACACGACACGGTTTAGAACTAAAAGACAAAACTGCTTATGAAAGATTCATTTTATATTATGGCAGCTTCTGGCAGTTGTTCTTTATACTTCAACTTCAAATGATTTAAGAGAAGCGAGAAATAACACAACTACACAAGTGCACTTAACTTTTGCTTTGTCATCGATCTCCCATTTTAATGAAATGGTAAACCGAATAATTCGGCCGAATATCCGGTTCGGTAAAGGATAAACCGAATAGTATTCGGTATTCGGCTATTCGGAGAAACCACTATTCGGCCCATCTCCACTAATAAACATTACACAGAGAAGTATAAGAAATAGAGGAACAAATATGGGTAAGGCCGCGAATTTTGACCAATGTGACATAGAAGTAACATAAAAAAAAATACGTGACGTTACCATACCCTAACATAAGTTGTTATTAAGCTTAGACCACACTGGTAAACTTTCGCAAAAAATAATACAGGTTATAAAAAAAATAGTTTTTATTGACTAAATACAAATAAAGTATTTTCACGTAATCAACATTTTTATTAATAACTTAAATTAATATTTTTTTAACTTTTTTAATGAAATAGTAATCAATAGGTATTTTTCATAATACAAAGGAGACATTTGACCGTTTCTCAAAAAAATTGCCACCAAGTGACATCTCCAAATAAAAAAAAAGGCAGGTAAGTAGAGAACATCAAACTATGCAATAATTAAATAATATTCTAATAATGTGTCCCAAAATAGTTGTATGGAAAGTTCCTTTTTTGTAACCGATATTCATAAGTTTTTGGTAACAAAAAAAGGAATGTTCCATACAACTATATTCGGACACATTAAAATATTATTTAATTATTGCATAGTTTGATATTCTCTACATACCTGCCATTTTTTTTATATTTGTAGATGTCACTCAAAGTGGCAAAAAAATTGAGAAATGCTAATTTGCGTTCATACTGATTGATTCATTGGACGCTTTTATACTTTATCGTCGTCGGCCACGACACGGCAAAACCCTGGTTTCATTCATAAATAGACCTTAGGCTTGTAGACTTCAGATACCTACTGTACGTACCTACCTACAATATCAAATTGATTCAACTTAATAACTTACTGTATTTGTCGTTGGAAATCTAGTAAAACTCATTTAAGTTCGTATATTTTCTGTGTGCACTTCCCTTTACCACATGTTTTCGTCACGATTCGTTAAAATGTAACGTATTCGTAACGAAAGTGTAACGTATTTTTTATAAAATATTGATTATCATGGTGAAATAACAATATTTTGAATATAATAATACATGTCACGTGCGTGAATTACAATAACCCATCGTATGAAAAAACAACCGCTTTAAAATAATCACTACTTACCCTTAAAATCACACCAGCACTTTACTAGATAATTTACAAAAACTTTGCCCGCGTCACCTTTGTTCGCCATTTAAGCATTAAACTGATGAGGTTGGTATTCTCTCTCGTGTTGGCCTACTAGAACATGAGTTTCCAGTGCACAAAATGAATTTCTACCACTGTTGGCTTTAAATCTAGCTTTATAAAGCGTCACATAAGTATTCGTAACGAAAACGTGGAATTGTGGCCCAATAAAAGAATGCAACATAAAACAAGTAAATTATTTTAATTTTTTTTTCGCAATTGGTAGAACTATCGCTATATCATAAAATTTTGTTTAAACAATAGCATGATCGTGAGAAGTTGAAAATCGTGAAAATAACAGGGCTTTAAGTACACGTGGTCGAAAAAATTTGACAACTTTCGTTACGTTTTGGACAGAATTACATTTTTATTATTTATTTGAAAGGATTTAAATCAATTATGTCACTTGCGACCTTGACAGTTTTTATCGCGTAAAATAATAAAATTGATTTGAAACCTCTCGGTGCTACCAATTTTTTTTTATGAGCATGTTAAATTTGAAACGTCCAAATTCGTCAAAATTCGCGGCCTTACCCATATACTCATCCATCACACAAATATTCGACAATCCAGGGGCCCTAGACAAGATGCATTACGCCGACTCGCTTTTCTGTTCGTTTCGTTTTTAAACCAATCGCGTCACTGCTAGATCACGTAATACGAAAAGTCACGTGATCTAGCAGTGACGCGATTGGTTTAAAAACGAAACGAACAGAAAAGCGAGTCGGCGTAATGCATCTTGTCTAGGGCCCCAGGAATCGAGCCCGGGACGCTAGCTTCGTGGCTTCACTACAAAGTAGCCTAGCCGCGGCGTCAATTATCTGAATTTATCTGATACGCTCTAATATTACTGTTTTCAGCTTATCTGTGGCTAATCTGCATAAAATTCAGTACACACGTCAGCATTAATCCATAGTTTTTGATAACCTAGCTTCGTTTTCTAAACAATTAATTTGGACGCTGCTGCAGTGTCAAATTTGTGGTAGTTTAAATTGATAACACGGGGAAGGGTTTACATTACGAAGACGCGTCCTTTCACGCGCACTTTGCGCGATTGTTATTGTAATTGGGAGCTTCTCCGAGAATTGACACACCGACACACATGTATAATGTTTTGAGAAAGCCTCAAAGTTATAGCTTAAATGCATTATACGTAACGAACTACGAACTTGTGAAATAAAATAATGACTTTTTTGCCAGCATTTCAAGTAAATAATAAGTTGTATTTTTCTGTAAAAAACTTAACTAAAGATCACTGAAAATAATGACAAAACCAATAGGTACTCTAGTTTATTCTGATTCCATCTCACAAAATAAATTAACATAGCACTGTAAATATGTTACTAAAAAGCTTTCTGCAATTCTTATAGTAGACTTGTCTTTTTGCTTTGACAATAAGTAAATTTTCTACTATATGCTAATTTAATTTCCGTCTGAATCGAACGAACTGATTTGCGACACGCAGCGTTTTCAGTCGATTGGCGTTTCATTTGGAACTGTCTATGGTTTGATTAGGAAGGGTCGGCTAATGTCTCGTGTAATAGCATTTTCGAGGCTTCACGGGTTCTGCGGCTAATGGACTTGATTGAAACGTATCGTTCTAGACTATTCTCTTGTTTAACTCATTCAGAGCAAAGGCCTATCCAATTAAAATGACTATCAATGCTAAGATTACTCGTAAGTTCATTCTCTTGTTTAACTCATTCAGAGCAAAGGCCTATCCAATTAAAATGACTATCAATGCTAAGATTACTCGTAAGTTCATTCTCTTGTTTAACTCATTCAGAGCAAAGGCCTATCCAATTAAAATGACTATCAATGCTAAGATTACTCGTAAGTTCATTCTCTTGTTTAACTCATTCAGAGCAAAGGCCTATCCAATTAAAATGACTATCAATGCTAAGATTACTCGTAAGTTCATTCTCTTGTTTAACTCATTCAGAGCAAAGGCCTATCCAATTAAAATGACTATCAATGCTAAGATTACTCGTAAGTTCATTCTCTTGTTTAACTCATTCAGAGCAAAGGCCTATCCAATTAAAATGACTATCAATGCTAAGATTACTCGGAAGTTCATTCTCTTGTTTAACTCATTCAGAGCAAAGGCCTATCCAATTAAAATTACTATCAATGCTAAGATTACTCGTAAGTTCATTCTCTTGTTTAACTCATTCAGAGCAAAGGCCTATCCAATTAAAATGACTATCAATGCTAAGATTACTCGTAAGTTCATTCTCTTGTTTAACTCATTTAGAGCAAAGGCCTATCCAATTAAAATTACTATCAATGCTAAGATTACTCGTAAGTTCATTCTCTTGTTTAACTCATTTAGAGCAGAGGCCTATCCAATTAAAATTACTATCAATGCTAAAATTACTCGTAAGTTCATAGAAAATAATCTGATATAACGGTGCAGTACCTATATTCGTTGGTTTCGGCGTCGAGACACTTGGTCCTTGGGGACCTGGTGCTAACGGCCTTATTAAGAAAATTTCGAAAAGGCATAGAAACGACCGGGGACCACAGAGCTGGCAGCTTCCTCGGGCAACGCCTCTGCATTGTTATACGAGGAAATGCTGCCAGCATCTGTGGTAGGTACTTTGCTCTCTTATTTCGTTTTTATTTAGAATTGATTTAATCGTAATTGTTAAGGTGCCATACTTTTATTTTTAATTCGTAATATTTACTTTGTATCATACTTTACAGAGAAATGAGTAAGTAACTACTTATATCACAGTGACGTAAAGGGAATAAAATGGCTGTGTTGAAAAGTTCGAGGAAAACATCGTTAGTTCAAGATCCAATAGATCCAACACACCTGAATATAAGATTAATATGTAATGTTAGTATTGTAAATAGTTATCGTTTTACAGCTTTCGCCCGCGACTCCGTCCGCGTAGAAGGCGTTTATCACTGCTCCCTCGGGAATTATCCAATTTTTCGGGATAAAAACTATTCTATGTCCTGTTCCAGGACTCAAACAATATGTGTCCCAAGTTTTAACTCGACCCGTTCAATGATTGAAGCGTGAAAGACGGAGAAACACACTTTCACATTTGTAATATTAGTATGGAATATAAGTCACTTGTTTTTTGTTTTAAGGTCCTATTATTACTGAGCTATAAATAGGATTCTGAAATTTAGTAAGACTTACGCCCTTATCAATGCGAGTTTATTGAGAAAAGTACAAAGCTGAAGGACTTAGGAAGGGCCTGCCGCGCCGTATTTAAAGTTTGGTCGGCCTGATAAGTAGCTGAACAGTTTAGTGCTTTGTCACTTAAACATCATGTTTGAACTGCTTAAGAATCACTCAGATGCGTTAAACGACAAGGTATTAAAGTGTGCTGCTACCTACTTATAAGGACTGTAAGTAACTAAAAACATCTATTTCACATAGGCCGACAAAACAAGGACGCTACACCAAATATTTGTGAAAAGGGAATGATAATATCGCGTAACCTTGTTTAGTTTAGAGGTCACGATTTCTTTCGTAGCGAGAATTTCGGGCGTTGTATTACTGAATGTGCTGAAGATTTTAGGTATACATGATAAGATATAACACTTAGGTAGTTATATAAAACTTGTCTGTTAATTACTTAGATTATATGTATATTAAAGACGTCGACTAAGGGTTAAGGGTTTGGGCCATAGGTTGAGCTCAGAAGCAACTAGTTACATGTACGTGAATTTACTTAACGTCCTAAAAGAATACTTTACTTTTAAAACCTTTATAAAAAGTTTTTTTAGAAGTTTCGCATCACGTCGCTATGCTCTATGTCTTCCGTGTATGTTTTCCGTCTAGTATATATTGATCTCTCGCTTGCTGCGAAACTATCTCTGCGTCACACTTGACACAAATGGAACCCAATGGCTTTGCATTGAAATGCCGAAGCTACAAAAAAAATCTTCACTGAAAAAGCCTTTTCCACTCGCTCGCGCCGCAAGTTGCCCACCCTGTATTACGTACGAACATTGGATATTTGGCTAAGTATAATTAGGTATTGTCCCTGACTCTTGTGTATTATTCATTTTAACTTGTTCAATAAGTGTAGATTAGCAACGAATACGGACCGAATACATACATTATTAGCCTGGTAAGGCCCAACGCGCAACGTCCTAAATGTAGGACATTTGCCAAAGTGACTTTTGACTCTAGTTGACCGACACAAGATTCTTTTTCTAACTAACGATTTTTGACGTGGGCTTTACGAGGTTAAAAGCTCACAACAAAGAAAATGTATAACTGACACAAAACGTACTATCTCAAATGCATCTCTGTCTCTGTTTCTCTTTAGCCCATATTGGTTGATTGGTAGAGAATGCTTTAAGGTATTAAGTCGCCATACAAATGGCGACTTAATACACTACAAACCTGCTTTGTGTATTGTGCAATAAAGTTATTAAAAAAAAAAGATAAAAGATGTTTATTCAGTAAGTAGGCCGCACGGGCACTTTTACACGTCAAAAATCTACCTACAATCTATTATAATTAAAGAGACTTATTTTTTAGGCGGGAAAGTTAGTATTCATAATGAAATCTTTTGTTTTAAGTATACGTTTCATTTTGCACTGCTAATTTGCGGTCAGACTTCAAAATAAATAACAATGCCATTAATTAGAAGAGGAGCTCTCAAGTAGATTCAGACATTAAAAAAAAAGCCTTTTATAGGTACGTTCACTTTAACATTGTGTTTGAAATTGTATACAAAATTGTGCAACGATTGAAAGCGACAAGGTACATAAATGATCACTTATTTATGCTGTTGACTGTACATCAAGACTAATTCTATACTTAAGGCGTGGGACTTGGTGGTTGTAGACGGGCAATATTAATAAAGTTGCGGACATTGACAACCACCCTTTATCGTACGATTACTACTAAAGTTAGTTTCAAATGTACAGCTAGAAGTTACTGAGCAAAATGTACAAATAGGATTGGCGGCCTTTGATCCGTGCAGATCGGATTTATTTTTAATGGGGTTGTGCCAAATCATCGACGGTGTCCGGGAAAACGCTGGCTATTTCGTTTGAACCAATGTTTGAACAGATTTACTTGAAAACCTATATAGCGTAACAAGATCTAAACTTATTGACTAACTAGACGATGGAACTTACAAGTTTTGTAAATTTATAATGAAAATTTGCTAGCTTATATATGAAAAGGTACGACGAGTTAAAAACCAAAATAAGTAAGTACATACATAAGAGGCACAGTATTTCATAAATTGGAACTTTATCAATTACTAACTAAATTAACGGTGGAGTAAACTTCTTAGTTTTTACAGTCGATTGGGGAAAGGTAAAAAGTTAAAGGTTCGCTAAGGTACCTACTTAAGATTTAAGAAATTGCTTTGTTTTTAAGGGGCGAAGGGAAAAAGGGAGATTTAAGGAGGAACGGAATATTACCTTGACTTAACTTAACTGTACTATATTATCAACTGCTTATGAAAACAAGTTGCTTTTTTAAATGTCGGTAACACATTAAACCACATTAACATTTATTTTATTAATTATATTTATAGTAAAGCGTCTTACAACTTTAAATTACTGAACTTAATTTTTAAGATCTTACATATGAGTATAATATTTCGTTTCCTTAGCAAAGTGCAGTTAGCCTTATAAGTAGTTGCACACTTTTGTACCGTGTCGCTTTAACGCCTTCGACAGATTAGTGGAACAGTTCAAACATGAAGTTGAAGTGACAAAGCAATACTTTTCCCCGTGTGGTTGCCGGGTTAGAATAGTGCCACTCCATGTCTTCCCGTGGATGTCGTAAGAGGCGACTAAGGGAATAAAGGCTTGCAGTACTGTGAGGCGATGGGCTTGCAACCTGTCACTAATACGCTGGTCATCTTAGCCTACTTGTGCAAAATGTGGTTACAGAATTATCAACAGGTTTTTGGAGTTGTAGGTAATTCTGTAGCTCTGCCTACCCCTCTCCGGGAACGAAGGCGTGAGTTTATGTATGTATGTAAGTTTTAAATGAACTGTATGGAAAATGTATGGAAAACAAATACTTAGTGATTGCAGCGCCGCGGCGGGCGATGTTTGTTGGAAGCAAATATTGGGCTAGGAAATGGCGGAGCCGCCGCCGACTTTATTTCCCATGTTAAGAGCGAATTGAATTGGATTATCATTTCCAACCACATCTATTTATCTATCTATCTATATAAATAAAAATGAATTGCTGTTCGTTAGTCTCGCTAAAACTCGAGAACGGCTGAACCGATTTGGCTGATTTCTTTTTTGCTGTGTTCGTCATTGTCAGGACAAGGTTTGTATGAAAGAAAATAATTGAAAAATCCACCGGGGAAGTCAGAAATTTGCAGCGGGGCGAAGCCGCTGGCGGGCCGCTAGTATACAATAAATATCGACTATTCCATAACCCTGTTTGTTATATTTAGTAATAATAAATAATAATGATGATGGAGTAGGTACTTATGATATACTTCTCTAATGAGACTCCCATTATTAGTGAAAACTGTGGGCTGCCAAATGATGGGTGCTACTGAGGGAATGCAAATAACCGGTTAAAACCAGTTTCAACCGGTTATTTTCATACAAAATCGGTTAATAACCGGTTAAATTGCATTTCCTAGTGCTACTGCGTCATCCATCATGAAATACTACACGTGCATTCATCACGTGAAACTATTTCGTGCATACGCAAACCAACACGCCATCCAATCGCTCGTACCGTGCAGTCTTCCTAATAAATAAAGCAGAAAAGAGGTTTTATTTTTTACAGTCCATGTATGTTAGTTAGTAGGTAGGTATGTTCGCCTGTTCCCTCATAGCCCTTAGTCATTATTTGTTGACAAAATGAGGTGTCGTTGGCTTCGTCATTATTCGTATTTCACAATTATACATGCAAAAACTGATTGATTAGATAGTCTTTTTTTTCTCGCAAATGTGAGTACCGAATTTGGTATTGCATAAAAAGTATGCATAGATATCGAATGATTTATAAATAAGAAAGCAGCACATAAACAATAACAATGATGATAACAATAGTTGATTTTGACAACTGAGGCCCTAGCCAATATGCAAACGCTATAATAACGTTTTTCTTTTCTGTCACTCAAAATTTATATGGGATGGGAGACGACGACAAGGTCTATCGCAGCGCAGGAGAATGTCATCACATACATTTTGAGTGATAGAAATAGAAAAAAGTTAGTAGCTATCTCGGCTATCTAGGTTGTCGGGGGCTGATAACTTTCTAAATATGCTGAAGTTGCCCTTTAAATTTACATACCTATAAGAGTTTTTTCATGAGATTTTTTCGATCTTAACAACTACCTCACTGCAACGTTTATCGATATTTGATACGTGACCAACGTTGCATTGCAGTTATTTTCTTTACCACAATGCAGTCCTTGCGGTCTCACGCTCGTGGCCATTTATTAAGGTGCAAACACACAGAGAGCAAACGCAGTGAGAGCACCAACGTCGCTATTTCCTAACGCACTCGCAATCGCAATCGGCTTCAAAGTGGGACAATTGTTTTCATTTTGTATGCAGACTCGCCTTTGGACTGACAAAATGAAAACGATTGGGATTGTAAATGCGTTAAGCTCTCTGGCCTTTGCCTATAACGTATTCGCAATTGCGATCATTTTCCTTTTTTTACTTATTGTTTTTATCATTGGCAGTCTGAATAGGTCCCGACTATATAAAGAAGTTCATGAATAGATGAAGAAGAGAAGAGAGTTTCGCGTTTAGTTTAATTCACATTTATTTTGAAGTCGGTCGCATCGACTTTGAAGGCGATTGCGATTTCGAGTACGTTAGGCAATAGGCCAGCTGAGTCGTTGTTGGCAACTTGCTGTGCGTTTGCAGCTGCAGGTGACGCACTTGCACAGTATAGATACTCATCAAAAGCGTGTGCGGGCCTGGACCATCGCGAGCCACATCAAACTCAACAGGACAGGTTTAGTTTTAGGTTTAGGTGTAGGTTTAGGTTTAGATTTAGTTTTTGTTTTAGATATCGAGCGACACACATCGATGCAATCCTAGAGCCCCAGCGGCCATAGGTAACAGACACTCTTAAAGTCCTGAAGACTTACTGCTTCTCTCTTTATACTTTTGGCACTAGGAAAGGAATGGCGGAAGTGTTTGTTTATGCTAGTATAAGAATAACACCGCGCTGCCTCCGCTCTCTGTGCGTTTCCGGCTTTAATATAAATGAAATAATGTTTTCGCGTAAGAAGAAACATATGGCTTATCATTGTTATCATCATCCTAATTATCAGCCGAAACCAGTCTAGTGCTGAACATGGGCCGTTCCCAAAGATCTCTCCGACACGATCGTTCTTGTCTTGTGCTACTCACATCCAGCAGTATCCTGCGACCCTTGTTTAACTTCCTATGATGTAAAAATACTCAAGTATATTCGTGCATTTTTAAACAAAATAATATTGAAAATAACCGGATATTTTCTTGTGGCAGCTTTTAAAAACGCTTACCTATGATTTTCCCTCAAGTTCGCAAAATTAGCATATCTTGAACACCCTCGAAAGAAAATACCCTTTTGTGTTCTATTTTTAACTGACCCGGATATAACCAGTGTGAAGGCGACAATGGCAACTAATACAAACAATAATAAAAGGATCCCTTCGAGTTCAGAGGGCCATACTTGTGTGTGTGCAGTCCACTAAGCGTCGCCGTAGTGTGCGTGTCTATCCGCGTTACAACTATAAGTATGCAACGGCTCACTCGTTTTCTGTTCTGTTCTGTTCTGGTGACACCTCCAGCCAGCAGTTCTGCTGCAAGGACCCGTACGCGCTGACTGCGATGAAGAGGAGATGTTAGATTAGGCTAGCGGTGAGCAGCACGCCCGCCCGACCGGTCCAGTAAGAGTAGCGAAGAGCCGGCAGAGCACGAGAACCTTAACCCGTACCGACCAGCCACTAATACTAAACCGATCAGGGCATGCGAGCTTCGTCACCTTTGCTGCACCAACCATCTCCGCCCGCCGCAGGCAGAGCGCACCTGCCCGAGACACCGGAGAGACGGAAGGTGGAACCAACCCGAATTCAGGCTTTTCCCGTGTGGTTGCCGGGTTAGAGTAGTGCCACTCCATGTCTTCCCGTGGATGTCGTAAGAGGCGACGGGAATAAAGGCTTGTAGTACTGTTAGGCGATGGGCTTGCAACCTGTCACTAATACGCTGGTAAACATCTTAGCCTACTTGTGCAAAATGTGGTTACAGAATTATCAAGAAGTTTTAAGACTTGTAGGTAATTCTGTAGCTCTGCCTACCCCACTCTGGGATTACAGGCGTGAAAGTATGTATGTATGTATGTGTGATTGTTATGAAATAATTCATTTAAATTTAAATTTGAATGAAAACTGAAAGAAACATAATTCAAGGAAGTTTATATACCTAACTCTGAGTAGTTAGGTATATAAACTTCCTTGATCACAAATATTTTCGCTGCTGAAGTTTGTATTATTTTACTGCTACACTTCATAAAGTTAATGAGTTTTGGACTTCCCAACTGTAAATTAGTTCCGAACTTTGTTAGGAAATATTTGTTTCCTCAATATTTTTCTTGTCACGTAATTATTTTCAGTTTCTTTAGTAGGGTAGGTAGGTACGGTGTTATCTCTATCCACGTCTGTTTCAAATATAAATAACTGTTTGCTGTTCAAGATAGACTTAATGACCAAAATTGGATATTAATGATGTGATAGTTTCTGTTCTTCTTTTCTAATCTATCTTGAATCTTTTTTGCATAACTTTTATTGATTCAAGATAATCCTCGCTTCCTCTGCCTATTCGGTATTATGGTAAGTACTTGTTGGCTACGCAAATTGTGTACGATGAGAAAAATTACGAATAAACAAATTTATTTATATCATTAGTAACTAAATATGGGCTAGTCAAACTATGTTGTGATAATTAAATTGAAAGGTACTTACGTGTGCGAGTTATTCTCGCCATAGAGCAACATGCGTGGGAGTGGGGTAATTCGACTATTGTCATAAAGGGAACCGGCACTTTATGGTTCCCGTCGAACTCCGCGCCTAACAGCCGATAATTAAGGGAGGGTATTGATGTACATATAGCGGCCATTTTCTTAATTGGACTACGCACTTGAAAACGACACTTGCCGTGACATTTTGTTTCATATTGCTAATTGCTCAGGTTTTGCGCATGACAGATAGATTAAGCTAAGTTAACTACTATAAGTTACTGCAGTTTTTCTCTAACGTCCGGTTCCTATATTCAATCCGCGGACAGATAGGCTTACTTCGGATTAAAATTTGACACATTTTGTATGGGCAAATGTCAAATTTTAACCCGAGGTAAACCTTATCTATCCTCGGATTGAATATAGGAACCCGACATAAGCCTACCGCACATCTTAAATTTTCTCGCTTGGTGTTCGTCGCTTAGCAACGGCCGTATGATGAACTGTTAAAACGTGCTATGTTTCAGGCAGTGAACGGGACGTAATTTGGAACTGCCGTAGAACTATGCTTTTCTATTACGGTTTTACAGCGACAAGGGAGAAAGCGGTCCGTCTTCTTGATAAGGAAGAGTAGTTTACATAAGTTGCGGGAAACTTTTAGAGCGCACTAACCGTTTCAATGGGGTTTACTTCCTTGGCTTCTCCTTGCTAAAATGTAGAGTGAGTCATTCTTCTTGTCAAGTTGCCTACATGCCTATCTAAATTTTTTGCAGTTTCATTCACAAAAAATGCAAGTTTCGAAATAGAATGAGTGAATGGATCCATTCAAAAAACACTCACCAGGATATTGTAAAGACGTGTAAAAATAAAGCACTAACGCGTTTTTTACCCACGATCATAGAGAATTGCTGCTGCTGGCAGTTTGTTTACCCAATTGATTTACATAGAACTAGATTTATTTATTGTTCGATAGTCAGGGCCGTGTATCGTCATAGATTTATCGTTTCATAATGTAAACTGATGTATGCGAGTGGAATTATAAATATGTCGGTGGGAGGGTAAATTAAAAAAAAAAACAGTCTCATGCTTAAAATTTTATTAAAATTGCTGTGATTCGTTGTGTAAATCCGTCAGTTCTTAGTGCCAATGTGGGAGTTAGTTAGATATAAGGCCGAAATTGTCTAAAAATGGAACACGCGTGGCCCTCAGCGGAGCTATGCTTAAATGGCGGATCCGCGCGCGCCGCGCCGACGTCTAGTGCATGTGGTACGGCCAGCTCCAGGTGTTCCTGGAGTCTGTAAGGAAAGCAATGACGTGAAAGCCAACCTATTTATAGGCTGAATAGGCTCGGAAGGTTACAATATTTACATGACCTTCAAGTATGTAAAGGACGAGAGCCAGGCGATATATCGGTGGCAGGGTAGATTTTAGAAATATTAAAATCAGTCTCAAGCATCTACGCGTTTCATTGACATCATAAACATAACCGTTTTCAGTTATTTTGCTCAAATCAAAAATAGCGGAGCAATATGCGTGTCTGAAAAGAACCGAGTCAGTTATCAAATTCAAAAGATTTTAATGACGGTTCCATTTCATTTCAACTCCTTAGTTAATGAATTTTCAAGTGCGCCTTTAGGATATCCAGGGAATATTCTTCCAAATTTCAAGATCCTAGGTCCAGCGGTTTGAGCTGTGCGTCGTACGTACGTTGTGGTACGTCGTTATCAATCAGTCAGTCGGTAAGTTTCTACTTTATACAGGATGTCCCAGAAACCGACGTCAACCCGCCTAGGGCTGATAGAGCAGCTAAAAAGCTATCAAATTAATCCCTATGTATGTTCAGCGATTTTTACTAGTTTCGGAGATATTGATAATTTTAATCTGATTTTTTGTAATTTTCCCTTATCGTCCCTGTCACGAAAAATCACTAATTTCATGTTTTATTTCTTAAGTTTTTCAGTGGTCTCTTACATATTTGGAATCATTATGAATCAGCGAAGTTTTTAAACCTACTGCCCGTTTTTCTTTTGAAGTAATCCCTAAAGTTTGTTTCTCCACAATAGGTGTCTCGTGTCTGCTTTTCACTTTGTATGGAGAAACAACATTATGTGACTACTTAAAAAATATATTTAAAATATATGGGCAAATAGGTTTACAAACTTCGCTGAACATACATAGGGCTTAAATCGATAGCTTTTTAGCTGCTCTATCAGCCCTAGGTGGGTTGACGTCGATTTATGGGACACCCTGTATATAGACAACAACGATGATTTCGTCAATATATGATAGTACTCGAAGCTATCAAAATAAGTGCAGTCGGGTTTCTCTAAAGCTATCTTTTTTTAGTCTTGTTTATTTAAAGTCCCAATACAATGTCTCTGGGTCACAGTTTCCACTTACCATCAGGTGGCCTGTGTGCTTGTTTGCCATCCCAAGCCATAAAAAAAAAATTAAAAAAACTTAGGTATAAGCTGACTCGGACTTCTCGGACCTCCCCGTCGTTATGGCCTCTGATAGAGATTGGACTGGCGATATTACATTATTAACCCCAGGGATCTTTTCAACCAAAAAACACTGATAAAAACACTAGATTAGACTAATCTTACAAAATTAATACCTATGTAAAATATAGCTAATTAATATGAAGTAACGTTAACTATTTCAGGTTTGCAATTCGAATGTTGTGGTGATAAAGAGGTTGAAGGTGGAAATAGGCTACAAAATGTATATATGTAGGTAGTTAATTTTATAGGTAGATGATCGTTTTTGTAACATGTGGCTTTTACTTCTAATATGACGTTGAAGCGACAAGTTACTAAATTGATAAATTACCAATGTAATTGTACGTATATCACGTTTAATTAGCAGCGCTGTCACGTCAATCAACAAAGTCTAATGCAATGTTATTTATTTGTAAATAAATATTATAAAAACATTGTTTTACGTTGCGTTACGTTGTGACTTTACTTGGTAGTTACATTGCATTAATAATTAAAAGTTAAAACTAAACTTATTTAAGTTAAAATAAAACTAAGCTACTCAAATATTAAAGATGTAAATAATAATCACCACTATAAAAAGAACACCCCCTCTAGCAGGTCCGCTCGCTGCATGGTCCCTACGACACTGGCTGCATTACCTCTCTGGATAGCTAGCCCAATCCTTTGGGAGAGGTAAGCACCAGCGCTAGGATCTCCGGAGATGTCTATGAGCCGGGATGACAGAGCCTTAATAAAGCTTTTCATATCTGCTGACCAAGGTCCCATGGTCTCCACTGCAAGTGCCACAGATTCGTAAATATTTAATAATGGTATTTATTTTATTTACTGTTATTAAGATGCATTTGAAGGTCAAATATTCATTAAAGGTACTCAGCTCAAAGACCTCACGTCTTTGAGCTTGGGCTCTATTGTGTTCTGGCTGAACTAAATACTTTTGATATCAACGTGACTGTAATGGCAGCCTAATTAAAAACAATACTACAATAACTGCTTTGATGATGGAGTCGGAAGTTGCTGGTGGTGATTGTAGTTGACCTCTGCTATAATAAACACAACCCCAATCAAGTAAAACTTATTAGATTGGTCTTGATCAATATGCAATGCAATCTTATTTAAAAATATAATGCTAAGGATTGACTATGATATAGGTTTAGAAAATTGTTGTAGGAGGTGCAATATAATCCAGTGTTTTTTAAATTATCATTAACTAAAAGCAATAGCTTGGTTTTGACAGAATTTCTTTATCGTCTTAGTTATCTCCGTTACACAGGAAGTTGTGTTCAAAGGCTATAGAGCTTTACTTATCTAGCAATAACGTAATCCACTTTTGAATCTAATAACAAGATAAAGGGCAGTAGTATTGTCTGCGATTTCTCGATAGGTCTAGATTAATGGGGTTTAGATTATGCGGGTTGACCGTCCGTTCATCAATATGCAGTACAACAACTGATATTCTAATCAAGGAGTTTAACAAATCATAAAGAGCGTCGGTGGCCTAGTGGCTTGACCCCCGCAGTCACCATGTACTAATGAGTTTTTCTAACTTAAGTGCGTTACCCGATTAAGCACATTCGAACAGCTGATTGTGATAAAGGGTAATTGCACAAAAGATCGCAAAGGGTCGAAGTGGGCCCATCTGTAAGATAAGATAAGATAAGATAACACATTATAACAATATGTCACTTATCTTATCTTATCTTATAGAGATGAGCCCTTTCAAACATACTTCGACCCTATAGGATCTTTCGTACAAGTAATTACCCCTCTAACACAGTCAGCCGTTTGAATGTGCAGGTTTCCTCACAATGTTTTCCTTCATCTTAAGAGTGTCGGATAATGAATGTAATGATTGTGTAAAATGATCCCCTAACAAGTTATTGTCACTGCCTTTCGAATACTGGCATTGACAGAAAAGTGACATTTGCTATGCGATTGTCATTAGAAGTTTGGTACACATGTACCTTGTCTGTCAATCTTGTTTTAAAAAAAAATGTATACGTGCAGTAGGTAGTGCTAGGTTTGACGACAGCTGTAGACCACTTTTCCAAAAGTTTAAAGTTCTCCCCTTAGCCTCTATGTATATTTTAAAAAATTGTCTATTTACCAAAAACCATCCAGATTATTTTAAGAGGCGCGACAAAATGTTCGCAGGAGAGCTACGTGCGCAGTACAAAAATCTACTATATCAGCCATCTTGTAGATCTGATATCTATAGGAGAAACGCATATAACATGTGTATAGTTTTATATAATAACCTTCCTGATAAATTTAAACTGCTGCATGGTAAAGTGTTTAAGACGAATTTGACCGAATGGCTACAACATCGTTGCTTTTATAGTGTAAAGGATTTTTTAAATTTTAATGGTACATGACAATTATGATTGCAACCTCAAGCCTGCTAGTCACTAATTATATATTAAGTAGGTATCGAAAATACTGCATGTAATTTTTAATTTTAAATTATTGGGTCTGATTTGATTTTTTAGATTATAAGCATACATAATATTTTGCATGTCGATTGCATGTCGACAGAATACTGATTCTACTATTAATCTTAAGACCTGATTGTAACGTATTCTAGCAAATAAAGATTTCATTTCATTTCATTTCATTTCATTTAAAATATTGCTGCATTGGCGTTACGACTCTACCCTTTTGCATGTAGTGGTATACCCACTTGAAACCTTCACTACCAACGAATGGCCTGTACGTACATTTACACATATTTTATTTTAATTTATTTATTAATTATTTATTAAGACACACCAACAGTAACGTAAACAGATTATACATTAGCAGAAATAAAAGTAGCATTCCCGTTTATGCACCAATTATAGCCATGCAGCAGCATTGGCACAGAGACTACAAAACAATAATTAATTAAAAACTAAAATTTCCGGACAAAAAAGAAACCAGCAAAACTAAAACGCAAACAGCGATTACGCGCCCTATGAGTCAGGGGTGTATGGTGACGATGGTTTCAGCAGTCTGCCATAATTATGGGATGTTAGGTCATAATTATCGCATTGTTATTTTTTCTGTTTTTTTTTTTAATAAATAAACCTAACCTAACTTACTTACGGCTTATGGCGGCTTACGGCGACTTGGCTTACGGTTCCAGCGATAGAAAATTATGACTCTCAATAAATATGTTAAAAATATTAATTTTCATATATTATTATATTAACTAAACAAATTGGGAAACAATGAGCTCCCAAATTTTCCAGTAGGTCTAGGGCTAGAAGAAATCTAATAAAATGTATTGTATTGATATACGAGTAGACTACCGTTTAAACTTTTTGGATTACTCCAGTCATTGAATGCAGCCGTCTATTTGTAGATGTCTGTACTATCGTCCACGTATCTCGTATGATTACCGTATAGATTTCGCTGATGACGGCTCGCACAATGCACGCCTCCGCGCAAAGTAAGCGCTTCCTGCGATACGCGGCATTATGGACCATTTCCTGAGCATTGTGGCCGACGCGACTCCTCAATCACCGACCAACCTTGATTCTAACTATTAACGCTGACTTCGTGGAATATCCAGGGATAAAAACAGGAACACCTCACGTTGGGTAATTATATTAGGTACCTTAGAACATATTTTTGAGGTTATTGGTGCCAATACAAAATCATTCACATTGTCTCGTACAATAACAAAACTAAGTTGCAAAACATACAGAACTCTTTTTCGAGCGATGCGAGCGCCGAAATAAATTTGACACAGCGGTGGTTTATGGGAACGGCAGGGCGCCAGTCTGGCGACGGCGGGTCTGCCGCGGCGCCAAGCGTCCTCTCTCCCCTAAACAGCGCCAGTCGCGCGCCGGGACCCGCCCTTTGCGTTGCAATGAAGGCGCTTCACTCCATATTTGTTTACTTTACCGTAACCCTAGTAATAGTCGGGGCTAAAATACACGGCGGGCCCCGCGGCCGCTTCAGCAACCACTCCGCGCTCCGAGCGGCGAACAGCAACCATGTCATCACGCGGCACACGCACTACTCATACCATCCGCCGTCTCACATATCCTTCATGTGCCGCCATTGCGCCGCCCCGGTGACATACCCCGTGTTCCACGGTCAACCACCCACGTACGTCTACAAATTCAGAGAATCTACGACCAGATTCGGTTTCTTACTTACTGGACTTGCGCTCTACAACCTAGGTAGATCAACAGCAGTAAATTATCATCTACAAACCCCGGATGATCAGTGTTCTCTCCAGGTCATTGACTACAAACGTTACGAAGAAACAAAATTCCCGTGCTTCATGATGTCTACCTTTATGGAGCGGGCAGGTGCCGTGCCTCATCCAGATCCTAATGCTTTTGATATAACTTCATCACAAATTGATGTTAAGGCGTATATTAATAGCACTGGGCTGCCGATAGTAGTAAACTGGCATCAGGATTGCGTGATTTGGCATAATGCGACGACGTTTCAAGAAAAAACACACATGCCCTGCCGCCTGCTCAAAGAATACGCGGAGACCATGCAACCCTCAGGGATACCTGTGTATATTTGGCTGCCGATGACTCTGGCTATCGTCTTGACGCTCTATATTTGCGGGCAATGCCTCTGTCGTCGGAGAAGAGACAAGACTGAATCAGTTCCGATTAATCAATCTGCAATAATCGGATATTGCTCTCATTGAATATCCTGCATGGTTTGTTAGGAAGTTATTGGTGTCCGTGTAAAAGTGATGTGTTCATAAAAGTGTGTTATTAGGTTAGGCTCGGTTCGAGATGGTGAAGAGTATTTTTCACTAATTAGTGATAAATACCTGATGGATACGAAATGTCAGTGTCAACATTAACGACCCAATTTGCAGTAAAATAAACATTAGAGCAGGCTGTCAACAATTCTAATACCTATTAGTTTAATTATTTGCAAAGTGTTCTAACACGATACCGCTGCTATTGTGATAACTTGGGTTGATTTTAATCAACATTTTTTGTATTGGTGTTATGTGATATAATAAGATACAAACCCCCAAATTCTAATAGCACAGTACACCTGTTTTTGTTAAGTTGTCTCTTTCTGTCAAATTTAAGTGTCATAATGAAGGATAGAAAAGGACAAAACACATTTAAAAAAACACTTTAGCTATAATTCGTTTATGAATAACACGAACAGTACTAACAGTCATCGAAAAAACAAGAAAAACGTTCTGAATATTGAAATAGGTACTCCTGGTTTAATTTAAGAAAATTTATTTTTTTGGGGTTATTATGACATAGCTATGCATTTCAGAGGGAAACGCTACGCTGAGGGGAAGGGACAAAGCTAAAGAACTGCTGTAGCTCTGTCCTTTACGCTCGCCTTAAAAAGAACTGCATAGCCGTGTCATAATAACCCCCCTGGTCTGTCTGCTGTATTTTACTATGACTTATACGTGTAGTTACTTCTAGATTTGTGGTGTTGCTGTAAACGTATTTTACAAAGGGTTGCACGACTCATGAGACATGCTCATGTGAAGCCGTCGCGAAATTGCGGTTAAATTACCGTTCGGACTCTTATTTACTTACATGTACTTAAATATTATGTAATTATTTACTTACATGTGGTGATTATTATTTAAATCTTTAATATTTGAGTAGCTTAGTTTTATTTTAATTTGAGTAGCTTAGTTTAATTTAAATTTAAATAAGTTTAGTTTTAACTTTATTGTAATAATTAAATACTGTTAGGCCTTATTTAATCTAATTGAAATGAGAACTGATTATGAGATTAAATGTCTAAATTTTAAGGTCTAATTTCATGTTAAAGGCCATAGCCGGGTTTCCATAGTAAGTCGGCCCTTGCGCGACTTACTATGGAAACCCGGCTATGGCCTTTAGCTCTCGTTTGGTCAAATTGGGCCTTACCCCCAGGGGATCGAGACTACATAGATTCAAAACGCTGTCATTAGCGATTTTTGAAAATTGACAAAATGTTTAGGATTGTCGTAAGCGTCGTACTTGTATGTCCATACATTTCTTGTATCGGTATCATCATAGCATTAAGGTTCAAATTTAACGTCACTGATATTCTAGATATTACGTTTTGGGAGTGTAGGACGATAGACATGAGTGCCGTATTGCCTCGGGGCGGTCTATCGTCCTACACTACCAAAACGTAATATCTAGAATATCAGTGACGTTAAATTTGAACCTTAATGCTATGACGATACCGTTTGTTTTTCAATATGAATGTTGTAGTGGCACGTGCTAACTCGGTAGCTAGCGGCTTTGGGATAATAGAGACAATGGCCTTTGTTTGAAAGATTAGGGCTCGAAGCGAAAAATTCACCTGGGAAGATTCATACTTCCGGTTCAAAATTCGAAATGGCGACAGGCAGATTCGTATTCCCCAGGGTCAAAACCATTTGATAACGTTGTCACCTCGCCTGTTACATGATTTGCCGCTGGCATTCTAGTTCTTCAAAAATGGTCCTAGACTATTTACATTAATGTCCCGTAAGAACACTTTGTGTATCACTTTGTAATACGCCAAGGTAAAATTCACAGCACGTGACTTAAGGCGACATTAAGTTCAATTAACGTTTGTGCAACTTGGGTTTAGTCTACACTTTACAATTCAAATATTTAATCCGTAAGACTAAATATAACCCTAAAATAATTAATATTATGTTAATGAGCGAACTATTATTGCTAGGCGAGAAATGTAAGCTTTTCATGTGAGCGTGGTGTGAGCTGTTATTCTACTTTGATTAAGACCCTCTTGCTTCGTTGTTGTTATTACTAAGTAAGATAAGCAAATGAAAGCTGTCGTTACGTAAACAATACGAGTATGATCAGTGATCACGATGTCGAAGTAAGAAAGGTTAAAATATGTAGGATGCAATGGAGACTATGGTCTTATTTCATAACGAGTATGCCAAATATTTAACTAGGGTTTTTGTAATTAGAACGTAGTCAATAAAATCTTACCACATATGTTGTTTCTTCAGTTTACATACATTTAAAAACTTGATGATAATTCAGTAACCACATTTAGCACAAATAGGCTAAGATGTTTACCAGCGTATTAGAGACAGGTTGCAAGTTCATCGTCTAACAGTACTACAAGCCTATATTCCCTAGTCCACGGGATGACATGGAGTGGGCACTACTTTTTTTAGTTTACTTTAAAAAAAAAGTTATTATTTACCAACGACAGCGGCCGCGAAAATGTATGAAATTTCATTACGTACGTGATGTTTTACTTTTTAAAACCGTGTTTGAACTATGATAACTAATTTCAAACAGCCAAACACTCGTTCAAACAGGGTTTACAGCGTATTGAATTTGTGATTTTATTTAATGCTTTATTTCAGTTTTATACTAATTCGTACCTGTTTCGAATGTAAATAAAATTATGAGTAACATTGACGATGATGGCGACAATGTTCTTATAATTTTGGGACTGTGTTTAATATTATTACTAATTGTATTAAATCTTCTCGCATTGTTGGAGAAAAGCACTAGGTATACAAACCTCCCACTGCGTCCCAGTCACGCTAACTCTACTTGTCCCGCAACAACCATTTTCCTGGTCTGTGCAGTAATGTACTATTACTCAGTAAGTAAGCTGGGGCAATTTTTAACGTCAAAATTTACCAGCAATTCCCAAGCAATTTCCAGCAATTCCCAATTTCCAATTTTTACCATCCTATGACCTCGTGCGTGTGTTATCTTTGTTTGGCTGATTTCTAGAATTTATGTATATTATATATATTTTATAGTTGTATAATAATATGTATTTAGCGTGAATTTAGTATGTATTTATTAACTCATTTACTTTGTGTATGTGTATATTTATATGTAGTTTATATATGTGTAAGTAGTTTTTACAATAACATAAGTGTTTCTTGTAGTTTAGTTTGAGTTCTGAAGAATTTAGTTTACACCGCCTGCCATGTATTTTTGAAATTATTATTTCTCTGTCCAAGGTTGTCTGGAAGAGATCGCTATTTAGCGGTAAGACCGCCTGTTGTATACCTATAGTTAAAATGTAGTATTCCGTGTTTTGTTTTTTTTTTGGTGTTAAATAAAGAGTATTTGTATTGTATTGTATATGGTTTTTACTGGCTAAAATAGGTACTTACAAACGTACCTATCTTTTTCCTTTTCCAATCTATAACCAGTCAGCTACCCACTCCTGTGTAAAGTTCTCGATAAGACCGCCATTTTTCTTGACGTATCTGACACTGCAATAAATGGATTCCGTAATAAATACTCTCTTAGTAACTACTCGTACAGTAAATAAACTTCCAAATAATGTTAAGTCCACTGGGCTTTTCAATAAACAACCGCTTACGCAACCGCGCGGTATAGCCAGCTAAAGCTTGTCCCAGAAAAAAATGTCGCTCATTATTAGTTGGGGTTGTATATCAGGATGAAATCTAAATAGGTTTGAAAACTATGTTTCCCGTTAGGATGCTCTATAATGTATAAATAAAAAATAAAAAAACCTTGTCAGTACTAGATGTTCAACGATGTCGTCGGTGCAAGAAAAGTTACACGAATTTATTTTGTACAAATATGTTCAATATAAATTAAGGCATCTCTGCGAAGAAAGTGGCGTCGGAGCTGAAAACGTCTACAAGAACCGTTCAAAGGGTTTTAAAACGGTTCAGGGAGACAGGTGGTATACGGCGACGGCCTGGAAGTGGACGTAAACTAGGGTTTGTAAACCAGAATATCGAGAAAAAGATTATAACAGCTTTACAGAAAAAACCTACCCTCTCTGTACGAGACTTGGCCAAGAAGTTTAAAACCTCGAAATCTACAGTGCAACGAGTGAAGAAAAATGTTCTATAATAACGTTTAAACAAACTAAAGTGCCCAACAGAAATGCAAAACAGTCAAAAGAGTCTAAAACGAGATCTAGAAAGCTTTATTCAAAAATGACTAAGAAAAAATATTGTACTGTTATGGATGACGAAACTTACTGCAAACTTGATTTCAAATGACTTCCAGGACACCACTATTATTCTGGGACCGACTGAAAAGTAGTAAGTGAAGAGTATAGGGTTATCAAAATGGATAAATTTGCAAAGAAAGTTCTCGTGTGGCAGGCGATCTGTTCATGTGGCAAACGCAGTACATCATATTTTGCTAATGGAACTATAAATGGGGATGTATACCTGAATGAGTGCCTCAAAAAACGATTGTTGCCATTCATTAAGAGGCATACTTCACCTGTCCTGTTCTGGCCTGTTTCGGCCACGTGTCACTACACGAAGGAAGCAATAGAGTGGTACAAAGCAAATAATGTCGATTTTGTTGAAAAAACTCTCAATCCTCCCAACTGCCCGGAGTCACGACCCATTGAAAAATATTGGGCTCGTGTGAATCAGAAGCTTATAAAACATAAAAGTAGTGCCACTTCAGTTCAAGACTTCAAGCAGAAGTGGAATGAAGCTTCCAAACTGATCACCGATGACGATGTACCTACAAACTTTGATGGCAGGGGTCAAGGGAAAATTAAGAAGTTTCTGGATGAACTAATCCTAAACTGGTCTTTATGCGTAAATAATAATATTTAAAGGAATATCAAATAAAACGGTATTAGAAAATTTGGTGAATTTTAATATTTAATACGGAATATTTAAAAATTTATAAGCGACATTTTTTACTGGGACAAGCTTTATATTGATAATTACTCTTAAGAGGGTAGGTACTACACTAAACTAACATTGTAAGCTCTGTACATTCCAGGTACTTCTTAATTAAGGTTACATAAAACATGTCAAAGGCAATATGAATTTACACAGTAGAATATAATAACGGGCTCAAATTGTTTACAAAAAAAAAATGAAGGTTTGCGTCTTTTTTGGTAATATCATGAGGTTTCTTTTACCCTGCGGAATTGAACTTTACATCACAGTCACGTGCTGTTAACATTGTATAAAGTTTTCCTAAACCTAAGTGACACATCTAAAAATTAAAAGCGATGCAGAGTCAACCTTACTACTTGGTAACAAGGTCACATGAATTGTGATGTTTTGGCCGATGTGCTTTTTTGTAAATAGGGCAGTATGTGTAGGCAGCATAGGATGAATAAGCTCCACGTCTCAGCCATTTTTTAAGGAAAGCGTATAAAACTGCTGGGAAGGCTTCATTTCCAGGTTTTAGGTTGCAGGCACACCTGCCTAAATTACTCATCGTGTGCACCTGAATGGGCGTTTTCACTAAAAAGTGTACCCAATTAAGGACTGAAATTAAGGAACTTTAACTTTGTCAGTTTTGTGACGAAAATTAGCCATACATTGCGGCCGTCAATATATAGCTAATTTTCGTCACAAAACTGACAAAGTTAAAGTTTCTTAATTTCAGTCCTTAATTGGGTACACTTTTTAGTGAAAACGCCCGAATACGCAATGAGACTATTTAACATGGTTTACGTGATGGAAAATGATGTTGATAAACGTTGACACTGAATGACATGGTAGCGATCTATTAGTTGGCACGTGTATCCAGATATCAAATTAATTCCCGTGAGTTTCCCGGAATGTAACTCCACTTTAGTTAAGGGACATAGGCATTTTGGTCCTGTCAATGAAAAATGAAAATATTATCAGTCATTTATTATACGAGCAAAAAACACTCGCTGTGATTACTTGGTTTAAGTGAAAGTATTTTTCTCATGTTTTTATGAAATGCCTAATGTTAAAATAACTAATATTTAGGATTTTGGTCTTGAATTAGACTTTCGAATATAGACCAGATGCGTTACGCTAACGTTAGCGATTTTCGTAAACTAACTGATTGAATGATATTTATTTTCTAAAGTAAGTCACAGTAAGTCTAAAGTATGTAATTCATGTAATGTAATGTAATTTCTTGTACTTTGCATCTAATGTAACATGCAAAGTACAAGAAATTACATTACATTACATGAATGACGTAGGCTCACGATTAGTCGTGTCTCTCTCAAATATCGCTAAATTTAGCATTCTTATTTATCTCCCCGTGCCTGTATTATTATTGACCGGATTAGCTTATCTGAAGATGGGCGAAACCAAAGTAGAATAGAAGCCAAGATTCGTTACCTCCTAGTTGAGTTACGCAAAGGCTATATTTATTGCCGTATTCCAGCGGATCTCATCCACTTAGCACAGGATGTAACACGTTCACAGTGGCTTTACAAAACGTTTTGATCGCTTCGACAGTCCTTAATGTAACATTTACAATATATTTTTTATTCTGTTGCCATACAAACAAACTCAATTATATATTACTTGTGCCTACAGAGTGTCCCGGAACTTGACGTAAATATTAAGGAATAAAAATCGCTTTATATACCGGTGCAGAATATAAATAAATATCAGGGGACAATGTCACACCAATTGACCTAGTCCCAATTTAAGCTCTAGGCTTGTATTATGGGTACTAGACAACGATAAAAATACTTATATAGAGAAATATATACTTAAATACATAGTAAACATCCATGACTCAGGAACAAATATTCGCGCTCATCACACAAATATCTGCCCTTACCGGGATTTGAACCCAGGACCGCTAGCTTCGTAGGCAGGGTCACTACCAACTAGGCCAGCGCGTCGTCAGAATATAGATTGAACCTTCTAGTATGTTAATTAGTTTAGGAGTACCGCAAGGTAGCGTACTTTGCCTCACTTACCCCTAAACTAATTAACATATTGAAAAGTTAAAACTTTATTCTAAATAGGTAAAAAAGGTTCTTTCTAATCCTTTTATATTTAAGATAAGTCCTGGGACGCTCTGTGAATGAACCATTGAACTACGACCGTGAGGAGTTGTAGGGCGTGATCAATTGTTATCTGATTTATCTTTTGCTTGAAAAAAAAACAGAGAGAAGTACTCTTCTCTCTCTGAACAAGAATCTTGTGACCCAATGCCGCGTCGAGTCATGCTGATACGTATCCATATAAATCTATTTATCGTACAGATTTAGATTATAGCATAAATATAGTCCATCTCTTCGATAATTCGGTTTGAGGAAAATAAACGAGGATAATGTGAAAATAATATTTCAATGCTATGATGCACAATTCCGAGTATATTGAAAAACGATATTACTTTTGATATTCAATTACAATTGACATCGAACATGATAAATTTATACTGGGTGGATCAACTTTATTCTGTTGTTATTCTGTCCCGTAAGCCAGGAGACAACTGTGATGGAGTTTCTTCGAAAAAATGTTATAATATATACTTCCAGCACACTCAGGAGAAAGGCCATAAAAGAATGGGTGTGTAATTGCCAATAAAACAGTTTTAAGTGGACTTAAATCCTTTGAAATCATAGTTTTAAAGAGTGACCCAGGAGACATCACCATGGCAACGAGCTACAAAGAAAAGTTGATTGACCCCTATATTAATTTGCAATTTGCTTTCATTTCAGTTGCATGTAGGTTAAATCTTCGACCTTCTCTCTCTCTAGCCTAATCTTATTGTGAAACTATAGTTCATTCTGCGAACCTATATTGATTGTTTGAGTTTTTTCAGCTATAATTCTGACACTTGTACAAGCATGAAGTTTCTGAATACGGATAATGTTGACAGCAGTAAAAAATATTAAATTTACTGGTTGTGTATGAAGGTATAGCAATAACAACAGTTTCACTGGTGTCAACATCAATATTCAGAAGGTTTATGATTTTGCAATGTGTCAGGCCTAGGGTGTGCTGATTTTCACTAAATTATACTTTTTAATGTTGAACAAAAATAAAGTACACAAAATACTGATTTCAGCATCAAAATGCAAACACATTATTATGTGTTATACGCAAACACATTATTATGACATGTGTTATACGCTCACACAAATTTGTTTTTATTTAGTCAGAGGGCGCTCACCGCTCAATGCAGCGCAGCCACAAACAAATCACACTGAGTGTCTGAAAAATATGTATTTAAAACAATAAATAAATAAATATAGGCTTGCAGTACTGTTAGGCGATGGGCTTGCCACCTGTCACTAATACACTGGGAAACATCTTAGCCTACTTGTGCAAATTGTGGTTATAGAATTATCAAGAAGTTTAAGACTTGTTGGTAATTCTGTAGCTCTGCCTACCCCACTCTGGGAATGAAGGCGTGAGTTTATGTATGTATGTATGTAAATAAATAAAATACTGTTCACTTTTCTAAAATACTGTTTACTATTCTTCATAGACCTGAATATACTTTATTTCTTATAAATAAAGTTGGCAACCCTAGTCAGGCCTGACTTCTTATCTGGTGCTGTAGGTGTAGATCTACCAGACGTCTAGTATCATAAATGTATGTATGTATCCTTCTTATTGTACATACAATAATAAAACGCAACGCACCTGTGACTCCTCTGGTGCTGCAGGTGTCTATGGGTGACGGTAATCGCTTTCCATCAGGCGATCCGTCTGCTCGTTTGCCTCCTATACCATAAAAAAAAAAAAAAAAAGACATACAAATCACAGGCAAAATTAAAATAAATCAGGTTTCTAGTTTATGTAGTTAATCTCTTACTCTCAGTTTTATTCATATAGCGTTAAGAATATAACGGCGTTATAATTTCGAGCCGGCTTGTAACTTGAGCAGTTTTTAATAAAGTCAAGCTAATGATGCGATAAGGTTCCGTTGCTCCTGACAACCTTGGTAAGTGACAATTCATGGCCTACTTAAATGGAAATCTGATAACTTCGCGACGAGAAAACTGAACTTTTAACGCAAGAGTTTTCTAAGAATTTACTTCGATGTTAAAGCAGTTTGTTTTGTTTCGAATAGGACTACGGCTGTTGCATTCTTCAGTTTTTTTTATCTTAGTGTATTGTCCGTCTGACTATGCATAGATTAAGCGGTATTTATTCAATTCAATGACTGTTAGTTTATTGCGACTCGACTGCGAGAAGAATCTCAGCAGCGGTGATCTCGGGAAGCGCAGAGCGGTTTTTTGAAGTGTGGTGATAATCGCTCGTGCACGGTGCAACCCACTTACTGACATACATACATACATAAACTCACGCCTTCATTCCCAGAGTGGGGTAGGCAGAGCTAAAGAATTTCCAACAAGTCTTAAAACTTCTTGATAATTCTGTAACCACATTTTGCACAAGTAGGCTAAGATGTTTACCAGTGTATTAGTGACAGGTGGCAAGCCCATCGCCTAACAGTACTGCAAGCCTTTATTCCCTTAGTCGCCTCTTACGACATCCACGGGAAGACACGGAGTGGTACTATTCTAACCCGGCAACCACACTTACTGAATAGACATATATTTATCTTTTATGTTTTAATATTGACCGGACGCTTAGATTTCGGCTTTGAATGTGTTCTTCTACTTCTCTAATTACAATTCAAGCAGTAATGAAACTTCAGCTAATATAATTTTATGAAAGAGCTATGTTAACAGAAATAAAATCACTGATTTGGCATTATTTAATGGAGTGGATTATCTTTTGTTGGATAACCTAGTCTATTCGGTGAATGAGTATATGGAACTTGACTTATAAATAAGATCGACTTTTAATTTTTTAATGTACCCTGTATTTGTGTTGATTTTTACTATTATCATTTAATTCTATTTCTGACGACCTCAATGTTTCTGCATATAATTTGACATGCCATGTAATTTAATTATACTGTGTTATATTGAGTAATAAAATCTGAATCTAAATAAAAACACGCAATCTAGAGGTAGATGATTCTATTAATGCAAGAGCACAACCACAACTCGACGGACGAATTACTAACCGCCAAATTTAAGTTGCATAGTAGTGCATTCTCAATTCAAGCTAAAAACTCGGGCGCTCGATCGATCGTTGTACAAGAACCCGTTTTTACCTCTGTGATTTCCCATTTGTGTAGCAAATTGACGAAGAATACGCTTCATTTGCTTGTAAGTGACATTCTTATGATGAAATTGGAGTAAACTGAATTGGGGTTAGTTGGATCTTTTAAGTAGGTATGTAAAAACGTGCGTCCTCTGAAATAGTTATTTGTTCAACAAGAGAGCAAAGTTGGTTTTTGCTGCGAGTGATGATTCAAAGATACGAGACGTAAAAAACTTTGGTCTCGTGTGAGACATACAACTTTTCACCTCAGCAGCGAGAACAACACAGCGTGAAGCTGGTAGGGCCAACGCAGGTCTTCCGTTGTGACCATTTGGTGAATACAGGACTAAATAACGACACGATCGCATATGCATCACTCACAAGCATTTTTGCAAAATACTAATAAAATAAAAAGTGGAAAAAATAAACATGAAACAGATAAAAAAACCTGTCACTCAACTTGATAATGCCGTAGTGCAAACACAACTTTATACAGCTTTATGTAGTCTGTGGCTTTAAAAAAAACCTAACTAGGCCTTGTCTATGGCTATTGGCTACAATAATCCCGCTATTTTTGAAATGCGTTCTGAAACTGCCCCCGCGGTTTATGTCACGAAATTAAAGATTGTTAAAACGATAACAAAATTATGTAGATACATGATAAACTTCTTATTTTTCAGTAATTTTGTCTTCAAAACATTAAATAAAAAAAATGATTGTACCTACTGTATAAAATAGTTATAATAAACACATTTCAAACTTTAACAGATAGTTTTATTTGCAATTTTACGGTTATGTGTGCATCCGAACGTGCGTTTCTTTTTGGGCCTACTATGTGTGGAATTTGAAAATCGAACTTCGAATGAAGTTGTTTCTATCTCTCGCTTTTTTCCTATCGAAGTGAAAGTGACAGAACAAAGTGAAGTTCAATTTTTTTGAATATTGTGAGTAGCCCCAGCACTGCTCACGGCATTTAAAAAAAATAATTAAAAAGCTACTTTGCCTCTCGCTCGCAGCAAAATTGAATTTTGCTCACTGTTTTTAAGCAGCAAAACCTGCTTGTTTGAGCTGCTGAGGTGAAAATAATATTTGAAATCCTGGGGAAGCGAAAACTTAAATTCTGTTATCGCATTATGCAGAGTTCACACGGGTCTAGTTCTCGGCAATAATAATCGTTGCTCATCTATAATTTATATAGCTTGATGTTTTTTTTTATTGCATACACGTGTCATGTTCGATGTTGGTTAAATTGGATGATAGCATTTTAAAATTTGTTTTTAAGCATTATGATTTAAGATCTTTTAATCTTTGAAGTTTTTGTCTTTTACGTGAGTGTGTGAGAGAGATTTATAGATGGCCCAACAAGAGTTTTCCGGAGTGACAAGTGAAACAACAATATATTTCAACTGAAAACCACCACTTTTTGATTGGGTCTTGTATCTTGTTCCAAGCCATTTACATCTATTGCCATAAGGATTAACTAAGTCAAGATGCGTCACTGGTAGATGTCGTGATACGAAAAGTCACGTGATCTACCGGTGACGCGATTGGTTTAAAAACGAATCGAATAGAAACGCTAGTTAGCGTAATGAATTTTCGCTGGGGCCTCAGAGGCAAGACTGGTCGCGTCGACCACTTAAGGCTCCCATACACCAACAGTCAGACTGAAGACGAGTGTATAACTTTCTCACTGTAACAAATGATCCGACTGTTGATCTATGGGTGCCTTTACAGCACATCCATATATTCCGAGTCTGCATCTTGGTTACGCCTACTAATGGTAAAGTGACCATGAACTCGGGTGAATTCGTTTGTTCAATAGCAGCCTATGCACTCTTGTTTTTGCCAAGCTAGTTTATAGCGGTGATCTCGGGAAGCGCAGAGCGGTTTTTTGACGTGTGGTGATAATCGCTCGTGCACGGTGCAACCCACTTACTGACATACATACATACATAAACTCACGCCTTCATTCCCAGAGTGGGGTAGGCAGAGCTAAAGAATTTCCAACAAGTCTTAAAACTTCTTGATAATTCTGTAACCACATTTTGCACAAGTAGGCTAAGATGTTTACCAGTGTATTAGTGACAGGTGGCAAGCCCATCGCCTAACAGTACTGCAAGCCTTTATTCCCTTAGTCGCCTCTTACGACATCCACGGGAAGACACGGAGTGGTACTATTCTAACCCGGCAACCACACTTACTGAATAGACATATATTTATCTTTTATGTTTTAATATTGACCGGATGCTTAGATTTCGGCTTTGAATGTGTTCTTCTACTTCTCTAATTACAATTCAAGCAGTAATGAAACTTCAGCTAATATAATTTTATGAAAGAGCTATGTTAACAGAAATAAAATCACTGATTTGGCATTATTTAATGGAGTGGATTATCTTTTGTTGGATAACCTAGTCTATTCGGTGAATGAGTATATGGAACTTGACTTATAAATAAGATCGACTTTTAATTTTTTGACCATGAACTCGGGTGAATTCGTTTGTTCAATAGCAGCCTATGCACTCTTGTTTTTGCCAAGCTATAAACTTGAAATGCAAGCACAACTGACTGCAGACCTCCACTAGTTGGAGAGGCAGAAAATGAAGAAGAATCAAGTACAAGTGACAAGCACTAATGCTAAGAAATGGACCCGTGTAAACAGGGCATTATCTGTGTCATTCATTTCACAACAGGATGCCTACTGAGCTAGACATTGACGGCGGCTCATTGGGAGCTCAACGAACGTATGATTTATCCTCTCCGGCCTCATTCATGCTTCACGACGCTGCGCCCACGCCTTTAGACACTTTTTATTTTCATAAATATATTTACAACTGATGGTAGATATTTTAAAAGTGATAACGGAAACGTTTTTAGAGTTCAACTTTGGCATGATAGCTAGCGGAATCAGATTAAGAAACATACATACCTACATACCTTCACGCCTGTAATCCCAGAGCGGGGTAGGCAGAGCCGGGTCATTATTCGAGCGTTTCAACCGCCTCACTTTCGTGGACATGTTTTTGAAGAATTGGGCGTATATTTTGATAGCGTTTTTGGATATTTGATAGATGTCCGGTAAACTTAGATACCTAACCAGAAACAAAATCGAAATCTGAAGTCACTTCTACAAAAATGTGACCACGAAAGTGAGGCGGTTGAAACGCCCAAATAATGACCCAGCCACAGAATTACCTACTACTTCCAAAAGTTGTTGATAATTCAGCAACCACACTTTGCACAAACAGGACAAGATGTTTACCAGCGTATTAGTGACAGGTTGCAAGCCCATCGCCTATCAGTACTATAAGCCGGTATTCCCTTAGTCGCCTCTTGTGACATCCACGGGAAGATGATGATGTTTAAATTTTCATTGCACTGATATTTTAAACGCTTATGTTTTTTTGATAATGGTAAGTAGACTCTGAGACCCATTGCCATTTACATTCTCAAGACTACAATCACAAGATTGTAATCGTAAGATGAGTCGCCATCCCTAAAGTCTAAGGTCTAAGGTAGAATGCATCTGTCTATGCTAGTAATTTTACCGCTTGCCTTATGCCCTAAACACTGCAAAAATTGTTGCTTGACGGTATGTTCAAGGATAAGATAGGTGAAAAAATTAAGTAAATGACCTCTTGCATGTAGTTGTGTGTAAAACTAGTATGGATTTAACGTCAATTTTCAAATATATAATGTCAAACGGTGTATACAGATGGGTTACAACTACATGCAAGAGGTCGTTTACTTAAGTTTTACCTATAGCGTTTGGGACGGACCCCGCACAAGGGCCTACCACCGTGTGCGTGTGAGTGACTTAGGTATAGGCTACCTTTAGTCCCAAAATAAATCACTATTGCCGTGGCATAATTACTATAAAGAGATGCAGTTTACATACCTATAAGTGGCTAAACTAAAATGTCAATTAAATAACCAACCAAGTTCATGCCTTGTAGTGTTAAACTCTCTTCTCTTAAACCAAGACAAGAAAATAAAGCCGTGTTGACACGGTTCAAATGTCCTCGTACGCTTGACACAAGTGTGCAGGGATAGTGGTTTACACAAATCCAAGCTAAAACCGTCTGCAGTCGTACTACTCCCATGTGTCTGAGCCAACACACATCGGACATACGAGTGCACTTGTATAAACGGTTACTACTGTCCGAGAAGGTATTCAAGTGTATTCCCTCCGAGTGTAGGTAGGTACTCTGACCGTGTAAATTATTTTTCATCTCACTAGCTCGGAAAGTCCTTTTTGTTTGTTTGATATCTATTGAGAAAATAGCTATTTATCCACATGTGAAGAAAGAGTTTTGACATTTGAAGGAAGACAAAACGTAAAACGTTAAAAGTGCTGAATTTTTAACATCACAATTAATTAATTGCATCAAGTAAAAAACACTAAATACAGTCTTACAACTTTATTTTAATTCATAAATATCAGCATTCAACATTAACCTTCATTCTTGTTGTTAAAAACGGATAAAATGTTCTAACAGTCCAAGTAAGACGACGTGCGAACAAAACGCATCCGAAATAATAAAAAAAAAGACTTAAGTCAAAACTTTTCAATTAAGCCGTCAAAAACGTCAACATGCATGTTTTTCTAGTTTGTTTTGTTATTAAAAATGAGTGATTCGAGTGATGAAGACGTATTAAGACCCGTGGAGATACGGGAAACCGTGCAAAATGCGGAATTGAGCTTAAAGTACAAACCCTTTTTCTTATTTTCCTCACTGTAGTGAGGTGAAAAGTTTTGTGTTATACACGGGTGAAAAGTTATTTTACGTCTCGTGTGTTGAAACACTCGCAGGTAAAATACAACTTTCCCCCCTTGTATAACAAATAACTATAATTTCATTTTATTTAGTTTCGCTTAATTTGTCATGTGACAAACGTCCGATGGTATATAATTATTATTGTTTATCACTACTGGATTTAATTTTATACGCGTGTCACCAATTCTCAGAAAAGGTTTAATTGTTCGCAGGCGTTCGATATTAAGGTACAAAGACAACCGAATAAGTATAAATTAAAGGATTCGTATGACGTTCATACCCGTTTGTAACGTAAATGTTTTCAAATTACAAGTCAAAATGGTTAAAATCGTAAACATGAGAGGGTAGTTTCAAGATTAACAATCATCCTGTTCAGTGATAAGCGAGCGCACAACTGCTGAAACGTTGCACATTACAGTGCTCTCGACGGCCATTATACGTAACTACGATCATATTAAGGTCTCTCAGGTTATTTCGGCTTGAACGTGTCTCTTCTTTGGACAAGTATAATGTATGTATAGGTATTAATTAGACTTGATCTTTTACTCTCTAAATTTCACGTGAATACATGATTAGCAACAAGAACTTCTATACTTTTTGCATATTTTAAAGATTTGAAACCAATCTGTTTTTAACGATATTTTTAGACTAATGGCATTATTATTTTCTCAATTCCGGTGGCGCGCCCGAATTACTTACGAATAAATCTCACGTTTTGGATTTTTTTATCGCTGAGTTTAAAACAATGGCGTGGCTGAAAATTTCCAAAAAAAAAAAACTACCCACGTAAAGGTACAAACCTAGTATTTCATAATTACTTTTTATTACATATTTAAAAATCATGGAAATCGGACTTGATTTAGGATATGACAAACAATGTTATTTTTGAATTTATACGTTAGTATGTCGATCGTTTGGAGTAGTACACTATCAACGTCAAAATGTCAAGGTCAAGATATCGGCTTCGATACATCAAGTAACAAAATGAATATAATTAAACCTTCTTTTTTTTACATTAACAGAAACAAAAATACCGTGTGGTTGCCGGGTTAGAATAGTGCCACTCCATGTCTTCCCGTGGATGTCGTAAGAGGCGACTAAGGGAATAAAGGCTTGTAGTACTGTTAGGCGATGGGCTTGCCACCTGTCACTAATACACTTGGAAACATCTTAGCCTACTTGTGCAAAGTGTGGTTACAGAATTATCAAGAAGTTTTAAGACTTGTTGGTAATTCTTTAGCTCTGCCTACCCCACTCTGGGAATGAAGGCGTGAGTTTATGTATGTATGTAGAAACAAAAATGAACCATACCCCCGTGATCAGAATCGTGCGAACTTTTACCCCCCCAAATATTTCCAAAGGTTTTCCAGACACCCTGTATATCGCTCGGAGCAAAATTTTATAGATAATCTAGACAGAGAGCTACGCGATTTATGCGTCTCTTCACAATCCTGGTAAACTTTTAAACTTTAAAACTGTAAACCTGTTAAACTTTACTGGAATACAGTCCAGTCGAGTTCATAAATGTGTGTAAACTTTATTATATTGTCACTTTAATCGCTGTGATAAATAGTGATAATTCATATGTGGCAATTTAAATATGACATTAAATAGACAAGGTACTAAAGTGTACACATATTTATGAACTCGACTGAACATAATGTAGAATTAATTTGTTACTTAATTGAATAACCGCAAACATGTGATAGAATTAATAATTTCAACGAATATTATTAGCTTATTACTAAGGTTAGGACTTTTGGTGGCATAACGTGGTTCTAGAATCCATGGAGTCGCTATTTTCTAATTATTATAAATATACCACTTTGATTTTGGTCTTCAGTATGTCATGTCATGTTACAAAATAAACAAAATACATTTTTTGTTTCATTTTTCCATACCCACTATTTGAATATTTGTTTGCTTGAAACAAAATCACTCTCTTTACCGAAATTCATTTACTCGTAAACTGGTTTAGTGATTTAACGAATGAATGAATTTTGAAATAAGTATTACTTATTATGACAATTATAGAGGGTCAAAATCAAGGTGGTATGTTTATAATAATTGGGAAATAGCGACTCCATGGATTCTAGAACCACGGCATGCTACCAAAAGTCCTAAGCCTACTTATTACACTGCCACCTAGCTTTCCGCTGGAAATGAATTATTGTTGTCAGGAAATGAACAGTGATTGATTGTTGGCAGGTTAGGTAGACTTGTAAATGCGAAAAACCTTCACGACCGCGGTGAAAAAAGTCAATGAAATTCAAAACCTACAAATTGATAGTATTATTAAATTGATGTCGATGTAAGAGAGTAAACCATTCAGTCATACCTATAACTTCCACAAGGCATTTCAATAGCTAAGTAAAAACCTGCAAAACATTTGCCCTGCGAGAGAGTGACATATACGAGTAAATGTATATTACTGTACTCGTATAAAAACTACTATATAGATAGATATCATCACACAAATTGGCCTAGTCCCAAACTAAGCTCTCTTCTGTGGGTACTGATAACGACAAACTTACTTACATCAGAGAAATAAATACTTAAATACAAGAATGCATCTAAGACTCAGGAACTCCCTCTCATCAGTACTCATCACACAAACTACTGTGTGACGTCACGTCACCCGAACCCTGCTTTGACATGAGATGACAATGTAAAATAAATAAACAATAATGAAACACAAACCTGTTCTGTAGCATGAGAAAATATAAGTTTTGAGTCGGCTACTTATAACCGCAACACCAAGAAAATTAACAAATTACTAAATAAACGGGCCATTTACAATGACAATGTTTACGTGAATGACACTTTGCGTCCATTTTTGATTTAGTTCCTCTTCTTCTTCTTCTTTTGCCCCCGCGGCGACTTGAACAGCTACTACCGCGGGGATAATGGCGTTTCCACGTTGAGTGATTTCGCCAGTGTCAAGTATATATATTGTATAAATCAATATAGCAATAAAACAATCCAATCTTCTCTAGGAAGATTGGGGGCAACGTTGTACGGTGATTTGTAGGTCAGAGGTCAAGATAGTTTTAACCTCTGCACCACTGCGAGTCCACTTGAAACGAGAAGAAAGATGCCAGATACACGAAATAAGTCCAAGTCTTCAATCACTGTGCGACACAAAGGCATAAAAAATACAAATCACTATCAGAAAAGAACTTTGAACACCTAATTACCCAAAAATTAAAGTCTAATACAAATTACACGTCCGCCATCTTTTAACGTTGCAAATGGCCCCCCATTTAGTTCCTCAAGACGATCGACATTTGATTGAGGGGTTCTTAAACTCAAGGGGTATTCTTAGTTTGTTTACAAGATTCAACAAAGAAGTCCGGTAAAGTGTCAGGCTATTCCATTTTAGAAAGCGTCTTAGCGATAATTTACAAGTGATCTTAATTTAATTTATTTAGAAGAAATTAGTTTTTTAGCTGTGAAAATAAGACCAGGAGCGATATTTTTTATTTTGCATTATACTTTCACCTAGGTAATACTTTTCTTTAGAAATTTTGTAAAGACCCGTTGAATTAGGTATATGCAGTGGACAGAAAAATCACGTCAATTAGTTGGTGGCCTTTGCCGACAGCGATTAATATTCCGCAGCGATAACGCGTCATTATCGCGGCCATATCGCCACTCAACGTTGTTGTTCTATTCACTGTATGGCGTGTGTAGGGTTCATAGCCGTTATTAGAGGTATTCACTGTTATCTGATTGATTATGTCTAGTCGCAGTGAACAACTACGAATAAAAAACATTTTTAATGCACAGTCATGTCTGAAATCAAGCAGCTGTCGACTGAATACGCTCTTTTGCTGGCGCAGTTTTCCACATCATATTTTTCGAGATAGATTTTTGTGTTTGTAGTAACGGGTTCGGAACCCTACACTGAGCTTGGTCCGACATGTTCTTGTCCAGTTTTTTCTATTTTTATATTTAATATGAGCGTCAATTCAGGTTACATGCTGAGTGCACGTGTCACATTTATCCTTCGCATTCCCTAATTGAGTTGGTGCAATTAGAGCCACGCGACAGGCCGTCTGAATGTGCAGGCGGCGCCTTGTTAGCACTTCAATTAGACCGTGGGCATTACCAGTCACACAAACGGACAGTTTATTTGCAATGTTTACTAAGGTCAAGGGACGGTCTCAAGCGAGGTTTAGGCTAGCAATGAAAGTTGCAGAAGTTGATTCCCTTGCTCCTTGGAGGTAACCGTGGTCAGATAACTGGTTATCTGTGAAGTTTTTTTTCTCCAGTAAAATAAATTCCTCGGAGATAACTAGTTATTTCCAAGGACAAGATTTTCTTTACAGGCAGGAACAGTTATCTATGAGGAAAGCAAATCCTTGGAGATAACTAGTTCTCCGCTTTGTACGAGCTGACTTCACCTGTAGAAGCCGAGTTCTGAAGGGGTCCTTATCGGCTTGCTTTGTAGTGTTCCGTAACCGAAGGGTATCCCAACGGAACCCTATTAATATGCCTTCGCTACGCTGTCCGTCCGTCCGTCCGTCCTAACTTTAAAGAGCTTACCTTAAAGTTATGGCGGATTTAAAAAAAGAAAAGAAAGACAAATTTGTCTTAATTATTATTTATAATAAAGGAGGTCCCATACATGAAACGTCTTTCAACGCATGTATATTTTTGTTGTATCGTAAGAACGGTAGAACATACAAGAGTCAAATTTGGTATGATTACATTAACCCTGGAGAAAAACAACAAATACTAAAAATCTATCAAGTGTGAGTAGTTGTCGTCCTGATTCGGTCCAAAATCGGATTTACATTGGAATGTAATTATATCCATCGGGTGGTACATAACCATAACCCTCAGTGCGCGAGCCCGACTGGCACTTAACCGGTTTTGTTTGTTAATAATGTAATATTACAGAAATGTATGTTAATTATACGATAAGTCTAGATTTACTAACTTTTTTTTATAGAAATTCGTAGCAAGAAACGTACAAGACCCTTTTTTTACGTATGTGCCTATTTTTATTTTTATTGTGTCGTATTACGGTCAAACATACAAACGTCAAATTTAGTGTGATTATAAAATCCAGAAGAAAACAAAAAATATAAAAAATCTAAAAAAATAAAATCGAATGGTTATATTAATTAATATATCAACGCATAACCCAAACCTCCGGTAGTAAAAAAAGTTCGTTTTATGAAAAATACTTTTTCAAGCGACGCCAAGGCTAGTGATGGGCGGCTTGCAAGTTTCAAAAGTGAAACTTTCACTTAAATTTCTGCAATATTCTTAAAGTTTCATAAGTGAAACTTTCACCTAAAATTTCATGTATTATTCTGAAAGTTACCAAAGTGAAATCGATTAATTTCTGAAAATTACTTAAGTTTTGTAAATCAACGTAAGTAACGGAAACTTTTCATGAAATTTAAATGAAATTTACTTGTGTCAGAATCATTTTCATCTATTTAATTATGTAACTTTCAGAAGTTGTAATTTTCGCAGTTAAGGAAAGTTTTGTAATGTTTCAGAAATCGCCCATCACTAGCCAAGACTCAAGGTGCTTTTCCACCGGGGCGAGGCGAGCCAAGACGAGCCGTGACGAGAAATGAAAATTTGTATTGAAAAGTTTCAATTCCCTCATCGCGGATCTTAGGTAGAAATGGTTGTTTATATACCGATTTCAATTCTCGTCCCGCCTGGCCAAAAGCACCTTCCCGTACGGGTTTGTCTGTGAAACCTCTGGAGGATACAACGATATCCACGCGGTTCATCAAACGAAAGTCTTAAGTCAAATTAAAAAAGCATTTAATGTTTAATTTGAATGTTTTGGCAAATAATTCCCTTATTTACCTGAGAAGAAAAATAGATTAATTTTCTTCTGGAGTTTAACTGCACGAACCCAATTACGAGAAAAAAACTCGTTAGTAATCTTAAATAGAAACGGAAGCGCGAATGAATTAAGAAGTTCACAATTCCATGAAACTTTGAATGAGCTCAGCGATTGTCCGTGAAAGTATTTTTCGTTCGGAATAAATATGCTGAAAAGTTTATGGCAAATTCTATAAAAAGCTTATTGCCAAACTTATTAAAAGGTTTGCGTTGTTTCTAAAGTGTAATTAACATGAGCAGAGAATTCCGAATTTTGCACGTCTAAAAGTCTTACGAAATCTCAGAAGGTCTGAGGATCACGTAAATCCTAATAGTCGTAAGTCCACGCACTTCTGTACTTAATGTGCGTACCTACCAGTTTTATAGCCCATCGTTAACGAACCTAAAATTAGATGTTCTATTTCAATAATTGAAGAAAAGAAATGATTTCGTTAACAGTTACTTTTACATCGTTGAATTATCTAATATGAATTATATTATAATCTAAAATGAATTAAGCCGGAAACGGAATAAGTTCGTCTTTGTTTATTCGTATTTTAAGATTATATTTCATTTTGTATCTTGTCCAATTATTATTTACATTAGTCCTTATGTTTGTTCTCTAGAGAAGGGCAAAATTTATTCGAATGACGAATAACGAATAAGAATAACCAAATTATTCGCGAATAACGAATGAAGTTCTCGAATGATTATTCTTATGCGAATAAATTATCCGTCGAATAATTTATAATTCCAAATGAATGAATTGCCAAGAATTCCTTTGTTCATTTTACTACCTGGGTTTATCCCTTAACCTTATTGTCCCAATCTTTAAGGTGTTGAAATATGCAGTGCCTACTTATAAACAAGTCACTTTATTTCTACATCGTGTTAGTTATTTGAATGGAATAACCAAAAACTTCAAATATTTTTCGTGAATTTATCCGAATAAAATAACGAAAAAGTAGTCTTATGATTAATTCATGGAGGATTTATTCGCGAATAAATCATTCGAAAATAAATTATTCGACGAATAAATTATTCGCGAATAAAAATATTGCGAATGATTTTTTATTTGAATATTATTTACTATGAACATAGTCTTTTTTTTTTTTTACTTTTTCCGTTAATTTTCTATCAGATGAAAAATTGACTTTTTATTTACGTTTCGAACAACCACTCCTGTTTAAATAAAATACAGCCATATTCTATTAGTTTCCAGAGTTGTTCCCCTAGTTCGAACTCCCATTCCCAATCCACATGCCGCGTCATTTCTCTGCTAATGACGGACGTGTCAACGTCACGCGAGAGTGATAGATGGCGCCACTTCGATCTGAATATCGAAGGATCAGATAATAATCGCGTGATCAATGAAACTTAGACTATAAGGAAAATTATAAAACATTTAGATCTGGTATGGGACGCGACGTGTGTTGACACATTCGCCCTTTCCCACATCCAGTCAACCCGTAATCGGGCCGGTGCAGCAGCTGATCAGGCCCAAACCATCAAGCGCCGCAAATATTCATCATTATTAAATAATTATGAATTTGTGGCACTTGCAGTGGAGACCATGGGTCCTTGGTCAGCTGACATGAAAAGCTTTATGAAGGCTTGTCATCCCGGCTAATAGACACCACCGGAGATCCTAGAGCTGGTGCTTACCTCTCCCAAAGGATTGGGCTTGCTATCCAGAGAGGTAATGCAGCCAGTGTCATAGTGACAATGCCGCGAGCGGACCTGTTAGAGGGGGTGTTCTTTCTATAGTGGTGATTATTATTTACATCTTTAATATTTGAGTAGCTTAGTTTTATTTTAATTTGAGTAGCTTAGTTTAATTTTAATTTAAATAAGTTTAGTTTTAACTTTTAATTGTACTATAATTTAGATCGAGAGTATGTTTGTTTAACGAAAGTTACTGTAATTGTGTGTATTTTTTATATAATACACAATTCATTGAGTACTGGTAGAACCGTAGGACTCACATCAGAGTCTTATTTCTTGCCACTCAAGTCTCAATAAAAATACTCCTGAAATCAAATTACCGAACCAATATTTTGGTCTTTCAGTCCCTTAGAACGTTAAGGACACATTAAGACGTTGTTAAAAGTTTTCTTATTCAAAATCCTACCAAAAACATAAGAATAAGGTGACTATTCTAGCAGGGCCTACAGCGCCCTACGCGTCCAGTACAACAACGCATTCAGGATGCTGTTGGGGCTACCGCGCTACTGCAGTGCGTCAGGGATGTTCGCGGAGGCGCGCAAAGACGACTTTCACACGATCATGCGCAAGCGAGTCGCCTCCCTGATGCGGCGGGTGCGCTGCGGCTCCAACGGCCTCCTGGCAGCGGTGGCTGAACGGTTGGATAGCCCGATCCTCGCCTTCTGGGCAGACAGGCACAAGCCTGTGGCTAACTATGACGAGTGTTAGGAATGTATTTATTTTGTAATGTTCTAATTAACATTAATACTAATATAGTTTTTAAGATTTTACTAACATAAAAATAACATTATGGATTGCATTTTCTGAAATAAAAATTATTATTTATTATTATTATTGTACCTATTAATAATGGATAAGGACCAATTATAGATTCTTGGTTATTATTTTAGAGAAGTTTTCCATTTATTTTGAAGAAATCTATTTAAACCCGTACATGATTATGTTTGAATTAAGAGTTGTAAGAGAAAAGTGTTCATTATTGGTAGCTAAAGAGAGCAGATTACATTACATGAAAAAAATAGGTAGGTACAAATATAAATATGTGTTAATTGTATTTCATAGCGACTGGTTTCCGCAACTCGATGTTTCATAGGCCTGTGTGTAATTATATCTGTGGTAATAAAACGTTCCTAGCAAGTAAATGGCCCTTTGGATACAAGATAGGAATAGAAATACAGAAATATTAAGCATATTTATAACGGATGCCAGTGTCCAAGTTGGCGACACTCCAAATAGTATAAATCAGCGATCTTAAATGTCCGGACCGGTATTCGGCGGTCACTTAGGGCCGCCGCCATTGCATTGTAATTCTCCGCAGTATGTTTATTTGCCGTCGGGGATACTTGGTAGGCGATAAGGATAAGGATGAGGATACGATAGATATCGAGTTAATTGTCAAAGTCTTGAGCGATCCTCACGAGTGGTGATTTTTGTATAGATAAGCTTATGGTTAGGACGAATTTGTATTGTAACTAAAAATAGGAGGTAAAAAAAACATGGCGCAAGCGAATATTTATTACCTTAATTAATGGTGGTGTTTGTTTATTCTAGCTTTTTGAGTTTTTTACTCAAAACATTGGTAGATAGGTGTAAAACTAAAGAAATGATGATGACTGTCAAATTTCCAATATAGAATGTCAAACGGTCTGTACAGATGGGTTAGATACAACTTTTTCACACATAATATTATGTGTACCTATCTGAAACTTATTGTGCTTCATGCGCAATAAAGATTAACCCACTTATTCATAAACGTGCAATAGCTAAAATGGAACTGCTAACTGCATGGAAAGCAAGTTCATAGATCCTCAAATCAAAATACCGCGATAGAGCTATAAGTCCAAATAAAGGTAGAGCATGGGGCACTGCCGCGCGACACTTAAACGATCGAGTAACAGTGTACGTACGGGTCATAAATTTCGGTAGTTTCGAGTGGCGCCGGGTCTGCTCACTACATATCTATAGTTAAAACAGCTTCAAAATCAAGCTTAATTTAATGGGGTTGTTTACAGGAACTGACATCAGTTATTTAATAAAATAAATTTGGTATGTACTCGTATTTCAGGTTCCCCCGTTCAAACACAAGCAAATTATAATTAATAATTATTAATTAATTGCACGCGATTTCTTCCGGGTTGGAGTCGTTTATTGCTATGCCCTTGAGAACTGTATAATCATCATCATCATCATGTCAGCCGAAAGACGTCCACTGCTGGACATAGGCCTCCCCCAAGGCTCTCCACTCAGACCGGTCTTGTGCTTTTCGCACACCGCTTTCCCGCGATTCTTACAAGGTCGTCACTCCATCTTGTTGGAGGCCTACCCACAGCTCGTGTCCCGGTCCGCGGACGCCACTCAAGAACCTTCTGACCCCATCGGCCAAAAGTCCTGGGTGCGATGTGCCCCGCCTACTGCCACTTCAGTTTAGCTATTCTTCGGGCTATGTCGGTAACCTTAGTTCTCCTGCGTATAATGGTCCCTGTGAAAACCAGATTTAATCAGTTTAACGGTGAAAGCTTAATAGTTACTTTCGCGTACGATGATTTCCGCCGTCTTCCGTGATTCACTAACTACAAAGTATCATTTCATTATATTTGATGGCAACACTGCATCTACAAATCACCGTACAACGTTGCCCCCAATCTTCCTAGAGAAGATTGGATTGTGTTTTATTGCTTTATTGATTTATACTCATATATACCTTGACACTGGCGAAATCACGTCACGTGGAAACGCCATATCCCTGCGGTAGTAGCTGTTCAAGTCGCCGCGGGGGCAAAAAAAAAAAAAACACTGCATCCAACGGATCGGCGTGATTTTTACATATAAATAGTTGGAGACCGGGAGAGTGAAATGTCAGGGGTTATGAAAGTGACAAAATTTAAAGAAAACTAAGTCCGAATACTTCGGATATAATTTGAATGTATTAATGTTATTATATAGCAACTAACATTGGCACCAGCCCCTACGGCTGCCATTAATGAGAAGAAAAAGAAAATAAAGCAGTTTTTATATCATTGACTTAATCAAACTGATCTGATCTGTAGGGTCCGTCCGGGTTGGTACCTCCATCTTATCCATTAACCTACCGCCAAGCAGCAGTGTTCACATTGTTGTGTTCCGGTTTGGGGATTCCATCTTAGTCCTCAGGGTTGGCAACTCATTTGCAGTCTTAGGATTGCGGTCTTGTGAATGCGAATGTCTATGGGTCTCAGTTTCCACTTACCATCAGGTGGCCCGTGCTCGTAATACGAGATATTTTTTTTGCCTCGTATGCCTTCCGACGCGATAAAAAAAAAACTTAAAAAAAATATCTATTTTAGCGAAATCGTTTAAATTAAATAATTAAGTAAAATTTAATGGTGTAAGCTGTAAGTGGGAAATGACGCCTTAATTAAAAGGCAATATATAACAAATATCGTCACGTTTCTCCCTATTGTTTGTGAAATCTGCGCGTGACGGGAGCATTCGCTGTTCGAGGGTTAGATTAATTTATTACAGTTAATACGGGTTAATAATGGTTTCTAACTTTATTAAACAGCTTCTTTTGAATACCATTGTTATATTTTTTTAACATTTATACCACAAGTTATGGTGTGCTGAATAGAAATGTCGTTGAAACTCAAGTCCAAATTGAGTCTCTATTCAATTTCGAACATTTTACTGTTCTAAATGTTACATTAAAAATAAGGCGGAAAACTATATATCACGTAAGCGTGACTAGAATGTATTTAAATATATATATAATACACGAGATTAGTGACCCGCGCCGCGTGTCGTCGTCGACATCAGTGCGTCAGTGGCGATGGCGGCATGAACAACCAACCAAAGCTTCCTTAAGAATTATAAAACAGCAAAGGGTCGTTATATTTTTTCATATTTTTTCTTTCGTGTTAACAAATTTGAAGGTTAAAGGGTACATAAGAGTTAGTCAAGAGCAAACCATTATCTATACTATAAAAAAATGAATCGCTAAATGTGTTGCTAAGCGCAAAACTCGAGAACGGCTGAACCGATTTGGCTGATTTCCGTTGTTTTTTTTTTTTTTTTTTATGGCATGGGAAGGCAATCGAACACACAGGCCACCTGATGGTAAGTGGAAACTGTGACCCATAGACATTCGCATTCACAAGACCGCAATCCTGAGACTGCAAATGCGTTGCCAACCCTGAGGACTAAGATAGAATGCCTCTATGCTAGTCATTTCACCGGCTGTCTTATCCCCAAACCGGAACACAACAATGCGAACACTGCTGCTTGGCGGTAGGTTAATGGATAAAATGGTGGTACCAACCCGGACGGACCCTGCACAAGGTCCTCCCACAAGTAGGTGTGTTCCTCATTGTCAGGAATTGTTTGAATGAAAGAAAATAATGGAAAAATCCACCAGGAAAGTCAGAAATTTGCAGCGGGGCGAAGCCGCTGGCGGGCTCCTAGTATAAAATAAAAAAACTTATTTGCTATAATTACCCGGGTCCCTCTCACGACCTAGGCATTTTTGTCTTTGCGAAGATAGTTTATTTTCTTGAAATACTGTTTCCGGCTTTAACATTGACATGACAAATTGGTTGTGGAAAAGAATATTTAGACATTAGTATCAAGTTTCATCGAAGTTATATTGAGTGGGTATAAGCGGAAGAATACCAGAATTCTGACGTTGATCGAGCCTTGTTGAATAACTTTGCCGTGACTTAGTATGTACACGGCACAATGCCAACCAGATGAGATAAAGGGACCGAGCTATTACAGTTATATAGTTCTGTCCCTTTCTCTTAACCTAAACTGAACTGCTTTAGTATGTCATGGTAACCCCCCTGGGCCTCTAATCTAGGTGGTAAAAACCATATCGTCTTTGACTTGTTATGGTATTGTTTTTAAAACGACCGCCAATACTGTCAAGTAAATAAGAGCTATAAAAAGTTATTATGACATGGCTATTTTATTTTTTATTTTTTTTATATCATAGGAAGGCTAACGAGCACACAGGCCACCTGATGGTAAGTGGAAACTGTGACCCATAGACATTCGCATTCACAAGACCGCAATCCTAAGACTGCAAATGCGTTGCCAACCCTGAGGCCGAAGATGGAATGCCTCTATGCTAGTCATTTCACCGGCTGTCTTATCCCCAAACCGGAACACAACAATGCGAACACTGCTGCTTGGCGGTAGGTTAATGGATAAGATGGTGGTACCAACCCGGACGGACCCTGCACAAGGTCCTCCCACCTCCAAAAACAGAACAGAGCTATAGCAGTTGTATAGCTCTGTCCTATTCTCTCAGCGTAAACTGAACTGCATAGCTAGGTCAAAATAACCCCCAGGTCAGAGACGATATGATTTTTATCGCCTACGGTCTCGGCCCTGTTCATCTGCGACAAACGTCGTTATATTTTAATGTTAATGAGAATGCCAACGAGCACACAGGCCACCTGATGGTAAGTGGGATTTAATACGTATTGTAGAGTTACCGCTACAAATCGCTTCAAATTCGCATCAAATATCGCTTGATTATTTTATTTACTTTTTTAGGTGTTCGAACTCTTTTGTGTTAGAGTAGCTGGCCTGCGTTGGTGACGGTTTGGATTATGATTTTAAAATTTTGAATGTGTTGTCAGATTGTCAGGCAACGTATTTTCGATGTCAGTTTTTTTTAAATATTTATAATAGTTACGGATAATCACTTGATCACACTTAACGATGACACGCTGTATACATTTGTATTGCCAACCATAAGGACTAAGATAGAATACCTCAATTTCACCAACAGCTGTAACTGACAATAATTAATTATTTGATAGTTGACAAAATATTACCAATAGTTTCATTGGGGCTTATTGTTAAATTAATTGGCGAGATTGTACATTTGTGTACCTTACGTGATGGTATTGTCCCCCCAAATCGAACCCATCTGTCGTAGTAATTTATAGTTTTAATACAGGATACGAAAGAAATAGAGTACTACAAGGCACGTTTTTCGCGATATTTCCGAAGATGGGTGTGCTCGAATAACTTAGAACGACATTATATCGTAACGTCGCACTGCCAGATCAAAAGTAGAGTAACTCAAAATACAACTGTAAATTAAAATAAACTTTAATACAACGTCCATGAGGTTGAAACAAAACTAACAATGATTTTGAGTTGATACCGTCTTGACCTGGCAGTGCGACGTATCTACCGGCGTTAACTGGGTATGGGGATTAACAATCCTAGCGTAGCAATAAAACGCAGTCATCCGGAAGCCACTTAGCTTGATGTGATTTAATTGTGTTTTAATTTAACTGTAATAAAATATTAACATTTGAATGTACAAGTGTAAAAACTCATTCATAAATTGAAAACTTGCCACCTTTACCTTAGTCGGATTAATAATTGAAATACAAACAATATTTGAAATAAAGACTTGCGAAAATAGAACTTAAACTTCTGAAATTGGGAAAGTTTTCAGTTATTTATTGAGAAGATTTCCAGACTACTGGGAAGGTTCTGCAACTTTTAACCTATTGGCAAAAAAGGTTATTGCAACATACATAACATAAAAAGATATGTATACTCGTATGTATAAAAAAAGTATTTCACGGCGTCCGAATCCTAACACTCAGGGTATTGAATTGGTATCGTAAAATCCCAGAAGTAACACGTATAAATAAACTTATAGCCGTAAATAAACGCCAGGTAAAGCTGTAACTACGGAGCGAACGTTGCCCTTTCAGCACGATTTGAGAGTTATGTATGTATGTATGTATGTATGTAAACTCTTTATTGCACATAAACAATTACAAGACATGTTTGCATAATATAAGTAATGTACATAGGCGAACTTATCCCATATGGGATCTCTTCCAGTTAACCTTGGAGTAGAAAGAGCAAGGACAATGCTGAAGGATAGACAAATTAACAAAAATTCAGGAAATAACAAATAGTACATACAACAGAGAAATTGGAAGAAAGTAAAATATCTTCCTTAATAAGATACATACCTAAACATAGAAATAATATAATATACAATATAATACTACCACACATACGTAAACAACAGTTAAAACCTACAACAGAAGGATCAACAGTCAGGCTCATCCTGTTTATTTAGCCACAACTTCTTTAATCTTTCCTTCAATGAACCGACAGATTTAGATTGCCTCAAGCACGATGGAAGCTCATTCCACAATTGGACAGAGTGTACCGTGAAAGATTTAGCATAGGTGCGAGTCATGTTGGATGGAACGGCAAGGGAAAGGTTAGCACTAGACCGAAGGCGGTGTCCACTACCATCGGCCAAAAAACTAAACCTTTCGGAAAGGTACAAAGGAGAAGAAGGAGTGAAAAGTACATTGAAAAGGAGTGAAAGAATATGCACATCCCTGCGACGGCGGATGGGCAACCATTTGAGTTGCACACGGTACTGGGATATATGATCAAACTTCCGCAAACCAAAAATATACCTTATACAAATATTTTGCAGACGCTCAAGCTTGTCAAGCAGTTCCTCCCTGAGGTCTAGAAACGCTATGTCTCCATAGTCAAGAAGAGGAAGTAATAAGGAACGAGCAAGGGTAAGCTTAGTGTTAAATGGCAGAAAGTTTTGCAGACGTCTCAAGGAATGCAGGGAAGCAAAGAGTTTACGGCTAACATCATTAACATGGGCTGTCCAGGACAACGTCTGGTCTATCGTGACACCCAAGTTTTTAACAGTGGAGGAGAAGGGGATAGGAGTCCCATCGTAGAAAACTTTGGGCATCACTACACCAGATAGTTTAGAAACGAAATGAGGGCTACCAACGACAATGGCCTGTGACTTCCCAGCATTAACCATCAACCCAAACCTCTCCGCCCAGCAACGTATAGAGTCGAGATCACAATTGATTTGACTTATCAAGGCGGGGAAATCATCAAGAGCAGCACAGGCGTAGATTTGCAAATCGTCCGCGTATAGATGATACGAGGAGCGAAGTGAACTAGAAATACCGTTTATGAAAATGGAGAAAAGTAGGGGAGAAAGCACTCCTCCCTGGGGGACACCAGCTGACAGATGACACCATTCAGAGTAGCAGTCACCAACCCTGACACGCTGGTGCCTCCCGGAGAGGTAAGCGCGAAACCAGGAAAGAGCAGTTGTAGAAAGATGGAGGGTATTAAGAATCCCAAGAAGAATATCAAAATCCACGGTGTTAAAAGCGCTACTGAAATCCAACAAAACAAGAACTGTGAGCTTTTTGTGTTCAATATTAAGACGAATGTCATCGGTGACCTTCACCAATGCAGTGACGGTGCTGTGCCCGGGGCGGAAACCGGATTGAAGAGGGTTCAGGAGATTATGCCTGTTGAGATGCGAAAGGAGACGGCGATTAACGTAATGCTCAATAACCTTCGACAACACTGGTAGGATTGAAATAGGACGATAATTAGCAAAAGTAGAAGGGTTTGAGCACTTAGGAAGTGGAATAACATGGGCATGCTTCCACATGCTGGGAAAAGTGGAGGAGGAGAAGGAGAAATTGATGATGCTGGATAGGATTGGGGTTATAAAGTCCGCCGCGAGCATAAGCATGTCCAAGCCAAGACAGTCTTCACCGACAGCCTTCGTCTTAATAGTTTTAAGAATGGCAAGCGTTTCTTGCGGAGAAATATCATCGAGTTCGAAAGGAGGAAAGCTGGGGTGTTGGGCATTGGCAAGATGAGCTAGAGTAAGATCCTTATTGAAGGGGTTGAGAGCAACTGGAGAAGTACTGAAGAATTTATTTAATGCATTTAAGTCCATAACGTCTGAGGATGATTGTTGTGCCTTACCCACCCCAAGAGACTTAAGAAATTTCCACAACTTAGTCGGAGCACAATCCTCAATGGACTTGTGAATGTACCGCCGTCTAGCATCCCTACACACTTTATTGCACCTATTACGAAGTGAAATGTACCCTAGATGGTTCCCCTCCGAGGGTTCGTGCCGTAATCTAATACGCGCACGGTCCCTCTTTGCCATGAGCGACTTTATATCCGGAGTTAGCCAAGGCGCAGGAAGGTGTTTAACTCTCATCGGCTTCAGAGGTGCGTGCTTATCGAAAATGCCCAGCAGGATGTCATTGAAAGCGCCCAGTTTTAGGTCAACGTCCTGGAGAGCCTCAACGCTAAGCCAGTCTGCACTACCCAAGTCATCCTGAAACTCCTGGAGGTTAATGTCGCGGAGATTCCGTCGCATAATGATTTTATGCCTCCGCTTAGGCGGACGAATTTTAAACGAGGCATAAATGAGGTCATGATTAGAGAAGGCAGCAGCATTAAATTGGCCATGAAAAGAAACAAGATCAGGAGTAGAAGTTAGAATAAGATCCAAAAGTGATGGAGGTCCGTTATGTGAAAAATGCGTAGGGCTAAGTGGTAAAATGTTAAGGTTAAGAGAAGAAGCTAAAGACTGAAGTTTAATAGAACGATGGTCATTTTTGACCAGGCATGTGTTGAAGTCACCCATAACAATTTGGTGATCGTATTGCGGACCGAGATCAATAATGGCACTCTCCAATGTATCAAAGAAATTAACATTAGAGGAAGGGCTGTAGAAAACTCCCAGAAGGATTTTAGAGTGATGAAGAGTAACACCAAGAAAGAGATATTCCGGGGAGTTTGAGTAGGCAGAGGGAGAGTGAGAAACTACTTGACAAGCTAAATCGTCTCTGATATAGATGGCAACACCGCCACCCCGAACCGTTCCACATCCGCCGTCCCTGGTGCCGGTCCTGTCATTGCGAAAAAGACGGTAACCGGGCAACGGGTAGAGGGTAGATGAAAGTGAAGGTTTAAGCCATGATTCTGAAATAAGAATTGCATGTAAGTTATTAGAAGTGAAGGAAGCAAGTAATTCAGGATAGTGAGCTGGTACACTCTGTGCGTTTATGTGGACAACATTAAAATTTTTAGCAGACGCTTTAAAAGTAATGTTTAAACGTTCACAAAGAGAAGGCATATCTGAAACATCATTGAAGGAGTCATAAAAACTAGAACCCGAAGAAGATAAGGAAAAGAATTCGGTATCAGCACTACTATTAAATAAGTCGAACATTGCAGGTAATATACCGTTATACGCTATGTAGTTTAAAATAACTTATAGTTAAATTATTAAAATAAAGCAAAAATTGCAATCCAATAACGGCAATAACTCAATACAGACTACAACAACTAACTAACTATAATAAAACTATGCAGTCCCCTCTCTGACCTGCCAGCAGCTGATTAGATCAAAATAATAATTAAGAAAAAAGATCATAAAGAATACCTATACTTAACATGAACAACTAAATATACAATTTTGTACGGTGCAAAACAAAACAAAAAAAAAAATAAAAAAAAATGTATATATAATAAAATATAGATTTTACAAAATTCAACTTAAATAAAATATCAATGTCACCGAACAGACAAGCAGTAACTAAACGCACAGACATCAAACAAATTTGACGTTTGCCAATGGTTTCGGTTTGACATCTGAGGTTAGAAGTGACACTTGACGCAACATTTATAATAATAATGATCAAATACGAAGGTAAAATTAAAACCGAAAAACCTCATTACGAAAGTAATAATAAGAGAGATAAAATAATAATAATATGAAATTACAAATACCACGGGCTAAACCAATTACTTTCGCTGAGTCACGGCGGGATTCTTCTTGGCGACAACAGCGGGTCGAGGTGCACGAGCACGCAGTTCGCAGTTATATAATTGGAACGTAGTTTAAATTAAAAGATGTCGATTGTAGAACATAATCTGTGGCCTTATTTGCGTTTATCGCTGTTGATAAAGCATCTGTCACTCTCGCGCTTATATATAACTCAAATTGGGACGTCCGCTTTATCGACAAAAATAATAAATAATAATAATAAATATCTGGGGACAATTTCACACCAATTGACCTAGTCCCAAACTAAGCTCTAGGCTTGTACTACGGGTACTGGAGAACGATATAAATACTTATATAGAGAAATATATACTTAAATACATAGAAAACATCCATGACTCGAGAGCAAATATTCGCGCTTATCACACAAATATCTGCCCTTACTGACCCCCGGTAATAATTTCGCAGTTAGTATCGAGCTAAAGTGATAATTGATTAACAATTCAATTAATTCATTTTTTATTCTCGCGTAACAATATTGTGTATGAAATAAATACGAAAACGTCAATCATAATACATTCGCAGAAAAAGGTATAATTTATGGTTTCGGCACAATTCAATAATGCGCGTTCCCATTTCAATTATAATGGGGCCTCGAAGAACAAAGCATTATTAAGCCGGCATTATTATTGGACGCGGGAGAGGGCTACCGAATTGCCGGTCAGAACACGTTTTGCATTGTTTTTCGCGACAATGTAACGGTTTTTATTTCGTTGAATTAAGCTACTTAATAATGATTATGTAAAATAACAACTGTAAAAAAAACTAAGCTCAACCTTAAAATTATTCCTGATTGCGGCATTGTTGCGACGATGCTGGCGGTATTACCTCTCTCGATTGCTGAGCTTATAATATAAGCCCAGCGAGAAAACTGCCGACGCTTCGGTCTCCCGTGACGTCGATGAGGGTTTCGACGCTGAATAGAACAACATTTTATTCTGGGCGGAGAGCATTATATTTGCGAAGTTCGATGGAAATGTGACAGGATTGGCGAGTCTACACAGGTAGGTAGGTCCCACACTAGAACTGTCCTCATATTTCACGGAACCACAGACATGCCGTCAGGTCTGTTGCCGTCATTTTTTAGACCGATCGTCTTTAACTGTGTACAGTTATTTAGGTACTCTCCTCTTGTGAAGTTAATAATTATAATGACACAATTTGTAAATTATTACGCCGACACTATGTCAATGATGGAACAGAATTGAAAAAATCTTCAAAAGAACTTAAGAAATAAAACAACTATTTTACTGTAGATACCTTACTTACAGTTTTATTATTAAATATCAACAACTTTAACGTTTCATCCACTTGATGACATCACGTACACATGTCTGTTTTTTTTAATTTGAATTGTAATTAAAATGTAATATTTACCTACCTATACACGGTAGATATTTCGTACTTTTATACTCGTCCAAAAGAGTGCGCTGCGAAATATCTCATCCGTATTTAGCACACCCAACCTCCAACGAGCGCCGTGTCGGTTTATTCTTTTTAAGAGTTCTTGAGATGACAACTATTTGCTACAGAGGGCCGAGGCAGTAAAACTCGAAGTATTACCGCTTTTTCTCTACATAATCCTGAAAGAAGTTATATTATAATTGCAAGTTTTCTGGGTTCCAAAGTTGTAAGTATTATAAAGAAGTCATATAAGAATAGAATAAAATAGAAAATATTTATTCAACGCACGCACAAAAAAAAAATGGAAAAATATAAAGTAAAAATAAGAAATTACGTTGAACAGCAGCCCGCTCAGCATTACGCCGCAGTGAAGTCACATTCGACCACTAATTTTACCTTATCATGTTGGCTACACGTAAAGAAGAAAAATCAGTATTCAGATATTTTATTTTAATATCTGAGCTTCTCGTCGCCTCGTCATGGTCTCTAGGGAGAGATAAACGCGTCACGGGATTCTCTTGGGGTTTTTGACAAGATGGTGTCGCTTTCTTAATTGTTTCCAGTTTTTTGCATATTTTGTTGTTTAATGGATAGTAAAGATATATTAATATGCAGTAAATTTACATTAAAATGTGCAGTATAATGAAAAATTCAAGTTTGAACACGTATCGCCTTTGAAAGGATTGCTCCAAGAAAATCCCATCTGGTCTTCGTAAAGTTCTACCTACATCGCTTCACGGAGGCTAGAGGTTCACCGTACAACGTTGCCTTATGATTTTTTTGATATGTAAATGTATAATATAAACTTGACATTGGCAGAAATGGGTGCTCACCGGTTGCCATTAAATAAATAAATACACGCGTCACGTCAATCTGTGACTAAGTTAATGTCAAATTACGTGACGATTTACAAAAAATGTCTTTTGGAAACACTATTTGTGAAAAGCCGTTATAAGTTTTCGTTGCTGTCAATACTTTCATACTAGGTATACATGCTTGTGCAAATGCAGTTCCAGTAGCACTCTCGGTTTCGTGCCAACAGACATAACATTTCTGCAAAGAGCAAATGCCAACATTTTTTTTTGGCAAAGTCGATGAAGACGACGAAGACGTTCAAGATTTATGCCCGAGCTGACCTCTGTTCTTAACATTCAACTCTGTCAAAGCGCGTCGGTCATGTCGCGATTAACAGAGTAGAGGATTTATTCGTGGTCATGTGTACAAGACAGTGGACCTTCATGCAGAGACCCGAGAGATCGAATAATTAGGAACACTTACTCTGCGACTCTGCGTGCTACTTTGCAATCCTTTGTATCCTCTGCTCTTAAACCATAACTTTTAAAAATGTTTTTAATTTTTTAGTTAATAATTGTTTTTTAATTCTTATTTAATTTTATTTACACTTAAAATTATTGCCATCTAATTTTAATTTTAAGTTTATGTGTATCTAGTCTCAATTTTCACGATTAAATCTCCAGAATATTTTTGGCGTTACTTAAAAATCCGATAAGTCATGTGTAATCACAGAAGATATATAGGTACAAACATACCTGAAAAACATTACCCTTCTTAGGGCCTTATCACCCTTGCGATTTGCGGGCGAGTTGAAAGCGAGGCGAGCGCGTAGCGAGTTCACTGCGAGTGCGTAACGATTTCGCCGCGAACGGGCAACGAATTCGCTTCGTATTCTCGGAGAAAACCCAATTCTAGACGTGGCGAACTCGCTGCGCGCTCGCGGCGAAATCGTCCCGCAAATCGCAAGTGTGATATGGCCCTTAGGCTTAGATTTACAGTTTATTATGTTTGTTAGTTTATTCAAAATAACGACGGTGTCAACAAAATAATCCCGAGTTCTAGCCAAGCTACATACAATTTCAGGAAAGGTTACCTCGCCAATATTACTCGATTTCTTTAACTTATACCGAATATCTAAATTTACAATGGCCTTTATAACGCTTCCGTGCCGCCACTTTACCGAAACAAGGACTTATTGTTATTCATGGTATGCAAAACGCTATTGCGATTCTGACCCTCTCCAAGGCTCCCGATACTTCAGCTTAATTAACTAACCAGATGGTTGGATGTAATTGAAGAAAATTATGGTTTAAAGAAACACTTCGATTTGCGGGGAAGTTAGTTTCAATTGTGTATTGATTGGAGTTTCTGACCTGATAATTCCTGATTGGCTTTCTGAACAAATAAATCGCTTCACGCGTTCGCGCTAGAGTTGAAGACAGAAAGACCGATACAGACCGATAGATAGACAATGACGGAGGCAGACAGACTTACAGACATATCGCAAATTTTAAGTTAAGGAGTAGATAATGAGTGACTCAAGCTTTTTTGTTCCTTCAAGAAGGTCTCAAGTTTTGTTTTTACTACTAGATTAATGGTTATTAAGTGCAATGCAAATAACCTATCCAAATGAGGATAGGTAAATAATTATTGCGAAAACACCGGTACCCGGGGTACAGCCACCAGCATTAATATATGTATTATTCAACATTGAGCTCAAAAATATCTGACACGCTCTTATGCCTCTCGTGTAGACGTGTCAGATATTTTTGAGCCCAGTGTTTTTTTTTGTCAACAACTTCAAAACCGGAGAAATAATTTAATTAATACTGAATTCGAATATCACAATAAAAAAATATGAAAATACCTTAAGAGGTCAGAGAAATTGCATTTTGATTTTGTCTCATTTCTCACCTTATTGTGGTCACCACGCGCCGTGTCTACCGATGACTTTAATTACGTAGGTAATCATTTAATCAAGCACCATACAAAATGTTATGCTTCATTGTTCCTTTCATACCTACTTATTACGGGCTTAGGACCGTCATAGATTACAAACACGGTTTAGGTAAAAAAAAAGTAGATTATCGTTCTAAAAAATCGTTCTGAAATGGCATTTAACTACAGAATAAGAAACAAACCAATTCCATACGGTTGAATTTACTTACGAGACCAAAACGTCGCCCTGCTTCGCCACTACCCTGTGGATGTCCTTCGGAGTAATCGAGAATAGTCTGCTTAACATCCACTGCAAGCGCACTTTGGCCCCTACCTTGAGCATGGCGTGGCATTTTTTAACACTTCACTTAACAAGCACTCGTTTCGAAGCAAACACGGAACTGACGTCGCTTGTGCATACTTTTGTGAGGGTGTCTAGTATCAAACAATACCAAAGACTGATCTCTGACGATAAGCGGCCTACCCCCATCGTAGCTAGTAGCTACAGAAACGAGTGACCATGATTATAAATAAACCCCTAATGTGGAAGTTGCTGACTGAACACCCTGTATAGAGGCCCTCGGACCATTGATAAAATACATTTTTAAATATTACATAAATATATCTGTGAAATAAAAACACGTCATACTTCAAAGAAAAGAGAACGCGAATTAATATTCTTTTGAATTAGGCCCTACTTACTTAAATAAACTCCATGACAACACATTCTATTGAGACAAATACGAGGGGGCTTCTCAAAAATCTGGATCCACTGGCCCTGCGGAGGGATGTTGCTTCCCTCTGTGTCTTTTACCGCATCTATCACGGAGAGTGCTCTGAGGAATTGTTCGAATTGATACCAGCCGCTGGATTCCACCATCGTACAACTCGTACCAAACTATCATTTCATCAACACCATTTTGATAGTTGGAAATCCACTACCGCGCGTTTTTCAAGGGCCTTCCTGCCACGCACCTTATCTATGTGGAATCAGCTTTCGGCGTCTGTATTTCCGACTCAATACGACTTGGGAGCCTTTAAAAAACGAGCCTACTCTTTTCTCAAAGGCCGGCAGCGCACCTGCGATTCTTCTGGTGTTGCGGGTGTTTATGGGTCGCGATGATCACTTACCATCAGGTGGCTCGCTTGCTCGTCTGCCCCCTTTTTCAAATAAAAAAAAAAAAAAAAAAAAGAGTACAGATGTAGTGCATAATTGTTTTACTTCGTATTTTGTCGGAAACATTCGTATCTGTCATGCTTCTTCAGTCAACCTAAGTACTTTTTGTACTGTGACCGACTGAAATAGCAAGACACGTTCGTACGTTTCCGTGAAAATACGAAGGAAAACAATTATGCACTACATCTGTAGGTATAGTTGATAGGTAGATTTAATGTATTTTTTTTTAGGCTGGTGAGTTGCCGCGGCGGGTCTTTCCACTTGTTTTCCACTACGTTTTGAATATTCGATTTGTGTGCAAATTTCTGGGATGACTTCCATTCTAACTATTGGAAATCGGACAAGCCGAGTGATGTATACAAAACTAGTTTTTAATGTTTTCCTTGGGAAACTTTCTTTTAATAAACTATTAAAAAAATTCGTTCTCACCTACTGTTACTACACAGTTATATACATATTTAGAAGATAACCTATTATTATTGACATTATTAAATTGAATATATTATAAAATTATAATACTCACATTAAAAAATGATCAGGCACATATAATGCAGTTAATTATAATGCAAAGAAAAAATATTGATGACTGAAACCAATACCTGCTGTAAAAAATACAAATAAAATGAAAAATCTTATGACAGCATGTCTATTTACGTATAGAAAAAATAATTCAAAATACATTGTGCAATAAATTGTATAAACTATATTAAAATAAGATAGTTTAATAATGTACAGCTATACTTCAAGGAATATAATAAATAGAATAAATATAGTAGAATAATTATAAGTAATTCAGTGATTAAAGTGCAATTAAAATTAGTAAATAACATATTATTATTATAAAACTAAGCCCTCTTATCTGTTTCTGTTGCTGTGCCCGACAGGGTCCACATACCATGAACATGTATATACCTATGATTATCACAACAAACCTATGTTAAAATAAGGAATGCAATAAATATATTGAGTAGGTATTGAGTAACTATCCAAGCGTTTGAGTTGAGTTGAGTTGAGTTGATGCTTTTGCATTTATTAGTAAGGATTCTGATTCTTTAATCTGTAGTTACAAAAAGGACCCTTTTATCTGGAGACACAAAAACAGTACCCAAGGACATTATTCATGGTATTAGGTACTGTATACAGTATACTGTAAGTGAATGGGTGGTGCGGTTGCGTATATCGTGTGACAACATGTGCATAAGGCACTGGTCCCACCGCCGGCTACAGACTATAAGCTAGTAGAACTATAAACTACAAAAGAGTGGGCGAGCGGCGAGAAGCGAGTAAAGTTTTTGATAGTTTTGACGCTCGGCTATAAAGCTGTATGCTATATGGCTGTTATAGTCGATAGCTTTTATCGCTGCGGTCAACTAGTAAACAGCGGTCCCACCGCCAGATGTCGGCGAGCTCGGCGAGCAACTAGTAAAATTATGTACTAGAAACAGTTGACAATCGGCCGGAGGCTATTAAAAATTCTATGGAATTATAGCTTACTCGCCGGGCGTTGGGAGAGTGTCTTCACCGGCAGTGTGAACAGCGAGCGATGAACTATAAATATACAGGGTGTATTGCAAGTCGTGTGCCAAATGAATAGGGTGGGTAGCTAAGGTCACTTGCAACACGTTTTGGGCCTATTAACACTTATCCTACCCACGGTGTTTTTTTAATATTTTATTTGAAAAAATCTCGGAATCTTCCAAAAGTTAACCATTTTGTTCACCTATCTTTTTTTTAAAATATGACAGCACAAAAGTACTTATAGTTTTTTTATCTTTAATGTTTGCGCATTCTAATGAAATGTAATTTTTATTCATATAGTAAACAAATAAAAAAATATTAGCCAACAGAGTGTGAAGGACAGAAAAATAAAATCTTCACGGTCAACTTTACGGCACAATTAAAAAAAAAGTAGAAGTTCCTCAGATCTCCCAACTAGGGAGTGCAATCCGGATTCGTTTTGTATGGGGAAATCCGGATTAAATCCGGATTTTCATACAAAATAAATCCGGATTTGCAATCCCTACTCCCAACATCATAAAATCTTCTCCAGTTCCTGACGATTCTTACGGTATACCACATGTCTAGAATCACGTTCACTTTTTCGTCAAAATATGGTTTCAATCTAAAATTGTGGTTTTATTCGGTGAGTAGATCCAGCCAGTTAAATGGGCTAAATGCACAATACAAAACGCAATATGGTTAAAAATCATCTTTATTTTTAATTACTTCAAATTTTGTTCAAATTGTCTTCCTCCACAATTGATACATTCGCGACACCTTTTTCGTATTTCTACAGTTGTTGTACGAAGTGTCTTTGACTTTTACGTCTGGGAAAGGGCCAAAGAGCTAGTGTACGCAACACAGGTAGAGAGCAGAGAGCATCTGATCGCAAAAATTAATGACGCGTTCGCAATAATGCGGCAAGAAATGACACTTCGTAATTATTAAAATAAAGATGATTTTTAACCATATTGGGTTTTGTATTGTGCATTTAGCCCATTTAACTGGCTGGATCTACTGACCGAATAAAACCACCATTTTAGATTGAAACCATATTTTGACGAAAAACTGAACGTGATTCTAGACATGTGGTATATACCGTAAGAATTGTCAGGAACTGGAGAAGTTTTTATGATGTTGGAAGATCTGAGGAGCTTCTACTTTTTTTTTAATTGTGCCGTAAAGTTGACCGTGAAGATTTTATTTTTCTGTCCTTCACACTTTGTTGGCTAATATTTTTTTATTTGTTTACTATATGAATAAAAATAACATTTCATTCAAATGCGCAAACATTAAAGATAAAAAAAACTATAAGTACTTTTGTGCTGTCATATTTTAAAAAAAAGATAGGTGAACAAAATGGTTAACTTTTGGAAGATTCCGAGATTTTTTCAAAAAAAATATAAAAAAAACACCGTGGGTAGGATGAGTGTTAATTGGCCCAAAACGTGTTGCAAGTGACCTTAGCTACCCACCATATTCATTTGGCACACGACTTGCAATACACCCTGTATATCTCTCTCTTTTATTTACACGGAAGCGGATTATCTTTTGTTCGTTTCTTGGGCTAGAAAAAGTCGATAGTTCATATCTCACTCGCCGGCGGTGGGACCAGTGCCTAAAGCATCCGTCACTCTCGTACTTATTTATACGTGTCAGAAAGTGACGGATGTTGTATTCACATTTTGTCACGCGATAAACGCAGCCATATTAGGTCCCCAGTACGTCAACAGTGTGATAAATAATAACGAGTTTATGCCTGAGAAATATTATTTATTTTTAAACTTCTTCGATATATTAAAAAATATAAGTAAATGTACAAATGGCGGAGTTAAAGCCAAAAGGTATTCTCTACCAGCTACCAGTCAACCACATGGTCAACAGAGAAAGTTATATCAAACCTAAAGAAAGGAAATAAACAACATTATAAGATCAACGATACAAATTAAATTTTATTTACCACAAGTACAATTAATAATTAAAAATGTTTAAAATAAAGCGTAATAGTAAAAGGCCTTTTAAAAAGCCTAACCAAACATAAACGGCCGATATTTATTCCGTTTTGTTTTTGCCCCAATTGCAATCGTGTTGTTCAAGATTCTGCCTCCTTTACCATCAAATTAATAGGAGCCGCTATCACAACGTCAACAATACGATAGACATAGGGGTTAAGACATCGTGCAATAGAGGCACTACACCCTCGTTTTCCAATTATGAATTCTGGCGCACGTCAGAGGCTGTCAATAAGAGTACATAACAATGGACGACGGCCTTATTAGATGTCGGCCATATTGGATGTGAAGATGCAAATACTACTAAAGTTTTTCAGTTCCATCGCTAACAATATAAGGGATGACGGTTGACCACGTGGTTTATCGTAGCGCACGAGAATGTCACCGCGCACATTTTGAGCGATAGAAAAAAGAAACGTTAGTAGTCATCATCATCATCATGTCAGCCGAAAGACGTCCACTGCTGGACATAGGCCTCCCCCAAGGCTCTCCACTCAGACCGGTCTTGTGCTTTTCGCATCCACCGCTGTCCCGCGATCCTTACAAGGTCGTCACTCCATCTTGTTGGAGGCCTACCCTGGTTACGACATTAATTCGCAAGAATAGAAAAAACAAATTACCTAGTTACTTATCCAAAATTTAAATTATGTCAACAAGCGCGCGTAAATAATGATTTCTTTACATTGATTAATGAAATCCATATATGTGGTACTTCGTCAGCAAAAACGTTTGTGATTTATATGTATATGTATAATAACAGAAGGCATGCTCTTTCCATTATCCGCATGTGACTAAACGAGGATCATTGCATACATAGCAAACGCAGTTACTTGGTGCACAATTTCTCGACACTCGACCTCCGGTCTATATCATCATCATCATCATCATATCTAACAAAGACGTTAAGCGTTATAGCTTGACAATTAAATGATTATTCTATAGTACCTACTACAACACTGAAAAAACATTCTGCCTGTATGTTTAACCAAAAAAGCATGCATATTCACTGCGTTGCACCATTCTATATGCGCCTAGATCAAAAGGCCATTTTTTTCTGTCTTGAGACTAAATTTTAATGTGTAAAGAATTATATTATTGTAATGTAAATGTATGAAATGTTGATGATGCTATTCGTGACCAGCTACTCTAAGTGTTTTTTGCTCTACTGCACACAGTAGGAAATTATTATTTTCAGTGAATGAACAATCCTATTACTGTTTACCAGTGTTTCATATTACAGTTCAAAAGCGCAATACAAATAGCACCTCAATAGGCATAACCTCCTTAACCCTCTCCAATCAGGCTTCCGTCCCGGGCATAGCACTGTCACTGCCTTGGTTAAGGTCACCAATGACATTCGTCTGAGTATTGAAAACAAAAAACTGACAGTTCTTGTCTTACTGGATTTCAGCAGCGCTTTTAACACCGTTGATTTCGATATTCTTCTTGGAATTCTTTGTCACGTCCTACCGGGTGGCAAGAAAAACTCGATAAAAGTTTAAAGAATTTATTGAAAAGAACTCCGGTAGTGTGAACAGAAGAGGGTAGTAGGTTCGTAGGGTGTGGTCTGATTCTGTGAAGTGGATAGCACTTCCCTCGTAAATTAGAGTGACGCGGAGCGGCGGTGGAGGTAACCCGTCGGCAGCCCGACGGTGTACGATGCCAGGATCCTGGCGTCAGGGGGGTAGCACCCGGTGTGTAGCACCGGACCCCACTCGACGATCCTGGTCCCGGAGATAGACGCCGCGCCGGCCAAGTAGGTGAGTAGAGGAGGAGTAGATGAGCAGCGTTGGTGTACCCCTAGCGGAGGTGTACTCCCAGCGGTGATTATGAACGGTGAACGGTGATCGTTGCTCCCTGAACGGTGAACCCCGATTTGTGCTCCCTGTACGGTGAACCCTGGAAACCCAAGCATTGGCTGTGTGAGCCTGGTGTCCAGCATTGGGACAGTTAATGCCAGCCGCCTTTGGGTGAAGCCCGAGGGAATAGCGCTTTTAATTATTGGCGGTGGCAAGAACTATCGGAACGGAGTTACATTAAACAAAGAGAAGCTAAGCCAAAATAACAATTTACTAAAGAAGTTAATATACTAACGACCGTTATGAAGTAACGGTCGGTTATTAGAAATAAAAAATGGTTAAAAGAATCATTTGGAATAATCTAGAAGAACACACAATAGGAAAATATAAAACACGATAACATTACACAGCAATATAGAAGAAGAATAAATAGTTAATTCGTTGCACTGAACTTACCCGATTTGGGGATTAGCACCGATTTTAAAGATAGGTATTAAGTACCTATACGAACGTTAATACTAGTGTTCGAAGTGTAGTAGCTGAGACGGTAAAGAGGACGAATGAAATGAGCGCGGCCCTTTTATAACCTTTCGCCCATTTCGGTTAATTTTGAATATGAGTAGGGCGAACAAAGAAATGCTAGAAAGCCAATTCACGTCATGAGTGAAAATATCGGGTCATGTAGGTAAGACACCAACATACCCTCCATTATTTTCTCATGCGCTGAATCGGATAAGAAAGAATACATTATTTAATTATTTTATTAACGAGTGACAATTAAAAGGTTATTTATATTTATGTTGAAGTTAATTTTATTAAAAGATTTAAATATAAGTAAAGTTACACAGAATGGCTAGTAACGCCATCTGTTGTATAAGTGTCATCAACACTTGACAAACATCGATTTGTGGTTAACGCAACTCATATAATCTATGGAATTGAGCTGTCTGTTTGACAGTTATTAGTAAACAATTCTTAAGGATGTTTACAATACGAATTTAAATGAAAGTGAAGTGAAATGAAGTTAAATTGAAGTGAATTAAGCTTGTTTGTATGTTAAAATGCAGCACAGGTAAACAGCGTAACAACTGCATTGTTACAGTACCCCCCCTTCTCCAGTAAGGATTTTGATCCTAAGAGAAAAATCCGCCTAAGAAAATCTTTTACGTCTACACTTTCAAACTCCTTTCATTCATCACACATACAAATAACTTACAGAATATCCTTTCAAAGTAGGTTAACTATTTAGGCAATTTAGTTGACCCTGACGCAAAAAGTAATGGCTAGATGGAACTGGATAAAAATACTGTTAAACCTTCCTCGAAACATCGTCATAGGATCACTACCCGTCCTATATAGATCACCTAACAATACATGCAGCAAGGGCTTATTTAACGAGTCACTATCCGCTCGGGGCACGTATGTTAGATAAATAGTGGTCAAGGTAGGGCTTATTTATCAAGTTACCAACCGCTTGAGTGTAAGGCTTTGTAGTTCGACTAGTATCGAGTTTAAAAACGTTTAACAACTAGGTGGTGTAATGCAAATTACAAACAAAATTAAGTATGATTCAAAAATAAATAAATTGAGTACTTATCATAAAAATCATCCTGCCAGCACAGAAGTTATTTTAGATAGTAATAATATAGTACAAATAGTTCATTTAGAATTTACAAGTTTTAGGTCCTTGAGCCGGCGTAGAACCGCAGATGGCCACCTCATAGGTGAGCTCATCCTTTTGTAAGGATAGAAATTTAACCTCAGCCATGATCTTAATATGTGGGTAGATTCCCAACAAAAAAAAAAAAAACAAAAATGTAAGTAGGTAGTGCAACGAACTAACGAGAACAAAAGAACTACTCTCCGTTCCGTTACAAAATATGAATGAGTAGAAATTATTGTAACCCGCAGCAAGTAATAATGAAAAAAAAACCAGAAGGGCAAAAAAAAAACGTTAGGTAGGTAGGTAGGTAGGTAAAAGTGCGCAGAAGGCGACACCCCAAAGTTAAAAAAATCCGCAGAAGGCGGCGCGTCCGCTCACACCGGGTGTAATGGTGTGAGCTTAGCGTGGACAGTTTGGAAGAAACTGCCCCAAAAATTCCTCAGTCGCCTCTTACGACTCCTCGGATAGAAAGAGGGTGGCACTATTCTTGACCCGTACACCACAGGGGTAAGAAAAGCTTGCTGCGAATATAAATAACAAAAACACAAAAAAACACAAAAACACAATAAAGCACACACACCAACAATTAATCACTACACAGAACCACGTTGGGCGCCACTGTCACGTCCTACCGGGTGGCAAGAAAAACTCGATAAAAGTTTAAAGAATTTATTGAAAAGAACTCCGGTAGTGTGAACAGAAGAGGGTAGTAGGTTCGTAGGGTGTGGTCTGATTCTGTGAAGTGGATAGCACTTCCCTCGTAAATTAGAGTGACGCGGAGCGGCGGTGGAGGTAACCCGTCGGCAGCCCGACGGTGTACGATGCCAGGATCCTGGCGTCAGGGGGGTAGCACCCGGTGTGTAGCACCGGACCCCACTCGACGATCCTGGTCCCGGAGATAGACGCCGCGCCGGCCAAGTAGGTGAGTAGAGGAGGAGTAGATGAGCAGCGTTGGTGTACCCCTAGCGGAGGTGTACTCCCAGCGGTGATTATGAACGGTGAACGGTGATCGTTGCTCCCTGAACGGTGAACCCCGATTTGTGCTCCCTGTACGGTGAACCCTGGAAACCCAAGCATTGGCTGTGTGAGCCTGGTGTCCAGCATTGGGACAGTTAATGCCAGCCGCCTTTGGGTGAAGCCCGAGGGAATAGCGCTTTTAATTATTGGCGGTGGCAAGAACTATCGGAACGGAGTTACATTAAACAAAGAGAAGCTAAGCCAAAATAACAATTTACTAAAGAAGTTAATATACTAACGACCGTTATGAAGTAACGGTCGGTTATTAGAAATAAAAAATGGTTAAAAGAATCATTTGGAATAATCTAGAAGAACACACAATAGGAAAATATAAAACACGATAACATTACACAGCAATATAGAAGAAGAATAAATAGTTAATTCGTTGCACTGAACTTACCCGATTTGGGGATTAGCACCGATTTTAAAGATAGGTATTAAGTACCTATACGAACGTTAATACTAGTGTTCGAAGTGTAGTAGCTGAGACGGTAAAGAGGACGAATGAAATGAGCGCGGCCCTTTTATAACCTTTCGCCCATTTCGGTTAATTTTGAATATGAGTAGGGCGAACAAAGAAATGCTAGAAAGCCAATTCACGTCATGAGTGAAAATATCGGGTCATGTAGGTAAGACACCAACATACCCTCCATTATTTTCTCATGCGCTGAATCGGATAAGAAAGAATACATTATTTAATTATTTTATTAACGAGTGACAATTAAAAGGTTATTTATATTTATGTTGAAGTTAATTTTATTAAAAGATTTAAATATAAGTAAAGTTACACAGAATGGCTAGTAACGCCATCTGTTGTATAAGTGTCATCAACACTTGACAAACATCGATTTGTGGTTAACGCAACTCATATAATCTATGGAATTGAGCTGTCTGTTTGACAGTTATTAGTAAACAATTCTTAAGGATGTTTACAATACGAATTTAAATGAAAGTGAAGTGAAATGAAGTTAAATTGAAGTGAATTAAGCTTGTTTGTATGTTAAAATGCAGCACAGGTAAACAGCGTAACAACTGCATTGTTACATCTTAATACCCTTAACTTTTCACCTTCAACTCTTTCGTGGTTTCAGGCCTACCTATCTGGGAGGCGCCAGCGTGTCAGGGTGGATGACAAGTACTCAGAGTGGTGTGAACTCTCCGCTGGTGTTCCCCAGGGCGGGGTGCTTTCTCCTCTTCTTTTTTCAATATTTATTAACAGTATTTCGCAGTCACTTCGTTCTTCCTATCATTTGTATGCTGATGATTTGCAAATATATTCTTCTGCCGGTTTTGATGATTTCCCTTCCTTGGTGGGACAAATTAACAGCGATCTTGAATCGATACGTTGCTGGGCTGAGAGATTCGGTCTACAAGTGAATGCCAAGAAGTCGCAGGCTATTGTTCTTGGTAGCCCTCACTTTATCACGAGACTGTCTGAGACCGTGGTACCTAATGTTTTCTATGATGGGGTTCCTATTCCCTTCTCCTCTACAGTCAAAAACTTAGGTATTACTATGGATCAGACATTGTCCTGGTCAGCTCACATCAACCCTGTAAGTCGTAAGCTCTTTGCGTCACTCCACTCCCTGAGGCGTCTGCAGAATTATCTACCCTTCCAGACAAAATTAACTCTTGCTCGTTCCTTGTTACTCCCGCTTCTAGATTACGGCGATATAGCGTTCTTGGACCTGAAGGAGGAACTGCTTGACAGACTGGAGCGTCTGCAGAACGTTTGCATCCGATACGTTTTTGGCCTGAGGAAGTTCGATCACGTGTCGATGTTTCGTGCGCAGCTGAAATGGCTTCCTATCCGCCGCCGTAGAGATTTACATGTACTTTCACTTCTTTTCAATGTCCTCTTCCATTCTTCTTCATCTCCCTATCTTTCTGAAAGATTTAGCTATTTAGCCTGCGGCAGCGGTCATCGCCTGCGTTCCAGTGCCAATCTTTCCCTTGCGGTTCCGTCTAATAAAACACATTTCTATGCCAAATCCTTCACAGTCCGTGGTGTCCAACTTTGGAATGAGCTTCCGTTGTCCTTAAGACAATCACCTACTGTAGTCGCTCTAAAGCGAAATTTAAAAACGTTGTGGCTGAATGAGTCGTGAAGCCGAGTTCCTATAATGATTATAGTTATTATATTCATATATATATATTATATTATATGTGTATTTTATATGTGGGTACCTAAGTTTATGTTACTTACCTACCTTGAGTACCTGAGTCGTTTAATCGTTTAGTTTTTTTTTTTTTTTCTTCTAATTATTAGTATTATCATCTGTTTTTGATATTTTTTGTGCAAACTTGTATGTGTCCAACCCTATGCATTGTCCTTACTCATTAACTTCAGGGTTAGCTGGAAGAGATCCCATTTAGGGATAAGTTCGCCTTTTGTACATTACTTTAATATTTATATTGTAATATTTATATTTTTGTGCAATAAAGAGTTTACATACATACATACATAGATACAAACAAGATATATATTTATTCACTTGCTTTATATAAACAAATATCTCATCCTGAAAGAAAAAGCCTTCCCTAAGGATATAAGACAGTCACTGAACAATAAATATCCAGTAATCCCACAAAGCAGTTAGAGGAAATAAAAACCGGGCTAGAGCATGTCTGACCACGCACTGCACAGTGTAGGGATCCAAAGCCGTGACTTCACAAAAACTATCTGAAAATAATTAAAAACTAATTCTCTACTTAAAGTTATTTGGGTGATTTAAGTAGGTATTTATAAACACTTTAGTCGACTATATCTCAAGAATTAATCAAGTATACTTAGTGATAGTTTTTCTTTAAAATTCGGTATTATGGGATTTCATTGAAGATTATTTTTTAGATTTTTAGTAATTGTAGTTTAGGCTGTAGCTGGGGGGCGGGACACACACACACACACACACACACTTGACACTTTGAACAATTTGCGCGTTAAAGCTTTATATTTCATAAACGGATCCCTTAATCGAAAATCTCGCAATATTTTTGAAAGACCTATCGTACGACTACTATGGGGTAGATGACAGACAAAAATTAAACTCCACGTTACGTGTAGAGAAAAACCAAATTTTTTACCACTGTGTCTCATCATAATATTATGTATATTCATGCCTAATTACAGCTTTCTAGTACTAAGAGTCGACGGACGGACGGACGGACATGGCGAAACTGTAAGGGTTCCTACGGAACCCTAAAAACCACAGTCTCTGCAGTCAAACCCTTCAAACATAATTTATATTGGAAGCTGACGCTCTATTTATCTGATCTGGTGGTACATGATACATGAGTATTTTAAATCTTTATCATTTATCTTATCACTAAAACTTTACCGATATTTTTAGTGAAATAGTATCTAAAGGACAAGAGTTATTTTTTGGAGATTTTTTATTAGGTGAAACAAAACGCCAAAGAACCCGGGAACTATTTTTCCCCTGATGTTCTTCTTTTGATATAATTTCATGAATATCGTATCTTCTTATTGCTGTTTCCCAGAAATCTTCGTTTCCCTCGGTCTTCTGGAAGGTCCGCCATGAGATATGTTGTGATAAGGAAGTGGTTGAAATGGAGGGTTTAAGTAAAACCAGACAAATCTACTATTGTAGGGCATACCAACGGACCGTCGGGACAATAAATCATTTTATCGGACTCGCTCGCACTCGTGGGGCTTATGGCGAGCGAGAGGGATGAATGTACGAGTGCGAGCGAGAAACCGATAAAAATGATTCATTGCCCCGACGGTCCGTTGGTAATGGCCCTACAATAGCCTAAGCTGCGTATTCGCAAGATCCAATATACTCGTAACGAACTACTTAAAAAATAGTCATATAGTATTTATACTTAACCATTTATTGCGTACTTGTTATTTCATACAATTAAGTGCGTCATATTATATGTTGCAAAGCGTTACGTTAACTTACGGTTAATGTGTTAATTCGGTGTATAGTAGGTACAATCGTGTTAAGGTATTATGTTTACCAAGTACCGGAACTGCTTACAATAAAACACTTACTCATCATTCGCAAAAGTATGGAAGGTTCCCTAAACTTGGAAACCTAATTAGATTCCAATATACGTCAAAAAAACTACCAAAGATGGCGAAATGTCACAGTTACACGTGTCATCATCATTGTGACGTTTCAGGAAAAACCAACCTTTTGGTACAATAATTATGTTAAAATGAAACAATATAAGTTATTTCCACAATATGATAAAGGTCAAAATAATGGGTAAATAGGTACAGAAAACATTCGAGCTATCCAAACGTCAGATGTCGAATGAAGTGACAATAGATGTTATGGCCGCCACAGAACCACCATGTCCACCATAAAGGTTACCACACATGATCAACTGATAATTTTTTGAAGACTTGAAGATTTTTTGAAGATTTCGGTCAAGTTTTGAAGACGTAAGTAAAAATATGATTGATTTTTTTTCCTAAAAATGTAATCGCACATAATGAGAATAATAATTGGTACCAAATGTTATTAAACCCTGAGTTATTGCCATTGTTATTTAAACTTTTCCCCTATAAAACAATTTAATTAAGAATTAAATAAGATTGTTTATTTAAGAAGGATAATTAAATGTTGCCTTTAATATTATAAATAAAATAAACAGCTACCTATAACATTTACAGAAGTGAAAATTTACCGATCCACCTAATATGTCATTTTAATGGCAACACTTTTTTGACGTATGTTGGAATCTAATTAGGTTTTTTAGTATAAACCTCTAATGCTAGTTATTACTAGGCATACCATCGTAGTCCTTAGGGTTTGCAACGCATTGCAAACATGGGATTGCAAATGTCCATAATTCCCCGAGCGGCCCTTACCCCTAAACTGTCGTCTGCAACTCCACGGCATAATAGAAAGCCTAACGAAATGAATTTACTTGTGGGAGGACCTCGTGCAGGGTCCGTCCGGGTTGGTACCACCATCTTATCCATTAACCTACCGCCAAGCAGCAGTGTTCACATCGTTGTGTTCCGGTTTGTGGATAAGACTGCCGGTGAAATGACTAGCATAGAGGCATTCCATCTTAGTCCTCAGGGTTGGCAACGCATTTGCAGTCTTGTGAATGCGAATGTCTATGGGTCACAGTTTCCACTTACCGTGATTTAATATTGTCGTCTATATACAGGTTGAAAAAAAAAGAATAATGTAAATAAAATAATGTTTCCTTAAAGTAAAATGATCTAACTTAAGCATTTAAGATAGTTCGTCTCCAGGACCCATATTTTTTTCCACCCTGTATGTTAACACCATACATACCGTATATAGTTTTAAATCCGCCGAAGACGTAATAATCACTACATAGTATAAAACAAAGTCGCTTGCGCTGTCTGTCCCTATGTATGCTTAAATCTTTAAAACTACGCAACGGATTTTGATGCGGTTTTTTTTAATAGATAGAGTGATTCTTAAGGAAGGTTTATATGTATAATACATTCCACGCGGGCGAAGCCGCGGGTGGGTCGCTAGTAATGTTAATATAATGTTAGTATATAATGTATATACAGACAGGTTAAAAACATTACTTACCGTACTCGAGTTCGCGGAAAAATATAGATATAGCTCCCTTCGGAATCTAGATCAGTTAGCGAAATTTAAGCTGTTATTTTAAGACGTTAAGTACAATGCTAAACAACCACGCCTTCACAGTTACAGACCGCCGCCCCTTCGGGCACTTTTCGCGCTGAAAGAGCGACGACGTTATGAACGCAATTGTGCGCCGCACTTTAAGAGGACCATTTATCTTCACCACTACCCTGTCAGCTGACGTTTATTCTTGTAGGTTATAAGAAAGCTAATGAAAAATTCCACTGTACATACTTCATTTCATTAGCTATCTTTAAATCTATCGGGAGAGGTTACGGTTAGTAACGCATCTGCAATAAGGAATATGCACGGAATTAAAAAAAATCAACAAAATATGAAAATACCGTAAAACGTATCATTTTTATTTACAGTAAAATATTTTTTTTAACATAGTAAAAATCCGTGTTCTCTAACCGTAATTAATAAGTTTTGATACATTTGCCATTTCAGGCAAAAGAAAGTCACAGTAAAATAATAAATTATTCCGAAAATTCCAGTAACAACAATATTATCTGCCATTCAAGTTAGATATCTATTTTGTAACTCGAATATATATATATTTTTTTTAAATGGCGTTGTCTTTATAAAACGAGCTAAAAAATATCCTCAATATTCACTCGATTTCTTGATTTTCATAACTCTCTTTACATACTCTATCAATCTTTTCTTTAATGTCTTTCCTTGTTTTTTTTTAAAGGTTTGTACTATAATCAATTGACTTTTACTGATATTACGATAGGTACAAACAACAAAAATAAAAACAACTTTATAAAACCTCATATTGTATTGGTACGATCTGTTACTTTTGACTTTATTCAAAAAAATATGTCAGTAAATCCGCAGTAATAAATAACACAAATTCTGAAAAAAGAAAAACAAACCGCTAAGCGGTCTATTACGGTTGAGAAGATACAGCTCTGTAAAGTTAGGACGGACGGACGGACAGACAGACAGCGGGTGGCATATTTACATACGTCGTTATCGCGGGAGCAAAAACAAATGTATTAAAGAATACATATCACAGAATGACTCTTTAGTATAACCGAAATATTTGGCCTATACACTGTAAGCCTCTAAGAAGTTCTTCGTATCTAGCACAAAGTTTTTGCTGGAAACGGTCAATCAAACACTAAGTAAACGTCAACGTGGCAAATTTAATTTAATTTTTTTTTATGTCAAACCCAGTATTTTTGTCCAAAACTAATTATAACTTTTTAAATATAGGTTTTCTCAATAAAAATATACTCAAATTTAATTTAGATATATTTTTGTACCTTTTTGTACGTATCAAGTCAATCAAGAATGACAAATGTCTAAAGTAGCAGGAAAAGTGACTGAAGATCTTGACGTTAGGATTGCGTAAGCTAATCTCTTTAAATATGTACCCACTACTAATCAAGTCAGGCACGGAGTGGGATATTTGAAATAACATTTATACATTTTGAACTCGTAGGTATAAAAGTTCCTCGATACGAGTGTCACTTCTGTTATTGCCTATTTGTCATAATCTTTTAATACTGTCAAATCGTTTTTGCTCCCGCGATAACGATGTATGCATATTTATAGGGGGTATCCATGGAAGGTAACCTTAAAGAAAATTACAACCACGTGTGCAAACCGTTAGTCTTTAGTTTTAGTTTTTTACCCTCCATCGAACACTATACACCACACAACATGATGTGTAAGTACCAAGAACAAGTACGCGTTAATATCAGTATTGGAAGAAACTTGAGTAGCATCGATACGACATGAAAATGCACTTTACGTGTCATTTGCACACACCGTTATCGTATCGTCACTAACTAAATAACCTCTCACTGTAAATTACCCTCTGTCCATTATTAAATGGTAGTTTTGCTATGCAGCGATCGCGTTGCTTATAAATGGTGTACCTAAAGCTATCCAGTTTATAAATGGCTGTCGACGGTGTCGGTAACATGATAGAAAAATTGGTTGTGGACGGAGATATATTATCAGTTCAGCAATAGGAAATATTCGTGACTTTTTTATGTAAGTAGTTTCTATTTGTTGAGAAATGGGATTTAAAAAATCCAAGTATATTCCCTATTATATACTACTCAAAACAAAATAGGGGCCATGGTATATTCTGCATACTAAAGAACTGTTTTCGGAGAAGGATTATTATAACAAATTTTAACCTGTAAGTTTTGAATTTAGTATCATTCGAAAGCTGCAATGTTCAACTTACAAGTTGTGTTGTGTCAATTGTTTTGTTTTTACCATGCGTGTGGTTTTTTAAATCAATTTTCAAATTTCATACCAAATGAGCAAAAAAATGCAACTTTTTTAAAACCACACGCACGGTAAAAACAAAACAAATGACAAAAAATTTAAAAATCTAGCTTCCAAGTTGAACATTGCAGCTTTCGAATGATACTAAATTCAAAAATTACAGGTTAAAATTTGTTATAATAATCCTTCTCAGAAAACAGTTCTTTTGAATGCAGAATATACCGTAGCCCCTATTTTGTTTTGAGTAGTAAAGTATATTAAATTTCTGATTGATGGGAGTTTATTGAGTAACTGGTGTTCGATAACTGAAAGCATTTTCGTAAAGCATTTGATTATAATATTAAGGTACGCCCACACCAATGCTTAAAAAACGGTGACGGTACGGAATCGCAGTGACGCATCTTATGCGTACCGTTTTTGACGCACGCTCTCCACACCGCGAGTGTTTCCCGTTCGTCCGATCCGTTGACCGATCAATCGGTCTAACGGGAATTAATTTTCCCTTTTGACCGACCCCCTGTTTTTAAATATTGTACAGTCATGGCGAGTAATTAATTTTTTATTTTATTTTTTATTTTAATATGAAGACTAATAAATTCATATTAAAAATAAAAATAAAATTACCTATAGATAAAAATACCTACGTATACGTAAGAATGGAAGTAAGTAGTAGTGCCTATTATTAATATTATTTTCTACTTTTAAAGTAGTTTTAGCATATTATACTAAGTAGTTACCTAATAAAAATATAAACAACTAAAAATTACTTAATATTAAAAATTACTAAAAATTACTTAATTATTACATGACGCTAGTAAAGTCAGCGTCATACCTATAGGTAGCAGTCAAGATAATCAAATACTTGGAATCGTCGTTTATTTTAGTAGTTGAAAGTTAATTTTGTTTTGGTTTTATGATTTATAAAGTACTTTTCAAAATGACTGTACATGTTTTTATTATGATCGGTCAAATGGGACAACGATTTCCCATAGGTCCGATTAGTCGGTCGATCGGGAAAAAAAAGTCTCTTTGGACCGATTGATCGGTCAACGGATCGGACGAACGGGAAACACTCCACACCGCTGCTTAGAAAACGGTGTCGTTGCGTGAACAAAAGACGGGGTCATAGTAACAACATGGCGTCGTTTTTGACGTACCGTAATATACGCACCGTTAAGCATCGGTGTGGAGGGCATGCGTCAAAAACGGTACGGATACGACGCGTCACTGCGATTCCGTACCGTCACCGTTTTTTAAGCATTGGTGTGGACGTAACTTAATACACAGACTTTGTCGCTGTTACAATTACGACAAAAAAACACCTGTTATTAATGAAAAATTAAATTATCCCTGACGAATCCTAGTAATAATACAAATACGAAAGTTTGTGTGTTGGTTTGTTACTCCTTCACGGTGCAACGGATGGACGGATTTGGATGAAATGGAGATAGTTTATATACAGGGTTATTGGTAAGTCGACCTATTCCCCTATAGGGGTAATGGGGGAGATCATTTGCAATAATTTTGGTCCCATGATACCCTACGCAAAAGTTAGTAATTTTTTCTGTTTTTGTGTCATTTATGTTGGATAACCTGATAAAAAAATATGTTTTTTTTACTTTTTGGTCTCGCTTTCTTAAACGTGTACAGATAATTTTACTTTTAATATTACATAAGAACAGCAATTTTACCTTGTACAAAAGCTAGTGCTAATATATTTTTTTGTAAATTTTTAAGACTAAGACATTTTTTAGCAAAAAACTTAATTTTAAATTTTCTCAGAAATGGTTCACTTTTGCATAGGTTATTATGGGACCAAAATGATTGCAAATGCCCTTTCCCATAACCCCTAGAGGGGAATAGGTCGTCGTACCAATAACCAGGGTTATTTATACTCGTATATACTATACCCTGGATTACCTCATACTTAGGCTACTTTTAATTGCAGGAAATTTAAACTTACCCGCGGGAATAATGAGATCCCATTTAGGGATAAGTCCACCTCTGTACATTAGTTTAATAATAATACTGTAATGTTTCTATTTTTGTGCAATAAAGAGTATACATACATAATCGAAATCTACACAGACGCAATCGCGTGCAGAAGCTGTTTAAAAAATGAAGCACATAATAAAGCACTCCATGTTATTTTATTCTGCATCTAATTAGTGAATAAATACACTTTCAGGCTGAAAGGTCAAACTTGATACTTAGTTATTCACTTGTTTCAATTTTCTCCCTTGCCGAGGCCGGGTGCTGCGTGACGAGACTCCTTTATCTCAAGGCGGTTATACTTGTAGCTGTGCCAGTTCGGAATACGGATATATATATATATACCTATCCTTATTTTATAAGTTATAGGATGTATTTAAAATCTATGTCTTTAATAATATAATTATGAGTTAAAATTGTGTTTGTTTGATTGTTTGTTGGTATTTTGGGGGAATTACTGAAATCGGATCGCGAGTAATTCATAAAAGCCTTATTAAAACAATCAGCGTCGTCCCATACGTCTCAGTGGGCAAAGGTATTCTCTCAGACAATCTGCGAATACTGACCATGGATTTGAGTTCTCGACCGTGGTCCCCACATCAGTACCGGCCAGTTATTAGAAATCCAGAGATGTGAAAAATTAGGATAACTACTAGAAAATAAAATAAATAATCACAAAAAAAAACCTTTTTTTGTCAATAATGCTTATCATATTAATATACTTATCAAAAATAAGAAACGATGTTAAATTGTGTGACTTATTTTTACTTAAACTACTGATAGGTACTTACTCATGAGCAAAAATTACGGGTCACATTGTATTAAAATTATTTACACACTGACCCGTTATTCTAGTCCCTGATACCTTCCTATTAATTTAAAAACCAAAGCGTTGGTTTGTTTGTTTCGCCTTCACCGTTTAATCAATCGATACAGTTAGCCGATAGCCCGGAGATGGATTACTTTTAATGCCGGAATAGGTAATTGGAAAGTGAAGATAAACGAGTTGTACACAGACGGAGTTGCGGACAAAAGTTAGTATTAATATAAATCATGGCTGTGACGCAATTTAGACTCTATATTAAACGGTTCAACTCAAACACGAAGTCCACACAGAGGTCCAACCATATTTGCGTCAATTGAACAGTTAGGTATTTAGTTTGACTTTGCAAAGTTCATTCAGTGTTTTAGTAAATTACGTAACATCCAAAATATCTTATGTCTTTTAAAATAGAGTAGTCAATGCAGCGAACAAAATTGTTTATAACATATTTTATTCATAGAATAAAATAACAAAACGTACTCGTACAAAGTATTTACAAAGTCGGTATGAAATTTCTGAAAAGTCTGAAAATGACTCAACAGGGAGTGGGTATATTATGTCTGTTGATTATGAACATCGTAATAAAATCGAATGGCAGCGGGTTCCACTCAGAAAGATAGGTATGCGAAAACACGAATTTTTTGAGCAGTTTTCACCGTTTTATTGATAAGAAAACCTTAAAATTTTGTAAATACGTAGTTTTTCTTTTCTCGAGCTATAACTTCATATTATTAAAGCACCTCTACACGGATATATGATAAACCAGTTCACACTTCTTCAAAATCTTTTCAAATGCTTGTAAATTACTTACTTTCCTACCCTTACATATTCATCACTGCAATACGCTCTTGTCTATGCAGCTGTCATAATTAGATATAGGTAAAAGTAAAGCTCCTTTTCCATGTAGTGGTAATACATCTGTCATACATCAGCCCGCTTGACATTTGAAATTTGACGTAAATTCCATATTAATTTTGTATACAACATGCAAGAGGAGATTTACTTAAGTTTTTTACCTATACCGCTTATTGTCAGGTAAACAAGTGTGAGAAACAGTAACGCCAAAGAGTAGTCGAGTCACTTACAATCCTAATACTTTAGGCTTTAACGACTCGTATTATCCTAACCACAACTAAAATCACAAACTCCGAAGAGTCTTTATAGGTGACGTCAGCAAAAAATTGGCGATTTTTATCAGAGAGATGGCTCAAAAACTTGTTTGAATAACACATAAAATTGCAGAGTTAATAGACATACCTAGATAAGTAGTTAAAGTTGAACATTGTGCAGTTGTTAAGTGGCCGGAGTTGTGGCACAGTACAAACAGTACAGTAGTTTCATCTTCAAGCATAGGTGTGTCGCGTGGTTTGTATGTGGGCGTGCCTTGACGTACCTACACGCCGCGAGCCGACACAAGCAAATAGCTTGCATTAAGCTGGTATTGTCGGGGCCGCGCAACATAGTTGCAGCCTTAAGTCACTTGCGTAATTACGTATCAAGTGACGCGCATTGACGCAACCTAAGGGCCCGAGCGTCAATATGTAACGGAAATTCCTAAAGGTCCGGAGACGAACTACTTTTCTATTTAAACTATACGGTCGTGGGTAGAATTAGAGCTTATCCACGTAACTAACTGTGCACTTCTAGGTATGCAACTTCCCTGACGTCGTCGGCTTCTTCTTAAGTCAACAGTTGAAATTGTTTTCGTAAAATTTATCACAGTCAAGTTACGAACGCCAGGCTATTCGATATTACCGAATAGCCTAACATTGCAACATAATATCTATCACGAGCACTCTGTTAGTTCAATCTTCAACCCTATTTGTTATGCCAATCAAATCGATATATTCTATGTTCCCAACCGAGCAGCGGCGGCGCGCCAACTGCCAGCCCGCATTATAATAAAACGGAACGCAGCCGTTACGAGAATCCTTTCGGAATTCGGAATATTATAGTAATACCATTGACGATTGCAATACGCAGTCAAGATTCTTACATATTGCTTCTTTGTTTATATTCTGCTCCCTTGATGGTCTCCGTAATCCGGCTGAGTAATTGTACTTCAGTGTAATTCCCGAAATTGAGTAATTTCGAAAAATACTATTAATAATACTAAATCAGGCAACGAACTTCGGAAAGTCCCAGGGGAATGATTAGATGGAGAAGATTAATCTTGCTAGAGCCAACAAATCTGGATTGTTTAGTAGTCATTTTATAATTCTCCATTTAGGTTATTACTTCAAAACATCTTACTTTGATACATTTACGATTTAAACCATATTAAGAACTAAATATACGTCGTCGGGAGTTCGTTTTTTATCTTAGTTGTAAACTTAGAGATTTTTAACAAAGATTCAAGTTATTAGTTTTCAATAGTATTTCAATGAAAATATGTGTGAAGTTCGGATATTCTGGTGAAATATGTCTACCAGTGTATCTGTAACACATAAACGGGTTTAAGTAGGTACAGTAAAATGTGCCTACTTTGCTCCCCCATGGGTAACTATGCTCCATAGTGACTTTTTTGTATGTTACTTATAAGACAAGGCCGATGACAAATTTTCTAAAAATAATTGATGTATACATCCAGCTGCGCAGTGAATGAAAGCACTAGAATGATTTACAATACAGAATACCTCAATATAACGATGGAGCAAGATTACCCGTGGGGGAGCAAAGTAGGCACATTTTACGGAAGTAAAACGTTACAATTTTTGTTATTGTAAACAATTGCGAGTGCCGAACCGCTTATAGGCTGATTACCGTAGATAATTATTAATTGTATGGCATGGAGAAGGTAATCGAACACACATGCGACCTGATGCTACAAGTTGTTTTATCTCACGATAGCGGGTTTGCCATATTTGCGTGTGCAGATCACATGTGCAGGTACACCTGCTCGCGGTCTCTGATGGGTAGCTGTCGTCCATTTACCTAAGACGCCGTAGTGCGGGTGTCACGTGTAACAACTACAACAATGGCACACCGGTTTCGTGAGATTTTTATCCACTGTAAGTAATTAATATTAATATATAAATTTCCGTGCATCACCTTATTTGACTCAGAGAGACCAGGCTTCACTACAAAAGGCTGCATAATGGCTGTACTTCGAAGTTCAAGTAGTACAATTTCCCGTGATATATTAGCTTCATTGTATACAGTTGGGGACGCGATTTTCTTAACCCTTATTTTCCTACATCTTTGCGCTACTTTTTTCAGATAAACGTTAAGTTAGGAGTAAAGGCACGTAGAGGTTAAGTAGCTTTTGCATCAGAGCTTTATCTAAAGTAATTGGCGTTGCAAACGTAACCCTACATACAGCATTAACGGTATAAGGGTTACCGTAACAGAATGTCGCAGAATCTCGGAACGTGCAAAGTTATCTTTTGAATGTAAAGAGGACTAGGATAAGGGTTTCATTCCAATGTTACAAATCTTTTTTGATTTCGATAAATCAGGAAAAAACCAACAATGTTATGAAAAATAACAAAAATACACTTAATATTGTGTGTTATTAGAAGTATCTAGGAAGTTTGGAGGATATGTTGTGACAACCCAACATTTAAGTAATTTACAAAGTGAACTCTGCGTAGTCTATTTAAATAGTTCTTCCATCTTTACAAAAGTTATACTAAAGCAATACCAAAAAAATACCTAAATTGAAAATTATTATAAATTATAATTATTGATCGGAAGTTTACCTTTGCTAAATTTTCCAATTCCGTATAGGGTCACACAGGACTTAAGTTTGAGCTTAAAACGTAGATCTCGGTTTAAGCGAGTTCAGCACGAAGGCTTTAGTAATTGGAACTATAACCTCAATATTCACGGGATAATCGGCAGCTTTAGTACAATGTGCACTGAGGACTACGGCAGTAATACCCAGCCTCTGTTTTTTTAATTACGTTTGCAGGTGTTTTTATAAATAATTAACAAAATATATAATAAAATATATTTTTTGATAATTATTATAATGAATAAATAATTGAGTCAATGTTTTTTATACTAAATGTTGTTTTCTTAGTATCAATGTGGAAGCTTTTAAGATTTTCTTTGGTATGCGCTCAAAATATCGATAAACGTTGAAGGAATGTTTTGATATTTTTAATGTTTTCTCCTCGTCCTTAGTCCTTAGCCTTTACGGCTACAGCCGCATTCAGAGTGAGTTAATAACAATTCAGTCGTTCCTTAGAGACGGTTCTTCATTTACAATTGTGAAAAAGGAACGAGTCCGTTGAACGACTTTCCTCCAAAACTCTCCTGAGTATCTACGGCCGTGAGACAACACACAACTGCCATATTTAGACCCAAAACTAGGCCACAATAGCGATCAATACTTTTTTAATAAACATTTCGGCTCCAATAAAACTTGCTCTGATGGTCACAGGCCGAAGTTTTTCCGGGAACCTGTCAAATAATTCCATACAAATTTAGGTCCGGGCGATAACGTTTCTCACCCCTAAATCAAATCCGATTTCCACGATTTTTGAATATTATAAAGAACTAGGTCTGTACGTTTCTGTCTTTTGTTTTTTAAATTTGTTTCATTCTAGGAAGTATTTTTGTGGAAAGGAAAACGTACAGACATAGTTTTTTATGATATCTACAACATATTCAAAAATCGTAAAAATCGGACGATGTTTAAGGAGAGAGAAACGTTTTCGCATTTTGTATGGAAATTTTGAGCTTCAGAATCCTCTTAAAACTAAGTAACATCACTAGGTAAATAAAATCATCATCATCATCATCATCAGCCTATATTAGTCCACTGCTGGACATAGGCCTCTCCCATTGCACGCCAACGAGCACGATTCGTGGCCACTCTCATCCAGCTCTTGCCAGCCACCTTGCGAAGATCGTCACTCCACCTAGTCTGAGGGCGTCCTACACTATGTTTGCCGATTCGCGGTCTCCACTCAAGAATACGATAACTCCAGCGATTATCGGTTCTGCGGCACAAATGGCCGGCCCACTGCCACTTCAAGCTGCTAATTCGATGGACTACGTCGATAACCTTAGTTATCTGTCGGATCACCTCATTACGGATCCGATCCTTCAGAGAAACTCCCAACATAGCCCTCTCCATAGCTCGCCAAGCGACTTTAAATTTGTGAACCAGCCCTTTCGTAAGTGTCCACGATAAAATAATAAGTAATAATTAGTATGCACATTACAACTACAAAAAAATATCTGTTAAAGCATCAACAAATTTGTCAGTAGGTACATTTGGTACCTATTATCTATGCTAAATATTGATTGATCTATGTATACAATGTATATAAATCAAGACTAGTAGAACAACACACACACAAGATGAGGATTCTACGTCAAGAACGTAAACTTAGGTATTATTGGTTATTTTTGGAGGTTATTGGCTAACAAACAAGTATTTTCTTGTACGTAGCTGATTGGCTCAACAGACTTCTGTGCTCTCTCAGTTAATGATTCATTAAGTATTTTTAGGCCGAAAAGTTGACATCTTTTACTGTGATAATAAAGTTGTAATTTATGATTTCGATGACGCCCAAAGCTACTGAAAAAGTATTTTTTCTTCCTTGTGTTATTTTTAGTTTTAGAATCGTGTAAACTTCTTTAAAATTATACACGAGAGATAATATTATGAGGGTCCGTTCATTTGACCGAAATACGTTTGGCCGAATGAGTCGTTTGGCAACTGTTTCATTTCCCAACCCGCATATATTTCTGTAACTGTGAATATTTCAGGATTTATTTTTGTACCATTGTGTAGACTATAGGTTAGGTTAGGTTAGCTATTTAAAAAAAAAACTGAAATATTTACAGTTACAGAAATATAAGCGGGTTAGGAAATGAAACAGTTGCCAAACGACTCATTCGGCCAAACGTATTTCGGTGAAACATTAGTGAACCAATATTATGTATACTATTGCATAACTCATATTATTACAGATTTTTTGGCTGACGTACCCAAAGGGTGCCACTGGGACCCTATTAGTAAGTCTGCGCTGTTTGTCCGTCGGTTACCTTTTTAACTGTAATAGCTAGACACTTAAAACTTTCACAGAGTGTGTATATTACTATAGCCGCTTTAACAACAAATACAATAAACTCAAACACGTTTCGTGTATGGGAGACCCCTCCCATACACGAAACGTGTTCGAAACCCTTTGCACGTGAGTTTCACTGATAAAGATCGAAATATATTGGAATATCGTAAGTTGGATATTTACCTACAGCAAGGAACTGCGATATTCAATCTTGTACCGCTTCAAAGCTGCAAAAACCCAACCCATATCCGTGACAGCCTATCTAACGCTGATGAAACCTCACACGTCGGTTAATTGCTTACAACCCAATACTATGCAGTCGATACTTCAATTAATAACTTGTCGATTAAAGCGAACGATGTAACTGAAATTCCGTCGTGTTTGTGATCGATTTCGGTTTTCGGCCACTCTAAAATAAATTAAAAATTACCTGTTTGTTTAAAGTAATTTTTGCACGAGCACCTGTAATTTCAGAAGCTTGTTATATTGCGTGACTTTGTCCGCTTTAAACTAGTTTATCACTGCTCCCGTAATGTGCCTAATGGTCGTAGTGGTGATAATGATAAGTATGGTCCTATCCACGGACATAGGATAATTTTATCCCGGAAAAGTTGCTACTTCCCACGTGAATATCACTAAACGAGTTTTAAGTGAAATCACGGGCAGTCAATGGTATATTTGTATAACATTGTCTACAGATTCTTTTATATTTTTTCGGGTGCGGACTCGTCGTCACATCAGGTTGTCACACCACTACTATTCGACGGAGTCCTGCCTGAGGCAGGGCTCCTATTTCTGAGCGATTTGCCCTTCGGGCATCTAAAGATACCTAACGAACCTAACCTACCTACTTTTGCGGAATAAAAATGATTTCTGTCGAATTTCCGACCAAAGCGAATAGAGTCTGGCAAACGAAAGCGTGGCCTGAAAAAATGGCAACACTGTAGTGTCGTCCCTTTTTTCTTAGATTGATTTGAAAGGGATGACACTACAGTGTTGCCATTTTTTCAGGTCACGCTTTCGTTTGCCAGACTTTAGCAGTGGTGTGACCACGAGTCTGCCCCTATTTTTTCACTTCTCAGGCTCTTCAAATGTTACTTTGTAAGAAACTTGGTTATAATCAATATCGTAATTTTGTATACAACGTCGTTTTTTTCCTGGTATTTAAAGTAAAAGTAGAGTGTTTATCGCGAGACTAAACAACCATAATGACACTCGAACTATATAGCTTCCCTCGCTCCGCTTGGGTGGCTAAACATCTCGTGTCATTATGGCTTGTTTTAGTCCCTTGTTGAACAATCTCCAATTATAACAACAGAGCCGTTCCTCTATTCATCATCACCAAATGGTCAACGTTACAAAAAAAAAAACACTTGTTTACACGGACACATTCATTTCGTTGTCGCATCGTCAGGGTGAAGCCACACGAGCGTAATCTGTCAGTTGTGAGCCGCGTAATTTCGGTCACTTAATTTCTGCTACATTCGGTTTCATACAAAACTCCTGTTTGGTTTACGCGGCGACGCAAAATCAGCTGACCTTGAAATTACGCCACTCACAACTCAAAAAACTCTGTGGCTTGACCTTTAGTAATGGCGGCCGGGTTAAAAGCAATGCCAGAACATGTCAAAGGCAATGTGGTTTTACCCAGTAGAAAAGAAAACCAGCTACAGCAAGCTATTCAAGAAACTCTACATGTCAGACCCACCATACCCCTAGCTATACCCCTAGCTATACCCCTGGGGGTAGGGTGGGACTGAACCATACCACCGTAGTGCTGTGCACTATAATATGCTTTCAGGTTTTAATGTTTGAAAATACAATTTAACAGAGTCGACGGAGCTCCGCTACCGCGGAGCTCCTATTCCTGAGTGTTTTGGCTGAAAATCTAACATAACCTAAACCTACCTCATATCCATCACTTCTACTATGGTATGGTTCAGTCCCACCCTACCCCCAGGGGTATGGCTAGGGGTATGATGGGTCTGCACCCAAACTTTATAATATCTTTACTTTGTTATAATTTCAGCTTCTGAACAATAAAATCGTTTTCTTAATGAGGCCTGGCTTGAAACAGTGGTATTAATTTTCCTTGAGGGTTGCTTTTTATCCTTTCTACAGCAAGGATCCTACCCTGCGTAAACGTCGCCGGAGATAATGCGTTGTTATAATATGCTGGGGCACGAAGCTTATTCACACCATAACGAGTTTCGAGTCCCCTGGGCAGTCACTACTCACTAGTCCCGCCGTCCAGTTGATTGACACTAGGTGAAATAAAATAGAATAGAATTGAATATAAAAACATTTATTTCGCTTAATTATTAATTATTAGGTCCTTACCTATGAAATTGGCGTTTTATATGGAGAATTTTATGAAAACGGTGGTTTTCATACATTAAATTTTGCGGATTATTTAGTAACGTCAAATGCAAACCAAGCAAAATTCTGTCAGGAATATTGGACACTTCTAAGCTATATTATACATATCTTAGTTACTTAAAAATAGTTCGCTTCATAAAACTCTGCGTAATTGAAACATTTGAACTAGCAGCACTTAAAAAGAGTTAAGTTCACACTTTAATTTTAAAAATTAAGTAAGAAATTGAACCATATTATTTGTATCTAAAACCTTTGTTGCATAGTGTATTAATGAAATTTAAAAATATTTTGGAAGTTAAAATTGAAATAAATAAATTCCGTACCAAATAAAACACGTAAAAAAACGCCAATTTCATAGGTAAGGACCCAATATTACAGTGTGTGAAAAGTAGTGCTGCGAAAATGGTATCCACTCACATACTTATAGGTATGCTATATGTCGTGCCACCTATTAGAAGTGCGACGCTGGTTTTCTGTGGACCCACGGACGCAATTACCTACTACTCGTAAAGTGGTTTACTGGTAACAATTAGCTAGTCAATGCTATGAAAATTAAATGTGTTAGGTTTGCTTTGCCTAATGTTAGACCGTAGAATCTAGTACATGACGAGTGTTTGAAAATGGTAGGTAAGGTGCTTTTTATGCACATTAGGCCCGTATTAATAACCTCATCTTGGCTGAGATGGCCGTCACAAGATACGTCAAAGTAAATGTCAAGCCATGGAAAGCTGTCATTTTTGACACATCTTGAGACGAGCATTACGATCGAGATTAGTTTATTAATACGACCCTTAGACCATTTTGCTTTCCTTTCACCAGGAAACACCATATAGCATAAGTAGTAAGGAAATAAGAAAATATTTAAAATTAGACTAAAAAAAACCTATGAAGGAGCAGTTTAGATTCTGCTAACATACATATTTGGGCAAAAATCGAGGCGTTGTTTTGGGCGTGTCTGGAGAAAAAGAAAAAACATGTTTGCAGAATATTAATAAACGGAGGCTTCCGTTTCAGCGAAGAAAATAATTTAATTTGCATTCGAAGTGTCGGGTGTGTAACGACATTACCTACTGAATTGGTACCATATTTTGCACAGCTGTACTGGATATTATAGTCTTTATAATTTGAACTGAGCTGATCTTCTACACAAAGGCCATTGTTTGTGCACAATACTATTATCTTTCTTTGTGTCCATAACTGCAAGCCGATTACATACAAAAAAGTTAATTTTACTGCCGCATTCAGAGACGTCAATTAAATTTAATACTTTAGTGCGACAGTTAGCCCTTAACTATGTACACTTTTTTGAAAACCGTCCATACGCGGTTTACTTCATCATCATGTCAGCCGAAAGACGTCCACTGCTGGACATAGGCCTCCCCCAAGGCTCTCCACTCAGACCGGTCTTGTGCTTTTCGCATCCACCGCTTTCCCGCGATCCTTACAAGGTCGTAACTCCATCTTGTTGGATTGGAGGCCTACCCACAGCTCCACACATCGTTTACTTACATCTTTGTATAAATTACGGAATTCCATTAAATAATCCTTATTATAATTGTACTATGCTGAATGTATCAACGATGGCGAGGTTCTAGGCGTGCAAAACCATATCGTATTTGACCTGAGTTATCAACTATCGTATTGTCAACCTTTTTGACCCCCGACGCAAAAAGATGTGTGTGTTTGTGTGTGTGTGTTTGTGTGTGTGTGTGTATGTGTGTGTGTGTTTGTGTTTGTGTGTGTGTGTGTGTGTGTGTGTGTGTGTGTGTGTGTGTGTGTGTGTGTGTGTGTGTGTGTGTGTGTGTGTCTGTGGCACCTTAGCTCTTAAACGAATGAACCGATTTGGTTGCGGTTTTTTTTATTTGAAAGCTGACTTTCTAGCGGTGGTTCTCAGACATGTTTGTTTAAAATCGGTCGAGCCGTTTTTGAGATATTGAGCTTTTAGCGGGTTAAAAGCCCCCAAATTAACCTTGACACCGTCTTTCAGAGCTGATATCTCCTGAACGGCCCAACCAATTTTCATGAAACCTTGCTAAGAACCATCCTGAATAATGCAGCTTTTGAAAGCTTTTATTTACTTGACAGTAATGGCGGTTGAGTTAAAAACCATAGCAGTGCGGCTAGCACAAGTTGCCCACGACTTGTTGGTCGCTCGGATCTCTCTTTCTATCTAGTCAGTAACTATAGAGACGCAGTGAGCGACAAACGAAAAAATACAACTTGTGCTACCCATGCATAATAGGTCAAAGACAAAGGAGGCCCAGGTGACCACAGAGCCAAAACCACATTTATCTTTAAATCTTGTTGTTGTTGTGTTCTTGTTTATTATGCCGCAGGAAAATGTTGCCCTTGGCTAAACCCGCCCTTGAAGATTTTTAAATTAGGACATACTTTTATCACGTTTAATTAAAACAAATTAATAGCTAAGATAAGAAAACGGAACGCTCGCAGGGTTGTTTGGCGTACAAACATTTCTAGTCAGCACTGCAGGTATTAGCTGTCCCTATCCCTCTAATTAAAGTTGCGCAAGTGCGACGAGGACAGGGAGGAGGTAGTGTTGTGTAAAGGTGGATTGGTGTAGTGGCCAAGAAGCAATAAAGCCTTCCCGGCACGCCTGGACAGGATCTTATCTAGTAGAGTAGCGTCGCGAGGTTTTAGCGACACGTGAGTTGAAACTTTACTCGCCTGGAAGTTTCAAAGTGGGGAAGGCTTCGGGCGCTTCGGCAGTTTGCGCCGGTCATATAACGGATAATAGTCCTTTAAATATAGTCATAGGAACAGCAGTATCGGATTCCGAATAGTAGCATTTTTTAACCCCCGACGGACGCCAAGATGTTATAACTAGGCATCGGAGTTTTTGTCGCACGGTAAGACTAATAGCAAGCTATGGAGTCGTCATTTGTCATAAATCTAAACTCTTATTCATGTTCATACTCATTTAATTATTTAATTATTCAGGTTTTTTTTTATAATCAAGGATAACAACGTTGACGAGTTTAGAAACGATTATTTAATGTTATATAGAGGCATTTTAAGAAAAATAAATAAATGAGTATGAATATGAATAAGAGTTTATATTTATGGCAAATGACGACTCCATAGCTTGCTATTAGTCTTACCGTGCGACAAAACCTCCGATGCCTAGTTGTAACTTCGACCGCTATGTGTGTGTGCTTCTATCTGTGGGACCGTAGCATTTAAATGGGTGAGCAGATTTGGATGCGGTTTTTTCATGAGAAAGCAGGCTTTCTAGCAGTTTAAGAGATATCAACTCCAAAAGAAGTTTTCGCCATTATATTGGGGTTTTTATCTATCTAATTAGATGACTGTTCAATTATCATAACGACCACGAAATACGTGTGCCCTTTGATCTGGGTTCAAAATATAGTCCTATTTTTTGTTCTTTCACTTTTTTTAAACATACTAGAAAGTCAGGCTATTTCGGCGGCCGGGTAAATGTCTTTAAAATATTTTAGAGAGATAAAATGTTTTTGATCCGTGAAAGACGCCCCACATAAATATTTCTCGTAAACTTTAACCGTTTAACGCGTTGTATACAAAAATTAAAGGTCGTATATAATGTCATATTGTAAAAAAAATGTGTAATCCTCAATGGATAATGCATGTATTTATGTAAAATTTGTACTCCTTTTTTATCTCTAAGTACCTACATCATAATTTTTTTTTTAAACTTGTAAATTAAATACCAAAAGTACCTTTACATAATGATTGAAGTATAACCTACTAACTATGTAACTACAAACACAAAGCACAGCGTCAAAACAATAATGGAAGCCCATTACATTTTCTTTGAAGCAAACAGAACGAGGGACCTCAAACAGCGCGCTTGTTACGTGAAACAAAATAAATGTCGGGCAATAAATAAATCTCCCGCGACTCCGCTACCTGTGACGCACCTAAACAGTAAACACAGTCAGTGACGCACGCAAGATTATTGTTGCGAAGATCCCGCACCGCAGACGCCGGGACCTTTATCCCGTGATCTCGACGATGCAATTATTCCCGGGATTTTTACGAATGCCCTGACGCCATTTCAAGGTCACACAGGACTTTTACTCCGCACTTTACGTCTCCTCCTTTGTAAATCATAGCAACTTTTATTCTCACTTAATAGCAAGTTTTATGGTAGTTCTGTGAGTGCGTTGTCGACATAAACAATGTAATGTTTCTAGGAAATCGTACAAGTAGAGTAAATGGTTATTTTTGCCTTTCTTATTAATTTTCAAAAGTTTGGATAAACAAAGATAAGCGTGACATCATAGCAAACTGTAAAATATAATTGTGCATAATAAAATATATATCTACTACTTTATCCCGAGATTATATTATTAAAAATACTCTTATATTATTTGCATAGAATGCACTACCGACTTACCTGTCATCACTCATTGGGGTCTAATATTTTGTTAAATACAATAACAGAAAATCGCATCCAAAACGAGTCACCCGATTAAGAGCTATGGTGCCACGGAAACACAAACACACACGCACACACAGCGGTCAAACGTAACATCCATATTTTTGCGTCGGAGGTTAAAAATAAGTTGCACAACTTTAATCATTGCGCTATCAGGCATTACACAGACTTCATTCATGATTCATCTACGTATGAAGCGTAATTTAGTCGCAGTTAGCGGAGAACGGCATGGTCGAGTGGTCGGTCGCGCGGCGCAGGGGCTCGTGGCCCTAGGTGTAGTTGGTTCCAGTTTAAATGACGAAAATGTACTTAACGCAGGATTTTACAACTTCTTTTGTTGCTAAATATGAAAGGAAAAGATAACAAAGGGACGACCGAAGTGTGGCACGTGCCTTGGAGTAGCTCAACCCTTCTTGATCATTGGGTTTTACCTGAACTGGACACATTTAAGTAGGTCTTTTGTTTTCTAAATACAATTAAGTACAGTGCAGTTAACATTCAGGTAAAAATGTATTTTTAATACTATTCTTAAATTGTACAAAGTGATATTGACACAGTATTTAATTATTATTTTAGAAACATTTAATTATTAAGTAAAATACCGGCAACATCAAAAGATTGTTTGTTCACAGTATACTTTGGCCGTACCGACACACCTGCGTCATTGTTTTACAACCCTACTTGAAGATAACAATTGAAGAATAGATGTTGGTAATGGTTGGTTTTAAGTGCTTTTCGTCATATTAACTGGACCCAACTATACCTGGGTTCGGGACCGCTGCTGCGCGTCTGTGTTTTGCATTTTTCTGAATGTTTTTTTGTTTAGTTTTTTCTCATTTCCCTACTACCTTGGACGAGAGCGCTAACGGTAATGATACTGTATTTGTAGTTCATTTGCTTCGGTGGTCCTCTCTTTTCACAATATTATCTTAATAAAAGGTAACTCTTGCTTTAACTGCATTGCTCTAAATGTTTATTTATTGTACGTAAAAAAATACCTATAGTGATTCTTTTTTTGGACAACAAACAGCAAAAGTTTTACTATTCGTTCCAATTCGATGAGAAATAAGACGTCCTTTCAAACTAATGCTAAAGGATATCAAAACTCAAACTTCCTTGATATAAACAAAACTTATAAAGGGTTGCATTCTTATGTTTTACTTCCCTTTAGTTGAGAAACTCTGTAATTTTGTCATAGTAGGTAAGTTAGTTACTTATTAGTTTACTAGGTAACTTACGAGTATGAGTCTTATGACATGTGGTTTGATGCTGCGTCTGAGTTTAGCAGGGTTATATTTAAAAAACAATTACATATTAAATAACGTGATAGTTAAAGACAGGCAAAATGTGATTGTCATCTTATAGAAAATAGTGAGCAATTACGAAAATTAACCGGAAATCTCGTTTACGAGAGGGTGAAACCGCTCATATACTCGGTACTCTTGTTTAATATCGTAGGAGTAAGAATTTTAGTCAGCTTTAGTCATTGGGTGAGATTAAAAAGTACTGTTTTTTTTAAATGCCAATAAAAGGTAAGGGTAAGTTGTACTGTATATGATAATTTTATGTAATAAATAGGATACTCGTGCTCTTATACATATAAACGCTATAACCACGTTATTGAAGCCGCGAGGAAAAAGTTGGTTATTTATTACCATACATCGGGGTTTTCGGTGCGGGAATGTTTGACATAAGCCAAAGATTAAAAAACAGAATTTTACTCTAGGTTTCTACCTAATGAAAAAAGAATTGAACAAAAAAAAGTATTTTATAAAAAAATGTCGAAAAACTATTATTTCATAGTTTTTCGACATTTTTTTATAAAATACTTTTTTTTGTTCAATTCTTTTTTCATTAGGTAAGAAAATCTTTTCATAATCTTTTTATAAGAAAATAGAAATGCGATCGAAAAAAATTTAATATGCTCCTATTACAACTGCCGACGTAGAGAGATCGTTCAGTTCATTTAAATGGATAATATTAACAGCAAGACGTCGCAGACGAACTGTTCCAAATATTGAAAAAACATAAATAGTTTATTTTGAAAATCGTGTCAACTAATAAATTTACCTACTGGAGGCAATTAATCAACGTTAATTTTATTATTATCTGATATCATTATAGCCTTGGTAGTAAAGCTAAAGTATTACATGAGTTAAAATAAACTTGTATCATAGTGTAAGCAATTCGCAGAGAGGTAGTTAGTCATTAGGCATTATATGATATTTTCTCAGATTACCTATCTGTTGATATCTTTCTTAAATCATTCCCGCACCGAAAACCCCGATGTATGGTTATTACTCAGTTATTAGTTATAAAAAGTTATTGTTACAACATACTTTAAATAATGGTCTGGAAGACAGGATATACCTATGTATAATGCCCCTAAATCGACGGTACGAGAAGTTTCAAGTACCGACTTGGAGTTTACGAGTATATCACGAGGCTTACAGAGAAAAGTTTACGCTCTGTCATTCATCACGGGGTTCACACACAACTATAGTTATGCCTTCGTTGATGTTTATATTATTTGTGAATTTATTAATTTTTGAGTTTACAGTTGAACTATTTAGTTGCCCGTATTCGGCGGCCCCTTTAACTTTTCTTGCTCACTAAAATACATTTTATTTCCGGTCTGCGTGGCCCCTAGGTAATGTAGGGCCTCTAGGCGATGCGGCCCCCCTAGTCGCCTACACTGCCTAGTAGATAATCCAGCCCTGCTCAATACTCATTCATATCGACAGTTTGAAACTGGAGTTCTTATCCACTGGTTCTCTTATTGCCTAATATTTCGGTGTTATGGTCGTTCGACAAAATTAAATAAAGTTCGTGACTACATTATTAGTAGTTTCTTATATTTCTGCCCGTGCCTCTCGAACTAGTGGAGGTGGGGCAGTCAGTTCCGCATACATCTGCCGGTGTTAATAGTTTGGCTGGCGCCTACTGTAAAGTAAACTATGCTAGTAGGTACATAATGTGATGGATGTGTAAAGGACACCGCTCGAAAAGTATGGAAAAAAAAACTTCGGTGAATTTTGTTAAAAAATATACAGGGTTACTGGTTAAGTCGACCTAGATCCTTTAAGGGGTTGTAGTTGTAGATTTCTTACCACTTTGACTAAGAAACACCATATCCTAAACTTAACCGTTTTCAAGATACAATACAATACAATACAAATACTCTTAATTGAACACCAAAAAAAATAAAACACGGAATAGTACATTTTAACTATAGGTATACAACACGCGGTCTTACCGCTAAATAGCGATCTCTTCCAGACAACCTTGGACAGAGAAATAATAATGACAAAAATACATGGCAGGCGGTGTAAACTAAATTCTTCAGAACTCAAACTAAACTACAAGAAACTACTTACACATATATAAACTACATATAAATAGCAATTTTTGTTATTATGCGAATTAATTGAAAAATCTTAGTTGAAAGTCTCCCAGGTAGTAGTAAAATTTTAATGTGTTATAAGTGGATTGGGAGAGGTGGGCCCATACCATGGCCAGCTAGAAGTCCGGATCTAACCCCTAACCTAACCTCGTAATAAACACATTAAAATTTTACTACTACCTGGGAGACTTTCAATTAAGATTTTTCAATTAATTCTGATAATAACCAAAATTGCTATACCTCGTTGGATAGCTGAAGAAATGTAGATATTTTTAAGATTGTCTGCAGTGTTACTGCCATAGACTTTTTTTTAAATATTCGTATAAGAAAAAAATATTTTGTGAGAGTTTATTTCCTTCTCTAGCTATCATTCATATACTACGACTCGGTTTGTTCAGTTAATGGCAATTCAAGTGTCGAGAAAGTTGTAGCAACTTATCTACTGCATAATTATTGTATAAAAAAACAAATTAAATGCAAGGATTCCAAAAAAAATATTGCAATATACAAAAAAACGGTATTCAAGAATAATTATCTTAAAAGTTAAATATCTTGAAAACGGTTAAGTTTAGGATATGGTGTTTCTTAGTCAAAGTGGTCAGAAATCATAAAACTACAACCCCTTAAAGGATCTAGGTCGACTTAAACAGTAACCCTGTATATCGACGCTTGAAAGGTGAAATTATCTAAGCGACATTTTATACGACATTAAGTTAGTATATATTTCGAAACCAGTAAAGTTTACACATTCCGAAAATATATTTAACTCTAAGTCCTTAAAAAATGTCGCTTAGATGATTTCGCCTTTCAAGCGTCGGTTACGTGTCTTGATCAGTAGATATACATATAAAAATACTTGGTGTTTGGATCGGTATTGAGAAAAAAAATATCAAGTAAAAAATCATATAGAAAAATGTATGACGGAAAAAAAAAGTGGCCAGTTTAGAACGAAAATAATATATCTGTGGCCTGGTGCTAATAGGGCCAAAGTCGGTATTAATACTGATAAACTATTAATGCTGATGCATGGTAAAAACGCTCCTTACGGAAAACAATGATAATTGATATTGGCCCTATTAGCTCCAGGCCACAGATATGTTTTATGAACCATTTAGTTACTCAAATTGATCAAAAGATAGTATCTTTAGTATTTTCATTCATAGGTTTTTAGGCATGATTTTTTAAAAAACCCTTTTAAAAAGTTTCTGTTTTGACAATTACGCATATTACGCGATAAGTCTATATGATACGTAACGTGTGGTTACTGATTTCAACTTTTCAAAAAGAAAAATTGAGCCGCTAGTATAAAAAAAAACTTTAAAAAAAAAACATACTAGAGTGTCTATGCTAAGAGACGAAGGGTTTGGGGTTTTACCACTCGACCATGCTCTTCGTTTCCTAACCACCCAAATTTACACTTCACATTACTAGCAGTTAAACAAATTCTATAGTCATACTAAGCAAGGACAACTTACACGTCACTATTAGTAACGTATAGTGGGTAAATTTGGCGGGTAAAGAAACGAAAAGCATGGCCGAGCGGTGAAACCTCAAATCCTTCATCTATCAGCGTAGATGCCCGGTTTGAGACTTAGCCGCAAAGCTCTGTTTTATCTTTTGTGTTTTGGTCTTGAGGCATGATTTATTTCAACATTTAAAAAAAGTTCCGGTTCTGTCAATTACGCATATTATGCGATAAGTTTATATGATAACGTGTGGTTACTAATTTCACTTACCAAAAAGAAAAATGTTTCAACATCCTGACTTTTTAGGCATTTGTTTAATATAAGTGCAATAAAATGTTAAATAAAACCTTTAAAAAAAACGAAAATACAAAATAGAGCCTTGTGGCTATACCTCGCAACGAGCGTCTATGCTAAGAGACGAAGGGTTTGGGGTTTACCGCTCGACCATGCTTTTCGTTACCTAACCACCCAAATTTACACTTCACATTACTAACACAACTTCTATAATCAACTAAGCAAGGATAACTTATACGTCACTATCAGTAATTGGTGGGTAAATTTGGCGGGAAAAGAAACGAAAAGCATGGTCGAGTGGTGAAACCTCAAACCCTTCGTCTATTAGCGTAGACGCTCGGTTTGAACCTGGGGCCAAGGCTCTGTTTTTGTATGTATGTTTTTTACATGTTACGAGATTTTAAATTTTATTGTAAGTACATATTTATATCATGAATCACATACGACTAATATTATATATTGGAGAATGCTCATTGTTATGTGAGTACATAGGGTTAACATTATTTATGCTAGAAAAGATATGAAAGATAATATGTACAATAAAAGATAAAAATATAAAAGATATTTATTCAGTACGCCGCACGGGCACTTTTACACGATAAGAGTATACCAGCGCTTTCCAAGAGGAGACCACTGCTGAGAAGAAGAAACGATAACCATATTTCATACTACAGTGATACAACTTAGTCTAGCATATATAAACCTATAAATATTAAATAAAATATAATATCAAATATAATGTAGTACTTGAACTGCTTCACTCTCTTAAGTGCAATCCCGTTCAAACTCACAGGCGGAACTTCACTTGGACACCTTGCTGCCGGCCTTAAAGACGAGGAGCTCACTTTTTTTACAATTATAAGGTAGGTGGACCATGGAAGGCCACTCTAACGAGTAAACACTTTTTATTCGTTTATTTACTGGATAAATTAAGGAAACAAATTATTAAGTAATATTTTGTTTTATTGCGCACCATATAATTGACTTTCTTTTTACCTAATTTTAACCACTATTTATTAAATTTAAGTTTTATAAAGCTCTTCCAAATGGCCTTGCAAGGAACACGGCTCCAAACAAGGCCAATATTATACATCAGTCGTTAAACTTAAAAATAGAGTGGTAACAATATATATATATCTGCTTTTACAAAAACTACATAATAAGCTCCATCATTTAAGCGAAACATTAAATGCTCAATGTATTTTAATCATCTATAAAAAACTTAACGAACATTACTTGAACACCATCGTGTAACTAAGAATATATTAATGGAAGTTATTTAAAAATAGTATTATTAAGTATCATATTAGCAACAAAGAACTTGCCAACGTGTTTTATAATAAAATTAAAAACTTTTATTTTTATCCAAAATGGCCTTCTTATGGGTCCGTTCTTTGTAAGGCCACAATGTTCCTAAGAAGGCCAAGCTAACAATAAAGTGTGACAATGACTTTTTCATATTAATTACTACAATAAAATAATAGAAACTACAGACTACTGTAATTATAAAAAACTTATCATGGCACATAATCAGTCTTGTAGTTAGGAATATTTAAAATCAACTAAGTATTCTTAAGATTAAAAGACGAAAATAATTATAACAAAATCAAGATTAATTTCGAAAACTAATTTAGAAACTAAAAATATAATAACTTTGGATAGATTAATCACAATTTGGGCATATAAATATGAGATCTTTTTTAGTGAGACCCATACACTCCTCGTGATACCACTTTTGACATTGGGTACATTGCCTCATGTCTCTCATTTTACACTCGCCACATGCATGACAGTACCACTCCTTCTCTTCATCTTCTGCACTTTTCTTCTTCTCTATTTTCGATCTTTTATTGTTTTGTTTTGGTACTATTCTTTTAAGCCGTTTTACAGGATCATTTTTATTTTTGGTGTTCTTTTTTTGACCTTTTTTAATTGTAGACTTTCCATTTTTCTTACTCATCGTTTGCTTCATCTTATTCTCTTTATCTCCAGTTTTAAATAAATCTTTTACTATTCGTTGTCCCTTATAGTTAATAGCTTTTTGCCGTGGACGTGAAGACTTTATCGTAGCGTAATTTGGAGTAGGCAAAAAAGTATGAAACGATTCTTCTTTATCCTTTATTAGCTTAATTAACGGCTCGTCATCATCTGAAGATATGGTCTCATGACTCTTTAGTTGAGCTTTTGTTTTCATTGAGCTTTTGTTTTGCACTAATAGTTTTTTTGGAGTGATTTCTCCTTTCAGTTCGAGATCATCATCAGATGAGGTAGAAAAGCTGTATAGATCCGAGACTTTAAGTTTAGACATGTAGTTTTCTTTTATAAATGATTCACCAAGATTAAAATCAAGATCAGATTCAGAGCTAGAACAGACGATATTTTGTTGCAAGCCAGACGTGCTCGGAAGAGGATTATCGTACAGAGATCGTTTAGGGTCATGTTTCGTATCTGCGTCGGTTTCAACGTGTACTGACCTTACGTGGTGGCACTGATCATTTTCCATAATACCTAATTCTAAGTCAGAATCATCACTTGAAAAACTGTAAGAAACAAGAACTGGTTTACTTTTTGGTGTTGCAGCTGCAGATTTTGGCGACAATTCTGACACTTTCTTAACTTCAGACATAGGAGGCGAGACTTGAACAGATATAAGTGGTTGGTCCATCTGGTGTCGTAACATTTCCGATAAAGGTCTTTCAGTTACAATTGAAGGAGCATAAGCATCTTCGGGTATGACATCGGGATCAAAGGGGTATAAACCAGTGGCTTTAAATCCATTCGTTACATTGGTTTGAGTCATACACTTTGGCCATGTTCGGGAGAAAATTTTGTTAAATGCAGCTTTGTTTAAAGTTCTCTCTTGAGAATTGCACAGGTAGTTTAGAACTTCCTCATCCCAGTGATGTTCGAAGGACCGATTCACTGATTTATCTAGAGGTTGGAGTTCGTGCGTCGTGTTTGAAGGTAAGCAGTATAGTACTATATTATTTTTATCTGCTACTTCCAGAGCCTCATATGATAAATGACACTTTGCGCCATCAAAGATAAGTAGACACTTACCGGATACTTTATGTTGTGCAAAATGTTCAATGAACTCTACGAATAAGCTACTGGTCATGCTGCCTTTGGGTGCCATGCTTACCTTTGTTCCAGGTGGCAAATTCTCTGCTAATTCTGATCTGTGCCTAATCCCTTTAAAAATAATCATAGGCGGTATAGCAGTACCCACAGCATTTACGCACATTGCTATTGTTACGTTCTCGGCGTGTTCCGGAGCAACAAGATGTACTCTTTTATTTCCCCTTTCAGCCAAAACTACATTTTGTTTGTGGACCGTAATGCGACACCCTTTTTCATCCATGTTGTACAGACGTTCTGGATGTGCAATAATATCTAACTCTTCATAGAGTTTCTTCACTTCTTCAAAGTGGTGTTTAACAATAGGCTTATTCATTTTCTGAGCTCTAGCTGGATTCATTAACTGGGGTTTTCTTTTTGATATTGATGGGTTTCGAGATAAAAACATTTTAAGCCATTTGCGTCCAGCCATTCTAGTTGACATATTGAACGAGTGTTTGATTTTAAACCTCTCACAAAATAAAAAGGCTTGTTTTCTGATAAATTTAGGCGTAAGTGGTATACCCAGTTTTGCAAACCGTATGATTCGCTGCGATAAATCTTCTTCTAATTGTTTTGTGAGAATAGTCGTCTTCCCAATAATTTTAGCACTGTTACCGCTCAATATATGGTTTCTAAGGGTGCGTCTTGGAATATTGAACTTTATCGCTGCAGCATTTGTATTCAGTTTATTATTTTGTACTGCTTCCATGGCACGTCTTAAACTGTCTTCATCCCATGTACTACCTCTTTTTTTTCTAGGTTTTGACTCCGACATTTTAAAAATCTGAAATATTCGCATAAATTTTAATCATCTGTTCAATTACCCACTTAATAAAATAATTATGAAAAAAAATGTTATTCAATCCGAGTTAAAAAAGTTATAAACGCTTAAAAGTAAAAATGCTATAATATAAAACACTGTTTTAACTGTAACGGTACGTACTTATTTATAACTAAAAAGTAAATGTTCATATGTTCATGGTTTGTGAATGGTCCTTGTAAGGCCCATGTACCATAGCAAGGCCAACGGTCAAATTTTCGATTGGCCTTATAAGGAACCACCGGCCATCCTAGGAACACTGCCAATATTTAAACTTAAATCGAGTTAAAACCATGTTTTTATTCTTTAGAAACCATAAACATAACCTTATACAACAATATACAGTAAAAAAATATGAGATAATAATAGGTTATTGACTAAAAACTTACGTTTTGCTAAGCGCGCGAATAACAACTGCAACGTCGACGACCGAAGTCTACGAAACGTGAGCTCGCACTGCCACAATAATGGCGCGGTCGTCAAGCCGCCGCGTTTGTGGCCTTGAGTTTGATGGAGCTTAGTATTTAGTAAAAGGGATGTGTCTTTACATGTCGATAACTACGACGTTTTAATTGTTGGTCTTCAAAGGAGCGTGGCCTTCCATGGTCCACCTACCTACATTAAACCACAGAACTTCTGTGCATTAAACCATGCGTATTTGCGTTCCTCTATGAGCGCGTTTACATATAGATTAAAAAGGCTAGGGGAAGTTAATCCTCCCTGCCTTACTCCACACTCTAATCCGTATGACTCAGACAGCTCCCCAACCCATTTCACCTGGTTCACCTGATAGCCACACCAGAACCAGAAGATGTTAATCAGGTCAGGCTGCATACCAGCCTCTTCTAACTTACTCCAGAGGATGTCGTACGAGACAAGGTCAAACGCCCTGGACAGGTCCAAAAAGCACGCATACACCGGCGTCCTCCTGTCGGTGTTATACCTAACCATGTGCTTAAGGCTCAGGATAGCACTTTCTGTAGAAAGTCCCGCCCGGAAACCGAATTGGGCATCGTGCAAGTTTAGATATTTGTCTGAGAGTTAAGCACAACATCAAATATCTTAGCCCGTACAGTGGCCAGAGATATTGGTCTGTAGTTGGACCTATCTGAGACGTTGCCTGTTCGGTTTTTTACAATTGGTACAACAATAGTACGCAGCATCTCTCGAGGCAAATATGAATGGCATACGCACACATTAAAAAGTAAAGCCAAAACTCGTGGCAAATGCGGTCCAGCGTGTTGCAAATGTTCAATGCTAAGCCCATCATGTCCAGGAGATTCACCCTTGGTCATCTTCTTTATTATTCTTGTGATCATGTCTGCGGAGAAACGAGTTTCAAACTGGACATGACGTGGCTTAACACCGTATAATGATGTACCGAGCGGCGAATGTACCCTAAAAAGCTTTGAAAACATATTAGCAATTTGTTTAGGTTCTGTACTGTCGTTAACACTAACAGGCAAGGCAGGTCTGCCACTCTAGTATGCTTCCAGAAGCTATAAAAATCCCCTTCACAATGTTTAGAGGCCAAAATGTCCATCTTCAGTTGTTCCTGACGATTTTGGCACCACTCTAGCCTTCCTTTAAAGATCCTCTTACTTCTAACCATGTTTTCGTAAACAAAACCTCCACTCGGCCTGCCATACCTACTCCATGCCTCAAACCAAAACCTAGCTTCTTTATGAGCCTCTGAGACATGCCTATTCCAACCTACTACATTACGAGGGTTGTGTTTTTTTCTTTGACAAGTTTCACGAGCGGCCCAGCTTAGTGCCGATACAATACTGCTATACATTTCCCAAATACACTTTTATGACACTCATCATTACAAAAATTATGGCAACACTGCTGGAAATCGGACGGAAAATCTATGTGTTTAAGTTTAGAATCTTAAAATCTAAAGCTGATCCAATCTTCACCAAGTATTAATAAGATTGTTAATGCGATAGACATTTCGCAGCAGTTACGGTTTTTTTCTGATGATGGAACATTAACCGCCTGGGAAAATTGCGAGCATAAATTACTTCATTCTCAGTGCCAATTAATTAATTTACTTAGTGCTATCGCTGCCCTTGGAAATATACCTTCTGTAGTACCTGACGAGTAATACCATTAGTTTATTGCGGATAGACATTTGGGTTCCGTAAGGATTGAGTAGTATATTATTTTGTTAATGTGATGCGATAAAACTGTTTTTTAAATAGGTAATTTGTAATTTTTTTATTTGAAGTAATTGGAAATATACCTGGGAGGCAAGGTGGTCGATTGAAAAATGAGCGGCTTTTATTTTCGATTTATTTTATTTACTGATTATTCTCTTACTCACTTGACGTTGAAATCAGTAAGGAACCGCTGTGTTGCGAAAATGTAAATGCTCTTTTTAGTGCCTTGTTGTAAATTTCTAACCGATCGTAGGACAATTATTATGGCCTGGACAGGTCTCTGGGTGGCAGCGATGGACAATGAACGGAAATTACAAATGTATCAAAAAGCAATCGGTGCAAGCAATGTATCAGAAGCATGCCGCGCGACGCCGCGGTTCACGATGAGGCATATATTTGCGTTTGTTTTTCCAGGTAGGGGAATGAATAGTTATACCAACACTTACAAAGAAAATAGCATTGAATAAATAATTAAATACATACATACATACCGGCATTTCTAGAAATGATGGCAAGAGACCTGACGGAATGACCTTGGTCCCGTGGAATATGGGACGGGTGCTAGTGTGGGATGCAACCAGTGTAGACACGCTAGCCCCATCACATCTCCACCGGACCTCTAATAGGGCTGGTGCGGCAGCTGAAGCGGCCGAAAGCATGAAGGTAGGAAGAAATTTCGAAGGGACTCATTAACGTCACGGGAAACCGAAGAGCTGGCAGTTTCCTTTCTCAACGTATCAGTATAACCATCCAGCGAGGAAATGCTGCCAGCATCTTTGGTACAATGCCGCAGGGGCCATTCTTAGATTTAATGTTTTAGTAAATTTATATATTTAGAGTTAGTCTTATTTAATTTTAGTTTTATTTTTCAGTTATTGTGTTATGGTTGTTGTATCATTACCCGACTGCTTCAGAAGGAGGGTTATGTTTTTCGAGCGTATGTATGTATGTATGTATGTATGTATGTATGTATGTATGTCTATTTCTGGGCACGCTCTGCAGCCTAAACGGCTTGACCGATTTTAACATACTAGGTGTCATTCGATTCGTCTTAATTGCCGAAGTGACATAGGGTATATAATATTTCAAAATGGCGTCTGCAAAAAAAAGAGGGGGTTATAAAAAAAAAAAAAGTTTATTATAGCAATATGGGTCTCAAATGAAAGCTAGTAAATAGCCCATTCCAAATATATATACATTATAATACTTTGATGCTACCATTTAGACAGGGATAATAAATATTTCTTACTACAGCCAAAAAAATGTGAAATAAACTAAATTATTTAAATAAAAACAAAAAACCCGACTGCAGTAAAAAAAACAACTGAAAAGCGAGAAACAAGCTATATTATCTTTTTTGTTTGTATAATAAAGTGTTTACATTCAAACATACATAGGTAAATACTTATAATGTACCATGCAATGATTTTTTGTTTGATTTCGTTTCGTTTTCGCGCTGGTTAAAAATTAGACTACCCGTATTTCTCGGTTTTTCTTTATTTAACTTGAATTCGTTGTTAATAATTTATTAAAGAAATAGTCATACTTACCACTTTGGGATTACAGGCGTGAAGGTATGTATGTATGTAGTCATTAAAAAGACAGTACATACAAAGTTAGGAATACTTGATCTTGTCGTGATCTTAGCATGATATAAAATAAAAAAAGTAACTTTAAACAGAAACAGAACTGACTGTCATGTCCTGTCACTCACTTGTCAATCATTCGCCGCCGTTCGTTCACAAATTTGTTGTTTGTTGGCGCCATTAAAATAAATAAACTATTTTGCGTTTACTGCTTTGCATCTGCTTTGAGTTTCTTTCGTCAGACAGATAAAAAATGAAGATGACAGTTGTATATTTTTTTCAATTCCTTTGGTAATAAATGGACTAATGGGCACTATAAGTGTATTCCTAACATTCACAATCCAACATTTTTTACTGTTTTTCCTAAATATAAAAAAACGACTGCATAAAAAAATCCAAAGATATTTTTACTGTAATCAGCAGTTTAAAATCTAGAAACAGTATTTGATTTTAATGGTTCACTAATGTTTCACCGAAATACGTTTGGCCGAATGAGTCGTTTGGCAACTGTTTCATTTCCTAACCCGCTTATATTTCTGTAACTGTAAATATTTCAGATTTAAAAAAAAATAGCTAACCTAACCTAACCTATAGTCTACACAATGGTACAAAAATAAATCCTGAAATATTCACAGTTACAGAAATATATGCGGGTTGGGAAATGAAACAGTTGCCAAACGACTCATTCGGCCAAACGTATTTCGGTCAAATGAACGGACCCCGATTTTAATACCTTAGCACATAATGAATTGTGGTCAACGATTGACAAAAGTGCCGCTAATGCTTAATGAATCACTTTTCCCAGAACGATACGCGCGATAAAATGAGTTTTAGATAAGTGCTCATATAATAGTATATCACGGTCGGCTTTGTTTATTATAATAAATTATTTGGCTTTATTAAATACACTAAAGAAGATAAGCTATCACATTTTTTTTAAACAGAGCAAGAGCATGTCGGACCATGCTCAGTGTAGGGTTCCGAGTCCGAAGCCCTTACTACAAACAAATTAGACTTCGCGACAAACTTATTTTTGGCGTTGGGAAACTGTTATCCCCATATATCGACATAGGTCGAGAGACCGGAAAACCCCTTTGTTTCATTAAGTCTATCAATCGAGTATCTACATCATATGCTCTCCCGCATAGAGTTATAATCTATAACGTTAGGTTATCCCTATCGATAAGCTTACCCTAACAATATGGAAACTGCTTCGAACGAGGTAACTACTACCATTGAGGTTACCAGTCAATCAATCAATCAATCAATATCATTTATTTGCAGAATACAGTACATAAGATGTTACAGTCAATTTTAAATAATAATATTGTCCAATGTATCCAGTCGCAAGCAAGCGTGCAAATATTAATTTTATACTATATAGTAATTCATTAAAAAACCAAATACATTTAAAACTAGCGGCCCGCCAGCGGGTTCGCCCCGCTGCAAATTCCTGACTTTCCCGGTGAATTTTTCAATTATTTTCTTTCATAAAAACCTTGTCCTGACATTGACAAACATAACAAAAAAGAAATCAGCCAAATCGGTTCAGCCGTTCTCGAGTTTTGCGCTTACCAACACATTTAGCGATTCATTTTTATTATATAGATTACAAATAAAAGCGTAAATTTTTATAAAATACCATAAATGTCAGTGATCACAAATTATTAAATATAAATTATTACATTGCTCGAGGAAGTCCTTAACACTATAGAAGCACGTATCTAGGAGCCAGTTCGACAATTTGTTCTTGAATCTATTTCCCTGGAGTAGCTGTATGTCATCAGGTATGGCATTATAGATTTGAATGCACATGTTGTATACATTTTTGGTGTATATAGCCTTGTGACAAGCAGGTTTATGAAGGCGATTCATAATTTTGGCCCTTGTATGCCGTTGGAAAACTTCACCACGCCGTTTAAACAATGAATGTTGCGAATTAACAAAAATACATATTTCCCGTATATACAGACACGGCAGTGGCAAAATATGGAGTCCCTTAAAAAGTGGAACACATGTTTCATCGATCTGAGCACCACAAATGACTCTGACACACTTCTTTTGCACCTTGAAGACTCTGTGCACATCCACCGAGTTACCCCACAGGATAAGTCCGTAACGAAGAACGGACGACACATAACCATGATTGGCTGTCAGTGCAGCCTGAACCAAAACCGTATCTCGCAATCTCCTTAGCGCATAAACAAATCGGTTAAGGTTTTTGCAGATTTGATCAATGTGCTCTTTCCAGTTCAAGTGCTTGTCGATCATCATGCCAGAAACCTAAGAAAACATTCAACCTCGACAACCACCTCATTGCCAAGGGTGACTGACAGAGGCACTAGGTTACTATTGTAAGATGCAAATTGCATGAACTTAGTTTTGCTGGTATTTATGCAAAAATCGTTTACGACCATCCAGTTGGCAATCTCCAGCAGTGCACAGTTAATCTCCTGCTCAAATGATCTCCATCGGCGAACATAATGACCTTATGAGATGTAATATTGGGTAAATCGTTGATACATAGGAGGAAAAGTAACGGACCCAAAATACTGCCCTGCCCTTTATTTTTTTTTGCCAAACTGTGATCTGTGAGCTTTTTTATGGATGACACCTTTTGATTCTGTGGTTTTGCAGATTTAGGTACTGCAGCCTATCGTCGAGATAACTCTTTATCCAGTCAAGCGCTTTTCCCCTAATACCATAAATTTCCATTTTATGGAGAAGTTTAGTGTGGTCAACTGAGTCAAAAGCCTTTGTCATATCGAGAAAGACTGACATAGCAGAAGCCTTGTGGTTAATTATAAATGCGAAAGTAACTCTGTCTGTCTGTCTGTCTCGCTTTCACGCTAAAAGTACTGAACCAATTTAAATGAAATTTGGTACACAGATAGTCTAGAGCCTAAGAAAGGACATAGACTACTTTTAATTGCGAAAAAAGGATTGTAAGGGGTTAAAATGGGGAATGAAATGTTGTAAGAAAGTATGTGACACGACTGTGTCACACGCATGCGAATATTGTTGAATTTTCCGCTACAAATTCATAAGAATCCGATTTGCTGGCACGATTTTTCGTTTATTTAATTGCGTAATGTTCTTCTTCATATAAAAATTACTTTCAGTTGTTGGGTTAGGTTATTAAATATTTTTTTCTTTTGGGTATAGATTTTTGTTTGTTTTTGTGAATCATAGGTACGTAAAGTACCTACCATCACTTTTGCAGTGTGTTTGCGTGTGTATTTTCGTAAAACACATAAAACATAATATTTTGCGTAATTTCTTGGGTTAGTTCATACCCGGGCCACAATATTATAAAGGCAATAATTATGACAGGAACAGCAAAGGGAGAAGATGTAAGTACTAATTCCACGGATTCCAATAATCCCAACCTATTTACCATTCCACTTTAAAAGAGTCCAGTTTCCTCTCAAAGCAGCCTTCGATAACAATAAATAAAGCTCATGGACAAACGTTGAAAGTAACAGGTGTACATTTAGAAAAAAACTGTTTTTACTCGAGTCCACAAAATCTTCGTGTTAGCAAAGGATGGGAAAACCAGAAATGTCGTTTACAGAAATGTGTTAAATTAATTTATATTATGTATCTCGCAGTTACCAATCCTGCCAATTAGTTCAATTAAGTTTTCATTTTTTTTTCTAATAGAAGCTGAGGCCGGCGGCTTCGTCTCCATTGTATTTTTTCCAAATTTTAATTTTCCTTACAATCACAAACGCAACAAAAAAAGAATTAGCGAGATCGGTCTAGCCCTTCATCCGTTATGCCGTGACCAAAGGAAATAAGCATTAATTATTTTTAATATATAAAAAGTAAGCGGATTAGAAAAATTAGGCTTCCGTAATTAATAATTCCACGCGGACCGAGTCGCGGGCAAAAGCTAGTATTTAATAAGATCGAAACAAGCTTGTGTGGTTGATCTAATTAGCTTCACTAAAACCATATTGTTCAGAACAAATCACTTGGCATTTCGTGGCCTTCTCGAATATTTTAGATAGTATTGGAACTAATGTAATTCACTGGATTCAGCTTATCACCCTTCTTGAATAGTGGCTTAACTACACATATTTTTAGCTCTTGTGGAAATACTCCATCGAAGAAAGATAAATTTATAATATGTGCTAATGGACAGCTTATAATTAACGCGCATAGTTTTAGGATCTTGGTGGTAATATGGTCATATCCACTAGACTTGCAGTTCCGTAAAGACAGGATAATTTTAATAATTTCTTTTTCATCAACAGGATTCAAAAATATAGTATTGCGATTCATGTCCGGCAGAGTTGATTTGTAAGATAAATTATTTGGTGGTAAATTAATTTGAGTTGTTGAGTCAATAAAATAATCATTAAAAATATTAATAATAGTTTTTAGATCGGAATATATGTCATTATCAATTTGTATTTTACTTATGTCATTTTCATGTAATTTATTTGATACTGTTGAAGAAATCACGTTCCAAGTAGCCCTACAATTATTTTTGTTGCTTTGTATGTATAGCCAATTTTTTTTTTGCGCATCGAGTAATAATTTTTTTAAATAGAATTGTATTTTTTAAATTTAGTGCGGTTTTTTTTGTTGTCCCTTTTTAAATTAAAATAGAGGGTGCGTTTTATCCTGCACGATTTTTTCAGGCCCTTGGTCAGCCAGTTATTACTATTAAATCTATTATTAACTTTCACTTTGATTATTGGGAAACATAACCAACATGTTACAAAATACCCCGTAAAAAATATAATAAATTATCAACGCCAAAAATATTGTCAACCCTAGTAAGCTGTCATGTCAGGGAATCGGGGTTAGCATAGATTATTTAACAGAGAGGCCAGGCCTACCTACTAATTTTAATAATTGTCAACTTTAATGGTTTTTCTGTTTTTCATCCACAAAGGTTCAATACTAAGATATCATTATGCTTAAAGTACTGGCTTTAAAAAACGTCAAGACGGAAAAAAAAATGTTGTCAATTTCAAATCTTCTTATCGATATTCTACAATTGTTCCGTGTTTTTCCATATTTTTTTCCAAAATTACGATTTTTTCTAACTCAGAATATTACGATATAATGTTATGCGTAGGCCATGAAGATAGCAATTTAAATCGTGCTCGCGAACTGTATCGGAGGTTGTGCATTGAGCAAGGCGGAGCTCACTTTGAGCCGTTCCTGTAAATTTGACGTTCATTACGAAAAAGTAAGTGTTAGTTTAGGTTTCTTCGTTTAAAATCTTCCAAACAAAACTCGACTTGTAATATGTATCTAATCGAATTCTGTTAATTTGGTTTATATCTCTGTACCGTTTCGCGAATTAGGTAAAAATGTACATAAACATTCTGCGTAGTTTACTCTTTAATTTTATGGAAATAGAAAAAAAAAATGAAAAAAAAAATGTTTTTTTTTTTTTGGCGGTAAGTCATACAGTGATAGTACAATTCTCAAATATTGTAAATGGACTGTTATAAGGCACCATTTAACCCCCTTTCGGCTTTACGGGTATTTTTGTAACACCCTGTATAGAATAGACATAAATCATCATAAAATACTTGAAATGTTTGGGTTGCATTTTTTGAACTTATGACATCCGAAAAGGAAAGACTGGCTATGCATTCGCGAAACTTGCTAACGTTGTATGGGCTGTAATCACGCTTATGTTCGAACCATCTTATGAATGTCTTGTTTCTTTTGCCGGTCTGTAATGTTAAGGTTTGCGCTGTCTTGTGGTCCGAAAGGCCTAAATATCATATTGATGAGTTTTTTTATTTTATATTACTCGTTATTTGGTCGATACAGGATCCGAGTCTAGTTGGCTTTAAAATATGTGCAATGAAATCATAGTTTTGTAAGATGCTACGCAGGTCTTTAGAAGCACTAGTTTCTTTTAGAATGTCAATATTCCAGTCCCCGCATATAACAATAATTCTTATTTTTATGACTAGTCGTTAAATAATTTAATATTATCGAGTTTCCGAAGGATTATGCCGACATAGGACACTGTTTGATTTAGGCAAAGAATGCACTAACTGAACGTGTTTTTTTTGTCCTACGGTTATTAATGAAAAAAGTTTTACCGTGGAATCGACAACTTCCAAGCGTAGGACTAGGAAAACCTACCACTACATTTGTAGAACTTTGTGGCCATTGAATTATACTAATATTTACTAAGCTGCATACAAAAAATCAGATGGTTATTAATATTTTTTATCTACTCTCATATCGTAAAGTTCGAATTATAAACTTCAAAACGAATTTATATTGGCATACTTTATAAACACAATACCGATATTTAAAAAAAACACACTTTATAACATTATTTCTATAACATAATAATGTTATAAAGTAATTTTATCTACTCTCATATCGTAAAGTTCGAATTATAAAATTCAAAACGAATTTATATTGGCATACTTTATAAACACAAAGCCGAAAAAAAATGAAAAAACCACTTTATAACATTATATCTCTAACAAAATAATGTTATAAAGTAATTTTTTTACCATTACGATACAAGTTAATCCAAAAAGTTAATGTCACCAACGAGGTTCGATATTTTTTATTTTTTTATAATGGAACGCACATGCGGTTCGCGTCATTTTTACAGAATTACAAAAAGTTTTCATTCCAATTTTTACTTGTCTGTGACAGCGCCCGCTTTAACGCATGCGCGGTGATGTGCTAAGTTTTGGCGCCATTCATTGAATACGTTTTGCTGTAGTTACTTTATTAACTTTGATCTTTTATTTAGTAGGTTGAATCGCAATGTATGAGAGTAGATAAAGTAGTGTATGAAACTGCACATAACCAGGTATTAAAACACTCGTGTGAAACTATTAAAAACCTCGCCTAGCGGCTCGGTTCTTAAACACACACTCGTGTTTTAATACCCCTCTTTATGCAACAATTTCATAAACCACTATTTTACCCTTACGATACAAGTTTATCCAAAAAGTTAATGTCACCAACGAGGTTCCATATCAATTATTTTTTTATAATGGAACGCACATGCGGTTCGCGTCATTTTTACAGCATTACAAAAAGTTTTCATTCCAATTTTTACTTGTCTGTGACAGTGACAGCGCCCGCTTTAACGCATGCGCGGTGATGTGCTAGGTTTTGTCGCCATTCATTGAATACGTTTTGCGTTAGTTACTTTATTAACTTTGATATTTTATATAGTAGGTTGAATCGCAATGTATGAGAGTAGATAAAGTAGTGTATGAACCTGTACATAACTAACTAGGTATTAAAACACTCGTGTGATACTATTAAAAACATCGCCTAGCGGCTCGGTTCTTAAACAACACTCGTGTTTTAATACCCCTCTTTATGCAACAATTTCATAAACTACTATTATGACCTCGTTATTTCGACATATTCGCCTTGGAGGACGCTCCAACTCAAACCATCGATTTTGTAGGACAATTGTTTTCCCCAGTTTATTACCATACTAGCATCTGCCCGCGACTTCGTCCGCGTAGAATTTGTAATTTTGCCATCCCACGGGAATACTGATTTATTTCCGGATTCAAGGTAGCCTATGTGTGATGTTAATCCATTGTATAAGCTAGCTCTATTCCAAATTGTATCCAACCAATTTCGTGTATCCGTTTTAGCGAAGAAGTAACAAAATCACGCGTAACGCATTGATGGTATCATGTAGGATAGGATCTTGATAAAAATACGCTCGGTGCGCGAGTCCGACTCGAACTCGATCGGTTTTCAATATTTGTAGTTTATTTATATGGTTGGTACTATGTAGGTAGGTACAAATAATCATACCAAATTTGACGTTTTTGTTCTTTACTGTTTTTACGACACAAAAAAAAGAAAAACGGGTTGCAACTCATAGTTCATAGCTATTAGTTTATTTAACATTTCAACCCCTTGTAAATATATTTTTCAAAATGGGCAAAAGTAATATTTTTTATTTATGAGTCGTTCATATGCATAATTGTCATTATTTTGATATTTCGCAATTCGCAACGCAGTACATTGCAAAATACATATAAAATAATGTAACGATTTTATGATCCTTGGACATTTTTGATGTGTGTTGAGTTTTCTTCTTCTTTCTTCTTAGGGCCTGTTTCACAATCGACAAGTAAATTTATCTGCCATTTAAAGTTGGCTCTGTCTTTGCCTCATTTCAAGTGCAAGACAGAAAGGGCTGAATTTATCTGTCAAATATGCTTTACTAGTCGATTGTGAAACAGACGGTTATAGTTATAATTAGTACGTGTTAACATAATCCGTATAAACATTTAATCAAAAATCATAGCTAATAGGGTAAAGTCACCAGTGGTCGGCCAGAGACCTGTAGTCGGCCTCTGCCTATACTTTGTATGAGTGGGAAGAGTACGAAATATATATTTCCCACTATTCGCACTCATACAAGGTCGACTACTGGTCTCTGGCTGACCACTGGTGACTTTACCTACTCGTTAGCTTCTAGTTACAAAGCTCATTCGGGTCATCGCATCTCTGTAAAACATTCAAAGCCTATATTCCAATCAGTTTTTCTTGTTATTACACGAAGTACCCACGTTTCAAACAGTTATTTTTTTTAATATTGGTAGCGATCGCGCAATCAACGGGGTTTGTTTGCATTCATTTGAGTGCAATTTGTTTTCAAACACAGCACACACAAGCACAGTTAAAATAAAAACCGGTCAAGTGCGAGTCGGACACGCACACCGACGGTTCCGTACCGCACAGTACCTAGGTATTATTATAGTGTATTTCTATGGAACTTGCTAACTATGTAAACAAAAGACTTAACTTTGTTTTGCCACTGTTTCTCCTTGAATTTTCACACCACCTCATCAAACACCATTGAAACCATAAACTATTGAAACGGTCGTTACTTTAAAATACAAAATCACCAAATATATAACTCTAACTTGGATATTTCATTAAAAGTTTAAATGGTTTCTTAAGTTAGGTTATTAGCACCAGATGGGATGACGTTTTTGTTTCTTTTAAAATCTACAATTGTCTATGATAGGTAGTGTTGTGGCTAAAGTTGGCGTTATATTAAGGCCCCTACACATTACCTAACTCACACTGATCACACTCACAGATGATGTAACGGCACCTTTTGTAATAAATACTGGTGATATTATCATCTTCAAGTACCGATTTTTCTTTAGACCGATTGTTACCGATTTCTCTTCGTGATTAAACAAATTAGAAATAAGTAACTACTTGTTTTTTACTTTCGGTATTTTAATATTCGATATGGTTTGACATAAGTAAAGGACAATAATTTCAAAATGGCGGTTTCTTTACATAGTTAGCAAGTTCCATAGAATTAGACCTTACATACATACATACATTAAATCACGCCTGTTTCCCAGAGGGGTAGGCAGGGACCACGCCTTTCCACTTGCTACGACCTTGACTTTCGAGTCATGCACGCAATTCGGTTTCGGGTACTTAAGATTCGGCCCTTTTCCAGTATTTCTCCGATTTGATTCGAAAAGTACGCCTATTATTATCATACCTGGGATAACTCGGGGCAAGTTCTAGGGATTCGATATCGATAAAAAAGATGTCGATATAATTAAATTAATACATGTGCAAACTGATCATTCTCGATTACCTACTGTAAAGAGATTCGATGCCATATCTGATATCGAGCTTCTTAAGATAATAAAAGTATGCGAATGTATTTTCAATCAAAATGACAATTTACTGTCAGTGCCATTCATATCTTAGAGTAAGAATAATATACGAGGTAATATTCCGCTACGTTTGTTACAAAGTCCAAAATACTCATGCCGCCCAAGAAACATCCACGCCCACGCGATAATTATATTAACTCGTGGATTAGTGAATATCCTGACATACAACTACGTGAGTCAAAATTATTTTGCTCTAAATGTAATGACAGTTTTCTCCAGAAAAAATACAATGTCACGCGTCACGTTAGATATATAAATATTATATCGACATCTTTTTTATCGATATCAAATCCCTAGAACTTGCCCTGAGTTATCCCAGGTATGATTATTATATTCCGATATCAATTTGATTTTGATACGAATCAGCTCGAGCCAAACTCACACTTGTAAATTTTTTGGTATTTGTTGTTCTTCTTCAGGGATAGTTCTGTGTCCAGGGTATGTACTATGATTGTACCGATGCTTGTTTGTTTGACAGTTTTTACAATACAACTAAAATAAAAATACGTTGAAAAAACATTGTTACACTTTATTATTTCCATTTCTTTATTTTGTACCCCGTGTGGTTGCCGGGTTAGAATAGTACCACTCCATTTCTTCCCGTGGATGTCGTAAGAGGCGACTAAGGGAATAAAGGCTTGTAGTACTGTTAGGCGATGGGCTTGCAACCTGTCACTAATACGCTGGTAAACATCTTAGCCTAATTGTGCAAAGTGTGGTTACAGAATTATCAACAAGTTTTAAAAGTTGTTGGTAATTCTTTAGCTCTGCCTACCCCACTTTGGGATTGAAGGCGTGAGTTTATGTATGTGTATGTATGTGTATTTTGTTTATTTGTTAGAAGATACGCCATAATAAAATAACACATACATACATAAACTCACGCCTTCATTCCCAGAGTGGGGGTAGGCAGAGCTACAGAATTACCAACCACTCTAAAAATTTGTTGATAATTCTGTAACCACATTTTGCACAATTAGGCTAAGATGTAATAAATAAATAAATAACACATATTCTGCAAAAACTTCAACCAGCTCTCTAATACGGTTCAAAATATACAGCTCTTTAAAATTAGAACGGATGGACGGACGGACGGATGGACGGTCGGACGGATTCAGAAGACATAATAATAGGGTCCCGTCGGGCTACCCTTCTGGTACGGAACCCTAAAAAGTGGAATAAGTATGTCGATACACTTATTTATAAAAAGAACACCCCCTCTAGCAGGTCCGCTCGCGGTATGGTCCCGATTTGAGTAGCTTAGTTTTATTTTACTTTGAGTAACTTAGTTTTATTTTAATTTAAATAAGTTTAGTTTTAACTTTTAATTGTAGTACCTTATTTATACTATTTTTTTATTTTGAACTTTAGCATTTAACGAGCGGCTTTCTTTATGGTAACTTTATGCCTTTAAAGTATACAAATCGGATTTCAAGTACACGCTATTGCTGTGAATTCTCAAGGGGAAGCCGTATTTCAACTAATTGCGTTGTTCTTAGATGATAAACAAAATGTACTTAATTATTTTTGCATCAACGCAAAAATTCGTGACCAGATTGTAAGTTTAAATAATGGACCAGATTAATCGAGTTCAAAATTAAACAGCGGGCAAAATTAAATTAAATACAAACACGGGCCCAACTTTTTTACTTTAGAGGTTCGGTGTACCGCAAAAGGGAAAACGAAACCTTTTGGAAGTTTAGTAAATAGGCAGTTGGGTGAGCAATACGCAGCATAACCGATCTAAGCTACAGAGTTAAACCATTTCGCCTTAATGACGTGTTTTCGTATCGTCGACGTTACGATAGCTCTTATTTACTTGACAGTAATGGGGTTACCTGTCTTAAATTAATTAATTAATTTTGCCCGAATTTTCATTTGTCCGAAAAACCATTTTCAACGAAACTGTTTAACTTTCCTGAATTGTATTAAAACTAATCTCACTAATTTTGAAAAGTTAATGGGTTCAGAGAAAAATGGTTTTCGGTTAAATGGTTTTCGGTTAAATGAAAATTCGGACAAACAAAACCACGGACAAAAGTTTTTTGAAACATCGATAGGTTACCGTCAAATAGAGCCCGAATCAGAAAAGTTAGATGACAGCCAAGAAGTACTCAAATACACTTTCGTGTCAAAAAATGTCGTGTCGTGTAGTTAAGGTCAAAATACATAAACATATCTTGTTGGTTCAAATTAAAGACCCAACTGGGTAATTATCCCAACCACATTTTTTAGCGGCGGACGTGATATTTGTGGTGTAAAGTACATTTATTGGAAAACTATTTATTTTCTAGAAAATCTTACACAAAGTACCATGTTGAGCCAAAGTTAAAATTGTTAATAACTTATCATGTTTATCGTAAAAAAAAAACAGTCCAAAATCAATTTTGGTGTCGTGTCCAGTACTGGTCGCATACACTGATATACCGTGCTACAAAGTTATTAAGCCTCAACTCAACTAGATTGATATTTTAGTTACTTCTATTCCCTATTAGTTAAGGAATTATAAAATATTACAATTATTGCATTTGCAAATAAAAAGAAACTGGGAACAGTGTAAATAAAACTGTCCTTGCGAAATAGTCAATTTTGGTGGTGAATATTAAAATTGATTTTATGATCGAACGAAAAGTGACTAAACAAACAAATATGGCGTCAGTCGTTCGTTCAGTTCCAGCGATAGATTAGATGGTGAAAGATTTATACCGTCTTGCTGCATCTTCCCTCTAAGTACATAAGAATCAAATTTTGGTGGTACAAAATACATTTTTATAATTGTGATAACTTAGATAACTTGTTATTTTGCAAAAAAAAACTATTGTGTTTAAATTTTTTTGAGTATGTTAATGGTGTTTTTTTAACTATTTGAAGTTAAATTTGTATAAAACTAAAATATTCACGTTAAATAAAATAAAAAAGTACAAGTTCTAATTTTGGTGATACAATTTTGGTGGCTTTTCCTAAGACACCAAAATTGTCAAAATTCCTTGTTCCACCAAAATTATATAAACACCAAACAATAACTATTTATTATATTTAAAAAAATACGTTGTTGGTTTTAAAAAATAACAAGAATGATTTCCTAACGATTATTATTTTAACTATCCCGATATGTCATTATTGATCGTGTGTTTTTCTTAGAAAAGTAATTTTGGTGGATAATAGCAATTTTGGTGGTATATAATTAGTAAATTCGATATATCTTAAAACGACTTGGTTTAATGAAGGGCCATTTTAACACTGTTTTAATTATGACTAATGACGTCCCTTACACTTAAAATTGTGAACCCTACTGACAAAATAAAAAATACCACCTAAATTAGGATAATTTGACGCTTGTTGAAATTCACCCAACTATGTGTATTTTTTTACAAAAACGCAAAAAAAAACATTTGTTCGCTGAAACTCTATGTGGGGTTTATTTATTTACGTTTGTTCGTCGTCGGGAAGTGACACGGGTCCAATACAAGTCTACTTCATTCAGGAATGCTTCCGGAGGAGCGGCGACGCTAAAAATACTTTCAGCGGCATTCAAGTTAACCTTAAAGAAGATTAATTTAGTACGGGTACGGACCGGACTTTATTTCAATTTATATGAATAAGTTTTCTTGCTTCTATATCGTAACCATATTTGTAGACGTTATAATAGCTCAAATCAGCCCCTGTGTATAGCATTTGTAGACTATTGGAAGGCCTTTGACTCAAAACCTGGTCAGTTCCAAAATCCTTGCAACGATGCCAAGTTGACTGGCGATATATCCAAGTGTTGAGATTTCTGTATAACCACCAAGTCCAAGTACAGAACCAGTGGACTAAACCTATCCACCTGCATCGAGGAGATATGTGAAACAAGGGCATGTAATCTCCCCTAAGTTGTTCACAAATGCTCTGGAGGATATGTTTAAGACGCTGACCTGGAAAGGACGTGGCATTAACATAAACAGCGAGTACATCTCAAACTTGCGATTTGCAGACGACATGTCATTATGGCCCAAACGTTGCAGGATCTACAATATTATGTTGAACAACCTAGATAATTCTTCTCAACGCATCGGCTTCCGCATGAACTTTGACAAAACCAAGATTATATTCAAAGAACATGTCATGCGGGGACCGATTGTAGTACAGTGTGGTGCTCTTGAAGTTGTTTGAGAATATGTTTACCTGGGAATACTCTCCAGTTAGGTAAAAACAACTTAGAGAAAGAGCCCAAAAAAGAATACAGCTGGGTTGGGCAGCATATGGGAAATTGCGTCGAGTCTTCTCTTCACGTCGACTATTTCACTGATTTATCGGTTGATGATGACGATGACGATGATGATGATGATGATGTGGATGATGGTGGTGATGATGATGATGAATAGCTCTTACTGTCAAGTGAATAAGATATGTCATAACTCGTGACGTCAATGATACTCCATTCTTCTTCAAAATCTGATAAGTTTAAATGTAGTCATTATACCTACCTACTCTAGGCTAGTCTAGCTACTCGTACGAAACGATAAATCATACGTCACTATCAGTAACATGATGGGTAAAATAGTCGCTCAGTAGCAAACTTGGTCGAGTGGTGAAACCTCGGCGCAGGCGCAAGTCTGTGTTCGAGACTAAATAATAGCTGCTAGACCTTGTTTTGTATTTTTATTTTATATAAAAGTACCAGCTGTTCCGCCCGGGTGTATTTTTTTTTCATACAAACCTCATGCAATACCTACTGAAAATAGGAAACACCCTAAAATCTCTTAATCTTTCTTAATTATTAATACCGGATTTGAAAATACCGAATTTCATAATTCTGAATTTTTACAATACCGGATTATCAAAATTTCATTTTTTATGTTACCAAGTAAATCACGAAAAGGTTTTTCCGAATATTATATTTACGAATGGTGACAATTCCATATAATTAATAATATTTGAATTCCGAAAATTCACAACTGAGATCGGTGATGTAAAATTCGGAACTACGAAACTAACCATTTGAATTGAATTGAAGTATTCTACTTGAAACAAAACTTAGGTGAGATGAGGAGCACATTACTAAATTAGGTCAAACTCACCTTGGTTAGAGTTGCATCAAGACTCGAAGCGCCTTACCTACGCGGAACAGCGGACCGATATTTGACTCTCGAGCGCTCGATTTCAAAACCGTGCGGTAGAAAATATTCGAATGCGAAAATCTTTCACGATTTATTTTCGAATGGTCCCAAATTCCATATTTTTGAGATTTTCACTCGAAAGTGAGGGATTGACTAAATTGTATTGTAAAGTTGGAACTTATGTCATTATACGCATAAAGTCGATATTTTAATTGCGAATAAATGTGTGAAGCTAACCAAAGATGAAATCGTAACAAGCAATTTGATATTTCATGGCCAATAAGATTTTCATACGCTTATTTTAAAAAATCTTGACTGGTTATAAATGTAGGAAAAATGAAACGCTTTCTCGTCTGTGGATGTCTATGGCATTGTGCTCTTAGACCATACAGTAGCTGGACTGGCCTTATAGGTCATTTCCCCTCTGCTGAAAAACTTGCACAATGTGCAAAAAGATATAGGTACAAAACCTAATTCATAATCGATTAATGGTCATTCACAAAATCGCCTCGCCAGAGAACACACTCATTGGAAAAATGCTCGCATGTGCTATAAGTTCGTGTAAAAAACGATCAACTATTTCAAGTTTAGAAAAAGATGGCACAACAATTCATTTGTTAGTAATTTTATATATTTAATACATGTTAAATAATATTTTTAAAATATTTTCATAGCACGTCAAATTTAACGATTAAAATCAATCGATTCAAATTCTTACTTGGATGAATGCGTACTCGGGTAGCGAGACTCGGTTTTAATGCTTTGTAAGAAATAACTTAACAGTTTTTGAAATAAAGTCTATAATTGTTTTCATCGAAATGATTCCGTCAGCTTACTCCTTATAGCGAGACTCGGTTTAGTGATGAGGGTAGTCTCGATGAAATCAATATTTATCGACAGTAAGGAATATTTACTAAGGACCTGAAAATTGCCCAGTGAACACTATTTATTTTAAGTGTATATTTTACACGTTTCCTAAAGACCCAGAATTGAAAAACATGGACCGCCTCATGCCATGCAGCAAACAAGCAAATTGGGTGCCTACGCGTACTAGTTCCATATGTTCGAAACATTTTGATGCAAGTCAGTATCGAACGCTGCAAGAGGCGAAAGTTAAAAGATTTTGCTGTTCCTACTTTATGTTTATATGAAAAAGTTAGTATTTTAGTGAGTAATTCACGTTTCACTCTTAAATATTTACTTATACAAAGAAATACCAATTACCACGATCTTTTAAAACTTTCATAACTTTGTCAAATAATATCTAATACAAATACGGTCAATAAGGTTTCTTCTCATAAAACAATAATAAGAAACATTGTGCTATAATCTCCATGTGTGGTCAAGAGGGCAAACTTTGTAAAAATATATAAAAAAACATCCTACTTTTCCGTTATTGTTAATTATAATTAACATGACTTAACAACTATTTCATTGACCAATAATATCCTATTACGATGCTCGATAGATACTGTTTTTTTTATGGCAGAGAAGACGGCACATTAGCACTCGGGCCACCTGATGGTAAGTGGGAACTGAGACAATCTCAAGATTGCAATCCTAAGGGCCGTATTAATAAACTCTTCTTGACTGAGAGATGTCCGTCACAAGATACATCACTGTAAACGACAAGTCATAGAAAACTGTCATTTTGACGCATCTTGAGACTGGCATTAAAATCCAGATAAGTTTTTTAATACGGGCCTAAGACTTCAAAGGCGTTGCCAACTCTGAGTTCTACGATGGAATCTCTATGCTCGTAATTTCACCGGTTGTCCTATTCCGACACCAGAACACAACAATGCGAACACTGCTGCTAGGCGGCGGGTCAAAAATTGTATGCTCCTGCAAATGTCAGTAAAAATATCGATATGAGCTATCGACCTAATCCTCGCACCGTAGGTTATGCCGACCAAATTGACATTTACGTATTCTTATACCGCGTTTGTACAAAGTCTTTACATGTGTGATATGTTTGTGTGCGACAAAATATATTATGTGTTAGATTTCTGTCAAAATGTGCTTGTGTAATGATAAGACACGTCTTCTATTCTAGACAGCTACCAAACATTGCCATATAAAGTTTTACACGTGGTTGCCAGGTTATTCTATTGCAGAGTTAGCTTGGCCAGACTCGACTCTACTCGTATATTACAATATGTTATCAGGCGCTTATTTGATATAAAAATCTAAAAGAATTCGGGCTGCTAAAATTAATATGGATTATTCGGAATTACAAAATTAGATTTTCCGTTTTGTCGGGATACGGAAAAAAAACAGGACAAGTCCGAAACATAATTGTTAGTAATTAAAAAAAAAAAGTGATTGTCATGCTCCGTAAAACTAAAATTCGGAATTCTGAAATTCATGTTTATTAAATTCGTAAAAAAATATTTTGGGATTATGTAGTGAATTTAATATTTTTCTATCGGTAAAACTCGGATCGGTTGTATTGGGAACCCGAAAATTAAAGAACAAAAGACTATCCCAGTTAGAGAAGGCTAAATATACACCGTGTTTTTTTTGACTTACGATAACTTTAAGGGAACGTTCTTTAGGTCAAATAAAGTTATTTTCCCGAGGACAGACAAATGATAACTGTAACGGCTTTAAAGATATTTAATTTTTAAATTTAATCAGTTAATCAGTTGAACTGGTCTAAAAGGCTCTTAACTGTCTGTGTATGTCACGGTAAGTTTGACGTATTTGACAGTGACTATGAGTTAACTCTAAAGGCCCTTATAGAATGACCAAAGATACAATATTTAATTACTTTGTTCTAAACAGATAAAAAAATGTTATTTGCAATATTTCAAAATCTAATCTACCACACTTAGTTTCTATGGATGTACCTGGTAATATGCCGAAGTTATCGTAAATCAAAAAAAACACGGTGTATAATATAACTTATACACTTCTTGTAGGCGTGCCATCTAGCGCTGATAGAACACAATTGGATTACCTAAAACACAGATCAAAGAATACAAGTACCTACAGATACCCAATCTCATAGAGCAAAAGCATGCCGTCTTAATGTAGGCAAATTCTGTAGGCAATTTTAGTCCCGTAGTTACACCAGTAGATGCCGTATCTGAGCCTGGTGTTCTGTTACGAAGCTGGCAGCCTACCTAATAGTTTTAGTGACTTGTCACCAGATGGCATTCATTTCAAGAAAGAGAAGTCAAGAAAATTGGTGACTTTAAAAATTAAACAGGTTTCTGTCCTGTCACAAAATTGCACATAAAATAAGAATAAGTCGGAGCCATTTCATTCGTAGGTACATATGTACATCAGTAACCGTTTCCGAAAGCCAAGTCGTCGTGCGTGGATTATCTGCCGGGGTCCAAAGTCAATGCCAAGTCGTCGTGAGTACAGGTCCGTATACGTAACCAGTCGCGAGCGTTGAGGATGAATCACAAAATCCGTTCTGGTCGTCGTTATCAGCAAAAAAAGAAAATATCGCCTTCATCTTCAACTGTAGCCGAATCCAACGAAATAAAGTTGTGAATAACTATGATTCAATGTTTGTACACTAACTGACAGCGTTTTGATACTTCAATGGTTAAAGATAGCACGTTGTTCGTTCCGTGTTTGTAGTGTTTGTACTAACATTTTAATACACCAAAACCGCCAAAACAGTATTTTGTAATATTCATTTATATTCGTCAAGACATTATTTTCTCTTTTGTTTATTTTGTTTTTAATATACAAGAAGTATTTTGAGACAATATATTACATCAAACAAGAATTTATAAAAACGAAACGCTTGTAGCCTGTGATTGCATTTGTTTACATAGATATTTCGCGATCCGTGATGGCATCATCTAGTGACTGTACCTAATAAGACGTAGCCAGCTTGAAAGCTTACAAGTTTTTTATGAGTTAGATGGAGTTAATAAATGTTTAATTGCGTTTATTAAACTTATAAAATATAGCCTATTTTATGTAGAGACTAGAGAAGGATGTTTTTGATGTAATTAAGGTACGTTGAATTTATTCATGTGCAAAAATCATTCAATCTTCTCGATTACTGGTTCAAATGTTTCGCTCGATACCTGTGACGCCATCTATGAGTAATAATTATACGTTATTCGAGTTGGTAGGCCATGCCTAAGATCTACGTGCCTTCAGGCCTTCACCCATACCGAACAATGCGGCAGCCACATTCGTGGCGAACAGTTAACGCCGCGCCGCGATAGGTGGCAGCACTTACAAACATCTTAAAAAAAGGGAGCTTGACTTTGAAATTTAATAGAATTAAAAAAAATGTTACATGGAAAAACCAATCCCACGAAAAACATTTAAATGTAAAGAATAGGCGAAGTTCTCATATACAGCCAAAAGTAGTGATACCTAGATTACATACGTATCTAAAAAGGTGTAGGTTATTGGTGACAGTGAAACCAATTGATTGCCACTAAGAGTATTTTGAGCCCTAACTTGGCAGTTTTCTAAACATTAAGTACTTTACAAAATCATGTAATTCGTTAGATATTTAATAAAACCTTCAAGTTAGTGCTCAATATGCATTTAATGGTAATAAATAAGTTAGATACAACAATACTTTGGGCCCACGTGTCAAATCAAAGTACAATATCATTGAATAGCCTGAATACCTCATACCAAAGAAAAATGAAAATTTAAAATTTAAAAATCTCCTGACTCGAAACTCTCTGTAAAAAACCTCTAAAAAGTAAAAAAATAATAAGTATTGGCCCTATAAGTTTAATTATAAGCAGGTGTTAATATTTTGATCCAAGCGTCGGCGTAGGATGAGTAGGTAGTTAACTGAACTAATGGTTAAAAAAAATTATATTAGTGTCTCCGCGTCAAGGGACCGCTAAGTAGCTGGGTATTTTATATTATTGCATTTACTTAGCGGTCCCCCGACGTGGCGACACTTGTATGAAACATTTTTTTAACCATTAGTTCAGTTAACTACATAATATGTACCTATCAAAATATTCATACCTATTGTAATTAAGCTTATAGGGCCAATAATTATTATTTTAACCCCCGACGCAAAAAAGAGGGGTGTTATAAGTTTGACGTGTAAGTGTGTGTGTGTGTGTGTGTCTGTCTGCTGTGGCACCGTAGCTCTTAAACGGATGAAGCAATTTGGATACGGTTTATTGAAAGCAGGTGGGGGTTAAAAAACAACACAGTTGCAGTTTAGCGCCTGTGACAATAAAACGGCAATAATCAGACGTCACGTATATCAGTGTATTGAAAAAATGGGGTCTTACCACAGATCACAGAAACAAGGGAGATATGTTATGGGGGCGTGGTTCGTGTCGCCTCGATATGGTCAAATTGACCATATCGGCACGAGGCGTGTCTAGCGTTGACACAGTCGCTCACTGAACGCTGTCAGTATAGAAGCTCCGTTTAAATGATAAAATGACTGTATGTAGCGTGAAAGTGTGCAAAAATCGAAATACAAACGTGAATATAAAATCAAAGGGCATAACTTACCACCGGTAAATTTTGTTTTTAAGCATTATTTATATTTTTAAATGAATATTTTATATTTGAATGGATTTCAGAGCGTAAGGTTGTGAAAGTTGTGTTGACGTGGTTTCTATCGACTATCGATAAATAGCTTATTCTACAGCTATCAATAGAATTCAATGTGTTAATAGTTCTAGTTATTTATCACTACCACGACACGCTTAAAACAGAAGAAAAATAATTTTAACAAATTTTCACTTTATACAAAATTTAATTTTCTTTACAATATTAACGAACGACGAAGGACTCTAGCAATTCAAATATAAGAAGGCGAATCATACAATTAAGACAAAAATAAATTAACCAACCACAAAGGCAAAGGGCTCTGGCTCAGTATTGAGCTGTGCTTGCACACAGCGCTGATTGACAGCTCGCGCCGACTCACTCTTAAAAGGATTCAAGCCTAAAGGTTGGATGGTAGAGATTGCCCCAAGTATTAAGTCTATCTTTCTGTTTTAAGTAATTTGTACCATTTATGAAATAAAGTTTACATAATCAAGTCGGTAAACTACTGGTTTGTCCCAAACTGAGATCTTGTGACGTGACACTCAACCGAACCCATTTTATTAGTATATTTGTATTAACATCATAAAGTCCAAGTTTACAATTTAGACTTTTATGTACTAATCAAAACGAAAATCGTTAACAGCTCCAGAAAATTTAACCAAAGAAATTCGGCCATTTTTTTGTTACGTTCTAATATAGGTATCGTTCCAAATTTAAAATCTTATGTATCAATTTTACGCAAACCGTATTCTTGCTAATAAAATATTATTCTATTCTAACAATAATATATTAAGTTTAAATGATGTAATTGTATTAACCTAGTAATAAAATAATAAAAATAGTACTTATTGGCTGTAAATTGAATAGTACCTATATTAACGTTGCAAACAAGTTTGAATTGTTTATCGATATATTTTGAAACATTCCTTGTGGCATCCCTAAGTGGACGACAGGAGAGAAACGCACACCTCTTGAAAAAAGTATAACTAGATGTCGCTGTGTGTGGGTAGTCCTTAACCTGCTGAACATAGGGACTACTATCTTGGCGCCATCTAGCTCTGAGGAACTAATTAATTACTCGTCGCATAGATGGCAGCTAAGTGACGAGTAAGCGCTACCTTACGTTCAGTGACTGAACTACGATGGAAAAAAAACGATCTTTCAGCATTTTTAAACCTTGAGAACTTAGTATAAAGCTTAATTTTCTGCTACTATCAAAACTATGTTACGGCGTTTTTAGTTCGTAAGCTGTAACCAATTATGAGGAGGTTGTTTTTGTAGTAGTTAATAGAGCGTAAGCGTAAGACGCACACATGTTTAAAAGTGGCGACTTACATTTTTAAACCCGCTTCTTTTGGTCTAACTTTCTATTAGTGAAATTAACAGACGACGAATATTTTATCCAGATCGTCAATTGAACAAAGATGGTGCCTTCATTATTTAAGTAAAGCAAGAAAATATATGATTTTAAGTAAGATGTTGACCCTTACCGAAACAAAAACTAGTTGTATTTATTCATTTAACTTTGTAATGCATTATTGCTTTATTTTAGGGATTTTCACTCCGGCTAACTCGTTCTTATCGAAGCGAAGAATTTGCTCCCCTTCGCAACTTTACTTTTCTCTTTCCCTGGTGTTCAACAGCTTTCTCCCAGACAGGTTCTGATGTGCGTGAACAATATTGAAACGGATGCATTTCGATTTACTAGCAATTAAGTTCCTACAAGTGAGCATACGTAATAAAGAGTGTACACGATAAAAGGCATGCATGCTCTGGTGTATTTTTTGAATGAATGCTAATTTTCAAGCAGCACTTTTTTGTAATAGTCAGTGGTTATGAAACGACATAATAAAAATACAATCATAATAAAATGTTAGAGCGTCTGTGACTTAGACCATTATATAATCCGCAGAACCAATATTTTTTTGTACACGGTCTTCTGACAGTCTTTACTAAATTCTCGTGTTAAAAACATTTTATTATTTTTAATAATACAAGCGAAATTATACCTTATTACATTATCTTTTCACAGTAGTTAAAACTTTTGTAATTGTATTGAGATTGAGATAGTTCTGATTTTTTTTAACTTTGTCGAATTTGACTTTTTGACAAATAAATGCCTCCCATACAAAACAACCTTCAGTGCTTGAAGTAAGAAGTCTTCCTGACTACTACAAATAGAAATGAGTTAGAAATAGTAGATTGTTCAACAAGGGACTAAAACAAGCCATAATGACACGAGATGTTTAGCCACGCGAGCGAGCTTGCGAGCGAGGGTGGCTGTAGTTCGAGTGTCATTATGGTTGTTTAGTCTCGCGTTAAACACTCTACTTTTCACTTTGAATGCGAGGAAAAAAACGACTTTCTAAACAAAATTACAACATTTATTTAACAACGTACGTTCAATACAAGTTATGAACATCTATTCAAAATACAAATAGGAATAAGAAGTTCCGCGGTTTTTTTGTAAAGTGATGTTTTAAATGCTTGCATATTTAGCCAACAGATTCAAACTTGGAAACCATTTTAAAAGTAATTGGACCACGCATAATAAAAGAGTTCGGCCTTAATATGATTAAATAGATGCATATTCGTAATAATTAATCGTGTTTCACGAAATTAAATCCTTTTTTTAAATATATTTGCACAGTTGTCATTTTGAGGTTATTTCGACACCCAAAAATATGGTCCATACACAGTCACTGAAAATGGCGATAATCCTCCATTCACAAACACCGTCATTGGTTGTTTAGGGGTTTCCAAAGTAAATTAAAAAAAAAATACTTTAATCCCTAGAGATTAATAAGGAGCTTTAGTCCCGATTCGCAGAGATTTAAGTAACATTTTAAGAGCATGAGAAGTGAAAAAGTATTTTTTTGGTAAGATGACATTCTAATGTGAGTAAAACAGCTTGTAAAAATATAAATACAGTTGTGACATTGTAGCAGGAAGCGAGTGAAGATGGTCAAAAAACGCTGGACAGAAGTGGAAAGGTATGATAGAATATAATTCGACGAAAACTCACACATACCCGTACATTATGTGATACGATTTTATTTTACTATATAGTAATATAACTATACAAGCTATTAAAAAAAAAACTGCTTGAAAATATGCATTCGTTGCAAAGATACACCAGAGCATGCATGCCCGGATTTTATCGCGTACAGTCTTTATGTATTGTTTCGTAAACAAGGTCAAAACGTTTAAAGCTACGTATTAACAATTGGGCTTCATTGGGTTTTTAGCAAAGCTATGTTTGCCAAATGTATCGTTTCCCTACCGTGTCATTTGCCAACCCGCTTTGTTTTCTGTAACCGTAAATGTTTCAGGATTTAATAAAAAGTAACCTAACGTAATCTATAGGGTTCTACAGGAGGGTACTGAAATAAATCCTGAAATAATTATATAACATTGGGTTGGCAAATAAAAAGTTCGGAAACGATACATTTGGCAAACATATTTTTTCCAAACGGCAGACTCCCAAATATTCAATAATTAAGTACCTATAGTATCAATTAAAATGAATGAATGAATGTATCATCATCAACGCGCAACTCATGACAGCGGGGCCATGACCTACATAAAAGTGGCAAAGACCAGTTCCATTTAAAACCACTGAATATCCTAGATTAGAATAATTAATAGTGCTGAGTCTCTTACGCATAACACGTTAATATTTCGTAAACGAAAACACTTTTTAAGAAAATTCACAAACTTTCCTTATATTTGGCGTCTCTTTGTACTGTACAGCCACAGGAGCAGCCATGTTACACGTCTGGGCCACATAGTTGGCCTGTGGACCAGCGGTTCTCAAACTTTATAGCGACGGAACCCTTTTGAATATATTAGTAGTATATTATAGCTAGCAAAGTAAGCGAAAGCTGGTTTTATGTTAGTTATTTTATAAAAGTTACTTTATGCTACATAAAGTCATTTATTGGCATGGCCCTTGCATAGGCGTTACAGAGCCTCATGTGTCAGCGCACACTTTGAGAATAGCTGGTCTAGCCCTAGACATTAAACAAACCTCTAATATGTCATTAACTAACGTTGTAATGGTAATTGATACGAATTAGGCAAGTTAGTGAATTTTTGCCTTTAAGCCTTTGAGCAACGGCCAGGTTAGAGTGGGCGAAACATAAATATTAGAGCTCGTTCATCCTTTTCCTCTCCAAATTTTGTACAGTTACTATTTTTGTACCAAATGGTCGCAGGCGCGAAGTAAAGGTGACGGGACGACTAAAGTGCCCGGCCGATAATGTCAATCCTGACATTCTTGACACATCGCACAAATATGAAGTTTCTGGATACGGATAATGGTGACAGCAGTCAAACAATGCTGTTATTACTATTCCTTCACACGCAACAAATAAGTTTAGCATTGTTTTATTGCTGTCAACAATGTCAATAGTCAAGAACTTCGTGGTCGTGCAATATATTTCCGAGGGATTGGCCGACAGGGATGGAAATAGAGGCCTTTGCCCAGTAATGGGAAATAATCACGCTTATTTTCTAACTCCTTAACAAATTTCATTAAACTCACTTCGGTCAACTAGATGTAAAAGCGTTCACGTCTATATCATTAAGGCAAACAATACGCAGCAGTTCCGTCCTATCTATATCTTATTGACCTAATTATCTAATTAGAGCCGAGGCAATTGCTTTCGATGATAATATTTCGGCAAGAACGTGTGAACAGACCGTCCTAAGAGATTTTGCTATCGGTATAGCATTTATTTACACAAATGATACAAAAGTACGTACTCAGTAAGTAGTCGTTGAATTTTGTTCTCTTCATACAATTCTTGGTAAAAAAACCTCGATTGTTTACAGTAAGTATCTTGTGTTTTCGTTAGCATCATCGCAAGGCTCATAGGCGTAAATAAAGTACGGCTAAGCTATAAATAGTTTTCGTTTGTCTACCACATCTAGTCGTATATTTGTCATTCATAATAAATTATTTTTATCTACGATAGCTGTTATCGTGATGTCAGAGTCTAAGATATTTCTCAACATCATTCATCACATCATACACAGGTTTTTTAATATGTATGACAACGGAAAGTCCCGCATGTAGGCCGTGTACCGCTAATGAATATAAACTGACTCACGCAGTGCATTCCGGACTTTCCAAACAAAGCTGCACAATAAATTAAGCCTGTTGTTTCTGTTTGCGCCACCGGCGTGCAATAACGACGACATACGTCTAAGGAATGAGTCACTGAGATAATCCGATCTCGCTTGAAAGGGTTTGGAGACTCAATAAATTTAATGACTAAGGTATAAATTTAAACGCCACCGCAATACATAAAGTATCATTTTCACAGGGACTGACGTCACAGAATGACGACGTGTCGGTATAATGTAACGACGTCAACATAATATGACGTCAGCAGTCTGGGAGAGCGAGACTGGGTGTTTCGTTGCGAAACTGCAATCGGGTTTAAAGTTTTGATAAAATAAAAAGTTGCAGGATACAAATACTGGTGGTGCTGGTGAAGCGTTGAACCTTGCAAACGATCTAAACAGCGCTGTTTTTCTAGAATCATGTATTTCAACTTATCTCTCCAAATAATATCAAAAAATTCAACATTTTCTATGACCGGAAAAACGCGTTTTTGTCAATCAAATTCAAGGCAGAATAGTTAACAGGACAATTCTAGTTATTATATATAAAGAATTGGTAGAACCAATATATCTTTGCAGAATTAAAGTAATATTTTCGCTTTTTTTCAACTGTACTTCAAGCAAAAATGTTAGAAGTGATTTTTGACCACAAAATTATTTAAATTAATATTTTAAAATGCTATCAGACTAAATTAAACATACTGTAACAATGCAAACTAATGTCAATAGTTTTTTAAATACCTGTTCAGGCAAAAATATAACAGAGTTAAATTTAGTTTAACTTTCATTTATAGGTTTTATGTTACTTATTTTCATGAAAATTAAACACATTAATACAAATGGTTTGTTTTACTATATTTAACTATTAAAAACCTCTAACCATCTGTTTAATTTTTAGGAAACCCGGTCTGGGCTTAAATATTTTCCATTGTTCAACTTCAACAAGTATCAGTTCTGTTACATTTTTGCCACTATTTGAGATTTTTTGATAGGTATCTCTCAAATGCAAAGTCACATAAATTAAATTTTCTTCATATTAGTTAATTATTTTAAATAAAATCCACTTGGTTTTTTTTGACCTGTTAATATTTTTGTTTGAAGTACAAAGTGAAATTATTAGATTTTTCAATAAAAACGTTGCGCGGACGTCAACTGTTTAATTTTACTGACCTACTGTTAATACTTAATCTCTTCTACAATTACTCCATACAAATATGCTTGTTCATATTTTTTTCTATCAAGTAAAATTATGAACACAATTTCTTTATAAAAAGCGCATGCGCGGGGTGAACTATTCGCAGGATACAACTAAGCAAACTCCCCTCTCTGTACTGTAACATTGAATGAAAAAAAAAGATGTTTTTAATTCATGGAAGGATTCATTTTTCGGCCTATGCAACGTAATAAACAATTAGAGCAACTCGACACTACTCAATTATTTTCTACCCAGCTATCCTTACTTATCATTACTGAGAATTTATTTGTTTTGTTAGTTCTTGCATTAAAAAAATCACTACAGAGATATTGCTATATCTTAACAGCATCACTACGACGGTGGACTGAACCGGCGTCATTCTTAGGGTTATCTTATCACCTTTATTTTCGAGAAATATAGTACCTATTTGTTGGTTTTAATAAGCAAAAAAGTTGTTTTTTTTTTGTTGTAACACTTGCAACATTTATTATATTTTGTAAAATTATAAACCACAAGCGGTGAAAATAAAGTACAATCATCATCATCACCATGTCAGCCGAAAGACGTCCACTGCTGTACATAGGCTTCCCCCAAGGCTCTCCACTCAGACCGTTCTTGTGCTTTTCGCATCCACCGCTTTCCCGCGATCTTTACAAGGTCGTCACTCCATCTTATTGGAGGCCTACCTACAGCTTAAAGTACAATACTATAAGTAAACCAACCCTAGTCACGCTCAGCGGACTGCCTGTCTTTACGTACAGTCGACTTCATAAATATGTGTTCACTTTAATATCAAATCAAATCAAATCAAATCAAATCAAATCAAATCATTTATTTGTGAACAATAGGTACACACATAAAGTAAATTATGCTAGATGGTGACATATAAATTGGTTCAGCTATGTTCTGCCTCAGGGCATACAAATTTGGATCTTATAACTAACATGCTCATTGTTATGTATTACAGCTATTATTTAAGTATTCGTTGACTGAATAATAAGCTTTTTTAACTAGGAATTTACTTAAAGCCTGCTTAAATTCTAGAACAGTTTCTATTTCCCTAATAACAACAGGTAGATGATTAAAAAATTTCGGGGCCATTCCTATAATATTTTTTGCCATAAGTCTTGTTTTAGATGGGGGTGGACGCAAATTGTTTTGTAGTCTACCTTGTCTAATTAATGTCATGTTTCAATTGCCATCTATGAATTGTCTTTATAGATACACTTACACTTTTTACTTGTGGGAGGACCTTGTGCAGGGTCCGTCCGGGTTGGTACCACTATCTTATCCATTAACCTACCGCCAAGCAGCAGTGTTCGCATTGTTGTGTTCCGGTTTGGGGCTAAGACAGCCGGTGAAATGACTAGCATAGAGGCATTCCATCTTAGTCCTCAGGGTTGGCAACGCATTCGCAGTCTTGTGAATGCGAATGTCTATGGGTCACAGTTTCCACTTACCATCAGGTGTGTGCTCGTTTGCCTTCCCATGCCATAAAAAAAAAAAAAAAAAACTTACTTACTTTACTTGTGGGAGGACCTTGTGCAGGGTCCGTCCGGGTTGGTACCACCATCTTATCCATTAACCTACCGCCAAGCAGCAGTGTTCGCATCGTTGTGTTCCGGTTTGGGGATAAGACAGCCGGTGAAATGACTAGCATAGAGGCATTCCATCTTAGTCCTCAGGGTAGGCAACGCATTTGCAGTCTTGTGAATGCGAATGTCTATGGGTCACAGTATCCACTTACCATCAGGTGGCCTATGTGCTCGTTTGCCTTGCCATGCTATAAAAAAAAAAAAAGGATACATAGTACTAAAGTGTACACGTATTTATGAACTCGACTGTACATCAAATAAATTGCATATTTAACTTTTATTAAATCAGCTACCTAGCTTGATTACACTATTATAAATTACGACTGATTGTGGCACAATCTTTATTTTCTTTGATGCCATTATTCTGTTGTCTCACTTCTATTACGCACCTATGGAATACTCACAATGAAAATGTTGGAAATAAATGTTATTTTATGCACAAGGAATAGGGTGTAAGTCACTAACATTCGTGATGACCTCCAGGGAACACGATAGCTACGTAATAATTATTTGTTATTACTGTTATTAGCAATGATCGGGGTTTTGGATGCAATTCGCGGGATTTCGAGTCTTAATCATAGTATGGATGTGACTATAATCCCGCGATATTTTTTCAATAATAATAACGTTTATTACAAACGTTGTTGTGCATGTAAAATAAAATAGAATAATTATCCTCCAACATCAATACAAAACCCGGGATCCCGGGCTTATACATTATTAGCATAATGTTTAAGGTCAATCACCTCAGATGAAATTTCTTTATACAAATTCGCCCTGCTAACATCAGTTGAAGTAGAAAGATCGTTTTCGGCTTATAAATGGGTTTTAGATGTTAAACGAAATAGGTTAACATTAGGGAACATTGAAAAAATAATGGTTTGCTATTTTAATTTTATAGAGAATAAAAAATAATATGCTAAATATTTGAAATAAATGATTTTATAATCAATATGTAATCTAATAATATGACGAAAAAACTGTCCTTTATGAAACCACACGAAAGCCCGGAATCCCGCGGCATATCCATACTAGCATAATGATTGAGGTCATTCACCCCAAGTCGCATCCAAAACCCCGATCACTGGTTATTAGCTACCTAAGGCTGCGCTAAAAAACACAGGGGAATCAGTTTTAAAGTTCAATAAAAAACATAACTTCATAAATTTATAAACCAGATAAACAGACCAACCAGCTGCGAGAATCAAGCTCGTCTTCAAATACGACACGCAATTGTCGCTGTACTTACAGCCGTTCAAATTATACATGCTAATTATTTTACCATCCACTTTGTAATTCGATGTTTCCTCTCTACTGTACATCACGAGCCTGTAATCGGCTTTTATGATGATATAAGTAGATCCTTATGTGCGTTATAGTGTCCAGTATCGATGTGGTCCTCCAAACCTTGATAGACCCTTCTTCAGACATTGGAGGCAGAAATTCTTGTTCCTAATTGAGAAATGACTGCAGTACACGAACCTTCTTACTAATAACCACCTACTACTATACTCCAAGCTCTGAAACACAGTCAAGTGGATGATAGACATAACCAGATTATAGTAATATTTATAGCAGAGATGTAAACCATCAAATATTTGAGAGTTCACCAAACCTCTCAAAGTACAAACAGGGGAATAGGTACAATGTCCAAACACCGGATTGAAGGGGGCAAAAATGAACCGGTGCTAGTGATTCATTAAACGTCGACTAACTTTATCGACATCGATAAAAACCAATTTTTAATCATCCATCATTATCATAAGTAATGGCTAAGTTTGAATTAGCCATGTCCGTCCGTCCGTTGGTCCACAACCTAGCTCAGAGACTCTTGGTACTATACTATCCGCAACACTATCTGGCCGGTCAGGTCATAAATCATCGGAATTATGCTATCTCTTTCACACTTGCACGGCTTATGGAGCAGCCCGAGCAGCAATAGGGCAGGTAGCGTAACGTATAAAAAGGAATGTCGATAAAGTAATGAAACAAAGAATATAAATTACGTGGTGTTTTATATAACCGTATTGTATAGTTACTATCGAAATATAAATAGGTATATTGAACTATTGACATAAAGTATTACAATAAAATAATAAGGAGGTATAACAAAATAAATAACTAAACAAGGAAAATACTAGTACTAATATTACTATATGTTTACCCTTTTATGTTATAGAATATTTTATTATCAATTATTCCTAATGACTTAAATAGAACTATCAATCATACGTACTATAATTACTAATGCATTTCTCATTATCTACTTACCTAATCACGTATTTAGCTAATTATTTAAGAAATATCTTAAACATGTAATTATCTTAAACATTTAGTATTATTCATTAGATAACTTTAAAAACAATATCAATAACATTTCAAAATATAATGATTATATCGACGTTTACATTATAAGTTATCGACATGTTACACCCCTAACGGTAGCCGACGTTTATTGCCCTACCGGCCAGATAGTTTTGCGGATAGTATAGAAAGCGATCATTTGGCATAAATATACATATTAGTCACGCTAACAAATTTTTTTTGTTTACCTTCCTCCTTGTCCGTCTTTGTAATTTATTTTTCTCGTCTTCCCCATGGCGGTGGGGTGTCAATGGATAGGTCTTTCAAAAATATTGCGGATTTGTGTCGATTAAGGTATCCGTTTATGAAATATTAAGCTTTAAAGCGCAAGTTTGTTAGAGTTAGTTAAGTCAGAGTAAAGAAAGTGAGAAAGTTTTTTTTTTTTATAGCATGGGAAGGCAAACGAGCACACAGGCCACCTGATGGTAAGTGGAAACTGTGACCCATAGACATTCGCATTCACAAGACTGCAAATGCGTTGCCAACCCTGAGGACTAAGATGGAATGCCTCTATGCTAGTCATTGCACCGGCTGTCTTATCCCCAAACCGGAACACAACGATGCGAACACTGCTGCTTGGCGGTAGGTTAATGGATAAGATGGTGGTACCAACCCGGACGGACCCTGCACAAGGTCCTCCCACAAGTAAGTTTAATTTACTATTGTAGTTTTTACACGTTTTTACCATACAAGTCGGCATTTTCGTCACTCGTGCTGCGGCTCAACGCCTTAAAGCGGCGGGTTGGCGTACCTAGTGCATCTGTGAGACGGTAGATCGTGAATCACGGAACGAAATGGCAGACCTTGCATACTTCACACCTTTTTAGTGCAACGTTCGCCCGTATTTTTTATAGGTCCGTGACTTAATCAAATTATTACCATTATTCGGCGATTACCAGCCGTGCCGAGCGCACCCAACCGAACCTCTGGCCGAAACATGCTTTTTGGGCCGAAACTGGCCCGAAACTGAAACCAAAACTTCGTACAGACACTAAAAAAAAACCCACATCATGCCGTGAATGGAAGTCGATGATATTGTAGTCTGAAACACTAAAATAAAGCGTGTGCATTTATCTAATCATACGATTAGAAACATGCAATTTATCCTTAGAAGTTGACAGTTACTAATGAGACAATTGCTTTACCTGGTCTTTAAGAACCTTGCTCGTAATAGAAAATAAAGCAAAAAAGATCTTGTTAAGAATTTTCAACTATAGTTGAAAATTTTCCTTGTGTCTTTTATTTCTAGCCAATATACTCCTTACAGCGCGACACAGATACTAGCATAAGTAATTTAGCATCTAGGTATAAGTAATATTAAGGGTATCTTATATTTAAAGGTCCAAAACCTAACCTAACCTATGCTGACATAACATAGCAACTTATTGAAATCCCATTTCTATAACTTGAGGATTTTATTTAACTTATATCTACAATATATTACTATTTCTGATTATATGCGGTATAAGATGTTTACGTATCACAATTTTTGAAAACTTTAGCAGCTTTCTTGTTAATCAATGTTTAAGTTGTAATTTTGGACTACAAAATATATTTTGGAATATCGCACACCCTGTGTATTAATCGAAAATATGCAATTTGGCACACTAACATTTTCATGTTCTAAATTCTAATGAATTTTGAGGAATGCGGAATTTGGAATACACAACGAAAATAATGTACTAGACTAACTACAATTCTATTATTTCAAGTGGATTCCAAGAAAACCCGTTTAAAACACTTTGTCTCAGAGAACTAGCTTCGTAATAAACACATTTGCCGTGAAACGCGAAAAGCGTAGGAATAGGAATTCAGCGCGCATCATGCTGGGTCGTGTTTTATTTCCTCCAGAAAAACGAGTTCCTACAACTTTATGGTTTTTCACTCGAATAGCGTCCTTATTGCGTAATATGTATGTAAGGAGAAGTTAAGATTCCTACCGCCGTACTTTTTTTTTTTTTTTTTTTTGCCCCCGCGGCGACTTGAACAGCTACTACCGCAGGGATATTATGGCGTTTCCACGTGAAGTGATTCCGCCAGTGTCAAGGTTTATATGAGTATAAATCAATATAGCAATAAAACACAATCCAATCTTCTCTAGGAAGATTGGGGGCAACGTTGTACGGTGATTTGTAGGTCAGAGGTCAAGATAGTTTTAACCTCTGCACCACTGCGAGTCCACTTGAAACGAGAAGAAAGATGCCAGATACACGAAATAAGTCCAAGTCTTCAATCACTGTGCGACACAAAGGCATAAAAAGTACAAATCACTATCAGAAAAGAACTTTGAACACCTAATTACCCAAAAATTAAAGTCTAAAACAAATTACACGTCCGCCATCTTTTAACGTTGCAAATGGCCCCCCACCGCCGTACTTACAGTCTATTTTTTCTTACTTGAGCTACGAGTAAGACGTAAACAAACATCACTCGATCACATATCGCGACATTCCGAAAGAATCACTCAATATTATGGTACCACAATAACTAAAAGACATTACTTTAAACACAAACGAATTTATTTCTACTAAATATTGCTTTAAATTATCCTTACAAGTAACATATTTTAATAAAATAATAATTTCCACGAAACTCTCTCTCACAGATTATAAAAACTGAATGTCAGTTTAGCATTTCATTTGTAGGGAAGAAGTGAATGAATTAATGACTAAGCAACGGTTTAACTGTTTGGAGGTTTTAATATACAATATTCCAAACATAAATGAATATAATTATCTTTTTAAACTAAAAAGATAGTGAGAGTTATTACTATGTGTATAGGTAGTCTATATGATATGACATGATGATGTATCTACGGATGACTGAATAAAATATTTATAATAAAGCGTGTTGTGTTATTGAGTACATTATAATCGTTATAAGTAGGTATCCACATGCAATTTATTGTAGTCTGTCAAATTCACTATATCAACTATAAGTAGTAAACAAATATGACGTATTTTTAAAGTTTGACATTTTCATAGGGATGGGAATAATGGAGTGAATGTGTAAATTTATTTAGTGAATGAATGAAATACATATTTGGGTTGGGTTCTTCAATACATTGTCAAATCACAGGAAGAGATTGATGCGCAGAAGCAGCAGCAGTGGATTGCACCGGGCTGGTGATAATGATGAGTTCATGTTCGAAAGTCCTTCGTTTTTCGGTCCAAAACCAGACAAATTATTAAAAACGACTTTAACTGAAACTTCTATGTTTAATAACGCTGCAACAATATACGCTTGTTATGGTAAACTCTAATATCATATGCAAACCGAGAGCCACATATAATACTAGTAATACTAAAATATCATATATCAGTTACAGCAAAGTATTGAATAATTGCTGTCTCACACAACAGCTACTATCAGTTGGTGTGAAACGATAAGTAATGATAACCTTAAAGGAAAAAGATTGGGCGTTTCCAAAATTTTTTTTTTTTTGTAGAAGTACTCAGTGCCGTGCCGCGATAGCGCAGACGCGTTGCACCTGCGGGCGACGACGATCGTCTTGTTACGGACACTTATAAAAAAATATTCAAAAAATAACAAATGAATGTGAATTGGTTAATTTGCTTTATGCTTGTTATTTCAAGTATCCATGTAATAGAATCTAAAGGCGGTCATGGTGGAAGTAGTCACGGCTCACACAGTAGCCATGGTAGCCACCATAGCAGAAGTCGCGGCACACACAGTAGCCATGGTAGCCATAGCAGTAGTCGCGGCACCCCCAGCAGTCACGGGAGCGATGGAAGTAGTGGCGGCACCCATAGCAGCCACGGCAGTAGCGGCGGCTCCAGCCGCGGGTCCAGCCGCGGGTCCAGCCACGGGACCAGCCACTCGAACTCAGGCGGATCGCACACCTACCCTCAATCACCAGGTTACTCGGGTCACGGCACAGGAGGCTCGCACAGCTACCCGCCGTCACGTGGATTATCTGGAACAGGAAGTCAGCCTTGGGGTACAGCTTACCACGCGCCGTCGTACTACTCATCACCGCAGCATGTTTACGTGACACAGTACAGAGACTCTGGCAGTCGCTACGATGATATTCTTAGTGGTTTGACGATGTACAACCTCGGCCGGTCACACAGTAATTACCATCATCATTACTACAACGATTCCTACTACAGAAATTCTATGGCCCCTAGCTCTCAGGACCAATACTACAATATTACAGTTGATGACCTAAAAATGGATAAAGCCACTTGTTACTTAAAAATAAGAAAAAATAGGCACGAAGAAGTAGTGAAAGTTCCCTGCGCCATAGTGTCAACATTTAGTATTGATAACAATATCACATCACATATAAATGAAAACAATGTAACGTCAGTTCAAAATTGTTCAAGTGTAAAAGATGTTTTGTTGAACCGGCTTGATGAGAGAAATATTTTAGACGATTATAATACGACATCTTGTGTTAACATTGAAAACCCTTTATCGGTGAGGGGCGCATCCATAGATGTAGATAACATGGAATGTATAGTTGAGATTCGAACAGAGGAAAGAGTGATCCAAAATAATATAGACTGCGAGATTCTTCTGAAGTATGCAAAAATGCCGGAAGCGCCAATGGAAGCCACTGGTGTGTTGCCACGGAGAAAGACACTGAAGGCCATGTTAGATAAACCACCGTGGTGGTTATCTCTGTTTATTGCAGTATGAGAGATATTTATTTTGATGTTATTGCGCTATTGTTTTCCCCAGGCTTAGTTACTCCAACATGGATGGTTTATTTTACAGGAAGCAACAAAATGCATCAACATGCATCAATGGCATCGGACAAGTTCATAGATGTCGTGCGGGGGGACCATTTAGATACATAGATTATGCTAGTTGTTTACACTATACAGATTTATTTTGTGAATTCACACAGAATAAACGTTTATTCAGCGATCGGCAATTTTAATCTTTAATGAAACAGGAGTGACCAATATAGTGTCAGATTCGAGCGCAAGGGTGCCAGGCGCCAGCTACAGTAGAAGCTGTACGTTTGGTTCTTTAATTGAATGATATCTTAGGTCACTTTAGTAGAAATAAACTACTTAACCATTTTGGGTTTACCAGAGATCGAAAAAAAATAGATGCGGCATGTGTGCTCAATAAATATATATATTACAGTTGGGAGATTTTTTTTTGATACGGTAAGAATATTTTGTGACCTTTCTAAAGCTTTTGATTGCGTGGATCATTTGACCCTTATTTTAAAATGAAAACAAAATGGAATTTCCAACTTGATATGTATTGTGTATAGTATATACAATGGTAGATAACGATTAGCGATTTCTGAAACATTATAAAACTTTCCTTAATTGCGGAAATTACAGCTTCTGAAAGTTACATAATTAGAAGGAAATGATTATGATGAAGTAAATTTCATTTAAATTTCATGAAAGGTTCCGTTACTTACGATACATTACAAAACTTTAGTAATTTTCAGGAATTTGTCAATTTCACTTTGCTTACTTTCACAATATTGCGTGACATATTAGGTGTAAGTTTTACTTTTGAAACTTACAGAGTACCTATTGCAGAAATTTAAGCGAATGTTTCACTTTTCAAACTTACAAGCCGCCCATCACTAGATAGAACTCGAACAATGGTTGTAAACAAAACGCAATCAATTGGAGTTATAGTGAAAGTAGGTGTGCCGTCCTTCTGTCCGTCCGTCCGCAGCCAAGCTCAGAGACTCTTAGTACTAGAAAGCTGTAATTTGGCATGAATGACACTAAGACTGGCAAATCACTGTGCACGTTTCCAATCAGTAAAGATTTTTAATAATCTGCCAATGGAGCTTAAGGCCATTAGGTACTAATCCTAATGTGTTCAAAAGCAGAGTAAGACATTTTTTAACGAGAAAATTTTCGTTTCCCGGGACAATTTCCACTGGATTTCAGTTCAGTACAATGGTCTGAAGCTATGGTTTCAGTTTTCGATGAGCCGTCCCTTACACCCTGTATATTATCAACAGCTACACGATAAAATGCATTTATTAAGGCAGCCGCAATTTTGAAATCTACAAACAAGTGTGGTAAGGCTCTATTAAAATAATCTTGTCGCAAAAGCCCTATTCCTACCTTAATCAGTCAGGATCTTTAGTGGCCAGCATTACATATTTACATATGATAGAATATCCTTTTTTTCCAGGGACTATCACAGGGACCATGGTATATGTAGGTACTTATGTTTTATTTTATTGTTTTCTTTAATAATATACAGTTAAGTTATTATACCTTTTTAAATTAGTTGGCTTATACAAAATTCAGGGACCACGGGTAAAATAATTCCCGTAGTACCTTCCAGGGACTATCACAGGGACCATGGGCAACAAAGGTGCTCAATACCTACCCTCCAGAATATGAATATTCTCCGAATGCATTTATCGTAGCTCGTACTCACCGTGACTAAAATACAAATATCTTAGTTGTGCAATGGACTTTGTGCCCATATAATGAAATAAAGTAGATTTTAAGACCTATTTATTGACATAACTCTCAATGCTGTGGGTTTCAGGCCCATTTTGACGCATGGTCCTTTAATATGTCAATATCTCAAAAACCGTGAAACTTAGCATAATAGTAAATGTGGTCAAAAATGTTCAGAATGACCCTAGCTATCATCTCTTAAAACCCCTACACCCGACTGCCAAACACCCTGTACCTATATACATAAGACAAAGCAACACAGTAAACAATAAAGCATTAAAGAATAGATGAAGGCCGTTCATTCATCATCACACAAAATTTTAAACATTCGTCACGTATTGACACCCATCTGGATGCAAGCACATTCGTCAGTATTAGGAGCAGTATCTAGAAATGCGTTATGCAGTTGCAGAGCGCGAACCAGCGGTGACTTGCGGCAGGAGACGGTCCGCGCGGCCGGGACCGTCAGCAGCGGGTACTTACATACATACATAAACTCACGCCTTCATTCCCAAAGTAGGGTAGGCAGAGCTACAGAATTACCAACAACTCTAATAACTTGTTGATAATTCGGTAACCGCATTTTGTACAATCAGGCTAAGATGTTTACGAGTGTATTAGTGACAGGTTGCAAGCCCATCGCCTAACAATACTACAAGCCTTTATTCCCTTAGTCGCCTCTTACGACATCCACGGGAAGACATGGAGTGGCACTATTCTATCCCGGAAACCACACGGATGAAGCGGGCACAGAGGGAACGAACAGACACACCAGTTGCGATACTAAACCCGGACAGTCTGAGCCCCCTCGCAGGATGCCACAAGCCAACGACATCAGCACATAGTTTCGCCTCACCTCCAGCGAAAAGAATCCTAAGATCCCGGGTAGTACCCAAAGACCTTATTATAAAAAAATCGCAAGAAGGTTTTCTGGACTTTTTCTATGGGGATTCCAAACGACAGAGGCTGCCTCCAGCTTACTTCTCACAAGGGCAGTGTATGAGAGCTCTATGGACCTAGGATCATTAAACTCCCTGGCGTTGCGGACAACAAACCCTAGTCTGCGGTGACAATTTATAGCGAGCAATTTCATGTGCTCGCGGAAATTAAGATGGGAATCTAGGACAACCCCCAATTCTCGTATCGAAGCGACACGGGCTATGGGTTTAGACCCCACAGATATAGACTACTCAGAGGGCTACGTGCTCGACTTAAAGTAATAACGGCACACTTCTCAGTATTGAACAGAAGTCTATTATTACGACTCCATTCGTAAATCTAGTCGACGTCCCTCTGCAAACATTCCGAATCGGAGATTCCTTGCACCCTTCGAATCAGTTTCAGGTCATCGGCATAGTGCCTGCTGCATTGCGCGTATTTAGGAACAGTGGCCAGATCGTTGATCATTATGCCAAAAAGTAGGGGACCTAAAATAGAACCCTGACTAACTCCAGAACGAGTGGGATAGGTATCCGAAACAAAGCTTCCGTGCTGCACATAATGCTGTCTATCACGCAGATAACTGGCAAAAAGGCTTTTTTAAAATCAAAATACAGCACGTCCACCTGCATTCCCTCATCCAAATAATGCGTAACGGAGTCAGCCAAGGTTAGAAGGTTCGATTCTTTCACCAAAAAATCTGATATGTCGACGAGTAAGCTTGAGAGTGAGAGGAAGGTTTCCCTTTATCAGTTGCTTCCAGTCATTGTTGAGACGTCTCTCTACTTCCATGTCATCCCTGTTGCTAGAAGAGACTAGTTGGCCCAAATAAATGTACTCGTCAGCGTAGAGTATTGCTTGCCCATCCCCTGTCGGGAGGAACAGTTGGTCATGATCATGACCTGTATTTTTAACCTATTATTGATCTTGAGTCCAACCTCAAGGCTTGCGGCACTGAGCCCTTATACTCGTAGTAGTATGATGACCTTAAATAAGTTTATTTGATCATTTTTTTATCACATTAGATTTTTATTAGTGATGACCTACGGATCCGAGACGTGGGCGCTAACAATGGGCCTCATTAGAAAGCTCAAGGTCACTCAGAGGGCTATGGAGAGGGCTATGCTCGGGGTTTCTCTGCGTGATAGAATCAGAAATGAAGATATCCGCAGGAGAACTAAGGTTACCGACATAGCCCGAAGAATAGCTAAACTGAAGTGGCAGCGGGCGGGGCACATCGCACGCAGGACTGATGGCCGATGGGATCAGAAGGTTATAGAGTGGCGTCCGCGGACCGGGAGACGAGCTCTGGGTAGGCCTCCAACAAGATGGAGTGACGACCTTGTAAGGATCGCGGGAACGCGGTGGATGCGAAAAGCACAAGACCGGTCTGAGTGGAGAGCCTTGGGGGAGTCCTATGTCCAGCAGTGGACGTCTTTCGGCTGACATGAAGATGATGAGATTTTTATTAAAGTTGCGTAGATAGATTTCAACGGCCGAACAAAAAACCACTCTGAGATAGAAAACTTTTTCGTTCGATTTTGCTAAAGCCAATCTAGCCGAAATACCTACACCTGGGCGAATTCCTCTTCAAGGTTTATGAATGAAATATCGTGCATTTAGTAAATTGGGAAAACAATTTATTTCAGATTTGTATATTAAACTTGCAACAATACACTCTTCTAAAGAGCCACTATCAGGAGGCGTGAAACAATAAATAATGATAAAATTTCCCGAAAAAGTTTTAGTGTTTGCATAGTGATAACATTTTTGCACATGTACGCCTCGCCAACTTGCGATTGCGCAGACGCGTTGTATTGTACCTGCGGGCGATCCGTCGACGATCGTCTTATTACGCACATTTTTAAATACAATAACAAATGAATATAAATTGGTTGAATTGCTTTGCGCTTGTGATTGTTAGTATCCATGTAATAGAATCAAAAGGCTTCCGTGGTCGAAGTAGTCGCGGTTCCCACAGCAGAAATCGGGCCCAAGGAAGTAGTCGGGGCACCCACAACAGAAATGGCGGCCATGGAAGTAGTCGCGGCACCCAAAGCAGCCACAGTAGCAGCCACGGCAATAGTGGCGGCTCCAGCCGCGGGTCCTCACAGGGACACGGTTCATATGGATCGCACTCCTACCCGAAATCAACACACCTCTCAGGTCATGGCCCAGGCGATGGCAGATACTATGGATCTTACTATTCATCACCGCAGCATGTTTACGTGACACAGTACAGAGACTCTGGCAGTCGCTACGATGATATTCTTAGTGGTTTGACGATGTACAACCTCGGCCGGTCACACAGTCATTACCATCATCATTACTATCAAGATTCCTACCACAGAAGTTCTACGGCACCTCGCACTCAGGATCCAGATGATAACCTAAAAATGGATAAAGTTACTTGTTTCTTGAAAATAAGGAAAGATTGGCACGAAGAAGTAATGCAGATTCCGTGCGCCATAGTGTCAACGTTCAGCAATGAAAACAATACGACATCAGATATGAGTCAAAACCATGCAGCTTCAGTTCAAAATTGCTCAAGTGAGGAGGATGTTATGTTGGTCCGGCTCGATAAAAGTAATTCGACATCTTGTTTCTATATTGCAGATCCGTTGTCGATGAAGGGTGAGCCAATAAATCTAGAAAACAAGGAATGTTTCGTTGAGATTCGAACAAAGGACGGACTAATTGAAAATAATATGGATTGCGAGGTTCTTTTGAAGTATTCTAAAATGCCAGTACCGCCAATGATAGTCACTCTTATGTTGCCTCCGAGAGAGAAACTAAAGGCTATGTTAGATAAACCACCGTGGTGGCTATCTCTGTTTATTGCAGTTTAAGATGTTTTTGTTACAGACTTTATTATTCTACAGTTTTAATAATCCCACCGTTAATGATTTATTTTTCAGGGTTAAATAATAAAGTAACCAAATGGCAACGGTCAAGGTCTACTTTTGGAGCCTTATTCTTACAAGAATGTCCCGAGATGGACGGTTCAGAGATTTTGCCATTTGTTTATATGATAATCATATTTTTTTTGTCAATTCTATTGAAAACATATTTTTTTAGTCCAAATTTCGGTAAATATAGATTATTTATGTCTTCTTTTGATTCTTGTTTGTCTTAGCGCTATCAGTCATAGTTGCTCTCATATCTATCCGACTGACGGTATAAATATTTATTTTTCGTTTTTCTTAGAAGACAAAAGATATTTTACGAAAGCATAATTTATATTACTTACATCATAGTTTTGTTTCTAGTTTTAATTTATAATATTTACCGCCTGTTTCACAATCGACAAGTAAAGCATATTTGACAGAAAAATTTAACCCTTTCTCTTTTTTACACTTGAAAATAGACAAGCAGAGAGCAGATAAATTTACTTGTTTATTGGGAAACAGGCCCTTATAGTTGTAATTTTGGTATTTAACAAAAAGGTATAGCTTACCTGTTTTAAAATGCATTGTCATTATGTTCGAATATATCACTCATCACTTTCGTCACATTATCAGACTTTTGTAGGTTTCCGTAGTCAAACTAGGATCCCTTATAGTTTCGCCATGTCCGGCCGTCCGCCCGTCCGCAGCTTAGCTCAGAGACTCTTAGTTCTAGAAAGCTGTTATTGTGATTTGATTATACATTAATAGTCACGCCGACAAAGTGTTTTTTTTTCGGGTTTCAGTGTAGTGGTGCAGGGTAGCCCTCCACCCCATTGTGTGTGATGTTGTTGGATAGGTCTTTCAACAATATTGCGGGATTTTAAAACCATACATACATACATACATACCTTCACGCCTTCATTCCCAGAGTGGGGCAGGCAGAGCTACAGAATTACCAACAACTCTAAAAACTTGTTGATAACTCTGTAACCACAAAACCTTTAAATTAAATTTTCGATTAAAGGACCCGTTTGTGAAATAATAAGATTTAAAGTGCAAATTTTGAACTATGCCCTTACTAACTGTTCCCATTCCCGATAAAATTGTCAACAACATTTCCATAACCCTGGTAACCCCAAAACTGTAATAAAGGTGCAGAATAATTTGATCGGTGTCGGCTTTACCTATTCGCATCAACGGCGTATAAAAATGAAGAAATATCATCAAGTAGAATGAGCCTGCTGGGTTTCCTGGACTAGAAACCCAACCTTCCCATCCATGAGATACGGTAAAGATAAAGATAAAAAAAGATAAAAGATGTTTATTCAGTAAGTAGGCCGCACGGGCACTTTTACACGTCAAAAATCTACCAGCGCTTTGCAAGAGACCATTGCTGAGAAGAAACGCCGCAAGAAACTCAACAGTAAGTAGTTTTTTAAATATTGCTAATGATATTAAACAATAATAAACTTAACCTAGCATTATATAAAACAATTAATCACATATAAAACCAAAAATTAATATATTCATGCGTAGTTGAGCAGAAAAATGTGTCAAAACTCAGAATTGTCACAAAACAAATAAGCAACAGTAATAAAAAAAATTAAAGTATACAAGTTATACTTAGGTACCTGTGACGGTGCAAAACAACCTGCATAAAAGTTTCGATACATTCTCCTACAGAAACCGTGTCCCCTAGACAATATACAATGTTTACATATTTTTATGACTAAGTTATTATTAAATTATTTAGGTGTTGGCCAAGCATTTTTATCTGTTAGATAGTCTTCGACCCTATAGTAAGCTTTAGACATCAACGACTTTTTCAAGTAAGTTTTAAGTACTGGAAATGGTAACTTTAAAACAACGTCAGGTAATTTATTATAGAAAAGGATGCATTGACCAACAAATGATTTATAAACCTTACGGACACGGTTTTTTTTAGTAGCAATTTTATTTTTATTTCTTGTATTCAAATTATGTAAGTAGGTATATCACAATTCTTAACAAAAGAGTCTTGATTTTTAATGACATAAATAATATTTTCATAAATAAATTGTGACGCAACTGTCAAAATATTAATTTCTTTAAATAGCAATCTTAAGGAATCACGGGAGTTTAGATTATATATAGAACGAATGGCTCTTTTTTCTGGGTAGAAATTGTAAGCGAGATTGAAACGTCATCACAATATAATATGACGAAGTCAGCATAAAATGACGACGTCAGCAGTCTGGGAGACCAGCTGATGCGTGTTTTTGTTGCCAAACTGCAGTTTGGTTTGTTAATAGTATGGCATTAACAAATTTACATTATTTTAATAAAGAGTGGATCATTCAGAGGGTTAAAACAATATTTATTCCTGTAGCAATCTAATACCATGATTAACAATTTAAAGCAACTGATACTATTCAATAAAAAGTATTATACAATTACATTTTCGCTCTTTAAACGCGGATCTTTTTATGATTATAAAATTTAAATTGTCTGATACAACCTAAAAATACTAAAAATGTATTGAGTGTCAGTAAATATAGGGTGGGCATCGAAATATAATACTTAAGTATGGAAGAGTAACACCGAACAAACTTGACGTTGAAATACGAGTACGTCCCATTTTCTCTACGCTTGAAACGTTTGAGTAGACGCCATTACTTTAGAGGTTATATATATTTTCACCCATAAGAAAACTTTGATTAGTTAAACTGCTATGACAAGAGATTTGATTGGTCTATAGTTTTTCTCGTTATGGCTACTCAAACACGCTAGAATATGACACACCTGACATTTTGCTGAACTTGGATGGTTTAATGCAGAAGTGATCCATACTTTAATTAAGTTAAGGTGTAAACTTTATTTATACAGCAATAAATAATGTTTTAGAAAATATTTATTCTTAAAAATATAATATTTAGTAGGCAATAAATAACGATATTATATACGGATATAAGTATATACATAGAAAATCGACAAAACTCACATTATTATAATAAATCGAGATTTTTTATCATGAGGCATGGCAGTATTTGATCGTACCTAATTTAAATAAAACAAGTTGCAGTACTTTTTAAGTATTACCTACTAAAACACATTTTGTTATTTTTTTTATTAATTTTCATAAAATGAATGTCGAGGTTAGTGCGGCTATTGAACATAGTAAAACTGCACTTTCGGAATATAATCTTAATATCGTCGTTTATTCTTAATATCATCTTGTCGAAACGCTTAAAATATCACTAAATATATACAATATACAATCAGAGTTGAAAAATAAGTCGGGTAATGGTTACTATAAATAGAATCGAATAAATAGAGTAGAGTGCATAAATGTCCTTCGGCTAAAATGATGATGATGATGATGAATGATGATCAGTGATCGGATTTATTTATATTATAGAGTAGAAATCTTAATATGGATATGACCAAAATCCCGGGCTCTGGTTCGAAAAGAAAATGCAATTGTTGGGATATTTATAAATAGGCATTAGGATAGGATTTAAGACGTGAAAAGAAATCGATTGAACTTACAAAATGTTGAGAAAATAATTGTATGCTATTTCAATTTCAAACTAACTAATAAAATATAATATCTGTGTGTCGTGTGGTAAATTGATAATGCGTCCCGTATTATATCATTTATTTATATTCATTAAAGACTAATTGGCGGATCAGTTTTAAAAGAAGTACCTAATTAAAAAAAAAAACACACATACAGTGAAAATATTTATTCCAAACCCAAAAGTTAAAATGTTAAGGAAATTATCATATGATAAAATTTAAACATTACCCTCTTTCAACAATATCAGTCCCGGCATCCCAGGACATATCCATGTTAGCATAATGTTTGAGGTCATTCACCTCGTGTTGCACCGTGAAATCCGATCACTGATGATGATGCATGAATCTAATGTATCCATTATTAATATATATTTTTAACGTACTGTGCAATTTAGAACAGCTGAGCATTTCAAAAAATGACCCAGTTTTTGAAACTAAAATGTGAGTTTCTTCAAAATGGATACTGCATATCCTACAATGTCTGCTGGGAAGCCACGTTTCATCGCGTTTTTCTAAACGAACTGCAGCTACCCAAGCAAAACGTTTTTCTTCATTTCTAGGAAAACTAAAAAAATACATTAATCTTTAATATTATAATTTTTTCAGAACTTATATTGCATAACATCGGCCATGTCCATTTTGTAAGGAAATTATTTATAATTGTAATTAATAATGGAATGAAATTACATCCTTTTTAGGGTCCGTGCGACTCCTACACCAATTAACGGTGCACGTCGGCATCGTTGTTGCTATAGTTTATCTTATTTATCAGTCATTTTTAATAATATTACAAAACTGTAATGACAACCATTTGACACAATAACTCAGAGCCTACTGGAAGCCGGTTGAGCACCAAGTATTAGCTCCGCCCATTTCAGCACTCAGTATGTGGAACACTTTTTGAGTGACAGTTATCCTTCTATACTTATTATATTTCGATGAGGGTGGGTTCATTTTTTTTAAAAGCTAGTAAAGTAGCCATGATGTTATGTGGGTTTTACATTTGGGAATCTAATAAGCATATGACATTGTGACTAAACGCAAAATAGTAGGTAACGAAACATAATTACTTTTACACGAACTCTAAGTAATTAAATACATAAATACATAAACTCACGCCTTCATTCCCAGAGTGGGGTCGGCAGAGCTAAAGGATTACCAACAACTAAATGATTGCTGTCCTTAGCTTATTTAAAAACATACTTTTTCTTGAGTCTAGTATTTTAATAGCAGCATTTATTCAAAATAACCTACGGTCACAACATTAAAAAAAGAGTTAATACCACTTTAACCAGGTGTAAACTTAAAAGTAGGATTATTATAAGTAAAAGTGGCAAAAAACCGGACCACCGTACAATGCAAAAGAATCAAATATTTTATTTCCTGATAAAAAAACAGAACAGAGATATTGCTATCTCCAGCCAGGCAGCCTCACCAATCAGTTCAACGGTTGATTGCGCCGGCGCGGCGTCACGGTCAAAGGACTGAATGTCTTTAGGTACATTAAATAAATTGTACACTTTACTTTTACTAAAACTGCTACCTGGATACAATGTTATAATTACGACTTATTGTGTCAGAAACATTTTGTTTCTTTAACGCAATTATTATGTTGTCTCAATTCTCTCACGTCCGTAATTTTAACAATAACATGTTCGTCATAAATTTCGTTTTATGCACTAAGAATAGGATGTACGTAAGTCACTATTGTCGTGACAACCTTCAGAGAAAATGACAATTACGTATTCATTACCTGTTATTAGCTTCTTAATGATGAGTGATGACACGCTCTAAATAATATTCCTACACAAAAAACGGAAATAAATAGTTTCAAGGTTTATTAATAAATATAACTTTAAAAACTCACAAACCAGACAAACAGACCAGTGGCCAAGATCAAACTTGTCTTCAAATACGGCACACAACTGTCGCTCGTTCGGCTGTTCACATAATACAGAAGTCTTTCACAATCCACTTTATAATTCGAGGTTCCCTCTCTGCTGTACATAACGAGCCTGCAATCTGCTTTTAAACTGACGTAGATCCTCATGTGCGTTATAGAGTCCATTATCGTCGTAGTCTTCCAATCCTTGACAGAACCTTCTTCAGATTTTGGTGGCACCAGTTCATGTTCCAAGGTCCTGCGTTCTTCGCTCCAAAGGCTGACGTCCACGTGATCTTCCGTCATCTTCCTGGTATTGTAGTCGTGGATGTAATTTCGGAGGAACTGGTGGGCAATGTAGCAGTATACTGTTATCATATGAGTCAACTCGATGTCTTCGATCCTTATCCAGCACTGGTCTGAGCGGTCGTTCCGATTGGGCATTTCCAGCGGTAACGGGAATACCACATAAGGCTTAATGTCCTTGACATTTTCGTTGGCACAAAACACCTGTGTTATCAAAAGGTGGGCCCATAAGAGGATAGTAAACATTTTAAATGTGCCACCGTCGCGGTGTCATGATGGGAACTAAGCGACTGTCGTGACTGCTCGGTGTCGTTACGAAAAAAGAGCACTAGAATAGCGTTGCCTTCGCTAGCGGTGATTACAGGTTGAACGATTATTTGATTGCGATTTACAACGCATTGTTACAGTCGCGATGAACGGGAAAACTTGCTAATAATATTCATGGATTGTCTCGGCGGATAAAACAAAGACGTCATCTAAGAATAGTCGATCACAAATCGCACATAATATTTCGTGTTGAGGACATTAGATAAGTATATAACTCTGAATGTTTGGTGTAATAGATCGCGTCAATTATAAGAAACCTGGTGGAACTGTGACGTGGTGCGGTACTTGATAACCTATGCAATATAAGTTTGTTTTGTTTATGCTAAAAACGCTTTTTTTGACGTAACCATTCACATATTACTACAGATGTAGTGAATAATCCTTTCCCATCGTTTTTCGTCGGATAAGGTCGTATTTATCCTGCTTTCTCAATTAGCTTCAGTACCCATTGATAGGCCAACTGAGAAAGCAACATAAATACGAACGTATCCGACAAAAAAACGATGGGAAAGGATTATTCACTACATCAGTACATTATATTATTTACTTGTTGGAGGACCTTGTGTAGGGTCCGTCCGGCTTGGTACCACCATCTTATCCATTAACCTACCGCCAAGCAGCAGTGTTTGCATTGTTGTGTTCCGGTTTGAGGATAAGACAGCCGATGAAATGACTAGCAGAGAGGCATTCCATCTTAGTCCTCAGGGTTGGCAGTGCATTTGCAGTTTTGTGAATGCGAATGTCTATGGGTCACTGTTTCGGTGTTTCCAATTACCATCAGGTGGCCTGTGTGCTCGTTGGCCTAACTATGCCATAAAAAAAAACATATACCTTACCTTATAAAAAGGTGTTATAAATAACTTCATTCTTTATAGTCCTTCATTTGATGATGAATTATACAGCGGACGAACTAATAAACGCTGCTACCGACTCGCTAGGTCCATTTTGTATGAAAATCAGAGCCCTTAGCAATCGAAGTGCAAAAGTCAAAATCCTAACTAATATTATAAATGCGAAAGTAACTCTGACTCGCTTTCACGCTAAATGTACTGAACCGATTTAAATGAAATTTGGTACACAGATAGTCGAGAGCTTGAGAAAGGACATAAGACTACTTTTAATTGCGAAAAAAGGATTGTAAGGGGTTAAAAGGGGGGATGAAATGTTGTATGAAAGTATGTGACACGACTGTGTCACACGCATGCGAATATTGTTGAATTTTCCGCTACAAATTCATTAGAACCCGATTTCCTGACACGATTTTTTGTTTATTTAATTGCATAATGTTCTTCTTCATACAAAAATTACTTTCAGTTTTTGGGTTAGGTTATTAAATATTTTTTTCTTTAGTGAGTACTTAATAGTTTTGGTGATTTCATTCGTCAAATGTCCCTACAAATAAAAATGTTTTGTTGTGTCGTAAATGTGCACTTTCAAATTTAATTGGGTGCTATTAAGTACGTCATTATTATTTGTTGTACATTTGGAAATAGGTTTTAGATTGATTAGGGTTCAGATTTTTGTTTGTTTTTGTGAATCATAGGTACGTAAAGTATCTACCTACCATCACTTTTGCAGTGTGTTTGCGTGTGTATTTTCGTAAAACACATAAAACATAATATTTTCGTAAAACACATAAAACATAATATTTTGCGTAATTTCTTGGGTTAGTTCACACTCGGGCCACAATATTATAAAGGCAATAATTATGGCAGGAACAGCAAAGGGAGAAGATGTACTAATTCCACGGATTCCAATAATCCCAACCTATTTACCATTCCATTTTAAAAGAGTCCAGTTTCCTCTCAAAGCAGCCTTCGATAACAATAAATAAAGGTCATGGACAAACGTTGAAAGTAACAGGTGTACATTTAGAAAATAACTGCTTTTCCCATGGGCAACTATACGTAGCGTGTCCACGAGTCTAGTTAGTATAGTTTCACCAATAACCGTAAAGTCATCGTTGTGATAGCTCTTATTTTCCTTACAGTAATGGCGGCTGACGTCGTAACAATACCATAACAGCATAGCAACGATATAGTTTTTACCGGCTAGAAAACCGGCCCAGTGCAATGTAGGTATGTACTCTTACGACATGCGATGCAACAAATTTAATAAACGAAATACTTCGACGACGGTATTGTACACGTCCTTGAGTAGGTATGTTGTTGTTCAAATTTAATTAATTCGGATTACTGCCCGGAGAGGCAGGAACGCATTGGGTGTTGGGTGTTCCCAAAACGATAAAAATATTTGCACACGCACACACACAGCACCGCGGCCGCGTTAGTTAAACGCGTTCGGCGAGCGACGCGAGCGTACCGGGCGCAGACGCAATCCTCCCGCGGGCGAGGGCGAACGTGTCGTTCCGATCATTTATAAAAATAACAAATGAATGCAAATTGGTTGATTTGCCTCGCGCTTGTGATTTGTACTATCCATGTGATAGAGTGTAAAGGCGGCCGTGGTGGAGGCCGTTCCCACAGCCATGGGGGCCATGGCGGCCATGGAAGTAGTCGTGGAAGCAGTAGCAGCCACGGCAGCCACGGCAGCAGCGGCGGCTCCAGCCGCGGGTCCAGCCGCGGGTCCAGCCACGGGACCAGCCACTCGAACTCAGGCGGATCGCACACCTACCCTCAATCACCAGGTTACTCGGGTCACGGCACAGGAGGCTCGCACAGCTACCCGCCGTCACGTGGATTATCTGGAACGGGAAGTCAGCCTTGGGGTACAGCTTACCACGCGCCGTCGTACTACTCATCACCGCAGCATGTTTACGTGACACAGTACAGAGACTCTGGCAGTCGCTACAATGATATTCTTACTGGCTTGACGATGTACAACCTCGGCCGGTCACACAGTAATTACCATCATCATTACTATCATGATTCCTACTACAGAAGTTCTACGGCCACTCACACTGAGAGCCAATATCCAGGAGACATAGTTTATGACCCTAAGGAAGACGCCACTTGTTTCTTAAAAATGATTAAAAATAGGCAAGAAGAATTAGTGAAAGTTCCGTGCGCCATAGTGTCGACGTTCAGTAATAAAAACAATGTCACATCTGATATGAATCAAAACAATGTAAGTTCAGTATCAAATTGTTCAAGTGTGGGAAATGTATTGTTGAACCGGCTAGATGAAAATAATACTTTGAATAATAATGATAATTGCGTTAATAGCACGAGGAGAGTCGAAGACCCTCTGGTGGTAAGGGGTGAACCTATAGACGCAGAAAACATGGAATGTTTTGTTGAAATCCGAACAAACAAAAATATTATACAAAATAAGGTGGACTGTGAGATTCTTTTGAAGTATGCGAAAATGCCGGTCCCGGAAAAGAAAGCCACTGGTGTGTTGCCACGGAGAGAGACACTGAAGGCCATGTTAGATAAACCACCGTGGTGGTTATCTCTGTTTATTGCTGCCTAAGCGAATATTTATTCGTGACATTTTTGTGCCATTACTTAGTTCTAGTTTTGGTGTCCCAACGTCAATGATTATTTTTTTAGGTTTAATTACAGCATACCGTCAAGGTGACAGCGAACAAGTTCTCAATAATACAATCCCACGTTTCTGCAGTTAAAGACAATCAAGTCTTGTTAGTATTTTTAAGAACTCATTTGCTACCATTTGTCCTTGCCTCTAATTAAGTTTACTTGTAAATTCAACCGATGATAAACATTTCAGTGTTATGTAGAAATATATACGTAAAAATGTAAATACTCTCTTGTTGTTATTTGTTTAGGTATCTAGGAATACTAAGACATGTAGAACTGTCCAAAATCGCGTCATATCATAGATCATAAACTTTTGTTCTGTTTAAGTTTATTTTAGGGGTTTTGTAATACTCTTTATACTGCATTTACTTTTTGTTATCTTTTACAATAAGAAAAGTTTATTTTTTGTAATAAAAAGTGACTTCGAAAGTGAAATTTATTCTGAGCCACATCCTTGATCGACGGGCATTTAGCCCAGCCCACTTACAATTTATTTTGAAAAATATTCGATATTTAAAAAAAATAAAATATTTCGTGTAACCACAATGAGACAATGACACATTATTTTGTTATTAAAAATACTTAATCTTAGGTGTTAGTAATACTAATTAAACTAAACAAAACTAAAACAGTATAACACTAGTTGGGCAATGCAGTCCCCCGCAGTGAACGAATGCAGAAAGGCCCTGTTTTGAATCTTCCAACATATCATACCGAAAGTTACCCGCAAAAAGTGGTAAATATTTTTTATATTAAAAATGAATTGATACATAGACTAAATTAAAGCCCAAAAAAAGGAAAAAATATTCTTTTTAATAAGACCAAGTGTCGAGTTTTTACACTATGATTTTTAAATATTGCTATTTTAAAATACCTATGATTTTTAGTTTTTGTTGAATTTAATAGCTGTTAGTGACTTGTGAAGCGCTTCATGTCACAAATTAAACGAAACAGTAAGTAATTAAATAAAATAACGATAAACATAGAGCACAGTTTAGTTGAAATACACTGCAATCACATTATTTAATTTAATAATTTTGCACTTTAACCATAATCAAGCCCAAACATTGGTGGTTAATTTAATCAAATTAAATACTTTGAGTTGAACCGGAACTTGGTGTCGGCTGGGCTGGGGTCAACTGATTATATTCGGGGGGTAAAAATCAGATTCGCGATTAACAGGCTAGACTAGATAGCAAACTAAAACCATAACTTACGTTACGTTACTTACCCAAGTTGGAATGGAGGTTAAGAAGAAGGGGTAAACAAACGAAACGTCAAAATGTGCGGCGTAACTAATGGGGCGGTTAGACGAGCAACAATATTCAAAAATTCATAAATAGTCTATATATATAGTCTAAACCTTAAATACAAAGATTATATTAGCAGAAGTATGAATAAATCCACTTTGTGTCAGACTGTGATTGAATGCAGTAATTGTCACTGCTCACTACGCCAACGACGGCCGTAGCCGACACGTAGTGATGTGACCGCCCGCTGCCTTTTATCTTTGGAAAAGTGTAAGAATAACTATTACAGGGTCATTTATCCATGATAAATTAATGATAATATCAAAGGACGATCTCACACAAATTGACCTAGTCCCAAACTAAGCTCCTAGGCTTGTATTATGGGTACTAGACAACGATATAAATACTTATATAGAGAAATATATACTTAAATACATAGGAAACATCCAAGACTCAGAAACAACTACTCGTACTCATCATACAAATATTTGCTCATACCGGGAATCGAACCCCGGGACCTCTAGCTTCGTAGACAGGGTCATTACCAACCAGGCTATCGCGTCGTCACACATTACATTACACGACATTATTAAACTACATAATCCAAAATTACCATAAATTACTTAAATATTATATAACAATGGCATCCCCTATACTTTGCAAGCAATAATAAGTTAAGCTTCGATAGAACGACATTATGAAATTTAGAATATCTGTCTTTCAGAGCTATGATGATAAATTCCGGGTTAGGTTATGTTACAGTTTGGTCGTTCTAAGAGGGCCGATTTGACACCTATCAACGCAGTATAAAATATAACCTCAAACACATATTTTGTCTGTTTTTGTACTGAGTTGACAGCTGTCAAATCGGCCGTCTTACAACGACCAAATTGTAGTAATTCAGCTGGCCCGGAGGGCCAAACTACCCAGAAATAGGAGCTCCGTCGACTTTCTGCGAAAGTGTATAAAATGCGAATAAAACAATGTAGGTAGGTAATGTAATGAAGCAACATTTTTGTATTTTGTTAACCTTGTTTTGTTTATCCTATTTAAGCCAATATACCTGTAACTAACAACATAATCAAATAAAAAACAATACAAAAACTTTGAAAAGAAAACTAATTTTATTCAATTTAAATTTTCTTGAGTTTCTTTAGATTCTTGCTCAAAAATATCGATACGAAAAGTTAATGCATTACAAGTTTCCCAACTCTAGTATTAAAACAATTTCCACTTCCTTCGACGCCCCTGACGGCCGGAGCCGTCAACGCGTGACGTCATCGCCCCACAAAAAAACAAGTAGTGTTGTGACTTTATTACTAAATTAAAATGCATATCGTGTGGACATTTTGGTGTTGTCATGCTTTATTGTGGGATTATAATGTAAAACAAAATGGAAATTAAATAACATTATAATTGTAATGTATTTGTTAAAGTTTTCAGATACTCAAATACAATATTACATAGGGTCAATTATGGTATCGATATTTCGTTTTGGAATCACTACGTGTTTAGAGATCGACTTGTACGTTTTTGTCGTGGCGTCCGGGAGGCAGCGTTTTGTTTCGTAGCTCGGTGTTCAAAAGGTTAAGAGGAGAGAATTGTTGTTGAGTTTACATTTGTCCCTGTCCCAAATTTTAGCTGTAACTTTTAATGAGATGGCAGTTCTGATCTTGGAGGCCAGCCTTATGTAATGCGAACATTTAAAATCAAACAGCGACCACGTTTAACTCTCGTATATTGAATTAAGAAACAGGTTACACTTATGCACAATTATATTGTAAGCAAAAGCCTGCAGAGATTTTAGTTAAGAGTAGCAGTTGCGGAGGCATGGAGCAGAAGAGGAAGTACGGAAAAAGATCCATAGATAATGTACTTTATTTTTAATAATACTAGAGATGTTACCACATGTAAGCATGCCCAGTATCATAGACAAATTTCAACACTTCCCCTCATGCAAAACATGAGAAAACAGATCTACAATGCAGAGTGTACAATACAAAATAATTAACAACTCAAGTTAATTCCCAAACTCTACATTGAATCAACTACATGTAAGTGATGAGATGACTCCATATGTCAAACAGAACAACACTGACAACTTTACAAGTCAACCCAAAATATACACATTCATGACCGCTTAAAGCTATATCGCTGCTACCCAAAGTTAAGTCTCCACACTTCTAACACACAAGTCATGAACAAATCCAGAATGCTTAAAACTTGACAGGGGTTTTGTTAATACGTCAGCAATCATTTTCTCTGTAGGTAAATAATTAACCGTTACATTCTTTTCCTTTAAAATGTCTTTCACAAAATGATAACGGAGGTCAATATGCTTAGTCTTTTTGTGGCAATATTCTTTAGCTTCTAGCAACATAAGTGCACTTTGGTTATCATTAAAGATTCTACAATTAAAGTGTTTACTGAAAATTTCGTACAAGAAATTCCTAATAAAACATATTTCTTTGCATGAATCACTTAAAGCCAAATATTCGGCTTCGGTACTCGAAAGTGCAACACATCTCTGCTTTCGTGACTCCCAACACACTGTGGAGTCACCCAATTTGACAACAAAGCCACTATATGACCGCCTGTCCACGACATCATTGGCCCAGTCAGCATCAGCAAATACCGATATATCAAAACTACCAGATTTGACGTAAACTAATCTGTGATTAATAGTACCACTCAAGTACCGTAAAATCCGTTTAGCAGCTAGCCAGTGATCTCGTGTAAAAGCTGTATTAAACTGACTTAAATGACTAAGAGCATAGGTAATGTCAGGCCTAGAGCAAACTGACAGATACATCAAACATCCAATGAGCTCTCTGTATGGATAAGCACTATCTGATAAATTGGTTTCACTGGTACCCATTTTTAACTTTTCATTTACAACCATTGGAGTTGAAACACTTTTACAGTTTGTCATACCAAAACGAATAAGCAATTTTCTAATGTAATCAGATTGGTCTAACATTAAAATACCTCGACTTTTATCTCTATGAACTCTTATACCAAGGCAATTTTTCAAAGTACCTAAACTCTTACAACTAAACTCAGTCTTAAGTAAAGCAAACAATTTTTCTTTTTCTTTAAGGTCACTTGTAAATACATAAAAGTCATCTACAAATAAAGCTATTATATTCAAAAGATTCCCAGTGGTTATCTTTATGTAAACACATGGCTCACATTTACTTTGGCAATAGCCATTGTTAGTCAATAAGACATGCACACTAATGTTCCACAATCTGCTCGACTGCTTTAAACCATATAAACTTTTCTTTAGCAAGCATACTTTTGTCTTAAGATTAATAAAACCTAAAGGCTGTTCCATATAGATCTCTTTATCCAATTTACTATGTAGAAAAGCTGTGTTTATATCTATATGTTCAGTATCCATATCTAATTCATTGGCAATGCTAAACAAAATCCGTAAAGTTGTGTGTCTTACAACAGGTGAGAAGGTATCTGTGTAATCAATACCTGGTTTTTGACTGAATCCACGTGCCACTAAACGTGCCTTAAACCTAGTATATTTGCCAGAGTCATCAGTCTTTAACTTAAAAACCCATTTACAGCCCACAATGTTAGTGTTAGTACGTCTATCAACTATTTCCCAAACCATGTTACTAATGAGTGAGTTATACTCTTCATGCATAGCAGCTAGCCACTGGTCCTTGTTAGGGCTTGCTATTGCCTCTTCGTAAGTCTGAGGTTCATCGTGTACAAAGTTATGGACAAACATAGACAAGTCTGATGAATCAGACAAATCATAATCTGCATACTTAAAAGGTTTCATATTACGGGTGGAACGAATGGGTCGCTCGGATACATTTGTAGGGGCCTGCTGTGCACCTACATCTACACCTTCCCCTCGAACGGACGTTTCGTTCCTTAAAGTGGCATCTTGCACCAGATCTTCTCCATCAGCATTTTCCCCAGCACTTTGGAAGGAGGAGTTGCCCCACGGTAGCTCAAATGTCCGAGCCTTTTGTGCCACAGATCAGCTGATGACACCAGTAGTGCAGTATCAACCGGGTCCTGCGACTTGTGCGAGCTCTGCAGCACAGGCGCCTCAACACTATTAATGCCAGCATGCGGTAGCTCCTGTGAAACCGAAAGAAAACCTGCATGCACATGCACATTGTCCAACACATAGATACCCCCTTGCCTAGTGGCAGACACTGTTACAGATTCCTTTTTGAAAACATAACATTTATTTTGTTTAAAACTAACAGAAAAAGCCTTCTCACTTAATTTACTTACACTTAATAAATTGGTTGAGAGGTCAGGTATAAACATAACATCTGTTACAATTTGTGATTTGTTATTTTTCATAGGAATGCAAACTTCACCACGTCCAAGACATTTCAGGGAATTACCATCTGCTACGCTTACAGTTTAAATAAATAAATAATAAATAAATATCAGGGGACAATGTCACACCAATTGACCGAGTCCCAATTTAAGCTCTAGGCTTGTATTATGGGTACTAGACAACGATATAAATACTTATATAGAGAAATATATACTTAAATACATAGTAAACATCCATGACTCAGGAACAAATATTCGCGCTCATCACACAAATATCTGCCCTTACCGGGATTTGAACCCAGGACCGCTAGCTTCGTAGGCAGGGTCACTACCAACTAGGCTAGCACGTCGTCATAGTTTGATTACAATTTACAAAAGTTTTGAACCACTTTTTGTCCTTGCACATATGTGCAGTAGCACCAGAGTCTATGATCCAATCAGAGTTTTCCAATACAACACAGCACTTTGACATAACTACTAAAGCAGTTTCAGGTTCTCTTTTCCTCCTATTGTCTCTTTTTAGTTTGAAACATTTGGCTTTTGTATGGCCAGGACGGTTACAGTAATGACAAGTTAGTACCTTTTTATGCTTTAGCAGCAGCGCCGCATCATCGCCTTTCTCGTTAGATCTTCGACGATGCTCCTCTTGAAGAAGACGGGTTCTCACAAGTTCACTTGAGAGGTTACCTGTTGCTGTAGCTGCTTCTAGACTGGATACGAGAACATCATATTCCTGTGACAGACCACTCAACAATAACTCCGCAACTTCTTCATCTTCAATTATTTTACCTATGTCCGATAACTGGTGGACAAGTGACATCGTATTCTCGATAAAGGCGTCCATATTTTTATAATCTTCATACTTAGCATGATGTAATTTTCTTAAAAGCATCACCCTGCGATAAAAGCCTTTATCCTCGAAAACTGCGCATAACGCATCCCATGCTTCTTTAGCAGTTTTCGCGTTGCGCACATATTGAATGCAACCAGGCTGCATAGACAGCGAGATACGTGCAAGTGCGCGCATGTCCTTGCCAGCATCCACTGCTTGCGTGCCTATGCCTTCAATGCAACACCATAAATCTTCGAGCACGAGGGTTTGTTTAATCAAAAATTTCCATGTAGTAAAATTACTCACGCCGTTCAGTTTTTCAAGATGCGTGTAGACACTGCTACACGGCCTCACTTGTGTCGCAGTATTCGTAAAACCTCGATTGTCCTCTAGCGCCATGCTGTCGCCACGTGTCAGGCACTGCAAGACCCGCCGCAACACACATTGACTTTAGAAGCGCAGGAACGAACACGACGTAGTCGTAAGAGGTGGTAGGTAAATAGCACACGAAGATAGAAGACAAAAAAGTCACACTGATTCAAATAATCCGCACGTTTGAGATTAGGCTGGGTCTGGGCACATAACCTAATGAGATGGCAGTTCTGATCTTGGAGGCCAGCCTTATGTAATGCGAACATTTAAAATCAAACAGCGACCACGTTTAACTCTCGTATATTGAATTAAGAAACAGGTTACACTTATGCACAATTATATTGTAAGCAAAAGCCTGCAGAGATTTTAGTTAAGAGTAGCAGTTGCGGAGGCATGGAGCAGAAGAGGAAGTACGGAAAAAGATCCATAGATAATGTACTTTATTTTTAATAATACTAGAGATGTTACCACATGTAAGCATGCCCAGTATCATAGACAAATTTCAACAACTTTATCTGGTTCATAATTGACTAACAAACAGATGAAGTAAAACACAGCTTGTAAAAAGCTTTGAAAATCCGACTACATATTTAACTATGTCGTCTAGATAATGTTAAAACATTAACCCCTTTCTCATTACCTTGATTGAATATTCCTAATAACTTGTCACTCCCATAGCCAAGACGAATATAATGACACCTCATATGATTAAATTCATCAAGCTTCATAGAGTACAGAGCTTGCCAAAGAAATATCAACTCTAATACCAACTCGTACATGGTAAGTACCCATCGAATTTCACTTCATCGATTGTATCATTTCATCGAACGCTTCTGCTGAAACCATGATTTTTTCAGAATATCTTAACCATTAATTACTTACTTACATACGTAGGCTAGGTTAGATTATACTTATGACTAACAAAAAAACGAAAATAAATAAGTTTGTTGAAAGGTGTTTCGATAAAATAATAGGCACCCCACTCGCCGAATTGCCAATTTAGTCGGTCGATTTTCGCCATGCGGCCAAGCCGTGCGGTTGAAATTGACCCGTGTAAACCCCGCATTATGCTTTGACGTAGGGTATATGGGTACCTATAGGTATATAGGTATAGTTAGGTACCCATTCGTACATACCAAAGGGGGTGGCCAAATGATTTTTGTAAAAAAAAAACCGCCGCTTGTAACTTTGTTACTCGTACTTGAAAGTCATACAAAAATATGATGAAAATATGCACATTGTGCACAATTTTATCTTGTTAATACCTAATTCTGATAAACATTTTTGTCGGAATGACAATTGTTATGGAATTATATATATGAACAGATTTTACACACATTCAATTCCAGATGGTGGCTCGCCCAGCGAGTATAGGACCAGTGCAATGTACTCTTATACCTAACGCAACGAAATTAACATAAACGAATACGAAATTAGCATTCGTATTGTGGATGTCCTTGAAATAGTGTTGTTCAAATGTAATATATTGGGATAATTGGCCGGAAAGGCGGGAATACATTGGGTATTTCCAAAATGCCCGCTGCCGCTACCGCGTACAATTATAAGTTAACGAGCTCGGCGTAGACGCCATCCACCCGCGGTCGAGGAGAGAAGTCTAGTCAAGACTATTAAAAAATAAAATGAATTCAAATTGGCTCATTCGCTTCGCGCTTGTGGTTTCAACTATTTACCTATGCGAAAATGCCGGTCCCGGAAAAGAAAGTCAATGCTGTATTGCCACAGAGAGAGACACTGAAGGCTATGTTAGATAATCCTCCGTGGTGGTTATCTCTGTTTATTTCTGCCTAAAAAAATCATTTTACCTGACTGCCAAGGTCGCATGGATGTAGGTATGTATGTTTAAGGTATTGTTTATTACCTTCTATCATCCAAACCCAAATGTCGTAAGATATGTTGCCAAAAATTGGCGTATTTAATATAGCATAACAATATTAAATAAAGCAATTTATTAACAATTATAACAATTATATTGGAAGTATTCGCGACTGCGGGGTCGTGCAGCAACAAAGTAAACTAAAACCCACTACACCATTACGAACATAACGTAATAGATTTATTATTAGTCATCCAGTGTAACGTCTGGCAATATATTTTAAAAAGCGTCACCTTTACTTGCACGTTACCGGGCAAACCTGCGGGCGAGCATATTACTTTGCAATGCTATCACGCCCCTCTTCCTCTCCACGTCTACAGTACGGATAATGACCTAAATACTTGAACTTGTAGGACAGCGGCACAATTACACTTCTCTCTTATCTCTTCTCGTTTCGTGCCCTAAGTCATCTCGCTTTTGGTAGCATTATATTTAAGACAATGTTGTTGAGCGTCACCCACGCACGGCTTGACAAGTTGCTTTAACGAGTCGATTTACCGGTTGATGGTATTGAGCAATGATCGGATATCAACGAGGATATAGAGGTCATTCACCCGTGTTGCACCGACACGGGGTGAATGACCTCAAACATTATGCTAATATGGATATGCCCCGGGGTTCCGGGACTTATGTTGTTAAATATTATTCTGATTTTATGACTTAAAATAAATTTCAATACAATTTAAACATGTTAAATAAATATTTTGACAAAAGTAAATAAGGTACTTATGTAAAAAAATAAAAAAGTTAGTTTTTATTATACTCTGTTTAAAATTGATCTGCCAAATAGTCTTTGGGTATGAATATAAATAAAATATATAATACGGTACGCATTATCAGTTCACCACACTACACACAGATATTATATTTTATTAGTTTGTATGAAATTGAAATAGCATACAATTATTTTCTCAATATTTTATATGTTTAATCGATTTCTTTACACGTCTAAAATCCTATCCTAATGCCTATTTATAAATATCCCAACAATCGCATTTTCTTTTCGAACCAGATCCCGGGATTTTAGTCATATCCATATTAAGATTTCTACTCTATATCTCGCAGTGTTGCACCGTGAAATCCGATCACTGGTAATGAGACTAATGATGTCACTACAGGGCGATTACTGTTTACTCAATGCATACTTAAGTATCCGGAACATATAAATGCCACTGACCTACAGGAAATACACACAGGAATACACAGTTGAGCTATCAATATTTTTAAGTGTTCTATATCGGAATACATAGTATTTACATAATAGATTGGATATGTCTGGTTCATACGTTTACTCAACAGACATACATAACATAACAGATAAGACATTTTGAACGGCCAAGAGCAGGACAACATCCTGCTGAACGGCCTCTCACCGGCGTCGCGCGTTACATTATCTGTAGTTTCACGTTAACCCTTATTACCAAGGTTTAAGACTCATACCAGGCAAATATTGTGCTGTTAATTGCGTTTGAAGTGGCAAACAATTAGGAACCTTAACATCTTGGGACTAAGTTCATTTTCTCGAATGGTTAGAACTTTTAGGCATTCTATCCCATCCAATGTTATTGGAATTTTAAATCCTTAGATACAGCTGATATTTTCACCATTTAAATCTTTTAGGTAATCTATGCAGTTACATCATCTTGACTTTTTATCCAAGCCGATACTTAAAACATCCCGTTACATGTCATTTTTCTGACATTTTCGCGGGTAAGTTTTTTTTTAAAATCCAATGCATCACATTTTTATGGGCGCGTTGTCCGGTTCGATCTATCTGCGGCTGACTGTACATATAGCATATGGAGAGGGAAAGGTGGGCATTATCGCGAAGAGCGAACGTGATTTATCCGCAGGTTTGTACAGTGTTCTAGTGAGATTTAACTTTTAAAGCATATTGTACATCTTTTTATTTATCTATAAGTATATAAATATATAAATGAAGCCCTATTTCTCCTGGTTACTTTATAACTTGAGAACGGCTGAACCGATTTGGCTTACCTATTTCTTTTTTGTTGTGTTCGTCATTATCAGAAAACGATTTGTATGAAGGAAAATAATTGAATAATCTACCGGGTTAGTCATTGCAGCGGGGCGAAGCCGCTGGAAAATCCAATATACGCGATACAATTCTCCATTTCCCTTTAACCCTTTTACCAAGGAAATGTCGCCCCCGTACCATGAGATAGTGATTACAATTAAACTTTAAAATCAATTAGTTATCTAAACTTAAGTTATTTTTTAATGTTGCAGAACAAAAGTAGTTCAGTTTAGCGAGTACAATCGATCCCCGAAGCCCCAAGGTCAGAGGCACCCTATATAATAATTAGACCTAGAGATTTTCCTAGCACGAACGACGTGTTGTTAGGGCTTGACACAAAAAAAACACTGACAATCCTGTTATCGATAACCACCTCTTCAACTTCATAGAAGAAATACATACATAGAAGAAATAATTGTACATCATTATAATAGTTATCCACAATTTCACAATGTCCTGAAACTCTTTGACTTACCTAACAGGAAAAAAAATACAATCATATTATGTCGTGTATCATGTATGTGATTCATATAACAATGTGATGCGTTTTAAAAATTAAAGTAAGAATGATAAGTTAATATCAAAACTATCAATTTATTAATAATATTTTTACATACTTCAGTGAAAATCGCTCTATGACATTGAAGATGTATTTATCGATGGCAAGATTGTCGATGTTTTTATTGTAACAAGCACTAACAACACGTCGTTCGTGCTACTAAAATATCTCGGTGTAATAATAATGCATTAAGTGGGCTAGTTGCTCTGCCGCGATACTGCAGTGTAGGTATCGTGTATGTTTTCGTCGGCGCGCACAGATTGATTCTACGCATCAATGCGTAAACGATGCGTATCCCTGGCGGGCCGGGTACGAGGCAGCACCAACAGCATCCTGGTGATGATCTGCAGCAGATTAGACTGCCAGTACATAAACTACTGCCGTGAAGTGCCGTGGGATTCAAAATATTATCGTAGCGTGGTAAAATGTTATAGAAACATCAAGGAAAATTGTTACATTGAGACATTTATAATTTGATGTTATAGTCTTTATTATTTGAACTGAGCTGATCTTCTACACAAAGGCTATTGTTTGTGTAAAATACTATTATCTTTCTTTGTGTCCGTAACCGCAAGCCGATTACATACAAAAAAGTTAGAACTACATTGAATGTACATTAAATTATCAACCCTACCCTCTTAGTCAGTAGGTTTAAAATGTAAAGTGTCAGGATACAGATATAAGTCTTTATTATTTGAACTGAGCTTATTCTCTACACAATACTATCATCTACACAATACTTATATCTGTATCCTGACACTTTACATTTTAAACCTACTGACTAAGAGGGTAGGGTTGATAATTCAATGTACATTCAATGTAGTTCTAACTTTTTTGTATGTAATCGGCTTGCGGTTACGGACACAAAGAAAGATAATAGTATTGTACAGAAACAATGGCCTTTGTGTAGAAGATCAGCTCAGTTCAAATAATAAAGACTATACTAATAATAAATGATTACTTTCCACTGACTTTTTCCGACGACCGCGATCTCCCTTGTTTACCCGACTGCCGAAGGAGGGTAATGTGTTTATCAGACTGTATCATTATGTATATGTATTTTTGTTCCGTTGTGGCGCTCTAGAAACTAAACGCGTGGATCGATTTTGATGATTCTTATGGCAATCTACGACAAACGGGGTATCATTGAATAGGTATTTAAAAATCATCTTTAGGTTTCCTTCATCATTTTTCGTTTTGAACGGTCATTTAGGATTTATAACAATTTAACCTTTGGAACGCCAAGCGGCGAAGTAATCCGGCGTGCTACTTAGTCAGACTTCAACGAACACGTAAAAAATCGTTCCCTTTTTTGCATGATTGAGTTCATTAATATTAAGATAATTTTGTCAAGATTAGCCTACACTAAGCCTTTAAATAATGTAACTACAGTTACCAATAAATACAATCATTTTGCTACGTCTGTTCCTTTAATTTATGCCAAAGAAATTGAAAGTGTCATTCTTCTCATCAAAGCATCATAGAAATCTCAACAATTGTCATTCTCCTCACATTTTGTCATTATGCTCAACACCTCTGTTTACATTTTTTTCGATTTTGGTCAAAATAAGATTTAGCGACACGTGCCTCTTTTACAATTCGTTATTTTAGTCTCTAGTCTAGATAATATGATTACTTGAGTTGCGGTAACACGATATTTATCACAAAGACAAATGTTTCTAACAAAATAAATCATTCTCAAATATTCAGCCAGCTACGTTAGCAAAAAAAAAAAAAATGGACAATAAGAGGCCCGATAAGACATTCCTTTGTTCCTATGCAGACAGTGCCAGGGCCGGACTTAGATCTTGTCCATTACATATTGCAGTAAATTTTGTTTAAAACTATTGAAACTTTTGCAGTCTTTTATATTTTTAGGTACTTTATTATAAAATTGTGCTCCTTCATAAGTTATGCTTTTTTTACCAAACTTTGTCCGCGCTGGTTGGAGAGCATATTTGACTGAAGCTATCTTCTATCTATATAGATTTATAAATAATACTAGTTTTTTCAGCCTGTTTTATATTCCACTGCCGGGCAATGGCCTCCGCTCCCGTCCCTTCCGCCACTCGTCCCTATCGAGTGCATGCTTCCGCCATCCGCTTCGACGCGCATCCTGAGTCATTCCGCCGTCTCCTCTTGGGCTGCCTCTACTCCAAAAGCACTAAAAAAGCATCCGGATGAAAGCTTATTCTGACATAATTACAAATCATAGGCCAATTATAGGTTAATTACAATTATTTTAATATACCTAGTTGACTTCTTTATATCTTACCGTCATTAAGATAAATAACGATTAACTTAACTAATTATACTAGTGAACTTTAGGTTCCACAAAAAAGCTCGGTCGGTTGTTAAAGACAAGTTTATTTTAAACCCACATCAGAAAGAGGGTTACATTTTTCAACTATTTTTGGGCACGCTCTGCAGCCTAAATGGCTTGATGGATTTTAAGATACGAGGTGTCATTCGATTCGTTTAAATTGTTGAATACGGCGTCGGCGAAAAAAAAATGGAGGAGGAATAAAATAAAGTATTTTTTATTATAACAATATGGGTCCCAAATGAAAGCTAGTAAATAGATCATTTCAAATATATATATATGACGGATGAGGAGGTGTTTCTTCATTGACACTCATTTTTATGGATAACAATTTTAATGCCTTACATTACACACTTTAATTAGATACTAAACTATTAACTGCTTTATAATGGTCTTAATTGTCTTCATTTGTCACTATTTACTACCAGCTACTCAATCATGAATTTAATGGACAATACGAAACGTGGGACTGTTCCTCGGCACGCGCCTAGCTTGGGCTCGATCCAGGATTGAACTGCGAATCTTTCTGTGGCCGCCCGATTCTCTGCCGAAGCATTACATAGCTAGATGTATGTGCTGCTTGCGTTTTGCGCAAGTAGAAGCACCGTCTTTGATTTCGAGGATTCGTTTAGTTCTGCCACAAAAAAATAAAATTGAGATCCATGGCAAGGACAAAACTGCGTGTGTAATAAGACTAAAGTGAGAAGAAATAAGTGTTAAAGATATCAAGTGCAGTAAATAGTAACGACATTCGCAGGGTAATACACAATGCAAAATAATAGCAATGAATAATAATGAATAATAGCAATGAAAAGCGTACAACCAGTAAATCGTTTTGTATAAAGTCTTCTGTAGCCGACCCACGATCTACTGAGCGTAGTATAAATCAAAAAGTGCCTGATGAGAATTGATGAGAAGCTAAATTGATCTGTGAAACGATGATAGTCAATTAATTAAAGTATACATTTTTATAGTACGCTTTTGCTGGCAACTAAGTACTTAGCACACTTAATACGCTGTAACGATATTTATTGTATATCGAATCAATATAGGTATAATACTCTTCATCACATAAAGCTAACAAATGCTGGTCACTGAAGTTAAATAGAAGCTTCTGATCTTTATTAGCTGACGGGGCCACCTTTGGATACGCCTTATGATACTGACTGATATGTGAAATATGATGTAGAAATCTGGATGCATCCATAAGTAATCAATCACTATTCAAGTGAATTGCGAGATTCTGTTAGAGTACGCAAAAATGCCTGTACCAAAGAAGAAAGAAAATGCCATAATGCTGTCATGAACACAATTGTATTGCAACACATATTTAAAATTTGCCTGACTATATATAATAAGTGCTAGATCAAAACAGTATCAACTCAAAATCATTGTTAATTTTGTTTTAAGTTCATAAAAGTAAAAGGCTTGTAGTACTGTTAGGCGATGGGCTTGCAACCAGTCACTAATATACACTGTTAAATATCTTAGCCTAATTGTGCAAATTGTGGTTACAGAGTTATCAACAAGTTTTTAGAGTTGTTGGTAATTCTGTAGCTCTGCCTACCCCACTCTGGGAATGAAGGCGTGAAGGTATGTATGTATGTATGTTCATAAAAGTAGTATTAAAGGTGATTTTAAAATACAGTTGTATTTTGAGTTACTACTGTTTTGAATTAGCAGTGCATGTGGACCGTGTATGTGTGGTTATTGATTAAGTCTAAAAATTCTTACCACATTCCATTAAGAATTTAACTATTCAGTGACGTATGTTCGGAGAATTTTCAGCTGTAACTGATAAATAAATAAATAAATGTCAGGGCACAATGTCACACCAATTGACCTAGTCCCAAAGTAAGCTCTAGGCTTGTACTATGGGTAATTGGGTACTAGACAACGATAAAAATACTTATATGGAGAAATATAATACTTAAATACCTAGAAAACATCCATGACTCAGGAACAAATATTCACGCTCATCACACAAATATATGCCCTTAATGGATTTGAACCCAGGACCGCTAGCTTCGTAGGTAGGGTCACTACCAACTCGGCCAGCGCGTCGTCACCAGACGCTAGGTCAGCGTGGTGACCGTTTACTATTTTTTATACCTTCATTGTTTGTAATTGCAACAGTTAGACATTGAAGTGGTACTTATCGATGACAGGATTGTCGATGTTTTTATTGTGTCAAGCACTGACAACACGTCGTTCGTGCTAGGCAAATATCTAGGTATAATTATTAATAATAATTAGCAATTTCAGTATGTTTAGTAACAAGTGTAGCATTTGCATTCAGAAAGTATCATTTGAAGAAGTGGAACTGCTGATGAAGACCACAGATAGTCAATGGAACTCCTCATCGGTACCTACTTCAAGGTTGGCGATAAGATATCTCGATTAAGATAGTACAGCGTTCAATAAAAAATCTGCGTAATGAATGTATGATACGCCCGTTGAAAGGTGTTTCGATGAAATAATAGGTATGTAGGTACCCTCGTTATGAACTATACCTACTCAAATGCGAACCGCAGACCTCGCCGTATTCTTATACAGGGTGGGCCCTGTAACACGAGCAAATAATTAAAATACAAGCATATTAGGTTATCAGTAATCGTGTCGAAATGATTTTAATCATTTGAAAACATAATTTAAAAAAAAGATGTTTTCTAACAAAATTAATCGCACCAGCAATGTATAGCAAATTGATTGACATCTACGCAGTCGGAACACTTCGATGACATTTCTTAAATTGTTCAATATCAAACTAAAGAACCTACTACGATATTGCATTGTGCACATGCTCTGCCCACTTGCCGTGGATTGTTCATCAAACTAATTACACCCACATGTTAATGAAAGACAAAATGACTGTTATGTTGTTTATTAACTGTGTCTAACATAAATAAAACAATAAAAATGAAAATGAAAAAATCGTATTTCCCTGGCACTGCGTCAAAAACCAATCACAATATGCAACTCGCACCGGGTAGTCTCGAGGCAACATAGCTTGCACTTTGAGAAATTTATAAGGGCGATGTTTTCTCTGTTTCAAAACTTTTTTCACGATTCGGTGATTAACCCCAAAAACAATGCCTGCTTTTCTGGTGCTGGTCGTAGGGCGTTGCCGAAAATGAAGGAGTATCCTGTTCTAACGCCAATCTCACATTAAATGCTGCATCCGGACCATGTGCAGGCTGCACCGCCCGGGTCACAGGCTCGTTGTCCCCCACGCGTTGCACTGCATTGGTAATAACTCGACCATTGGCTGGATGCCTTCGCTCGGGGTATCGTTCGCGGTACAAACTTAGTGCTCGGTGTGCATTCCCTCTGGTTTCACCATAAAGTAAAATCATGTCATGTCACATAATTCGCGAGCATCGTAATTTATTCTCGCTTTTTTGTATTTCTGATAATGTTTGATTTACTAACTTGACATTGTCAAATTACCATAAAGTTCTGGACCAAGGACCTTTTACTAAAGCAGGACTGAGGACTAACCAAAAATTGTTTTGCTAAAACAAACCTTATATTATAGGTTTAAGACATAATTTGGGCTGCTAGCTTTACAGGAGCAAAAACCGGTACGAGCGGCATAGATACAACGGAGGAGTTTGTCCCTTTCTAACACTTGCCATGCGATAAAATTTCGGCATTTAGTAGAAAATTAAAATTACGGTTTTAGACAACTTATTAAATGTGAATCGTAACTTAAAGCTTATGTTATTTGTATAAATTAAATTCTTATAGTAAGTAATAGGTTTTTTACCCCATAAACTTAAAAATGTGACGATTTAAACCTACTTGGAAGTATTGCTTTTGATTAGGCTGTCAACCCATTGAGTGTATCAATCATGATCAATCATATCATGGCGGCTCGGTTTTCATCAAGGGTTTTCATATTCAAATTTCATTTAACGAATCTCAGTTTTAAAAGAGTACAAAATGGTGAAAACATGTTGCATACAATTTTGTAAAAGTGAATCCTATGTTGGCTGTGGGATATCGTTTCACAGGTAAGCCGATAAAAAGAGATTTTGGATTTTTACAAGTAGGGTGACCTTGCTTGTGGGTAGGGTTTCTGAATTGTACATTGTCATAAGCAAGAAAAAAATTAATGATGTGATTTCATTTCATTGGCAGTTTTCCGAAGGATGAAAAAGTTAATCAAATGTGGTTGAATGTTATTCCGGTATCAAAAAAGATTAAACAGAACTCCGTTGTTTGTAGCCGTCGCAACGAAATCGCAGGCAAAGGCTTGTTTTGTTTTCAACAATTTCATTAACCTACTAGTACAGCTAAATAATCGAGCATTCATTACATGGTGTGAAAATTGCTTCATACAAATAAATATAGTTTTTTGTTCCACGTTACTACAATATCATGGTCACCACATTAGAAAGAGATAAACAGCCTCTGTGCTTGACATCCTACTCGGACCGAATTTTGGTTAACAGTACTCAGTCCTGCTTTAGTAAAAGGTCCTTGTTCTGGACATATTTTAAATAATCTAATCGAACTTGGTTGTTTCTTTTCCTCTCATGAAACACGTAAACTAAAAAGTAGAGAAAGATAGCTGGTGCAAAGCTCATCTTATAGTCCGGCTTCTATGCTAGTAGGTACTTATTCTGTGATTTTGCCCCACTAAGTTTTGTTGAAACGTCACCATAGCAACCATATTAAAACGACCAATCACAACTGTTTTCAGTATGAATAGCTGATTGGGTGTTGTATGACCAATAGTAGCTGTTGTTTAAACGTAGTCATAGTAACATATTTGCATCAGTTATCATATCATAATGTCATGGCAGGTACAGTTTAATTGTCATCGGTACGGTTATTATAACAATGGTCTCTAGGTTACGGTTTCTAGACCTGCAATTGGTTGACTTTGGGTGAAGTCACTCTTTTGTCAGGTTGGTAGACGTAGCTCTCATGTTAGCCAACCGTTAATATCTATCATCGTCTAGATATACGAGTATAACCGACGAAACCCGATTTGTATTACACGGCTGTCAGTCAAGTGTCATATTGACCTCGTACTACGCTAGACGTGTGTCGTATCTTACCGGAGAGGTTCGTGAAGTGTCAAGTCTCCTTATTTACAAGTAGTAGTTCTAAACGCTTATGTATAAGGACTACTTTTGTTTGTTACCATTTTGAAAATACATACATAGTTAGATACTGTCATAATGCCCGGTACCAAGACATCTTACGACCGCTAAGCGACAATACCGCAATGAGAAAATCTATTGGTTGTCTCTCCTAACTTCAAATGACTATATCTCCGAATTTAAGGACTTTGAAATATTAGGACCACTTGGTAATAACTTGGAATACTCCAAGAAATCTCCATTACAATTTTTTGCTCCTGTTACAGGACCCACCCTGTAGAGTGCGAGGGACAGAGCATTCGACTCGCTAGCTAGTACGGTAATTGTAACTCATGGTAAGGGTACACTGGACTTCTATTCCACACGGGTCAAACCGTATCGTGTTTGAGCTGTTATCGTATTGTCACCGTTTTGATAGCTCTTATTTACTTGACACTAATGGTGGCTGACGTCATATATATATATATATACATATATATATATATATATAATATTATGTATATTATATTATATTAATTAGCCCAATATAGTGTCCCACTTAGGGTTTGCAATGCGGATCCATTTTGTATGGAAGATCCGGATCTGGATCCGAAATTATCCGGATCTTCCATACAAAATGGATCCGGATTGCAAACCCTAGTCCCACTGCTGGGCAAAGGCCTCCTCCCTTGATTTCCACACCTCTCTCTCTGTGGCAATCTTCGGCCAATCCTTTAGAAAAACGTCCAAGTCATCCCGCCATCTCCGCTTGGGTCTGCCTCGCCGTCTGTAGCCGTCCTGGGGGACCCACCAAGTTGCTGCATTGGCCCACCTTTGTGGGCTGACGTCATAACAATACCATAATGATTAGGGTTTGCAATGCGGATCCATTTTGTATGGAAGATCCGGATCTGGATCCGAAATTATCCGGATCTTCCATACAAAATGGATCCGGATTGCAAACCCTAGTCCCACTGCTGGGCAAAGGCCTCCTCCCTTGATTTCCACACCTCTCTCTCTGTGGCAATCTTCGGCCAATCCTTTAGAAAAACGTCCAAGTCATCCCGCCATCTCCGCTTGGGTCTGCCTCGCCGTCTGTAGCCGTCCTGGGGGACCCACCAAGTTGCTGCATTGGCCCACCTTTGTGGGCTGACGTCATAACAATACCATAATGATAAGGACTACTTTTGTTTGTTACCATTTTGAAAATACATACATAGTTAGATACTGTCATAATGCCCGGTACCAAGACATCTTACGACCGCTAAGCGACAATACCGCAATGAGAAAATCTATTGGTTGTCTCTCCTAACTTCAAATGACTATATCTCCGAATTTAAGGACTTTGAAATATTAGGACCACTTGGTAATAACTTGGAATACTCCAAGAAATCTCTATTACAATTTTTTGCTCCTGTTACAGGACCCACCCTGTAGAGTGCGAGGGACAGAGCATTCGACTCGCTAGCTAGTACGGTAATTGTAACTCATGGTAAGGGTACACTGGACTTCTATTCCACACGGGTCAAACCGTATCGTGTTTGAGCTGTTATCGTATTGTCACCGTTTTGATAGCTCTTATTTACTTGACACTAATGGTGGCTGACGTCATATATATATATATATATATACATATATATATAATATTATATATATTATATTATATATATATATATATATATCGCTCATCCAGTAGAATAATGACATAATTGCAAAAAATCGGGTTTTGAGATTTTACCCTCATAAGTGTTCTAAAGGTCAGGTCTATCGCGTGGAACAATGAAATAACATGCATGCTAAAAATGCAATTATGTCATTATTCTATTGGATGAGCGATATATATATATATATATATATATATATATATATATATATATATAATATTATATATATTATATTAATTAGCCCAATATAGTGTCCCACTTAGGGTTTGCAATGCGGATCCATTTTGTATGGAAGATCCGGATCTGGATCCGAAATTATCCGGATCTTCCATACAAAATGGATCCGGATTGCAAACCCTAGTCCCACTGCTGGGCAAAGGCCTCCTCCCTTGATTTCCACACCTCTCTCTCTGTGGCAATCTTCGGCCAATCCTTTAGAAAAACGTCCAAGTCATACAAGTTACTCCAGTTTTGTGGGGCAATGCCTAATTTTAGTATTTTTAATAAAAATTGTACTTATTAAATAATAAATAATAATAATCCCGCCATCTCCGCTTGGGTCTGCCTCGCCGTCTGTAGCCGTCCTGGGGGACCCACCAAGTTGCTGCATTGGCCCACCTTTGTGGGCTGACGTCATAACAATACCATAATGATTATTTATTAAACAAAACTAACTAAATCTTTTTTTTCATATCGGGGAGAATCTCTTACGAACTGACCTTGTCCCAAGTTAAGCCCAAGTCTTGTACAATGGGTGCGAGACAAATTTCAAAACCCAGGAAAATACTCACGCGCATCACACAAATATAGCCTTTCCCAGGAATCGAACCCAGAACCGCTAGCGTCGTAGGCCGGGTCACTGTACCAACTAGGATAAATGTGTCGTCATCGTACATACGTACAGATGGACAGGGTTTGAACTGCAACCCAGCTGTAGAATGGCAGTTCGAAGACAATTTACATGCAGTTGACGCCCTTGACTGAAAACTGCAAACGAACTGCGCAGTCCTCTTGCGAATTTTGTGAATATAGTGGAGGGTACGGTGCAGTTTACACATCAGAAAAAATATTCCACATTTAGAAAGGTATTTATAACTTCGTGGCTTTATTAAACAAACTGAATTGTTATAATAATACTTTAGAATCTCCATACAATAGGCAATTTTTTAAGGAAGCAGTATGGAGGTGTCCATAAGTTTATTTTTACATCGCATAATGACAACTTTAGCCTTAAGAAAAACTCAGATTTCTAAACATCAAAGACACGAACAAATCGTGCTCAACATTTATAAATTTTGTTAAAGGAAATTAATACCAGAACAGAACCAGAATACCGAATTCCCCAAATTTTAAAAACTTGAAATACTTCGCCTTCGGTTTGTAAAAAAATGTTTTATCATATTTTTACACTCCTGAGCTGAGCTATCCAGCACTGAAAGGTTGACGACTGTGTCCCGGACAATCGGTACTTATAAGTTATAATATACATATGTATGTAACATATACTTATACTATATATAATTTAAACGCGGGTAAAATTGGGACGGGCCGCCTATAGCACTGCACTGAGAATTTCAAAAAATAAGCAACTCGAAAAACAAAGTGCGGCATGGGGTCATCAGGGCAGGGCGTGCAATCTGAATGATAAAAACAACAAAAAATATGGCGACTCAGAAATTTTGTGGAAATTATAACCGTCAGTTTTAAATGAGAGCATGCGGTCACCTAAGTGGGAATTGACGAAAATTCGAGTTTAAGTCTCTTTCATTCTTTGAAGGTAGTAAAGACGAGAAATAAATAATGAAGGAGAGAAAGTTCAACACGACGGTAAAGAATGAGATGCCACGAATCATCGGCCAGTAATTTACAGCATTAGCAACAAGCAAATGAATTTATTTGTATAGATACGCACGCATGCACTGTGGCCATGGTTGCATCGGGTTATCATCTTGGAATATTCAATGACACAATGACACTCACGCCCTTGTCACCGGGCATTGGACTCAAAATATACATTTCATACACGCGTGTCACCCCTATCACCAGTTTGAGGACACGTGGCTGTTTGTTTGTTGATACGGCTCACCTATATGTATGCGTAAAATATACACGAGTCATAATGAAAAACCAAAAAATTAATAAAAAAACAATAAAAATCCTGAATACTATGAAACGTTAAAAAAGGTTCACTAATGTTTCACCGAAATACGTTTGGCCGAATGAGTCGTTTGGCAACTGTTTCATTTCCCAACCCGCTTATATTGCTGTAACTGTAAATATTTCAGATTTTTTTTAAAAAAGCTAACCTAACCTAACCTATAGTCTACACAATGGTACAAAAATAAATCCTGAAATATTCACAGTTACAGAAATATATGCAGGTTGGGAAATGAAACAGTTGCCAAACGACTCATTCGGCCAAACGTATTTCGGTCAAATGAACGGACCCCGTTAAAAAATTTTTTAGCCTACTCACATGTAGTCAATAGAAAGGCGGATTCTTTTTTTTATTTTTATGGCGTAGGATTTCAAACGAGCACACATGCCACCTGATGGTAAGTGGAAACTGTGCCCCATAGACATTCGCATTCACAAGACCGCAATCCTAAGACTGCTAATGAGTTGCCAACCCTGAGGACTAAGATGGAATGCCTATATGCTAGTCATTTCACCGGCTGACTTATCCCCAAACCGGAACACAACAATGCAAACACTGCTGCTTGGCGGTAGGTTAATGGATAAGATGGTGGTACTATAATAGATACCAACCCGGACGGACCCTGCACAAGGTCCTCCCACAAGTAAATTAAGAAAGTTCTTAATGTCCAGGCTCAATTTATTATTCAACTAGCCGACCCGGCGATCTTAGTACTATCTCTTAGGTTTTTGTCGTATTTTTTCCAATGTTTTAATAGTATACATACAAATATTACTACGAAATGTCTTAAATCATCCGCGGTTCAAGCTAAATCATTACTTTGCACTAATGTCAGTAAATGTAATATAAACTTTGAATTCAGCCCTGTAAATTCAGATTTAATAGTCAAAGTATTTAAATCGCTTAGTTTGAAAAAGACTGAGGATTTGTGGGGCACATCAGTTAGTGTACTTTTTCATATAATAGATGTAATTGCACCCCATCTAGCATTAATATACAATAATTGCATATCAGAGGGGATCTTTCCAGATCTAATGAAATATAGTTAAGTCATTCCTCTTTTTAAATCGGGTGAGATGAGTGATATAATGAACTTCCGTCCCATTTCCATACTGCCCGTTTTAAGTAAAGTCTTTGAGAAACTAATTTTGAATGATATGTTAGGTCACTTTAATAGAAATAAATTACTTAGTAATTAACAATTCGGCTTTACCAGAGGTCGATCAACTATTGATGCGGCATCTGTACCTACTCATTAAATATATATATAACAGTTGGGAGAAATCTTGCGATGCAGTAGGAATATTTTGTGATCTTTCTAAAGCTTTTGACTGCGTTGTTCACACGACCCTTATTTTAAAGTTAGAACATTATGGATTGTCCAATAAAGCTATAAGTCTTATGTCTTCTTATCTAAGTGATAGAACTCAAACAGTTGTTGTAAACAAAACGCAATATGATGGAGCTACAGTAAAAATAGGTGTGCCTCAAGGCTCTATTTTAGGTCCTTTTCTATTTTTAGTTTACATAAATGACTTACCACCATCAGTAGATAAACTTTGTGATATTGTACTTTTTGCTGATGATACTTCATTAATTTTCAAGGTAGACAGAAAATCAATAGACTACAGTAGGATAAACACCACTTTAATTAAAGTACTTAATTGGTTTACTAGCAACAATTTGCTACTAAATGCTAAGAAGACTAAATGTGTTAGGTTCGCTTTGCCTAATGTTAAACCGTTAGATTCTAGTATTTTTATAAATGACGAGTGTTTGCAAATCGTAGATAAGGCAGTTTTCCTAGGCATAACTATAGATAAAAAATTGCAATGGAGTCCCCATATAGCTGTACTGGCAGGTAAACTAAGTTCGGCAGCTTACGCCGTTAGGAAAATTAGACAGCTAACCAATATTGAGACAGCTCGCCTAGTTTATAATAGTTGGTTTGTGGATAAGACAGCCGGTGAAATTACTAGCATAGAGGCATTCCATCTTAGTCCTCAGGGTTGGCAACGCATTTGCAGTCTTAGGATTGCGGTCTTGTGAATGCGAATGTCTATGGGTCACAGTTTCCACTTACCATCAGGTGGCCTGTGTGCTCGTTTGCCTTCCTATGACATAAAAAAAAAAAATTAAAAAAAAAAATTAAAATTTTTAAAAAAAATCCATAGTGTCATGTCGTACGGTATTCTGGTTTAGGGTAAGGCAGCTGACATACAAACTATATTTGTGTTACAAAAAAGGGCCATTCGTTCTATTTACAACTTAAATTCCCGTGACTCGCTGAGAGAACTTTTTAAGGAAATTAATATCTTAACAGTAGCGTCTCAATTTATTTATGAGAATATTATTTATGTTATTAAAAATTTCGATTCTTTCACAAAAAAATCTGATGTACATAATTTCAATACTAGAAATAAAAATAAAATCGCTATTCGAAAATTCCGCGTCCGTAAAGTATATAAATCATTTGTTGGTCAATGCATTCATTTCTATATTAAATTACCTGAGGTAGTAGTAAAGCTACCCTTTCCAGCACTTAAAAATTACTCGAAAAAGTCGTTAATGTCTAAAGCGTATTATAGGATCGAGGACTATCTAATAGACAAAAATGCTTGGCCTAAACCCGAAACTTAATATTTTTTATTTTTTTTTCAAATTCAGTAGCTTTATCTTGTCTAGGGGACACCGTTGATGTAGGAAAACATATCAATCTTATGTGGTCGTCTTGCACCGTCTTATATACTTACACCTAGGTAGGTGGTCTCTTTTCTTTTTTTTCTTCTTCCTCTATCTGTCTCGCAAGATTTTGGTGTGTTTTCCTGCTGAAACTACGCAGCTTATTTAATATATTTTTTAATTTAATATTTATAGATTTATATGATGCTAGACTAAGTATACCATTGTAACATTAAATATATTTAAAAAATGACTGACTGCCGAGTTACTTGCGGCGTTTCTTCTCAGCAGTGGTCTCCTCTTGTGAAGCGCTGGTAGATTCTTGACGTGTAAAAGTGCCCGTGTGGCCTACTTACTGAATAAATGTCTTTTGTCTTTTTTTTGTCATATTCACTCACGCCTTCCTTCCCAGAGTGGGGTAGGCAGAGCTACACAATTACCAACAACTCTAAAAACTTGTTGATATTTCTGTAACCACATTTTGCACAATAACACAATAAGGCTAAGATTAATTTAATGAATTTAATAACATTAAATTTATTAATGCTAATTTAATTAATTTACATATATTAAATATTTATTAAATTTATTAAATTATTATTAAATTAAATTAAATTAAATTCATTACATATCCATATTTATTACCTAGTCCGTTAAAAATAAAAACTTAGAGTTCCGTAATCAAACTAAGCGCCATGTCCGTCGGTTTGTCTTTACGTCACACTCACTTTTTCTAAGCCATAGCTGAAATTTTGAGTACATAAGTAAAAATAAGATGATAAAATTCAGGGTAGGTAACTTCGGTTCTTTCCGTTCTTTGTTTTTTAACAAATTCGTGTCAAGTATGAGTGAATACCTATTGAAAAACTACTTATTGATATATTTTTTTAGTTTTGGGGACTGTTGAGGAAATGTTTATTTATTTTTTACTACTAAACAAATAGCTTAAAGTTAAAATACAGGATTTAAAAAAAAAACTTAATTCCGTTGAGCCAAAGCAGTTTCCACTAATGAAAATAACCAAATTAGATCCGAGAAAAATGAATTAAACTACAGTCACTAATTAACGGCCACGGAACACTTCACTGAGCAGGGTCTGACAAGCTCATGTCAGGTTTTATTTCATGACGCTAATATCCTGCCTGTTCGTGCCATATTTTTTCGTGGATGGGCTGGACGGTACAATTTTTTTGCGTCGCAATCTGCACGGCTGTGACCTCTGTTTTGATTATCAAATGAGTATCTAAGGTCAGTCGTTTGCTTCAAGGTCAGTCATTTAAATCAACATGTTCACAGAATCATATAATATACCTAATATAATGAACATGTACTTAAATCTGAAAAACGTTGAAGCAAATATTGAGTTAAGATCTTTACCAAATTCAAAATATAACAAAGTATTAGGCTGATGAGGCTGATGGAAACAAAAAGTTATGTCAAGCTGTGTACTGTTTCCGGCCAAAATAGTAACCGTCTTCTAGTTACGGGACCGCAATATACACACTGACAGCATAATAACTAAGCAATGAGGAAACGTGCGTCAAATAGAATTACATGTAAGTAATAGTGGATCCCCACGCTCATTCTAATAAAACCATGCGGGACCTACTGTTCAATTAATAGTTTATACTCTTATCAGCTAATACACAGCTAGAGACTAGTTAAAGCGGGATGGAACGATCGCTCCCGTTCCCAGAATGTGTCAACATGACGTCAACCTAATTAAGAGATACAAACAAGTTCAGCACGTATAGTAAACTCGACTCGCCGAGGGTACACACGCATAGATTAACTCAGAGATACGCGGTCAAGTGTTTATTTTGTATTAAAATATGGCCAACAGAACGTTTCTGTTGTGCCTCCTGCTTTCAATATCCTTAACGGTTTTCATTGACAGTGCTTATGGTAAAAGAGGCTGGAGTTCAGGAAGAGGAACTTCATCAGGAAGACCTTCGTGGGGTTCAATTAGACCTACTTATTCAGGTGGATCTAACAAACATAACTATCCATCGTCTGGGTCTGGACTATCCGGGTCCAATAGTGGCAGTTCGTGGACGTCATGGGGATCTAGTGGATCAAATAGACCAAGTTATCCAGCTTCAACATCGGGATTATCTGGTTCCGGATCAAGAATACCCACCTACCCATCATCTGGGTCAGGGCTGTCTGGCACCAACAGCGGCAATGCGTGGTCACCATGGGGATCTAGCGGTTCAAATAAACCAAGTTATCCTGCATCGACATCGGGAATTTCCGGTTCTGGATCGGGAAAACCCAGCTACCCATCGTCTGGAGCAGGGTTATCTGGCTCTAATAGCGGTAATGTGATGGCACTAGGAGGATCTTCTGGTTTAAATAGACCAAGTTATCCAGCATCACCATCGGGAATATTGGGATATGGATCAGGAAAACCTAGCTACCCAACTTCCCGCTCAAGTCTGTCCGGATCCAACAGTGCCAATGGTGGGGGTTCGTCAGGATCCGGAAGGGTTAGCTATCCAACGTCTGGTTTAGGATTATCTGGCACCGCGTCTGATTCTAATTCAAGACCTAGCTACCCACCATCTTCTGGGATTTCCGGTACTGGTAATTCAGGATGGGGATTAAACCACCCGCCATCAGTCAATACGTACCACCCTAGCAATTCCTATAACACAAATTCAAAGTATAATAATAATTATGGTATACCGCACGGAAGTCACAGTACGCATACTGTAAATAATTACAATAATTATTACTCGGTACCCCAATATGTGTATGTCAATGAATATAGAAATTCTGGCAGCCGTTTTGGAGACATACTTACAGGTTTGGCATTGTACAATTTGGGTCGCTCTCACAGCAACTACCACGAGCACTACTACTCCGATGATTATTATAGACGAAGATACAAGTCAGACGGAAGCCAGAATGCAATTTATTCGGCTCAGAACGCAGCAGTTTGCACAATGAAGATAAAGGAGAATGGTCGCGTGGAGACATTAAAAATACCTTGTGAAATAGTGTCAACCTTCACTGGGGGTCAGCAGACCCCGGTACCTGTCAATCAAGTGAATACGACAGTTTGCGTGACCAACTCGACGATGATCAACAACACTTTGCCCTTGAATGCGTCCTCACCGAATGCAACGCTGTCGACAAATGTGATGATGGCCAACTCGACATCTTGCACCTCGACAGTGAATGCGACCGATCCGCTAAGCGCGAAGGGCCCGCCATTGAATCCATCGAACATGCAGTGTGCTGTCGAGATTAGGACCAGAGACTATTACACCAGCAATGTCGTCGACTGCAATACCCTGATTCGTTACTCTAGGATGCCAGAACCCAAGAAGGACAGCATATTTTTACCCGAGAGGAAAACGCTCAAGTCACTCATAAGCAACCCTCCATGGTGGATGTCTTTGTTCATAGCAGTATAAAATAGTTTTGAAGTGATTACAAACGTTTAAGTACTTAAAGATCTACCTATTACAATCTGTGTTTGCTGATTGTCAAAATGATATTTACAGAGTGACAGGTGCACGGCCCTATAACTTCATAGAAAAAAAACTCAGCTTACCGGCTGTCAAACCGCTATCAATTTTCGGAGGTATATTGCACATCACATCAACCCACTTTTCGTCACCAGCCACCGCTACCGCTACCAGCTACCAGTTACCGCTACCAGACACCGCCATAAATAAATCGGCACCAAGTGGCTGTTGAGCTGTTAAGTCAGTTTCTGAGTGTCATGTTCGGTGAATATTCGTGTTGGTGTCTATACGCCGACTCAGGTATAGGCGGCGAAAGCAACATACGGTCCGTGAGCACTAAGAAAAACATTCGGTTTGTACTTGTCTCGCACTCGGTCTCATACGCTCTTATTGAGAACGAGTGAGAGAGAAGTACAAACCGAATGGCATTTTAAGTGCTAACGGACTGTAGTATTCTAGCAGGGCCTATATTCTGCTTGACAGGAAATGCGGCACGTTAAAAAACAATACGACAACATGTCAAAACCAATATTGTTTTACTGAGTAGAATAGGTCAATAAATATAGGCTGTATTGTCCATCAGTTCCAGAGTCTAAATGTGGTTTAAAAACTCAATATCACCATTATTAGAAAACAATGTGGCTGTATTATTTAGAAGTTCGTTTGGCTAAATTTGTTGGAAAAATAACCAACCGATTACTATTTGTACAAAAAATAGGATGTATTATTTTACAGTTCCAGTGCCTACATTTAGATTGAATAAAATCAGAAAAATGTCGTATGAGGTAAGAAATAAGTCAAAAACCTACGCTGAGCACATTTTGTTCGCGAGATGGCAGTATCCCTTAGTAGTCTGTGAAGTGGCTATATACTTATCTGTTGAATTGTTTGGTGAAATCCAACAGAATAACTGTATTGTATTGTATTTTTTGGTTCAAAAATTGCGAGTAATAGCCTGTATATTATTTAGGTATAACCAAATGTTTTATCTTATCCCTAAAAGTTGAAAGTTGAAAGGTGAAGACAATATAAGTTAAAGAAGCACAATCAAACGCATTGGTAAATAACGCTGTATGTTTTATTGTATAAATGGTTGTTTCATAAAATGTTGTTATCAGTTGTTTTCGTAACCTTTTTTCACTGATAACTTGTGTCTGTGTTTTTTTTCCAAGCGTAGATAAATAACATCGCAATATATTGGCTATATTACACGATCAGTTTTGGATTCCTACGTGAATCAGGTTTGGATTTCCACAGTCAAACTGTAAAAATAATTTTGCGTGGCGTTGTTGTGCAACGAAGTTCGTTAATATGTGATAATAAATAAAAAAATAGTGGATTGAACTATGACCCACGTTAATAAGAATCCACTAACACAGTGTTCAATTACTTCTGTAATGTAAAGTAAACCCAAGACGTAAAGAGTGAGTCACAAATATCAATAGAGAGGGCAATTTATGGGTGCTGATTATGTCTCAATAATAGTGTTAAGGCCACTTATGTGAAGCCCAGCAGCTCGGCTGATTATTAATGCATGTAGAAGTAAGTAAGTAGAAGTTAAAATATAACATAAGTTACAAATATGTACTTAGTAATCAATTAAGTCTATTTTCATAAAGGGTGGATCCAGAAGCAATACAAGTCAACACCATATAGTGCCCCTGTGACCCGTATACGGGTTGGTGACCTATAAACGTCTATGCATGTAAGTGTCTGCACATTCGCTCTGATTTCCTTCAAGGTTTTCCTTAAGACTCCGCAAGCGTACGCCAGACGTGCAGCTTTTTTATACTGATAATGGGTAAACAAAGTAGTAGTCATAATAAGCGCGTCACTGGACGGTCGGCGTTGGCTCAATGCAGCCTTATTCAGAAAGTAAAAGATAAATAAAATAAAGATAGATAAATTGAAATTCGGCAAGTTGTATTCGCAAAACTCAGAGGACTGAGCCAAATATGAACTTATTGCCTTAACATCTTTACAAATTGTATTAGTACTTATAGACACATATTTTTTTAACCGTGTGCGGTAAAAGTTCAGACAGCAAATACCAGGTGGATGGTTATTAGGTTAAGCCATTTGTTAATCCCTGTTCTGAACTGTTTGTTGAATACGCGACGACTCGTAAGCCTAGTCGGTAGTGACCCTGCCTACGAAGCTAGCGGTCCCAGGTTCGAATCCAGGTACGATCAAATATTTGTGTGATGAGCACCAGTATTTGTGCTTGAGTCTTGGATGTTATATACAGGGTGACTGGAAATTCGCCGTATTCCTTGAAAGGGGTTATTCTACAGCTCATTTGTAACGATTTAAGTCCAGTCAACTAGGGGTCAAAACTCATTGGTTATCGAGTTATTCACGTTTTTAGAATTTAAAAAAAAATCCCGCCTTTCGACCTAAAACTAGTCTTTGTGTAAAAACTTTGTCATTTAGAAAAAAAAAGCATTTGCAAATAGCCAATGAATTACTGATTGCAAAAAAATAATAAAAAATGCCAAAGAAACGCAAAGTTATGCAAATAAAAGGATTTGAAGTTGAAAGTTCTGGTAATTATTTTCCAAATTTTGTAACATTTTAAAGCATAACTAAAAAAAAAATTACAACACTTCGCGTACAAATGACAGGAATAGATTGCTCAATTCATAAGCTTTCTAAAAAGGTACAATTTATGACATTTTAAAATTAATTTTCATTTAAAATGTACAATTAATAATAATAGCAGAAATGTTCGCAGTTAAGCTCCATCGTTTCAACCCAAAAACGCGGGATCGTTATCGTTTTTTAAATTGAGCTAACCGTGTCCTTTTAAAATTGCTTTTTTTAAAACATAAAGTGCGTTCCATTTTTAACCGAAAAACGAGGGAAGTGTTGTAGTAAAATGAATAGAACATCGTTCTCCTTATTAAATTCAACTAATATGGTGTTCTATTTTTTAATAAATTTGCTTTTTAAAATCAAAGTGCGTTCCATTTTGAAATTTCGAGCATCTCAAAACTTTTTGAGTAACCTACGTAATCAGTTACTTTCAACTTTCTTTCCATTTCGGACGATATTGATAACTAAGCTTCTTTTTCAAATGCCTGCCTGCCAATTCGAAGAATACGCAGATATCATTTATTGTTACGGATTCTGCGATGGAGACGCGGCTGCAGCTAGAAGGGAATACCAACGTCGTTATCCTAACCGCCGTTTACCTCACGCAAGCGTGTTTGGTTCATCGTACCGTCTTATTCGGGAAAGAGGAACTTTACTTCATTAGCAATATTTAAAAAACGACTTACTGTTGAGTTTCTTGCGGCTTTTCTTCTCAGCAGCAGTGGCCTCTTGAGAAGCGCTGGTAGATTTTTGACGTGTAAAAGTGCCCGTGCGGCCTACTTACTGAATAAACATCTTTTATCTTTTATCTTTTTTTATTCAAGTGGGACATTTTAAAATAACGCCGACCCGTAAAAGATTACTCCAATTCATAGATGAAGAAGAAGAAGAGCCCCTTTCTTATGAAATGGGCTAGAGAACTTCATCAAATCTCCCCGATACCAGAAACGCCATCTCCAAAAAAAAAACCTAGGTGGCAATTACACAAAATGGACACCCCTCCGCGTCTAGTTCGTCCAAGAGAACCACGATCGGAAACCGATACTAAACCAGAAGATCCTCGTATAGACTATCTACCAATAAACCCAATCCAATTGTATTCAATTGATTTTCACTTACATCCTGACGAAGGCGAACCCCTATTAGACAGCGACCGAAATAGGCTTAATAATTTGTTAGATGAATTTAAAACCACATTTAATAAACATGGGATGCCAACATCCTATACTGAGCATAGAATTAGCATTTGTTTGTGGGAGGACCTTGTGCAGGGTCCGTCCGGGTTGGTACCACCATCTTATCCATTAACCTACCGCCAAACAGCAGTGTTCGCATCGTTGTGTTCCGGTTTGGGGATAAGACAGCCGGTGAAATGACTAGCATAGAGGCATTCCATCTTAGTCCTCAGGGTTGGCAACGCATTTGCAGTCTTGTGAATGCGAATGTCTATGGGTCACAGTTTCCACTTACCATCAGGTGGCCTGTGTGCTCGTTTGCCTTCCCATGATATAAAAAAAAAAAAAAGAATTGATACGGGTAGTCACTCACCCATAGCAGTCAAACCTTATCGGTTGTCACCCACGCGGCAAAAACAATTAAGGGAAAAACTAGATGACATGATAAACGACAATATTATTGAAGAATGCGATTCACCATAGTCAGGACCAGTTATAATGGTACCCAAGAATAATGACGATGTCAGAGTTTGCATTGACTATCGTCAGTTAAATGAAATCACAAAACCAGAGAGGTATCCGTTGCCTCGCATTGACGACTTACTACACCGGGCTAAAGCCATGCCGTTTATGTCAACAATCGATCTCCAATCAGGATATTGGCAAATCATGGTACACCCTGATGATCAAGACAAAACCGCTTTCATATCACCATTCGGAATGTACCGGTTCAAAAGAATGCCATTTGGCTTACGGAATGCGCCAGCAACATTCCAGAGATTAATGGATAGATTCAAAAATCACTCAGCGCCAAGTGTGTCCTGGCGTATCTTGATGATCTCATAATAAGATCCCCTACATTTGAACAGCATAACAAGGACTTCAGAGAAGTATTCGAAAAACTAAACGAATTTAAACTTAGAGCTAACAGAAGTAAATGCCACTTTGGATACATAAGCATCAAATACCTTGGACATCTCATAGTCCCAGAAGGTATAAAGGAAGACCCAGGGAAAATATCAGCTATTGTGGATCTTCCAAATCCTAAGAACTTAAAACATTTAATATCATTCCTACAAACTGCTTCCTGGTATAGAAGATTCATATATAACTTTGCTAACATCGCTCGCCCACTAACAATTTTAACAAAGAAGAAAATCAAATGGCATTGGGACAGCAAACAGCAAGTAGCATTTGAAACATTAAAAACCGCGTTAACAACTGCACGGGTTTTAAAACAAGCTGAATGTAACGCACTATTTAAAATCAAAACAGACGCAAGCCAATATGCCATTGGCGCAGCACTAGTCCAGGGGAAGGGAGAGAAGGAACACCCCGTAGAATACGCGAGCCGCCTATCAAATCAACTATACTGTAACTGAAAAAGAAGCATTAGCAATCGTTTGGGAAGTGTCACGTTTTCGAGGATACATAGAGGGAACTAAATTTATAACAATAACAGACCACCAGCCACTTAAGTGGTTAATGACTTTAAAAACACCAAATGGTCGCCCGGCTAGATGGGCCCTCCAGTTGCAACAATACGAATTTCAAATCGATTATACAGCAGGACGTACCAATGTGGTGGCAGATACACTCTCACGACCACCATGTATTACACATAATGATCAATGCACTACTTGCCATGTTGAATTAGAACTGCCAAGACACAGCGAAAAATCTCTACGAGAAGAACAGTTGAAAGATGAGAACTTGAAAACCATAATTAAAGCTCTAGAATATATAGATAATCTAGAAGATCAAGCAGAATGGACAAAAAAAGGATATTTGTTACATAGAGGAATACTCTACAGATTGACTTTAGATCAAGATGACTATAACGTTAGATTAGTAATTCCACAACACGAGAAACCAAACATCCTGAAAGCTCACCATGATATCCCTACAGCTGGCCATATGGGAATTGAACGAACTGTACAAAGAATTTCGAATAAATATTTTTGGAAAGGTTTAAGGAAAGACGTAATCAAATATATAAGTACCTGCAATGAGTGTCAAAAATACAAACCTTCAAATCAAAAACCAGCAGGATTATACCAATCAACCAGTAACAATAAACGTTTTGAAGTAATATCCATTGATCTATTTGGACCACTACCAAGAGCCAACACAGGGGAAAAATGGATATTGATTGTCGAAGACACTGCCTCAAAATGGGTCGAGCTGTATGCCCTTAAAGAAGCAACAGCAGAAACGTGTGCAATCACACTATTGAACGAAGTTTCACTACGATGCGGAATCCCAAGGAAAATAACAAGTGACAACGGACCACAGTTCATCTCTGCAGTGATGCAAAAACTTACATACTGCCTTCAAATTCATTTTTTTTTTACACCAGCGTACCGTCCAGAACCAAATATTGTAGGAAGGAAGAATAGAGATATGAAGACCCAAATTGCAATTATGGTAAAAGATAAACATAATAAGTACTTGGCCTTCAGCATTACCGTCCATAAGATTCGCAATGAACACAAGTGCATGTCAAAGCACGGGTTTCTCTGCCGCCTATTTAACTTTTGGACGACAACTAAGAACTCTTTATGATCTGACGCATGACATTAGTTCCATTGTGCAAACAGAAACCTTTGTACCAGAAATAACACCAACGCTAAATAAACTAGCTGTTGATTTAAAAACAGCCAAGGAAAACGTTGAAAATATGCAAGTATATAACCGTGCAAGAATTAATCAAAATAGGAGACCTGATCCTGGTTATGAAAAAGGTGACTTGGTTTTAATTGCAACACATCCATTAAGTAACAAAAAAAAACTTTTCACTGCAAAGTTTGCACCCAGACGAGACGGACCATACAAAATTATAAAAAAACAGCACAACTATATATGAAATAGCACACCCAAGCAGCCTCCAACAATCAATGGGAAAGTTCCACACGTTTGCCATCACAAAATTTATTCCACGAAATGACAGTATCCCAGCACCAGCAATCCCCTTACGACGTAGAGGAAGACCGAAGAAAACTCCTAATTCGGACTGATACTCTATCGGGTCGCCACGAGTACCAGCTGGGGAGAATGTAACAAGACATGTAGTAACACATCAAAACACCCGTGGTTGCACCGCACACCAAGACCATCAGTGACATCATGTTGCACCAACGCACACACAGCAGGGTATAAAATCGGTGCCCGGCGAGATTAGGAGGCAAACCAGAGAGCTACCGGCCGGTCACGCTGCTGCCGACGGTGTCGAAGGTGTTCGAGCGCCTGTTGCTCGGACATCTCGGCCCGCACATCACGCCGCGGGAGGAGCAGTACGGGTTCCGGCGGGAGCACTCGACGACTCTCCAAATCGCGAGAGTACTGCACCACGCTGCCTTAGCCCTCAACAAGAGGGAGCACACGGTTGCAGTGCTCCTCGATATGGAGAAGGCGTTCGACCGGGTGTGACACCCCGGTCTGCTGCTCAAACTCTCCGAATCCGAGGCGCCCAGGCGCATCGTGAAGACGGTGGCCTCCTTCCTGGAGAACCGCTCCTTCCACGTTGCGGTTGAGGACGCCATCTCCTCTCCGAGGCCGGTACGAGCCGGAGTTCCCCAGGGGAGCTGTCTGTCCCCCGCGTGCTACGCAAGGTACACAGACGACATTCCCCTGGCTGACGGTGGGGCTCTGGCTCTGAACACCGACGACGCCGCATATCTGGCGTCGTCCATAAGGCCGTCGCACGCCGCCACCAAGGTGCAGCGGTGCCTCGACGCCCTGCCTGAATGGCTGGCGAAGTGGAGGCTCACGGCGAACGTCGCCAAGACGCAGGCGATCGCCATCACCCCCAAGCTGAGGCTTCCCCCGAAGCTCACCCTCGGAGGACGCAGCATCGAGTGGTCCTCTAGGGTGAAATACCTGGGAGTGACCATCGACCAACGCCTCACCATGGGCCCCCAGGCGCATAGCGTCATCAAGAAGGCGCGATCGACCCGCTGCCTCCTGCGACCGATCCTCCACTCGAGGCTCCCGCTACGGGTCAAGTTGGGCGTGTACGAGACGTATGTCAGGTCACGCCTAACTTACGCGGCCCCAGCCTGGTACGCGCTGGTGTCACTGTCGCTGCGGAAGCGGATCGAGGCGCAACAAACGCTGGCTTTGCGAGCGGTTGTGGACGCGCCTCGGTACGTCCGCAACGACGTCATCCAGAGGGACCTGGCCGTCGAGAGCGTGGGCGAATTCGTAGCTCGCCTGAGCACGCGGATGTTCGAGCGCTCCGACGGCTCCCAGCACCCGCATCTGCGGGAGCTGGCGCGTTACACCAGCGACCACACCCACACCGACACCGACACGAGGAGCAGGAGACGGGGGCTGCCGCGCGACCTAGTACGCGCGGCCACGCCACCGAGGACAATGACAAGGACCACGACAACGACTTGACTTGACCGGACCACTTTCCCTTCCCCAGCGCCGCCGGCGGACACTCGCCGTCGGGCTCGCCCGACTGGCTGACGTCGCCGCGGCAACGCGCGAAGGATGACCCCGACCGCAACCACCGGACGCCAACGACACGCCTGTATTTGACAGGCGGCGACAGGACACCACAGGATGGAGGCTATGCCCCGATTCTGTCTCCCCGGCCCCCTGACGGGGACCGAGAAGACCATTCGGCTTTTTAGGAGGCATTCAATCGCTAGACAGCAACGAGTGCGATAGCCACGCGGTCCACTCGAAGCCCCTTAATTGCCTACAGCAGTTTCATGTATGTTTTTAATTTGATTAAAATGATTCATTTTACGTTGTTCCTTTCTTTTAAAATACAATGTTACGTAAGCAGAGTTATTATTTTTTAGCTATTCTTTCGATTGGCATCATAAAAGTGGGATGATTTTTTTTTTGACATTTAAGTCGGTTCGATTCCCAGACGAAGCAAGTAATTTTTAGAAAATCAATGAATGCAGAATTACTAACTTTTAAAAATAACATAAAGTCTTCTTTCAGCAAAGTACACTATCTACGATATTTAAGGTATGTCCCATAAGTTTGGGACGCCCTGTATAGCAGCAGGGAGGTAACAGTTCCAGAGGGGCTAAGGGTGGAGAGGTGCTTCTGGACTTTAAACGACCATCAGGTGCCACTCACCACTTATGCAACACATCCACCCTTCGAGCATATAGCTCTTGCGACGCCACTCTGACCGGCCAATAAAGGCAAGCCAGAGATGAGAGTCTGTTCCTCGTCATTATTCACTTCAGCCAGCCGGTGAAGGCAAGCGTGAGGTGAGAAACAGGACCTACCCTCGGGAGCATTCAGGTCCGTGGTGTCGCCACTCACCAACAGCTCGCCACTAGCCATTATTATTATTAAAATTTATTAACGAAAACAATTAAAATACATCGATAGAACATTGTCCCACAAAACTGTTTACACAGTTTGACTGCGGGATATAACTTTACTTCATCATCATTTAACTAAGAGCTAGTGTTCTCGGTGGTGGAGTAATTTCCACTTCTCCCTGTTCTCTGCCAGCTTTTTCACCTCTTGATCTTATGTATCGTTGTATTTAGATATATTCTTATTGTGATATGCTCATACTAATTTCGTGCATCGCCTCTTGTTATCTTATACAGGGTGTCCCGTAAGTACCACGTCAAACTTAAGGGGGAGGTAGGTGAGCAAGCCACCTACCTAACATGGAAAAATCGCCTTAGTAAAAGTCGCACGGTTTTCGAGATATTTGAATTTTTCTGATTTTTAGAAAAATGTACACCCGCAATGAGTTTTTGATCTGTGGTATTCGGAATTTATTATTTTGTAATTTTTATTTTATTGAAAAACAATCTTGAATAGTTGTGTTATCAAATGGTAAAAACCATTGAAAAGTAACTATTGCAGTTTTTTTTAATTTTTAAATTAAATTTAAAATTTGTCTCTTCCGTTTTATTTTGGTAAAACTTTAGCCCCTCCTGGTGAAAAAAAAATACATGACCACTGGTTAGCCAATTAGATTAAAAACATGCTCGTTTAATGGGCATTTAAAAATGATAAATACTTTATCATCAAAACACTAATAAATTTTTTTTTTAAAGAAAAGCGTAAAATACACCGCAATTCACGTTAAGCCAGTACTGCCACCCAAGCTTACTTGCGACGCGAGCTGTATCAGAATTCCATTCTAGTTTCATTCAGCAGCAATGCAAAACTAATCGAACAAATTAAAATCTTTAAATTTCGCTTAATTTATAAAAAAAAAGTTATAAAACTTTTAATCTGCGATATTCCAAGTAGATAATTATTCGATTTGGGCTTACAACCTGCATAATGCCAAACTCTTTATTTAAAAAAAAAACTGTCCTAAAACTCTTCGAACCTCGTTCGAAATTTAAAAATAATTTTGTTCCTCATTTATTTGTTTATTGTGACATTTGAACCCAATCTTACTGTTTATTCGGTGTGTGGTTAAATCTAATTACTTACTTTTGTGATTTGTCGTTTATGTTTGATGTTTTTCGGACTAACTGTTTTTGCTCGTATTTCGGACTCTGATTTGCTTAACGATTTGGCCTTTGTGACAATTGTGACTGTGGATTAAATCACAAAAGTAAGTAATTAAATTTAACCACACACCAGTCGAACTTAATTAATTAATTTGAGCTTAAAATCTTTAAATTTCGGTAACTTCGTTCGACTGGTGTGTGGTTAAATTTAATTACTTACTTTTGTGATTTAATCCACAGTCACAATTGTCACAAAGGCCAAATCGTTAAGCAAATCAGAGTCCGAAATACGAGCAAAAACAGTTAGTCCGAAAAACATCAAACATAAACGACAAATCACAAAAGTAAGTAATTAGATTTAACCACACACCGAATAAACAGTAAGATTGGGTTCAAATGTCACAATAAACAAATAAATGAGGAACAAAATTATTTTTAAATTTCGAACGAAGTTCGAAGAGTTTTAGGACAGTTTTTTTTTTAAATAAAGAGTTTGGCATTATGCAGGTTGTAAGCCCAAATCGAATAATTATCTAATTGGAATATCGCAGATTAAAAGTTTTATAACTTTTTTTTTATAAATTAAGCGAAATTTAAAGATTTTAATTTGTTCGATTAGTTTTGCATTGCTGCTGAATGAAACTAGAATGGAATTCTGATACAGCTCGCGTCGCAAGTAAGCTTGGGTGGCAGTACTGGCTTAACGTGAATTGCGGTGTATTTTACGCTTTTCTTTAAAAAAAATATTTATTAGTGTTTTGATGATAAAGTATTTATCATTTTTAAATGCCCATTAAACGAGCATGTTTTTAATCTAATTGGCTAACCAGTGGTCATGTATTTTTTTTTCACCAGGAGGGGCTAAAGTTTTACCAAAATAAAACGGAAGAGACAAATTTTAAATTTAATTTAAAAAATAAAAAAAACTACAATAGTTACTTTTCAATGGTTTTTACCATTTGATAACACAACTATTCAAGATTGTTTTGTAATAAAATAAAAATTAAAAAATAATAAATTCCGAATACCACAGATCAAAAACTCAGTGAGGGTGTACATTTTTCTAAAAATCAGAAAAATTCAAATATCTCGAAAACCGTGCGACTTTTACTAAGGCGATTTTTCCATGTTAGGTTGGTGGCTTGCTCACCTACCTCCCCCTTAAGTTTGACGTGGTACTTACGGGACACCCTGTATATACTAGCCATGCGTTTGGACAAACGTTAATATGGATTGCGAGGGACACCCGGATTCGTATTCCTTATTTCGATTTTTAGGGGTGAAAGGAATCGGTTAGGTAAGGAAAAACTACCCAAAAGAAACAAATATAATTCATAAAAAATGCCGTCTTGTGTTATCCGAGGCAGCCGAAATTATATTGTAACTGTTAAAGGAAGAAAGGATGTCTTATTTCATTCGATATTTTAAATTTTGTTTACATCCCATAAATCGTTTTAATTTGCACCGGCGTCACTGTAACAGCTGTGAACCATGAGAAACACAATTAGATATTGCATGAGTTCGTTAAAGACGGTTAGCTAAGGCGGCCATGAGCGGGCACTTATCTTGGCGGGGTTGGCGAGCAATTTGAAACAACTATTTATCTCTTTCTAGCAATAGCGTTCACTACGGATTGTCGTCATTGTCTGTAGAAATATGGTAACCTAGCAACTGCCAGTAATTGGCGACGCGACGGGTTTCAAATGCGTTTAGTATGAGCATATCACAATAAGAACTTTCGAAGAACAGTTACCTATAACCTTAAAACAATAACAATACCACATGTCATTGAGTGGCCTCGTATTGTGGAATATCACCTTTTTATTAACAATGGCGGCCACTCGCAGGTAAACATTCAGAACGGTGCGCGGTGTTGCCACTTGTTGAACACGACACCCCAGGTAGGTAGTTAAAAAAATAAAGAGCATCCAAGAAAGTTCGAATCTCGTTTAAGGGCGTTTTCACTAAAAAGTGTACCCAATTAAGGACTGAAATTAAGGAACTTTAACTTTGTCAGTTTTGTGACGAAAATTAGCCATACATTGCGGCCGTCAATATATAGCTAATTTTCGTCACAAAACTGACATAGTTAAAGTTCTTTAATTTCGTTCCTTAATTGGGTACACTTTTTAGTGAAAACGCCCTTAATATCGTTTCTTAAAGTAAGGTATTATTTAATAGTATTAAAGGATAGTGGATTTTAAAGTATCCAGCGACAAGTTTCAGTTGGTGTGACTAATTATTTGACTAATTATTTTTGCAGGTCTCGGGTGCTTTTTGTTATTGTGTGGCAACACGCAATCGGAATTAAAGCTCGCGGGAAAGTCGCGCGAGTGGCAGCGAATCACTCGCTCAGTCAGTCAACGACTAACTTCAGTATAGTGCGCTAGAGTAAGCCGAGCGTCATGTTTCGCTACGCGTTTGTGTTCCTTTGTGCGGTGTTAATGATATCTAACGTAGCGTTGATTGACGCTAGAAAAAACCAAGGCGGAAGATATGCCTTGCCCACTAAACGTGGGAGGGGTCCACCCGTCGTTACCTATAATAACGCTATTAAATGGGGGAGGTATATTGAAATTACCAAACACACCGAACACACGACACGTCCGAGCACGGCGAGCACTCACGGGTACACCACTGAAAGATTTTGGAGCGGAGGAGGAGGCAATTGGGCCGGTCGACCCAGCGGAAGAGGATGGGGACAATATCATGCACCACAGCAAATTAGTTATGCATCACCTCATGGAGCACCGATGGGCTACCCGGTGTTCCGAGGCGATCCGCCCACTTACGTGTATCAATACAAAAATTCAGGAAGCAAGTACCGTAATTTGCTAACCGGATTAGCATTGTTCGACCTCGGACGACGAGGTACAACTAAATTTTATAGTAGTAGACGGACGGCTCAACCGGGTGAAGTATGCTTATTCGGAATAAAGAAAGACAACGGAGACTATGAACAAACGAGGATCGATTGCCAGTTGATTAGTAGCTTTATTTACGAAGACATGGTTAAGAGGCAAAGTCAGCCAACGAACACGAAGACGGTGACAACGACCGTGACGAACTCCAGGACCCTGAGCGCGCTAGAAGTCAAAGGGAGCCCCGTCCGAGTCACGCCTGGAATGGAGTGCTTTGTCATCAGGAAAACTAGTAATCTCTCGACTATGAAGAAAACTGTTCCTTGCGGCCTTCTGCAAATTTACGCGGACAAATCATTTCGAATAAAACTTGCATCCGCGGCGCATAATGTGCCAGCATTTACGATTACGGCCATACTGTGTGCTGTTTTTGTTATGTATTAACACTTTGTATGTCCGCGCATTACATGTAATGCACTGGTGACCTAGCTCGGCACGTCCACGTATATATGTAAAGCACTACCCAGTCGTGCATTACATGTAATGCATGGACGTACCAAGCCAGGCCATTGATGGAAGCGAGGGACAGTTAAAGTGTTCCTAAATACATAATAAGAATTTGATACAATTTATTGATAAACATGTTGTTTGATATTTTTACTTTACTTAATAAGTAATTGCCAAAAAGCTAGGGCTCTTCGATTATTGCAAGCTATTTCGGTACTTAATCTGTTAAATCTAGCTACATTTTGTATTCTTTGAGGAGAAAATTCTTGCAACTAGGTAAATTGTCAAAATGCAAAATATAGGTTATCCTAACTTAATATTATAAATGCGAAAGTAACTCTGTCTGTCTGTCTGTCTCGCTTTCACGCTAAAACTACTGAACCGATTTAAATGAAATTTGGTACACAGATAGTCTAGAGCCTTATAAAGGACAAAGACTACTTTTAATTGCGAAAAAAGGGTTGTAAGGGGTTAAAAGTTGTATGAAAGTATGTGACACGACTGTGTCACACGCATGCGAATATTGTTGAATTTTCCGCTACAAACTCATTAGAACCCGATTTGCTGACACGACTTTTTGTTTATTTAATTGCGTAATGTTCTTCTTCCTAATTATAAAAATTACTTTCAGTTTTTGGGTTAGGTTATTAAATATTTTGTCTTTAGTGAGTAGTACTTGTTTAATAGTTTTGTGGATTTCATTCGTCAAAAGTCCCGACTACGACTTTCGAATTTAATTGGATGTTATTAAGTACGTCATTATTATTTGTTGTACATTTGGAAATAGGTTTTAGATTGATTTCGGTTTAGATTTTTGTTTGTTTTTGTGAATCATAGGTACAGTCAAGGAAATTGATTCCTAGACCATTTTGAACTATGTCAAAGTGACACTGTAAATAAAAACATAAGAAGTCTCTTACGTTTTGATTGATTACGTCACTATGACATAGTCCAAAATGGTCTAGGAATCAATTTCCTTTACTGTACGTAAAGTACCTACCATCACTTTTGCAGTGTGTGTGCGTGTGTATTTTCGTAAAACACATAAAACATAGTATTTTGCGAAATTTCTTGGGTTAGTTCACACCCGGGCCACAATATTATAAAGGCAATAATTATGACAGGAACAGCAAAGGGAGAAGATGTACTAATTCCACGGATTTCAATTATCCCAACCTATTTACCATTCCATTTTAAAAGAGTCCAGTTTCCTCTCAAAGCAGCCTTCTATAACAATAAATAAAGCTCATGGACAAGCGTTGAAAGTAACAGGTGTACTGTAACGTTGCGTTTTTATCATGACTTAAACAAACCCAAACTCTGAGAACTAGCAACATTCTCGAGTAATTTTAGAGGCTAGTAACTGCATTGACGTTTGGTGTCTAATTTTGAATTAGGGTTGTCAGCCTTAGATTTTTTACTCGATTGTTGGGAAATAAAGTAAACATCAAAGTTTATGACCTTATTTATTTTTTCATAAATGTATGAAAGTATTTGCTGAACCAAAGCTTTGTAAGAATTTAAGATTCAGGAAGAACAGTTAATGGTTGCTTTCTCAATCAACGGTTTTATTGTTTTACAAATCAGTAATACCAAAGTTAGAAAGTAAGTCGTTTCAGGGTAAATTCTATAGATCAGATCGTAAAGCAACGAGGTCCATGGCTCAGAGGTTGGATAAAGCATCCATCAAAAAATAGAATACTTACCGGTGGTTCTTCAGGATATCGTCAAATAACGACGCGGGGACACATCCCCTACTTATAGCAGCAAGCTTTTGTAAAAATAAACTCGGGTCGTCAAGATTGGCCTCGCGGGGTTTTATCGACCACCCGTCGGACGCAGCAGCTTCCGAGAAATAGAAAACCGACGCCACTCGTCTGACAGCCTCACTCAAGGGTTGCCAACCTAAGTTGCTAAAACTGTTCGAGCCCGTCAAAATCACGGCGCCAAAGTCGCGAACAGACCGTCCGCCGAGTATGCATTTGACAAAGAAAACGTCGCATGTATTACCAGCCTAAAACGTCATTCACTAAAGATCGATTAAAGATCAATAAACAAACAAACCACGAAGTATGTCGCGCGAGTTTAAATAGTCGCGTGACAGGATACAAAGATAATTTAAAATGCTGTTAATTTAGATTCATATTTCATACAGTTTGTGTGCTGATAGTAATTTTGGTATTTCACATCTGTTAAGTTTGTGCTTGCTTTTCTTTTCTTCAGTACTTTGAAAGCACATGTTTAGTAAATTTCACTTTGCACAAGAGATTGTCTGTGAATGAAGAAGTTAAGGGTTGCTAATTTTGTTTAATTTAGTAGTGCAGGCTAGGACATTTTACCAGCCGCCTTTTGTTTTTGTAGCAAGACCTTGACTATTTTCTTCTTTATCCTTCTGCAACAAACTGCTTAGAGCTCTTCAATGTTAGGGGATCCTACTGCTTGCGCCGCCTGAACCTTATATCTTTGCGCGCTTACTGTGCGGCTTGCACTAAGGAGTCTGCATAGAGTCGACGCCCAGAGCATCGCGTTTCAACTCACACTGCCCTGATCCTGTCTGCAGCCAGACAGCCCTTTGCAATAAGGTTACTTCAGATTGAGGTCTGTGAATTAATTATTTAATTAAACTTTAGAGAATTAGGATATAAAAGTAAAATTGGATATTGGAATTGATGGCATTAGGTTCCTTAGGGACAAACCAACTTTAGCATAGATAATTGTGAACCTATCATAAGCACCATAGAGTTTAAGCACGACCCATGCTTTTGCTGAGCTTTTAATGTTTATAATGTCTGGTCGCTTCAAAGCCAAGGTTTGCAATTAAATTAAGTATATCTATACATGTTACAGAAAGAGTAGGAATAAAGGTTGTGTTCAACTTACTAATTCGTTTCCTTTAGCTCCATGACATAAACCCACTCTTTGTCCAAAGGTCACGCCGGAGTCCGGCCGGCCGGACATTGTTATTTTAAGTTTGGTTTAACATTTAGTACATTTCGTTTTCGACGTGTTCCTTCTATTGGCCGGGTCAGGAAGGCGTGTCGCAGTACATTTAGAAAAAAACTGTTTTTCCCATGGGCAACTAACTATACGTAGCGTGTCCACGAGTCTCGAGTCCATAAAATCTTCACGTGTTAGCAAAGGATGGGAATACAAGAAATGTCGTTTACAGAAATGTGTTAAATTAATCTTTAAATTAATAATTATCTTGCCAATCAGTTAAATTAAGTTTTTTTTTTTTTCAAATAGAAGCTTAGCCCCGCGGCTTCGTCTCCATTGTATTTTCTCCTTACAATCACAAACGCAACAAAAAAACAATTAGCGAGATCGGTCTAGCCTTTCATCCGGTATGCCGTGACCAAAGGAAATAAGCATTAATTATTTTTAATATTTACGCAAATTGTGGTTACTGAATTATCAACAACTTTTTTCAAGTTGTAATTCTGTAGCTCTGCCTAGCCCACTCTGGGATTACAGGCGTGAAGGTCTGTATGTATGTATGTATTTAAAAAGTAAGCGGATTAGAAAAAATAGGCTGCCGTAATTAATAATTCCACGCGGACGGAATCGCGGGCAAAAGCTAGTTTATTATGAAACAGTAGGTACTTATTAGTCCATTTTTAATTTGATGCTTGGTTACTGAGATATTTTATACCTATTCTTAAGTTTGCTCGTACATATTTACGTCACATTTCGCTTACAGATAAAAATAAATTCCATTGTATGTATTAATATTCGTTGTTTACCTAGGTAACTCTGTAGATCTTTTTTAGGAGATTTATTATTATGATAGCAGGCAGTGTGCCTTATTAACTTGGGTCAACTACCTTTTTAAAACCTAGTTTTATAAAGGCGTGTTTATTCTCTCTCAAGAACTCTCAAGAAGCGTATCCCATCCCATACCTACTCAATAGTCTGCCTGAAGCCATTAGACGTGAAAAAATAAATAAATTAAGAGACTGTTAAGAAAGCATTATTTAGATTTACTTATTTAATATTAGAAATGTATGTTTAGTATACTTCACAGATTTTTTATGGACAGCATAATACTGTTATTTAATTTTAATTTTGCAAAATGTGGTTACAGAATTATCAACAAGTTTTTAGAGTTGTTGGTAATTCTGTAGCTCTGCCTACCCCACTCTGGGAATGAAGGCGTGAGTTTATGTTATGTAATTTTAATTTTATTACTTGTTAACGAATGCCTATCTTACTGACTGCCGTTCCCACAGTCAAACTGTTACTCCAGTTTTGTGGGGCAATGCCTAATTTTAGTCTTAATAAAAAATTGTACACATACATACATACATAAACTCACGCCTTAATTCCCAGAGTGGGGTAGGCAGAGCTAAAGAATTGAAGAATTGAAAATTGTACTTTTTAAATAAATAAATTATAATAATAAATAACTGAAGGATTCAAAATAACAAACTCAATATCAAGATTTAACCAGCCACCAGCAATTACGAGTAGATATTATATCGTCGTGCTGCCCAAAGCATTCTTAAGCAATTACCGATTCCAGCCCAATGTTCTCTATGAATGCCATCTTTGTGAGGATAATTGTAACAACCGAGCAGAATAAACTATAACTAATTAGTTGTTCGTAAAGAACACTGGGCAGGACGAGGTAATACTATCTAAAGGGAAGGGACCAAAGCCATAACCACGAACATTGCAATTGGTATCTCAATGTCTAGGAGTTAAGCTTGCATTTGTAATATTAATAAATCATAGGTTAGTTGACTTTATATTACTTCCATTGCCTCAAAGTCTATGAACTTGCATGACTGTGTAATATAATGGCGTGTGAACTACACGATCTGTAAACTCAGACCTTGGACTGATCCAGCCTTAAAAACTCTTCTCAATTAACACATATCGCATAGATCTAGTGGCGTTATTCTGTATGTTGGTAGTTAAAGCGAGTTGAGCGAGCCATGTGATGTAGGTTCAGTTAAGCCTCTTTTTTTTTAAATCCTGAAAGTGTTTGGGGGCAGTTTGACTGCCCAGTGCTTAAAATATTGTGTTGGGCAATAAAAAACCCAATTTGCATTTTTTATGCCATAGAAAAGGCAAACGAGTACACAGGCCACCTCCATTACCCTATCGATTCTCCCTCTCCGTTGACACTGTTTCGCAGATTCGTGTGACTGGTTGGTTTCAAGCCACTGTGTGTGGATAGCCAATCAATTGCTAAGTAGTGCAAAAAATTACGAGGATTTTAAGGAATTGGTAAGCGCTTAGTCGAATTAATTGTATCATATGGGATAGCTTTTCATTGGGGTAAGTCAAAGATATGCTTATCGCATCGTTAGGGTTTGTAAAAACCAGTCAATTGTATACCCTAACGAAAACCTTTAAAGGGAAAGCGGTTCCGGTCCCTGTTTAAAACGTGGGCAAAGGCTGTAAGATGGAGATTACTACATGAGTTAATTATCATCAAAGAGACTGTGCAGCTCACACAATTAGAATAGAACCTCACTTCAGGTAATTTCGTTAATTTCTAATTAAAACTATAAGTAGTATGTCGAACCCGCTTTCGTGAGATAAAATAAACTGTCCTGTTCAGGTTTGGGGCACCGATATTCGAGATTCTGCTGTTGATTTTTGTTCTCGTCCCACCGCACCTGTACACATGGTCTCGTTAAATAAGACAGTTGAATTTACGTCGAAACTTAGTGTAACGTAAAACACGTATCACGGCATTACAATCTACTGTTAAACACGTACTATAATAGTGACTCTTTATTCTACCATTTCTGAAGGGATTGAATTAATGATTTCATTATGTACTTACTTATTTAAACAAAGTCTCACACTACAATTTGCTCACAAAATTATATGGTATGGGGATAAGAGGTAATGCTCTCAAATGCGTGTCAATCTTACCTACAAAACCGCTAGTAATGTGTCCAAATCGACTTCTATGACGAACATACCGGTGAAATCCTGAGCAAAATGTCACCAGCACGACGCATAGCCTCATAAATTCCGCAAGGAAGTGTGATCGTATGTGTGCTATTTATAGCATACATTAACGAGTTGCCGAAGATAATTGACAACACATGCGTGATGTTCGCCGATGACGTCTCCGTGCTGCTCGGCTGCACAGACAGTAGTGTTGTGATTTTTATCATTCCCTATAAATTTAGATGTTAAGTAAGGTACTTACATGTTTTGACTATTTAATTTAATAGTATTTTAACTCCACCGGAAATCAATTGTGTAATTAATTTATATAAGAGTAATATGTATCTATAAACGTTTCAATAGTGCTTTATTTACAACTAATAATTAATGTAATAATTATGAGAGTAACAATATCGTGTAGAAAAACATTTAACTTTAATAAGATTGTCATGATAGCAATGATTTTTTGAATTTAGTAAGTATGAAATATGCCGGCGGAGAATAGTCTATTTATAGGGTAGCAGGTGATTTGAAGAGTTAGTTATTCTGTAACTGTGCTACTGAGTGCTACTGGAATAAAGTATTGTGAGAACCTCTGGATTTTATTACAAGTCAGAAGTGGGATACCTACGAGCCATGTCGGACGAAAGTAGTAAGTAATTGACAAGATTTCATATTTTCAAGACTTTAATTTTATTCGTTTTATAGATACTGTTTGGAAGGAGGAAGACACTAATAGTTTTATTTTTTCCCTAGGATGTATAATTATTTTATTATTAATTTATTAAGATGTTCTTATTCTAAAAGGGCGTAACTTCATTTCTACGACACAATGGACATATTACGTTAGTCCAATCTGTATAAAAAAAAAGGTTTTCTTTTTAATAATGGCGGTCAACCGATCTCAAGTATCTATCCATCTGTCAATAGTGTCAATGTCAAACTTGAAGTATGACAGCTTTTTTTCTCGTGAAAAAGGCAATGGTATTATATCTATTCAGGCATAGTATTGGTAAAACTCGATATTTTTTTTAACTTACTTGTAATTTTGTCAATAAAGAAAAATAAATCTAAATCAATATTTTGCCGTGTTCAGGAGGCAAAACCCTTTCGATTCGTATAGTAATTTGCAGGTGTCACTAAAATGAAATGTTGTCAATTTTCATTTATTATTTATTGTAAAAATACTTAGGACGTTGTAATGAGCAGTTATTGGCTTTGTTCTTTATTTTATTAAAACTATTGCAAGAGATACGGCACAGCATTACACCTTCATCAAAGCTACTCTTTGATAATGTGGGCGCTGTGTGTATAAGGGTGGAAATGCATTCGGTTCTTTGGCCGGGGCGACTCCCCGGTAAGATTGCCGTTTCATTTAAAACCTAATCCATTGTGGGTGCGGTAGAATCAGGCTAGGGCAACTCCCTGATCAGGCTATCGTAACTTTTTCGGATTCATTCTTTGCAAAAGTGGTTATTTTTTATATAACAATTAATTTGAAAATAACTGTATAATGAAACTCATTTGTTCCTTTGTCTAGTCGTTTAATTCGTCAACACAAACTTATACACTTTCAGATTTCCAGTTTAGGTTCTCGTTGGTTGAAATACGGTAACAGAACAATGCTCGTCTGTCCTGACAACCGTTTATATAACCTCTGATTCCCACCCATTTCAGGAAGAATCGGCGGGAAAACAAAATGTTGCCACTTCAAACCAATAAAGAGACTTAATATTAGAATAGTGCCACTCCATGTCTTCTCGTGGATGTCGTAAGAAGCGACTAAGGGAATAATAAAGGCTTCTAGTACTGTTAGGCGATGGGCTTGCAACCTGTCACTAATATACTGGTAAACATCTTAGCCTGATTGTGCAAAACGTGGTTACAGAATTATCAACAACTTATTTAAGAGTGCTTGGTAATTCTGTAGCTCTGCCTACCCCACTCTGGGAATGAAGGCGTGAGTTTATGTATGTATGTATGCAGAGATGTACAAAATACTTTTCGAAAAGTATTTAAATACAAAATGCAAATACTTTTTTAATATAGTATTTCAAATGCAAGATACAAAATACTTTTGCCTTTTGTATTTAAATACTAAATACAAAATATGTATTTTCAAAATACTTTATTGAAATAAAATACTTTATGGTAAAATTACTGGTTTTCTTTATTTATTAAAGATTTTAAAATCACAAGCTCTTCAAAAAGAGCATCTGACATGTTGCGTCTGTGTGGACGCATAATCATACCACCATACGAAAATAGCCTTTCCACTGGTGCTGAACTCGGGAGACAAGTAGTGTTGTACCGTAAAAACACTTTTTTTATAGTTGGATATGTGATCTGTATTTTTATTTGTCATTTATACATTTATACATTCATAATCACTTAAATACGAATCGTTAAAATAACGTATTATTGCCTACACGGCATATTGTTTAAATACAATTTGTTTTGGCATTTTTTTAAAGACATTTCGAGCGAACAACACAGAAATAATGAAATAGCTGCCAACACTGCAAAACGTAACAGTGACTTTGAGGATTGTCAAGAGGGGTCCCTCATATATTATTGGTCAGGTTTTATATGCGTTTTGTTTCATCTGTCATTTTGCGCATAGACTTTCAAAGCTGCTGCGCCACTAGTGGCCATTTTTTGTTTTTACTGAATCGCGGAATGCTTTAGAATGAAGCTAAGAATAAAAAAGTATTTTGTATTTTACAAACCATTTTACAAATACAAAATACGTCTCGAATAGTATTTCAAATAAAATACAAAATACTTTAAAAAAAAAGTACTTAAGTACAAAATCCAAAATACGTATCTTGTATTTTGTATTTGTATTTTAAATACAAGTATTTCAAATATGTCACAACTCTGTATGTATGTAAAAAAAATTCAAGCATATTTAAGAGCATCACTTAACATGACTTATTAACAATCTATCACAAACGAATGTACTGTATACTATATTTACTTTTATACTCAAAATAGTAATTAAACCTTACTGTAATTCATATTGATGTGTTTTATTAAAGTAGTTTTTATTTTATTCATTCAATTTAACCGTGCTCAAAAACAATAAAAATAATAACTACAACCTATTAACCTGGGTTCAAATCCCGGTAAGGGCAGATATTTGTGTGAAGAGCGCGAATATTTGTTCCTGAGTCTTGGATGTTTACTATGTATTTAAGTATATATTTCTCTATATAAGTATTTATATCGTTGTCTAGTACCCATAGTACAAGCCTAGAGCTTAGTTTGGGACTAGGTCAATTGGTTTGACATTGTCCCATGATATTTATTTATTTATTAGGAGGTAACAACTAAATCAATACAAGCCAGTCAAACAGATTCCGTTTCAACAAATAAATTACAATACACGACATTAGGTCAAATAATTATTCTTGAACATAGTTGAAAAGCTACATAAAGCAATGTGTATACATTTATTACAGTTTTAAGGTGTAATTATAAATATCCATTTTATTTTTAAATATTACTCATCATTTTGGAGTAATTCATTTCACGTACTTTCTCGCGTTCAGAAAATGACAACCGGTCTGTAAACTACAGGCTTGTCATCTAAAAGATTAATACCCATTTCCACATCTACCGCGCAGCCTCACTCGTTTAAGTGTTCTGCAAAACAGTCGCGATATTCCTGCAGCAAAGGATAGAGCCTATCTACAACTCTATTATTCAATTCCGGTCCAACTTTAACATCTAATCTATTTAGTGGTTCTAAACTAGAAGGGTCTAATGTGATACGGTTAATCTGACGTACACTTCTTTCTACAAAAGGAACTGACCTCGCAATCATTGTATTTGCACTAATTTGTACTGGATCTTGGGATAAGTTCGTAACTATCACTCTCCCTTTCCCTTCAGATATGTGATAAACTCCAGAGAACAGATGGTATTCTTTGCTGGGTTCCGTATTACTGTAACCTTCGATAAGAACGTCACCAGTAAAAGTTTTATTTTCAACATGGATCGCCACGCAACTGCTATGAAATAGTAACTGATTCAGACACAAAAAGCTTCAACGATCTGTCATCAATATCAAAAGAATCAAGTGCAGGAGTGTTATAGAAAACGAATTTAGTGCTATCTTAATATCTTTTAATACCGTCACACACGGTAGCTCTGTGAAATTCTGTCCTATCAATAAGGGGGTTGGCATGTAACGATTGTTAATAACTAAAACTTCTATAGAGGCCTCTACTTCATCGATTTTAACATTAACCGAGGATTTAAACAAGGGATCGATGACAGAGTCACCGAACCCTTTTATGATTGGTATTTCGTCAAAGTTCTGACCAAGTCCTAAGGTTTTCGCATCACTGTAACGATTAAGACTGCATTCACTACCAAATTCGATGTATGCAGATAACATTTGACCATTAACATTAATCAGTTTAACATATTTTTCATTTGCGTTACTATTTGTATCGATTTTCAGTACCCTCTTATCATTATTCGGGTTATTCCGCTGTATACTATCTAGTTTTATAGGTTCAAGTCTACAATTTTTGGTGTCATGTCCTATCCTATTACATTTTCTGCATTTAATTATGGGTTTAGTGCATTTAAAAAAATAACCTTTTATTTTACAGTTAAAACAAACAACATTGCTTTCATTCGTATTTGATTGAAAATTACTGCCACTACTAGATGTACTCGTATTCTTGGTAAAAGTACGTTCACGACCTTTGTTAGCAAACGACGATTGAGATGAAGATCTTTGAGCGCAAAGAAAGTCAAGTAGTTCTTCCGGTTCCGTGCATTTTTGTGCACGTGCACCGCGTCTTAAAGACCGATCGCTAATACCGTGAATAACACAGCCAACAGCCTTCTTTCCCTTAATATCACATCTATTTAACAATCCTAATTTGTCATGAAAATATTCACGCAGACTCTCATCATAGCGAGACTTGCGTCCTAACATCTCTTCAAGTAAAACTTCCGTAATCTTCCTCACTAGGTAACGCCTCAAACCATTTCTTTGCAAGTCCCACTAAGTTTTGCAACGAGAAATGGATGGTTTGTTTCTCGTCCCACCCATAAATAATCGCGCACTCGTTCACTTTCCTAAGCCAATGCTCAATACTTTGAGCCCTATTACACGGATTAAATCCAGGTACAACATTGTTCGTACTGTTACTATGAAATACAAAACTCTTACTTGAGTCACTTTTCCACGAAGTAAGCAGCTTGACTAGGTCCCTTGTAGTAAGCCGGTTCGAAGTCTTCCTTGACTTTCGCGGTGGACTCTCATCACTGGACGAAGACGAAGTGCTGGTGGACGGTTTCCTTCGTCTTTTCCTTTTGTTTCGCTTTGGGGGTGGGGTGGTTGAGATATTCAATTCAATGTTATCATCAGATCCCATTTTATTTACTGAAAAGATGGTCATAATGAGTTCATATCTTTTTTTTATTAAGATAAATATATTTTATGAGGTAATTTCGTACTAATGCTTTCCATTTAGGCACAAAGCAAAATTAAAATTAAATCAATTAAGGCACAAAACAGGAAATAAAAAGAAAAAAAAGGAAGGGTAGATGCAACTTCAGTAGCAACTCAATAGTTCTTATTTTAGGTAAAAGTTATTTAAACTTCTTAAAGAAACTTGATCGTAAAGCCATAATATATCATATCACTGATCACACAGCACATAATTAATCAGTGCGTTCTTAGGTTAACTTACCTTACTTATCATACTTAGCCATATAAAGCACACTTTGCTTTTAGTTTTTCTGATTAATAAACCATTTAAAGCACACTGGTATTAATATAAGGCATACTTAGCCGTTCAAAGCACACTTGGCTTTTCATATAAGGCATACTTAGCCATTAAAAGCACACTTGGCTTTTCATATAAGGGATACTTAGCCATTAAAAGCACACTTGGCTTTTCATATAAGGCATACTTAGCCGTCCAGAGCACACTTGGCTTCAAAAAATAAAATTATGTACACAACAAACCCAAGGTGCGTACGAGAAAATTTATATGATTACAGTAACTACAGGGCCATTGCTCCTCACTCATTCATTATTCGTGTTAATGAACCATTACCAAAGCCGGAAAAAGTATTATCAGGGAGTGCCCTGATCATAATACTGAGGTGTCGATTTGCCTCGTTGATAGTTCAGGACAATACTATTCTTATTCGTACATTTACTCTGGTTATAAATGTTTAAGTTGCTCCACCAGAAGTAAATAAAAATGTTCGAAGGTATGTCGAGATTTTATTCCTTTTTAAGTGAAAATCGTCAAATGTCTCAGGGAGTGCCCTGGCCCAATAAATAGATATGTAGGTTGTTAATAATAACTTTGCTCAATATAATTGTAATACAGGCTCATTGCATTGCCGCGGAACATTATCGGGGAGTACCCTGACCAAATAATTCCGTGGCCATCTTTAAAAGGAACATTATCAGGGGGTGCCCTGACCAAATGTCCCCCTTACGATGCTATACAACGCGCCATCAAAGCTACCCTCGGCCTTTAACATACAGAAAAAAAAAACTTTCAAATTATACAATCGAATAAGTCAGTAGCAGTGACTGCATAAATAACATCACGAAGCAATTGCTTGGATCCGCCACTTCTGAGATATAATGAAACTCAGTTGTTCCTTTGTCTAGTCGTTTAATTCGTCTCAACACAAACTTATACACTTTCAGATTTACAGTTTAGGTTCTCGTTGGTTGAAATACGGTAACAGAACAATGCTCGTCTGTCCTGACAACCGTTTAAATAACCTCCGATTCACACCCATTTCAGGAAGAATCGGCGGGAAAACAAAATGTTGCCACTTCAAACCAATAAATAGACTTAATATATTTTTTAAACACGACACTGCCATTAAAAATTCCAAAGTAATATATGGTGCTGCTTGTTGACTCTTAGCCATCCAACTATGTAGGTAAGTTGATGCCTATCTAGTATATGAGAATGTGTGTTGTTCATATAAGTATACAGCCATGTAGGTGCGCTGTTTAGTGTACTCGCAGCCGTGTAAGTGTGCTGTTAATAGTTAGTAGATACGCAACCATGTAGGTGTGTTGCTCATCTAGTGTACAGCCATGTAGGTGTATTGTTCATATAAGTATACAGCCATGTAGGTGCGCTGTTAAGTGAACTCGCAGCCGTGTAAGTGTGCTGTTAATAGTTAGTAGATACGCAACCATGTAGGTGTGTTGTTCATATAAGTATAAAGCCATGTAGGTGCGCTGTTTAGTGAACTCGCAGCCGTGTAGGTGTGCTGTTAATAGTTAGTAGATACGCAACCATGTACGTGTGTTGCTCATCTAGTGTACAGGCATGTAGGTGTGTTGTTCATATAAGTATACAGCCATGTAGGTGCGCTGTTAAGTGAACTCGCAGCCGTGTAAGTGTGCTGTTAATAGTTAGTAGATACGCAACCATGTAGGTGTGTTGTTCATATAAGTATAAAGCCATGTAGGTGCGCTGTTTAGTGAACTCGCAGCCGAATAGGTGCTGCCAATACTTTAGTTAAACCTGCAACCATGCAGGCGTGTTGCTCATCTAGTATTGAGTCATATAGATGTTTGTCACGCCAACAATCTAGACAGTCTTTTTACAACCATATAGATTCAATTTCTATTGAAAACGCAACCATGTCGGTGTTTTATTGTTATTTGTATTGCTTCTATATTGCATAACTGTACGGTATGCTGTCAATAGCTTTGACATGTAAACTTTACTTTATCACCTTCTTACGGTAAGAGGTATTTATTGAAGTCTGCATTCAGTTAGTAATACCCTTGTCATTCAGTTATATTCAGGGGAAGAGCATTAAATGCGCAATGAAATTTCAGGTGACGATAATGTGACCTTTACTCCACCAAGACGCACAAGACAAAACCGAAGAAGGTCTCCATCACCGGACCACGCGAGGCGTACCCAAAGCAAAAGGAGCAGGGTGGGACTGACTGCCGACGAGTTGGTGAAGATACTGTCTGCATTGTAAAATGTTCCAAGTAAGAGTACTTCTTCCAATAATGTTGTTCCGGAACTCAACCCCGATAATAGATCTCAAGACGTTGAGCGATGGTTGAGAAAGGTTAACGAGTGCGCGGAGATTTAAACTTGGGATGAAAAAGCTACGATTCACTATGCACTTCAAAAACTACGCGGGTTAGCCAAAAACTGGTACGAGTCTCTTCCATCGCTCAATTACTCGTGGGACGTTTGGCAGTGCAAATTAAAGAAAGCTTTTCCAAATGATGTAAACTATGGTAAATTAGTGGATGAAATGATTTCCCGAAAATCTCGTACAGACGAAACGCTCAGAGACAATTTTTATGATAAGTTGTCGTTGCTAAGCAGGTGCGAGATTGTCGGTCGCAACTGTTGCAAGGCTGTCGATTGTATCATTTATGGAATAATTGATAGTTCGGTTAGGAATGGAGCCCAAGCTCTAAAATGTGAGGAACCAGAAGACCTATTGAACTATTTGTCATGCCAACAGCCGTCACAATCCAAGGAACTTTCTCGAACTTTTGTAGCAGCAAATTCATTTAAAAGACGAGAACCTCGTCCCGTTTTCAGTAGGAACTCTAACAATAGCAAGGGTTTTGATACAGTTTGTTTCAATTGTAACGAACGCGGTCATGTTTTCCAGAACTGTAGAAAGCCAATAGTGAAATGCGGTAAGTGCCATAGGGTAGGACATAATTTAGAAAACTGTACTAGGAGGCCATTACAGATGCGTGATTTCGATAATCAAAACAACCAGAGTTCTGATAAAAAGGTCTTAAAGGTTGTGACTGACGAGCAGTCACTTTTGTTGGGAAAAATCGACGACATCCAGGGCAGTAGAGTTAACTTTGCAAATAGTCCTTGTAGAGACAATACACCTTTTTCCGTTAGCACAGTAAAACACACTGATAACAAATTCAATAAAAAGGTGAGTGTTAACGAAACGATGATGGACGCGTATGTTGATTTCGGGAGTGATTGCAGCTTCATCAAGTATTCAAGCCAAATTGCTTCAGTTGCATGAAAATGCTGATCAACCCTTGCCAACTATACGGGGTTTTGGAAATTCTACTGTTAAACCAAAATTTAGAGCTACTGTTCATATAAGGGTCGATGAAATAGATACAGAACTGGTTGTCTTGATAGTCGACGACATAATATTTACACGTACCCTTGCTGATAGGGCAGAATTTTACCGAAATGACTTCTGTGACCGTACTGAAAGATAATGAAAGGCTCATCTTTTATCACACTCCTGGTGATTCTTCTTTTAAAAAGGACCAAGTCCTTCCTTAGTCTATACGTGTCCGGAGATTTAATTATAAATAAGGGTGGATTAGTAAAAGTCTATACCAAAGAGTTCTATACTAGGGATTTTTATTCTAATGGAGGTAGTAGAATGAATCCTAGTCAAGAATATCATCTTCATCAGGGTTGTTATCGAATTAGCGAAAGTCAGGGTTTGATATTTGTCACTTCATTCACTAATGCACCTCTCAGTTTCAAAGCAAATACCTTAATTGCTAGAGTCAACCCTGTGACAGAAGTTAAAGCTTTAGTTGTCCAGGCTGAACCCAACGAGACTGAATTGACGCCGCTAGATAAATCTGAAATTCAGATAGGTGAAGCTATTAACAACGATGTTCGCGATAAACTCTATCGGCTCTTAAAGAAATACCAAAACTGCTTTGCCACTAACATCAGTGAATTAGGCTACGCCAAAGATACCGCAATGGACATAGACTTGCATGATAAGACCCCTGTTGTATATGGGCCCTACCGATTATCTCATCACGAACGGCAGAAAGTCAGGGATATAGGCGATGAGCTAATAGAAACTGATATTGTACAGGAATCAATTATCAATGTTCAACGCCGCCAAGCTGACGCTGGAAGACCTCGACATGATACTGCTCAAGATGAAGAAATCCTTCAGTGTTTCCGGGCAGACGGCACTACTTCGACGAGATCCTTGTCGCTGAGTCTCCCTCTTCAATAGCGTGTACTGGAGTGTAATGACACGGGTACTGCCGAGCTGAGTGCAATGTAAACCACGCCTTCCACTGAGACATACCGAGCTGGTTAGCCACAATTCTCATCGAAGTAGTGCCGTCTGCCCGGAAACACTGAAGGATTTCTTCGAATTGGCACGCAGGTATTTGAGAAAGAAGCTTAGTTATCAGTTATCAATATCGTCCGAAATGGAAAGAAAGTTGAAAGTAACTGATTACGTAGGTCACTCAAAAAGTTTTGAGATGCTCGAAATTTCAAAATGCAACGCACTTTGTTTTTAAAAAGCAAAGCAAGCAAGCAAGCAGTATTATTATAAAGTATGTCTTTACCATTCACGGGACTATGGGAGTCCCGGACCTTTGGAAGGCGTACATGGAGCCGAAGCCAACACGCAGAGGCCCTTTAGACAAGTTTAATTTAGTAAAGTGATGGGACACCAACCGGCGATTGTCCCTGAGTTCAAACTATAAAAGTATGCTATAAAGTATTATTATTATTATGAACACCATTAGCTGAATTTAGGAAGGAGAACGATGTTCTATTCATTTTACTACAACATTTCCCGCGTTTTTGGGTTTAAAATGGAACGCACTTTATGTTTTTAAAAAGCAAATTTACAAGAAGACGATTAGCTGAATTTAAAAACGATAACGATCCCGCGTTTTTTGGTTGAAACGATGGAGCTTAACCGCGAACATTTCTGCTATTATTATTAATTGTACATTTTTAAATGAAAATTAATTTTAAAATGTCATAAATTGTACCTTTTTAGGAAGCTAATAAATTGAGCAAACTATTCCTGTCATTTGTACGCAAAGCGTCGTATTTTTTTTTAGTTATGCTTTAAAACGTCACAAAATTTGGAAAATAATTACTAGTTAGAACTTTCAACTTCAAATCCTTTTATTTGCAAAACTTTACATTTTTTTGGCATTTTTTATTATTTTTCGTAATCCGTAATTCATTGGCTATTTGAAAAATGCTTTTTTTTATTTCTAAATGACAAAGTTTGTACACAATGACTAGTTTTTGGTCGAAAGACGGGTATTTTTTTTAAATTCTAAAATCGTGAATAACTCGATAACCAATGAGTTTTGACCACTGGTTGACAGGACTTAAATCGTTACAAATGAGCTGTAGAATAACCCCTTTCAAGGAATACGGTGAATTTCCAGTCACCCTGTATTCAGTGGGCGTTTTAGTTAAAATAACCAAAACTAGTTTCAAGCAAACCGGACAAAGCAAGAAGCTCTTACCTAAATTTATCGGTCCTTACAGGGTAACAAAATGTTTAGGCAATGATCGTTATATGATCGCTAACGTGCCAGGGCTTAATTCTAAGAAATACGAAAGCGTAGTTGCGTCTGATAGGATGAGGCGTTGGATAAATGTATAGGCTTTGGAGGTCAATAGGGCATCTGGTTCCGAGTCCACCACATCTGACTCGGACAGCCATTCGGCGTCTGAATGAATTATACTTGACATTCTATAAATAATATTAAGCAAAATTAAGCTTTAAGGATAACATTGTAAAAAAAATATAAGTATATCTTGTTATATTTATTTTTCTATTTAAATAATAAATAATTAAAAGATTATGAAACAAATCTGTTTCTACTGTTATTTATAACTAGGCTTGGGACTTTTGGATGCTCGCTATGGTTCTAGAATCCACGGAGTCGCCATTATGTGAAAATATTTTTTTAGAAGTCAAAGTCAAAGTGGATAAGTACTTACAACTTGTATGTATATAATTACCATTAATAAAATACTCTATTGCTAGTAAACAAAATAAACTAAAACAAATACTTTAAGTAACAATAACAAAAATGTCTTTTTCAATCTAATATTAGTCGCCACTTCTAAATTTTTGATGAGGTAGGTACAGGCTTTTTGAATCAGTGCATCATAATCATCATCTATTACTATTTCATGTTCATCATTAGAATGGTAGTAAGAATGGATCACTATTATTTTTTCTATATTTTGCGGAGTTAAACGAGTTCTGGACCTATCAAAAACTTTTAACATGGTTAACAATAAACACTTTTTTTCCGGCTTTGAAATATACATCACATAAAGAACAAAATATACAAGACATTTCTTAACATATTTTAATTCCTTATACGGCACCAACCAGGACTTAATTTCGCAAGTAGTAAAACTATTAATTTTAAATTTTATCAGAAATTGCTTAAACCGTGTTTAATCAAAACTGACAATTTATTAATCAAGTGTTTTTTTAATTGGTAAAATAGATGTCAGTCAGTAGTTCGTCACAACGCAAGTTTGATACTTGCAATCTTGTAACTATAATAAAAATGTTATAAAGAAACGAATTTTAATAAAAAAATTGTACATATAAAAAAACTCAAAATTAACCCTTTCAAAAAAGGGAACATTATATGGACCACTATGTTTATAATATGGCCTATGGGTGCGCAATATGGACCATAGTATCTAAGGTAAGATAATTATCACATTTTTTTTCTATTAGAATTACTTAGGAACTTGTAGTCGGCCTTATAATTATGTGGGAGTAATAGGTACTATAAAGTCTCCACCGTATATGCTTCCTTATTATAGTAATATTCACATAAAAATGAAATGCCTTCGACACCTAGTTTAAAGGCTAAAAACTTGATGTCTCTCCTAGTTAAACCAAAACCTAATGCCTCCAGTTAAAGTACATACCTATGCAGTGCGCACAAGTGCATACGACCATGTTCATAATATGGACTACTACTCCATATTTGAAACTACACTATTGGTCCATAATATGAAAAGGTGTCATTTTGTCGTTAAATATTTTTCAAACAATACTAGTAATACGTGTCGTCACACGCTACAACAAGAAAGTTTACTAACAAAATAACGTTTCTAGGACACGGGGTATAAGAATAAGCGGTTGTCATGAAATAAGTAATAACCTTACAAAACTCACAAAAAAAAATCATCAAATGTGACTAAAAATTTCAATCGACGATAACTGACACGTATGCGCACTGAGCTTCGCCGCGAACCACCAGCGGGGAGCCGCACCTCAATGGCGTCAAAAGCGGCCAACTTCACTTCGTTAGCAATGCCACCTAGCGAGATATTTGAGTGGTCCATATTATGTACCTGGTCTATATTTGGGGCTTTTCCTCTACATGTTTTGACTATTTAATTTAATAGTATTTTAACTCCACCGTACTGTAACTGTGCTACTGAGTGCTACTGGAATAAAGTATTGTGAGAACCTCTGGATTTTATTACAGTAGCGAATGTAACGCGCGCCTGTCGCACTGCCTTAACATTATCACCAACTGGCTGACTGCACACAATCTCGAAACTAACTTGAAAAACACCAAAATTATTCAGTAAAATAAACTATAAAAATAGCCTCGACAAAAATAAACTAGACATTAATTTAGCATCTAACAACGTACAAATTGAGCAAGTTGATCATTTTCATCTCCTCGGTATCGAAATAGACAGTGGAGTAAATTGGAAAATCCATATACAAAAAATTAAATCTAAATTATCTCGATTCACCTATGCCCTGAGCGTCCTCAAGGGGAACTCGGACTTTAGCACTGCCTTGACTGCGTACTACGCATACGCACGCACACGCGTGGCTCCGCTACGGAGTGGTGCTGTGGGGCGCCAGCACCGACGCACACGACAAATTCGTGATGCAAAAAAAATGCATTCGCATTCTTATGGACATCCGGAACAGAACTAGCTGTAAACTGTATCTTACGAAACATAAAAAAAAATCACTACCCTCACTTTATATTCTTGAAGCAGTAAATATTTGTACGAAAACATAACAACCTATTCATAAAAAAGGACGTAGGGTAAAGTCACCAGTGGTCAGCCAGAGACCAGGTAGTCGACCTTATATGAATGTGAAGAGTGGGAAATATGTATATCATTCGTACTATTCCCACTCATACAAAGAAAAAGCAGAGGCCGACTACAGGTCTCTGGCTGACCACTGGTTACTTTACCCTATGCAACTTCAGCACCAGAACGAAAAATACATTAGTTTTACCGAAATCGAAATTAGCTAGATATGTTTAGAAATAGTCCCTATTGTAGATGTATAGACATATTTAATAAAATCCCGACATCATTGCAACAAGAATCCAAAGATAATATTTTCATAAAGGAACTGAAAAATATCCTCATAGGAAAATGTTATTATACAATGGACCAATTTATGTCGGACAAAAATTTTACATGAAGAAATTGTTTAACTATGTTTTATTATTGATTACTTACTAGCAAATTAAACTTTGAACTTTTGACATCATAATTTAGGTATTAACTAAATAAATCTTTATTGTAAAACGACATAAAATAATACAACAACCATAATAACTATACCGTACCATGGCATCCCAACTCGAACAACGTATAATTATTACTTTAATAAACTCATAGATGGCGTCACAGGTATCGAGCGAAACATTTGAATCAGTAATCGTGAAGATTTTATGATTTTTGCACCTTAATAAATTCAACGTACCTTAATTACATCAAAAACATCCTTCTCTACATAAAGTAGGGTATATTTCACAAGTTTAATAAATGCAATAATTTTTATATTAACTCCAACTAACTCATAAAAAACTTGCTTTCAAGCTTGCTACGCCTTATTAGGTACTGTCACTAGATGGTGCCATCACGGATCGCGAAACTACTATCACAGTATATAAATAAACCAGTAAAGAAACTAGGCCTACTTTTCAAGATAAATACCTACGCTCCAATTGAGCGTTTAAGGGTTGTCCATTAACATTTTGTAAAATTGAAAAAAAAACTTGTTTATTGTATCTCAGCTAGTTAGTGCAAAATCGATACGTGTGATCTGCGACAACAAATCCGTTGCAGATTGAGAAAAAGTAGCCGCCATCTTGAACTTTTTAGTTATTCAACCGATTGCTTCCAAAATCGATATATGGGGATGTGTATGGTCTCCGACAACTAATCTGTTGACAGATTGAGAAATAGTAGAGACCATATTTATTTATTTATTTATTCAACCGATTGCTTCCAAAATCGATATCTGGGGATGTGCGTGGTCTCCGACAAAGAATTTGTTGGCAGAATGAGAAAAAGTAGCCGCCATCTTGAACTTTTTTATTATTCGACAGGCTAATTCAAGTGTCAATTTCGAGAGTTAGGACCACACAGATCTCCAGATATCGATTTTGAAAGCAGCCTGTCGAATAATAAAAAAAATCAAGATGGCGGCTACGTTTTCTCATTCCGCCAACAGATTAGTTGTCGGAGACCATACACATCCCCAGATATCGATTTTGGAAGCAATCGGTTGAATAACTAAAGAGTTCAAGATGGCGGCTACTTTTTCTCATGCTGCCAACAAAATCATTGTCAGAGACCACACAGATCCCCAGATTTCGATTTTGGAAGGAATAGGTAGAACAACACAAAGTGTAACAAGGCGGCGGCTTCTTTTTTTTCTAAATTCGAGAGGAAGTATGCTTATTTGACATATTTCATAACCTAATAAACAAAATGTCAGACGTGTTGCAAAAGTTCCCGATTTATCGGGAAATCTACCGATTTCGGCTCTTCCCTCCCGATATCACGATTTAGCGACCCCGTTTCCCGAATTTCTACATTTCGAACCAAAGTAACAAATTCAAACAGTATTTTTAAGACGACAACACCAATGGTAGACACTCAAAGAAAGACCTATCCACGGTCGAGAAAAATATTTAAAAAAAAACACTCAATGTTCAAATATTGTAGAGATGTTTATTATTTTATATCGTTTAATAATTTAATAGTTTGTAAATTAAAGTAATTAGTGTAAAATACAGTTGTTTTATTTCGATTAAAATCTCCCGAGTTCTCTTGAATTTTCGCTGGGAAATTAAACGATTTTTATATTTTTACTTTTGCAACACGTCATCGTATTATAAAAAGCATTTTTTTTAAATATTTTATTTATTCTTACCTTTCAACACCAGCAGAGAGTTTAAAAAATGAAAGTTCCGGGTTTGAAGAAGCCGAATTCAAACAACCTTATCCTCCTGAGGTTCCTTGTACTAATATTAGTACATAATACGACCATTGAAATAAAGATCTAGTGCAAAGGAAGTAAGGTGGTATTTCTTTTGTTTCAATGATTAATGATCAATTCAGAAAAGTTACTTTATGATCATCCATAATAGATTCATATTCCATTGACAAATTTCATTGTATGGTGGGTCTTAGGAGGGTATATACCACGCAATACTTTTGTGGCATCTTTCTCAAGAACGAACGTAAAATGCGAAGGAGCCCATTCGTCTAGGCGCGACACACGCGGCTGACATCACCGCCAAATCCTCTCAGCGGTCTCGTAGAGGCGTGCGTCTGTGTGAGTGCGTCGTTTCGAGCATTTGTTCGTAGCTTCTTTACTGGTTTATTTATTATACTGTGCTACTATGCACTCACAGACCCCAAGCGTTTCGTTTGTACAAATTCTTGTTTGATGCGTAAAATCAATACTCAAAATACTTCTTTTATATTCAAAACAAAAAAACAATAGAGAAAATAATGTCTTGACGAATATAAATGAATATTACAAAATACTGTTTTGGCGGTTTCGGTGTAATAAAATATTAGTACAAACACGGAACGAACAACGTGCTATCTTTAACCATTGAAGTATCAAAACGCGCTGACAGTTTGTGTACAAACATTTAAACTACACTCGGCGTCAAAAAAATCGCACCTTTTGAAATTTTGACTTCAAGCGAATAAAGCTCTTAACTTATTTATTGTACCCTACCAAATATTAGTATCATTTGAAAGCACAGTTAATAAACTTTAAAATCGGGCAAAACCGACCTTGTGTGCGTCTCCCGCACTGGAGGTGGACGTGGCCAGGGGTCCCTGACTGCTCATCGGTACACCACAGAGATCCTGGAGGACCACGTGGTCCCGTATGCTGGTTTTGTCGGACCTGAATTCACATTCATGCACGACAACGACCGCTCTCATACGGCGTTGATTGTTCGGGACAATCTGGATCAGGTTGGGATCCCCGTGATGCAGTGGCCAGCGAGAAGTCCTGACCTGAACCCCATAGAGCACATTTGGGATGATCTGAAACGCCGGGTGCGGTCTCGTGATACTGCCCCTGCCACCCTTGAACAGCTTCGGGACGCCGTCGTCGAGGAGTGGAGTGACATTCCTCAAGAACGCATCGTGACGTTGGTGAGGTCAATGAAGGATCGCATGGAGGCTGTAATTAGGGCTAGGGGAGGTAACCCTTGGTTTTAAGTTTCGTTTTAAGAATTTGTTTTACTGTATTTTTTAATTTTGTTATGTTTTTAGATTGTGTAATTTTGGCGTGAATAAATGTTTTTCCTCTTTTCATGAAAAACGTTTTTTTTTAAGCTTAGTAATCATTATCACATTTTTATTAATTAAAGGAAAAAATGAGACCCCACACTCATACCTTATCTTAGATTAAATAGGGTTTATAGCTGCTTGAAGTCAACATACCAAAAGGTGCGATTTTTTTGAGGCCGAGTGTATAACTTTGTTTCGTTGGATTCGGATAAAGTTGAAGTTGAAGGCGATATTTCCTTTTTATGTAAATACGCACGCTTAAATACGCTAACCAAACTATTTTTAACTTATTCTTAATTCTCATTGTAAGTGAATTGTAAAATTCTTATGAGAAAATAAATTCTTTAAACCTAATAAACCAGTTATTTTTACCTATTGCTTTTATGTATTGTCAGCAAAAAACTTCCCCAACATGTCATTAAAACATTCCTATTTGTCCTGGACATCATTAATCAGGGCAGATGTTCCTATGAATTAATAAAACGCTAACACAATGTCACCGGTAGGATTATACCCATTACATATTAATTTTTATTCAACAATTTTCTTGACGTCTCATTCTTGAAGTCAATGCCATCTGGTGATACGTTACTAAAACTATTGGGTAGGCTGCCAGCATCCAGTGGTGGCTCAGATACGGCATCTACTGGTGTAACTACGGGACTAAAATTGCCTACCGAATTGCCTACATTAGGACGGCACGCTTTTGCTGTATGAGATTGGGTATCTGTACTTGTATTCTGTTATCTGTGACCGTACCATACCATTACCATTTTAATGTTTATTTCAAATGCTTGTGCAATATGGAACTGAATTTCTGAAATAAATAATTTTGAATTTGAATTTGAATAACACAATAACTGAAAAATAAAACTAAAATTAAATAAGACTAACTCTAAATATATATATGTATTACTTATATTAACTAGACTAACTTTGACATAAAATATACAGATTAATTATAATATAGGTACAGTCAACAGCATAAATAAGTGATCATTTATGTACCTTGTCGCTTTCAATCGTTTCACTATTTTGTATAGCATTTCAAACATAACGTTAAAGTGACAAGGTACATAAATGATCACTTATTTATGCTGTTGACTGTACTACAATTAAAAAATAAAACTAAACTTATTAAAATTAAAATTAAACTAAGCTACTATCTGTGCTTGATACCAAATTTAACAATAATTTATTACTACTGTAAAAGGCTGACTAAGCTCCTAGTTTATATTAAACTTTTTTCAATTTTATTGTATTTTTAAATTTTTATTTAGATATTCATTTAATCTTCTATAAATTAGGTTTTTTACATATTCAAATATAAAGGTCTATCCGTGTGGTTGCCGGGTTAGAATAGTGCCACTCCATGTCCCCGTGGATGTCGTAAGAGGCGACTAAGGGAATATAGGCTTGTAGTACTAACTGTTAGGCGATGGGCTTGCAACCTGTCACTAATACGCTGGTAAACATCTTAGCCTATTTGTGCAAATTGTGGTTACTGAATTGTCAACAACTTTATGAAGTTGTAATTCTGTAGCTCTGCCTACCCCACTCTCTGGGATTACAGGCGTGAAGGTATGTATGTATGTATGTATATAAAGGTAAAATAACAATACCGATACAAAAAATAAACATTATAAAAAACCTAATCTACGGGTGCCGCCAGCAGCGGGGCAGGGCTCAAGCTAGCGAGAGTCTCTTGAGGTGTTGGTCGAAACTCTTCGCTATAAGACCGTTTGCCGAAATAACCATCGGGACAATGATCGTCGAATCAACATCCCACATGGTGGTCACCTCGTGAGCCAAGTCAAGGTACTGGCTGAGCTTATCCTTCTCGGCCTTCACGAGGTTCTCGTCATGCGGGATGGTGACGTTGACCAGCACTGCCCGGCGTTGAGATCGATTTGTCAACACGATATCAGGCTTATTGGCGACAATAGTCCTGTCCGTGATAACAGATCGATCCCAATAGAGCGTAGCACGACCATTTTCGAGGACTGGCGCCGGTGTGTACTTATAGTGCGGCACTTCAGACCAGGGACCGGAAAACCCCTTTATTCGACTAAGTCTATCGATCGGGTAACTGCATCATATGCTCTCCCAAACGTTAGCGTATCCCTATCGTTAGGCTTACCCTAATGAATGATTAACCATTGAGGTTACCAGTTTCGTAAGGGTTTCGGATTTAAGCACTTAGCATTACGTTAGTGTTACCCTATTAATTCTCCCTCTCCGTTGACTCTGTTTCGCAGATTCGTGTGATGGGTTGGTTTCAAGCCTGTGTGTGGATAGCCAATCAATTGCTAAGTAGTGCAAAAATAATTTGTATGGACTGCGCGTAGAGATTAAAATAGCTTGAAGCCGTTCAATAAACACTTCATAGGGAAAGCCTAACGAGGGTTTTAAGGAATTGGTAAGCGCTTAGTCGAATTAATTGTATCGTATGGGATAGCTCTTCATTGGGGTAAGTCAAAGATATGCTTATCGCATCGTTAGGGTTTGTAAAAACCAGTCAATTATATACCCTAACGAAAACCCTTTAAAGGGTGAGCGGTTCCGGTCCCTGCTTCAGACTCAACAAGACCATATTGAAGAGCAAGCTGCTGATGGATGATCTTGGCTACGAGGTTATGTCTGTGCAAGTACTCACCGTTGGCCAAATGCGAACAACCGGAAATTATATGTCTGAGGGATTCGCCGGGGCAACGGCACGTCCGTGTAGCTCCTTGCTCTTCCATATGTTCTTGCGGTCTTCAGTGCTCAACACTGTTGGTCTGCGCCAGTTTTCGTTTGCCAAGGAGAGAGGCGTGAGGTTCCTGTCTACTGCAACCACATCACGATACATCCCATACTCATTACCAAGGAAATAATCCCTGAGATTGCACACCTCGCGGTTGTGGAGATTCTTAGCATTTAAAATGCCCCGACCTCCACATTTCCTAGGGATGTACAATCTCATGACAGATGAGCGTGGGTGCAACATGCGATGTGATTTGAGCAGTAGACGGACCTTCCTATCCAGGGCGTCCAGCTCAGTCTGAGTCCACCTTAGTATGCCAAAGGAGTTTGTGAGCAGCGGCATCACCCAGCCATTGAAGGCACGCACCTTGTTGCCACCCGACAAAAGACTGTTAAGAACTTTTGTCAAGCGGCAAAAGAAGCGCTCCTTCACTGACTGCTTGATATCGCCGTCCATAATACCCAAAGACTGTGACATACAAAGATATTTGTAGGTTTCAACTTCGGAGATTCAATCCTTATCAAGTTCGGCACCACGCATGTGGATTTTAACCAGTATCCAAAGCCTCGGAACTAAAACTGCGATACAAATAAAGTACCTTCCTACTAGTCGGCGTTTAATTAAATTTATATGGGATATTTAGAGAGGTGAGGACTAAGTATGGGGCTGTGACCCCATAGTGGAAGCACGGACTCCTGAAAAAAAGCTTCATGACCCCACATTGGGGGAATCCAGACAGGGAACGTGTTAAGTAGCGCCAGTTTTAAAATAAAATTCTGTTTCTGTATATCTGGCACTAAATATCTATCTAACGAGTTCGCCTAGATAAAAATGCTACCTATATAATTACCCTTGATACGTCCAAAAAAACAATGCTTAAGAAAATAAACTAGTTCAAAAATTAAGATATACCTACCTACATCTACTCCTACTATCCGCAATAACAACTGTTGAAGAACAGTTACCTATAATTACCTTAAAACAATAACAATACCACATGTCATTGAGTGGCCTCGTATTGTAGAATGTCACCTTTTTATTAACAATGGCGGCCACTCGCAGGTAAACATTCCGAACGGTGCGCGGTGTTGCCACTTGTTGAACACGCCACCCCAGGTAGGTAGTTAAAAAAATAAAGAGCATCCTAGAAAGTGCGCGTCTCGTTTAATATCGTTTTTACAGTAAGGTATTATTAATAGTATTAAAGGAGAGTGGATTTTAAAGTATCCAGCGACGAGTTTCTGTTGGTGTGACTAATTATTTGAGTAATTATTTTTGCAGGTCTCGGGTGATTGTAGTAATGGTGTGGCAACACGCGATCGGAACTAACGCTCGTGGGGAGACGTCGCGCGAGTGGCAGCGAATCACTCGCTCAGTCAGTCAACGAACGACTAACTTCAGTGTAGTGCGCTTGAGTGCTCGCGTATATTTATGTTGTTGCGAAATTAGAGAGCCGAGCGTCATGTTTCGCTACGCGTTTGTGTTCCTTTGTGCGGTGTTAGTGTTATCTAACGTAGCGTTGATTGACGCTAGAAAAAACTATGGCGGAGGAGGTTCCAGGCACAGCTATCCCAAATCTCCGGGTTTGTCAGGCGGAGGCAGCCACGGCTATCCACCATCTGGTGGCCTTTCTGGCGGCGGAAGTCACGGAGGTCACGGTGGCTATCCTGTTAGTAGTGGTGGGAGTCACGGGTACCCTGCTGGAGGGGGTGGGAGTCACGGTTACCCCGCCGGAGGTGGCAGCGGAAGTCATGGGTACCCCGCCAACAGTGGTAATACGGGAGGCCACGGATATCCTGCGTCAAGTGGCATGTCGGGAACCAATAATGCAAAATACCCAGCGTCCCACGGAAATAATTACCCCAGCGGAGGAACAACGAATATACATCATCATTATAACTATAATCCACCACAGCAAATTAGTTATGCATCCCCTCATGGAGCACCGTCGCACTACCCGGTGTACCGAGGCGCTCCGCCCACTTACGTGTATCAATACAAAGATTCAGGAAGCAAGTACGGTACGTTGCTAGCCGGATTAGCATTGTTGAACCTCGGAGCTTTGGGTGTTGGAGCCTATAGTCTCAGCCAGAACCACAACAAAAACAACAACTACCAGGCTCAACCGGGTGAAGTATGCTTATTCGGAATAAAGAAAGACAACGGAGACTATGAACAAACGAGGATCGATTGCCAGTTGATTAGTAGCTTTATTTACGAAGACATGGCTAAGAGACAAAGCCAACCGTCGAACACTACGACGGTGACAACGACTGTGACGAACACGACTATTATGAACACAACAAATCCTGCGCCTGAAACGCCGCAAGCGCCAGGGGCCGTCAACATGAATGTTAGTTTCACTATGTTACCAAACGGCACGGTGATACCGGTGAGTGTGACTGCTAATGACACGGCTAATGTGACGAGTGGGGGGTCTCCGGCGCCAGCAGGCGGCGCGTCGTCGGTGTCGGTGACGACCGTCACAAACACCACGACCGTGAGCGCGCTAGAAGTCAAGGGGAGCCCCGTCCAAGTCACGCCTGGAATGGAGTGCTTTGTCATCAGGAAAACTAGTAATCTCTCGACTATGAAGAAAACTGTTCCTTGCGGCCTTCTGCAAACTTACGCGGACAAATCATTACAAAGAAAACCGAATTCCGCTGCGCGTAATGTGCCAGCATTTACGATTACGGCTATACTGTGTGCTGTTTTTGTTATGTATTAAATACCTAATAAGAATTTGATACAATTTATCGATAAGCATGTTGTTTGATATTTTTACTATACTTAATAATTGCCAACAAGCTACCTAGAGCTCTTCGATTATTGCAAGCTATTTCGGTACTTAATTTGTTAAATCTAGCTACAACATTTTGTATTATTCGAGGAGAAAATTCTTGCAACTAGGTAGGTATATTGTCAAAATGCAAGTTTTAGGTATATTTATTATAAAACAGTACTTATTAGTCCATTTTTAATCTGATGCTTTGTTAATGAGATATTTTATACCCTTTCTTAAGTTTGCTCTTAAATATTTACGTCACATTTCGCTTACATATGAAAATAAATTCCATTGTATGTATTAATATTTGTTGTATACCTAGGTAACTCTGTAGATCTTTTTTAGGAGATTTATAATTATTATAGCAGGCAGTGCCTTGTTAACTTGGGTCAACTACCTTTTTATAACCTAGTTTTATAAAGGCGTGTCTATTACTAATCTAATCTAATATATCACGCAATGTTTACGTTCGAATATTTGACGGATTTAGCACAGTACCTACCTTTCTTAATCTGATTGTCACATTTAAACAAAATTTTAGTGTGTACGTGTATGATGTACGCTTGTGTGTGATCTCATTGACGTTTCCGTTCGAAAATATTTGTGATATCCGTGGGATCTAAAACTGTATTTTGTTCAATAAAAGTACCTTATTTTTGTTTTTTTTTAATATTTTTGTGCAATAAAGAGTTTACATACATACATACATACATACCTTTTACCGTTACTGCTTTGTGATTTTTGAAATGCTGAGATAATAATAGCGTTTCGATGCATCGGAGTCAGCAGCGCCAGTATTTGTTTGGTATATTACACAAATGGTAGTGTGAAAACAGTCCTTATAGCAAGGCCAATTGAATGCTAAACAGCTTCTCTTGAATAAGGTTTTTTTTTATTTGGGTCCCTCCCTCGAAATTCCTGTGGAGATGAATTCATAAAATATACGTAGGAGAAATATGACTCTAGAATGCATTGTGCTAATGAAAATTGAGGACTAAGGATATTGTACTCACTTTTGCACCCTATTTCAATGGATTAATGTGCAAAAGAGTATACATAATTTCTTACTCTACTATACGCAGTACAAAGCATTCTACATACTTACGTATATCAACCACTGTTGACGCTGGAGCAATAATGAAGATAGGTCCTCTCAAAACCACTAGGTATGTACGAACTCTATTTCAAATAACTTGCTTTCGAATCCATATTGATTTTTAACGACGGGAACTGTTGAAATATGAGGGGCAGACTCGTGGTCACCCCAGGTTGTCACCCCAGTACTATTCGCTTTGGTCGGTAATTCGACAGAAATCATTTTTATTCCGCAAAAGTAGGTAGGTTAGGTTCGTTAGGTATCTTTAGATGCCCGAAGGGCAAATCGCTCAGAAATAGGAGCCCTGCCTCAGGCAGGGCTCCGTCGAATAGTACTGGGGTGACCACGAGTCTGCACCCGAAATATGCTTAAAATACAATGAAATAGCGGCCTTGTTTTGATTCCAAAAATAGCGTGGAATAAATAAATCTAAAATAAACCAACCCCAGTGTGCGTGCCTTACATTCTCCACCTGAATTTATTACTCACCACATTTAAGTTAAACATCGCGTGCAGACATTTTAAATGACGACATTAAAACTCCATTGTCCAGTCACTCCAGGAGCTATGAATGCTGTTTCTGAGTCATGCATGTAGGTGTGAAGTCTACACACATCCAGGATATCCAAGGATCTAAATTAGACATTTCTAAGTCTATTTAAGGTTGTATTTATTTTATAAGTATTTAAGTAACATCGTTTTCTAGTTACCATTACATAGTAGTTACATTCGCCATCAAGAATATCTGACCTCTAATCTTTTGTTATAGGCCTTAAAGCGTATTAAGATGTTTTGACATACCTTGCACTGCAACTATACAAACTTTGTATAAGACTTTCCGACATTTGTTTATTTACATAATTATATTAGACGCTGAAAACATGTTGATCCTATTCCAAACGAGCATTGCATATGAATAAGACTTATAGACATACATATATACATAGCTTTACGCGACTTTGCGACTCCGTCCGCGTGGAATTTTTAATTACGGCAGCCTAATTTTTCTAATCCGCTTACTGTTTAAATAAGGTTTAAATACATACAGACCTTCACGCCTGTAATCCCAGAGTGGGCTAGGCAGAGCTACAGAATTACAACTTGAAAAAGTGGTTGATAATTCAGTAACCACAATTAGCATAATTATTAAAAATAATTAATGCTTATTTCCTTTGGTCACGGCATACCGGATGAAGGGCTAGACCGATCTCGCTAAATCTTTTTTGTTGCGTTTGTGATTGTAAGGAGAATCAAAATTTGGAAAAAATACAATGGAGATGAAGCCGCGGGCCTCAGTTTCTATTAGAAAAAAAAATGAAAACTTAATTTAATTAATTGGCATGATTGGTAACTGCGAGATACATATAAATAAATTTAACACATTTCTGTAAACGACATTTCTTGTATTCCCATCCTTTGCTAACACGTGAAGATTTTGTGGACTCGAGACTCGTGGACACGCTACGTATAGTTGGCCATGGGAAAAACAGTTATTTTCTAAATGTACACCTGTTACTTTCAACGTTTGTCCTTGAGCTTTATTTATTGTTATCGAAGGCTGCTTTGAGAGGAAACTGGACTCTTTTAAAGTGGAATGGTAAATAGGTTGGGATTATTGGAATCCGTGGAATTAGTACATCTTCTCCATTTGCTGTTCCTGTCATAATTACTGCCTTTATAATATTGTGGCCCGGGTGTGAACTAACCAAAGAAATTACGCAAAATAGGTATTAAATATGTTTTATGTGTTTTACGAAAATACAATTTCATTACATACACGCAAACACACTGCAAAAGGGATGGTAGGTACTTTACGTACCTATGATTCACAAAAACAAACAAAAATCTGAACCCAAATTAATCTAAACCTATTTCCAAATGTACAACAAATAATAATGACGTACTTAACTAATAACATCCAATTAAATTCAAAAGTCGTAGTAGGGACATTTTGACGAATGAAATCAACAAAACTATTAAGTAGTAACTAAAGAAAAAATATTTAATAACTCAACCCAAAAACTGAAAGTAATTTTTATATGAAGAAGAACATTACGCAATTAAATAAACAAAAAATCGTGTGAGCAAAACGGATTCTAATGAATTTGTAGCGGAAACTTCAACAATATTCGCATGCGTGTGACACAGTCGTGTCGTACTTTCATACAACATTTCATCCCCCCTTTTAACTCCTTACAACCCTTTTTTCGCAATTAAAAGTAGTCTATGTCAGGCTCTAGACTATCTGTATACCAAACTTCATTTAAATCGGTTCAGTATTTTTAGCGTGAAAGCGAGACAGACAGACAAATATAGCGCTTCGACATCCTTTACTGGATCGCTTTAATAAACGATTTCGATAAATTTTGAATTAGCTTCAAACCTGAGAAAGGATATAGGGTAATTTACATGTTTACTGCGAGTAGTGAAAAACTAGGTAGGTAGGTACTTCTACGCGGACAGAGTTAATAATTTGGGTGAAATCTTTTATTTATTTATTTATCTACACTCATATCATAAGTCCTCTATAATGCGTTCAGAATCCGTAGACAATGATCATCATTACAAGATACAATTTTACTATGATATTTTTCTTATCTGTAGCTGTTATTAAAATTACGATACAACTTTTGATAAAGTACCTAATGTTGTTCAAATTTGGAACATCTTCCAAAACCAACACAATTCAAACAGGGGGTCAATTCTAGTATCTATTAAACGTCGTCGACTCGGTTTATTTTAAGTAAAGTGTCGTACGCCGTTTTGATGTCGAATGACATTAGAATAGGGACTTTGTTAGTTAATAAAAAAAAATTAAAAAAACATTCATATTCGTGACACAGATTAGCTTTGCCGCCAGTTGTTTGTTCTGCCGCCTGTTTTTAAAATCCGGAATAAAATGAAAGTATCTAACCAAATAATAAACTCAATACAAAAAAAGAAGTCATAAGTCATAAATATGCCAAATACATCAAACCAGGGACCCGGGAACCCGCCCTTACCAACTCAAGCAGGACAAACAGGTCAATTAAACATTTCAAATTGCACTAATGTTAATGTTTACATATTATAATAAATAAATACTTCTTTTCTCCGATTTGATTTATTTCTTATTTCAGTTCATACATGAGCTTAGCACCTATAGATATATTTCAGGTAGCAGTAGCAGCACTGGTAGCTATGAAGGTTATTTGCCTTCGACTACTGAACGCATCTTAGAGTACTTATAATATGTGTGTAGATAATAGTAGGTAGATTGTTCAACAAGGGACTAAAACAAGCCATAACGACACGAGATGTTTAGCCACGCGAGCGAGCTTGCGAGCGAGGGTGGCTGTAGTTCGAGTGTCATTATGGTTGTTTAGTCTCGCGTTAAACACTCTACTTTTTACTTTGAATGCGAGGAAAAAAAACGACGTTCTAAACAAAATTACAACATTTATTTAACAACGTACGTTCAATACAAGTTAAGTTATGAACATCTATTCAAAATACAAATAGGAAAAAAAAGTTCCGCGGTTTTTTTGTTAAGTGATGTTTTAAATGCTTGCATATTTAGCCAATAGATTCAAACTTGGAAACCATTTTAAAAGTAATTGGACCGCGCATAATAAAAGAGTTCGGCCTTAATATTATTAAATAGATGCATATTCGTAATAATTAATCGTGTTTCACGAAATTAAATCCTTTTTTAAAATATATTTGCACAGTTGTCATTTTGAGGTTATTTCGACACCCAAAAATATGGTCCATACACAGTCACTGAAAATGGCGATAATCCTCCATTCACAAACACCGTGATAAAACACTTTAATCCCTAGAGATTAATAAGGAGCTTTAGTCCCGATTCGCAGAGATTTAAGTAGCATTTTAAGAGCATGAGAAGTGAAAAGTAATGTATGCAACTGTAGATAATGAGGCCTTAAAAAACTCGTGTGATGTTATAATGAAACTCGCCTTCGGCTCGTTTCACAAAACCACACTCGTGTTTTAAGGACCCTCTTTATGTAAGTACCAGTTACATAAAATACTATTTAAAAACAGAAGGAAATTAAATGCAACTGTTTGGTTTTGTTTAATTTTGTTTAACTGTTCAAACGCAACCGCTTTACAGCTGCCAGGCTGGTGGGTTATTACGACATAGCAATGCAGTTAATTTTACGCTGCGAGAAAGGGACAGAGCTATATAACTGCTACAACTCTGTCCTTTACGCTCGCCGTAAAATGTACTGCATTGCTATGTCTTAATAACCCCCCTGATATGATATCTGAGGGGCTATTATGACTAGTGATGGGCGGCTTGTAAGTTTCAAAATTGAAACTTTCACTTAAATTTCAGCAATATTCTGAAAGTTCATAAGTGACAATTTCACCTATTATTTCATGTATTATTCTGAAAGGTACCAAAGTGAAATCGTTTAATTTCTGAACATTACTTAAGTTTTGTAAAGCAGCGTAAGTAACTGAAACTTTTCATGAAATTTAAATGAAATTTACTTGTGTCAGAATCATTTTCATCTAATTATGTAACTTTCAGAAGTTGTAATTTTCGCAGGTAAGGAAAGTTTTGTAATGTTTCAGAAATCGCCCATCACTAATAGGGAATATGCATGGATTTTAAAAATCGCATTTCTCTTCAAAATATGAAAATACCGTAAAAGAGATCACCAAAACGGAAATTAAAAGTAAAATCGGTCAAGAAATACGGAAGTTATAAGCATTTCAAACTTCTAATTAGACAGAGAGATCCGATGTGCACCGTGACGTCATTGTGCACTGCGGCCATATAAACTCCATGTAAAATTCCGTTTTTCTAGAAAGAGATAAGAACAAATCTTTGTTGGCTTATATCTTGGTTATTTTTATAGTTATTCAAAAACTGATTTTTGTGATCTGTTTGTTACATGAATCAGCTTCAATTGAAGCTGTAAAAAAAACATGCATATTCCCTATTGTGACATAACTATGCAGTTCAGTTTACGCTGAGAGAAAAGGACAGAGCTATATAACTGCTATAGCTCTGTCCTTTACACTCGTCGTAAGATGAACTGCGTGGTTGTGTTATAATAACCCCTCTGTACTCAGTGGTCTATAAAGTCTCAGAAACACAATGGAAGTAAGTTATACATATATATTATTATTTTTATGTCCTAGAACATACACATTTGTTTACTATGTGATAGCCGTATCTTACCTGTCATATCTGATAATGAATTGCTAGTATTTTATATATGTAAGTAAGTAAGTAAATTTATTCACAAGAACATGGGTACATAACATGATGGTACAAGATATAAAGAGTTCCAACATATTCTGCCATTAGACAGCGTATGTAATCCTTTACTGTTTTTGTGTAATCATTATACTGTGTTAAATATTCATGCATGTTTTTAATATTACCAGATTTAGGATGTGGGATAACACTATCCCATTGCCTTGTTAGAGTTTGATTATGTGGGAACTATACTGCCCATAGCCCGGTTAATTGTCTTGTCGTGTCAGGTAAGTAATGACTAATGAATGAAGTGAATGAAGATCATGAAATCATATTTTCAGGGATTAATATAATGTGTCATAGGAGATTTAAAGTTGAAACCGGAGTATGGTATTCAATATACTATGTAGGTGACATATCACCCGTTGTCTGATCAAGAATATAATTAATTACACTAAATTGAATATGCCAGTTCATTACTCAGACAGGCAATGGGAATACCATATCCCACATTTATTTTTCTGTTTTGCTCTGTCATCCCGGCTCCTAGACACCTCCGGAGGTTGGGCTAGCTATCCAGAGAGGTAATGCAGCCAGTGTCATAGGACCATGCCGCGAGCGGACTTGCTAGAGGGGGTGTTATTTTTATAGTAGTGATTATTATTAGCATCTTTAATATTTGACTAGCTTAGTTTTATTTTAATTTAAATAAGTTTAGTTTTAACTTTTAGTTGTTAACATCCGACTTTTGTAAATACATTTTGTACAAGACATTCAATACGGTTGCAAATCTATATACGAGTAGAACATGGCAACCTTCAAGAAACGAGCCTACACTTTCTTAAAAGGCCGGCAGCGCATCTTTAACCCCCCGGGTGTTTCAGGTGACCATGGGCGACGGTCATCACGCCTGCTCGTATGCGTCCCCCTATTATATAAAAAAAAAACTTATTAAGGCAATCTTGTTCTTCGCGGTCTGGTAAAGGGTTAGCAAACAAATAAAAATAAACTTTATAATCATCAAAATATGGTTGGTATCTACTTAATTGTCGAGCTACGCGAGGGCAAAAGTATTTTGTCCTTTACGCCAATCAAAATTAAGTTCATCGATTAGGGAAAGAAATTGAGTCAGTCAAGTCAAGTCTTCTGCCCGCGACTTCGTTCGCCTAGAATTAGTTATTCGACCATTCTATGTTTCAGGGGATTTCCCTCGTTATTCCCTCGGAACTTTTGAATTTCCCGGGACGAAAAGTAGCCTGTGTTATCAACAGTATAAGCTATCTCCATTCCAAATTTCAACCAAATCCGTCCATCAGTTGCAGCGTGAAGGGGTGACAAACTAACACACTCACGAACTTCCACATTTATAATACACTCGCGGTCAAATAATACGGGTCAGAGTGCGTTTTTCATACTAAAGAGGCTATTTCGAAGCCTTGGTTCCTCACCAGGGGATACTTTTAGTGAAATCTGATGATGGACACCCCGAGCATCGATACAGGACTTCCAGAGTGCCTAGGATACCCAACTGATTGAATCTGCGGTTAACGCCGGAATCGTGCATGTTCAGAGAAACACCTAAAATGTACGGAAATCCAAGTGCTGACCCAAACTCTCTCGCTGTGGTGTTAACTGATTGTGCGATCAGTTAGATATGCTAAGCTCTTTTGACCTCCTCTATTGACCTCGGAGTATCCACCATTAAACCTCACTCAAAACAACCCCTGGCCAGGAACCAAGGCTTCGAATTAACCTCGTTTTTATGAAAAACGCACTCTGACCCGTATTATTTGACCGAGAGTGTATTACTGAGATGCTTTGAGAGTTAAGTACCAAGAGTATGTCTAATTAGCGGCCCAGCCCAGCAGCATGTTAACACCGTCATAACGTAAACGCACAGATGTTTCACAACATTACGACCAATTCAGTACTGATTAAGCGGAAAAACGTATTTTCCTTATAATTCATTCTGGATCTAGAAATTACGCAGCTAGAAGTACCTAGCTGTACATTTTAGTACCTTATCGCAGTAACGTATAAGGGTGAGAGTGGTTTCAATTTAGTGTATCCATAACTGCAACAAGGTACTTAATACGGAGTGATTCATTCAATGCAGGCCCCCTAGGATAAGTTGAAGTATGACTCAGTCAGGATACATCTGTTTAAGAGGAATCATTGTCTGCGTAGTTGTAAACATGTAGGTATCATTTGGAGTGTTGAGTGCAGCTGCTGACCTTTTTTTCTGGCTTATTGACGTCGTTGTCCGGCTGGCGGCGCTGGCATATTTTGAGGTCATAAGTTACAAAAAGTCAGTTTGTTTTTTTGTTGTTTGTGGTTACAGTGTGTACTCGAAAGGTTTATACTTACTACCTATTAAGTTTTGAGTCACATTGAGCAATTCGATGTTTTTTTAAATTTAATATTAAAATATTCAAAAAAAATTAAAGTTGAAAAATATGACAGGATCTTATCTACAATAGCTTGCGTAATGTGCATGCCGATTTTGTGTCATCCTAGTCCAGTGCACACTGACATAGCACCAGTATGTAACCATGGCGTAAGCAAGTAGAATGGATAAAAAAAATACTGGACAAGGGCGAGTAGCCCACCGAGGGTTCCGCACGGTTAACTCAATTCAAAATTTGGACGCCGCTCCTTGCATGAAGACCCAGTTTTATTTGTGATTTATTTAAAATTTATAGTTGTCCGTTTTTATCTTATACTTACTTGAAGTATAAGACGGTACTCGTATTACTTGTCAAATTTCATAGATCTAGGTCAACCAAAAATACCCTATAAATTTTGATTCCCTTGAGAGTGTCGAAATATATATACGTATTTTGCGGCAAAAACGGCCGTATGCTTTTTACGTTAAGGCACTGGTCCCACCGCCGGCTACAGACTATAAGCCAGTAGAACTATAAACTACAAAAGAGTGGGCGAGCGGCGAGAAGCGAGTAAAGTTTTGATAGTTTTGACGCTCGGCTATAAAGCTGAGTACCTCTGAGCTAGTTTTATAGTCGATAGCTTTTACCGCTGCGGTCAACTAGTAAACAGCGGTCCCACCGCCAGATATCGGCGAGCTCGGCGAGCAACTAGTAAAATTATGTACTAGAAACAGTTGACAATCGGCGGGAGGCTAGTAAAAATTCTATGGGATTATCGCTTACTCGCCGGGCGGTGGGAGAGTGTCCTCGCCGGCGGTGTGAACAGCCAGCTATAAACTATAAATATATATCTCTCACTTTTATTTACACGAAAGCGATTATCTTTTGTTCGTTTTTTGAGCTAGAAAATAGCCGATAGCTCATAGCTTACTCGCTCGCGGTGGGACCAGTGCCTAACTAAGAAGTTTGATTTTTTCGCAACTTCAAGGGACTGATATTTGAGTATATGGTTTTAATTTCAACCTCCTCCACGCGTCCCTGAGAGAAAGGGTCTTGACAGATACACGGACAACAAAGTGACCCTATAAGGAAACCTAAAAACAAACACCTAATATGACACAAACTTATCCATTAAATTGGGCAAACGGTCCAGAAAGTAGGTATACGCCAAAAACAATCAAATATAATAAATTAATAATAATTTACATCTAAAAAATCAGCGTCACCAGACTCAATAGCAACCGCAATCACATATCAACTTTTAAAGATATCACGAGCATGATAATGTTAGCTCAAGGCTGATAACGTACTTAACTTTTCCCTGTGTGGTTGCCGGGTTAGAATAGTGCCACTCCATGTCTTCCCGTGGATGTCGTAAGAGGCGACTAAGGGAATATAGGCTTGTAGTACTGTTAGGCGATAGGCTTGCAACCTGTCACTAATATGCTCGTAAACATCTTAGCCTATTTGTGCAAATTGTGGTTACTGAATCATCAAGAAGTTTTTAAAGTTGTAATTCTGTAGCTCTGCCTACCCCACTCTGGGATTACAGGCGTGAAGGTATGTGTGTTTATATATGAATGTATGATTAGGAGAGAGCCCAGTCCGGTTTTCCATGAGTGCGGCGATCCGGAAGACACGGCACAGCACACCCTTGAGGCGTACTCGAAGTGGGATCCGGAGCGCCGTACTCTGGTTGCGGACACAGGGCTCTCTGATCTCTCGCTGCACAGCGTGGTGTCGGCCATTCTGAGCAGCGAGAGATCGTGGTTGGCGGCCGTCTCCTTCTGCGAGAGCATTATCTCGCAGAAGGAGGCGGAGGAGCGGGAGCGCAAGGAGGACGTGGATGCGCACCCGCTCCGGCGTAGACGTGTGGGGCGAAGGCGGAGACAGTTTGCCGCCCGCCTGAACCCCTAGTAGGACCGTGGGGATAGGTTGCCACAGTATGGTCCTACACGTCTGGGGTAGGGTTCAAGGTGTTAACCAAACCCTCCCTCCTTTGGAGCAGGTGCCCCAGCAATAGGCTGGGGCGGCTGGGGGGCACCCAGTGGTGGCATAGTCATCAGCCCACGGTGCCCCCGTTAGCAGCCCTTTGGAGGTTAACACCGGATTGGTTTTAGACGGTAGGCTGCTCCCTCTACTCTCGTGAGAGAGTGGACGGGAGGAGAGAGTCCGTCATACCTCCCCTATAGCATGGCCAACCCTAGGCCGGGGGACGACGCGTAACGCATTTCCACTCCGAAAAAAAAAGGGGGGGTTAGGGATCTCCCTTGGCTGCACAACTTGCACATGCCACTGGGGTGCCCGCAGAATCTGGCTCACCAGCATTTAGTACGTGAAGCGGCGCTGTTGCCAAAAACGGCATGATAGCGTCATCATGTATCTATACAAATGGTCCCGGACTCGTGTTCCCAGTGCTTTGTGTCCCACTGCAACTCGACGGAGCCCTGCCTCTAACCAAACCTAACCTACGTACTTTTGCGGGGTTCCGGACTCATGGTAAAAGATTTCTGACGTAAGAAAATAGCAATGGGAGAAGAAGTAATTAATTAGACTTCTAAGCCAATACTATTCAACTTCAATAAATTTGACTTGAATTTGATTTGACGACGCGGTAGCCTAGTCTGGAGGGACCCTGCCTTCGAAGCTAGCGGTCCCAGGTTTGATCCCCGGTAAGGGCAAATATTTGTGCGATGAGCGCGAGTATTTGATCCGGAGTCTTGGGTGTTTTCTATGTATTTAAGTAAGTTTATCGTTGCCTAGTACCCATAGTACAAGCCTAGAGTATTTGGGGCTAGGTCATTTTGTGTGATATTGCCCTCAAAAAATAAATAAATTCAAATCTGTTTAAATAAGACTCAGTTTCATCATTATCAAATGTCTATTCACTGAATTAACATACATAATTAGTATACACGGGATCCTTGATCCGGCAGGCCCGAGGGTCGCAGGGGCGCATTATCACGTAAGTCTTGTAGTACTGCGGGTTCGCGCCGTCAGCCTTGATGTAGTTACGGACTCCAGCTACTGCCAACCCGATCCCTACTAGCGCTAAACCGGAAGAACACATGATTTCTGGTATTTCCCAGAATCCTCTTTTGATAAGTCCAACGAGAGTGTTAGGAAACTTCACTACATGGCCTATCGTTGGGGGCATAGGCATTTTGTATGGGTGATTGATAAACAGTAATAATTTTTTAAATTTCGCCACAGCGTTCCTACGGTTGATTTTTATTAGACGTCAGTTATGACAATAAAATTTAACAAATAAAAATAAAAATAAACTCTTGACGGCATCAATTCCAGCCAGTCGAATGGGTGTGTAATGTCACGGCCTCCCAACTCGAACAACGTATAATTATTATAGGGCTTCTACACGGGTCATGTTTTGCTGCAATTTGTGGCCGGCAACTAGTGCTGTCTTACTCTTACTTCGTATGTTAGAGCAAGATGCGTATAGTTGCCGGCCACACATTGCCGTGAAAATGTTGCTCGTTTAGAAGCCCCCTTACTTAAATAAACTCATAGATAACACTAATTTAGTATACGTATCGTATCGTCACAGGTATCGAGCGAAACATTCGAACCAGTAATCGTGAAGATTGAATGATTTTTGCACCTTAATAAATTCAACGTAGGTACCTTAATTACTTACATCAAAAACATCCTTCTCTACATAAAATAGGGTATATTTTATAAGTTTAATAAGTTGTATTCTTTGATCTGTGGTAATGTTTATCATAAAAATAAATGGTTTAATGATCATTTTACATAACACAAATTGCATATTTCAATCTGTATAATAAAATTAATAAACCATGATGATGCATAAAACGAAACGCATAATTTCAAAAACTATAATGTTTATAAGCTAAAAATATAATATTTCTGACGGCTTTCATTACTATTAATATGGTCACAGTTCTAACCTAACCTAGTTAATAGAAATTGAGTTAAAATGCATAATAATAAGAAAATTATAGTTATATTAAATTAGTGTTATGTTGTTTGATCGTATGCCTGATAAAATGACACAATTGGTTTTTATGCTAATCGTTGATTACGCTTTAATTGTGGTTAGTTTTTTATACTGATTGAGGCACACCCATTCGAAGGTCATATCATATATAGTTGGTTCCAGTTTAAATGACGAAAATGCACTTAACGCAGGATTTTACAACTTCTTTCGTTGCTAAATATGAAAGGAAAAGTTAACAAAGGGACGACCGAAGTATGGCACGTGCCTTGGAGTAGCTCAACCCTTCTTGATCATTGGATTTTACCTGAACCGGACACATTTAAGTAGGTGTTTTGTTTTCTAAGTACTTAAGTACAGTGCGGTTAACATTCAGGTAAAAATGTATTTTTAATACTATTCTTAAATTGTACAAAGTGATATTGACACAGTATTTAATTATTATTTTAGAAACATTTAATTATTAAGTAAAATACCGGCAACCTCAAAACTATCAAGATTGTTTGTTCACGGTATACTTTGGCCGTACCGACACACCTGCGTCATTGTTTTACAACCCTACTTGAAGATAACAATTGAAGAATAGATGTTGGTAATGATTGGTTTTAATTGCATTTTCGTCATTTAAACTGGAACCAACTATACTAACAATAGTACATTGTGTCACAAGGGAGTAAAATGACATATTTGCGGCGAGGGCGTATGTACATTGAATCCTGAGCATAGTGACTGATTCAAGTAGTAACGCCCAGGGTGGAAATAATTTTGCTACCGTGTGACACGTACTGCTTTTCACATCACCTATGAGGAAAATAAAAGATCTTAGTGTTGAAACAAATTAATTAGTTACACTCTCTAAAAGTACTGAAATTTAACAAGAAAATTTGTGTAACCTATTTTTCAAGCCGTACCGACCCTGTGACGGTGGCAGATGTCACTAACATACAATTAATAACCTTAAAACTCTTATTAAGATCAATCATATTGTTTGAAAAATAGCCACTATAAATGAAAATTTGCGTTTGTATTTTATACTGGCAGCAAAATGTCCTTGAACAGAAAAGTGCCACTTTGATCCTTCCTAGGAGTAGGAGGGAAGAAAAGTCCAATTTCCGAATAGATGATGGGAAGAAATATGTGTAAACCTTTCTACAGTGTGTTACCGGGTTTCCTTTTTATAGAGTAACAATGGGCAACTCCTTTATGTACCTACGTGTTTATTTTAATTAAAACATTAAAATATAGTACCTACACACTTGTTTTGTAATTAATTAATTAGTGAAGTCACGTCACCAAACTAAGACTCGTTTAAAAGTGACCATAGTGCCGTCTGACCAAAATCGAGAATCGAATACCCAGTCCTTTTCTCTCGCTTTGGTTACGAATGGAGAAAGAGTGTGACGGAGCCCTTCAATTCTTCGGTCAAGCGTGAGCGTGTGTTACGTTCTGCACATGTGGATTATGGCTCGGATCATTCGATAATTTTCGGCATGTAAATTTATTTTATTTAAGGATTTATACAGTATCTTTAGAGTTATCTTTTATTGTGTTACTGGCATGAGGGCTTCTGGTTTAACTAAAGATAATATGTTTTATAAGTAATTATTTGCAGGTATAATTAAGTTGAAATTAACTTACGTAACGGTGCAATTTAATTTTGTAGATTTTAATTACCTTCAACGTATTGGAGCTATGTGTAAGTATCGTAATCAGAATCGTTATTACTTGACAAGGCATACATTGGTAGAGGGGCAAAACATAGAGAGTTATTAATACTCGGCTTGGCTTGGCTTGGGACATAACTTGGCCAAGACACCTCTGCACTCGTGTAAAATGACATACTTTCCGCACTTGCATCAAATTGTACTATTTCATACATGCTACATACTCGTACTTACATGCGCAATGTTATCCGCGTTAACATAATTTTTTGTATAAATGAATCTTCAATATAATTATAAATAAGCCTCTCGGTCGCAAAATCACTTAGCATCGATTAACACCTTTACAGTCCAGTGTCCCTGTTGCTGCTGTCCACCTGTTTGAAACTGCTGGACTTCAGAGCCAGTCAGTGTTATGAAAAGTCAACGCTACACAGAACACCACAATGATGTTTTGAGTGCCCTACTGACTGGACCGTGAAGTCCGGTTCAACTATTCAACCTGACGTTTACAACCTGTACAATGACCCTCGGCGTGGAAACAAAGTTATGATGACCATTCACAGGGCACGAACAAAACTCATTGGATATTTGTTGGCATTGCGTGCCAGTTTCACTTCACTCACACACACTTAGGTGATCCGCATATTGGTTGTGTTTGTGGAATAATCGTTAGTTTGCACATTGATAACTTTAATTGTTTAATTGAACCCAGTCATATTAAGAGCGTGAAGTCGAGAGAATGAAATGACATAGAAATTAATTATTTGTTTTGTTCGACATGGTTCTAAGAGTAGTTCAAACAATTGAAGTCGTTGTTATTCAATACTGTTGGGGTAAGATAAAAAAAAACCTTTGCCTTTAATTTCACTTGATCGGTCAATTTTTGATCGCCTGTTTACTGTGCTACGATTTGTTCACGAATTATCGATCTATCACTTACGCAATGAAATTCATGCAGATATTATTGTATAAGGTTCAGTCAGCCTTGTAAGTAGCTGGGTCGTTCTTCTATTTTACCGACAATAGCCAGTCTCTCATATTATTCAGCGTCTCATTAGAGTATTGGTAGTTATAGTTTTCGTGATTAATATAAGTCCATACTTTTAATTATCTATAAGTACCATATAATCGTGCTCTTTCTTTAACCCGGCTTTTTTTTAATAATATGGTTTTTCGTTGAATGCCGTGACAGAGTGGTCATCTAAAACGTGGTCTCGGGTGAAAACTGCCACTCTGTCACAGTGTTTCTGGTAAGCCACATTAAAATGAACAAAAAAATATCTGCAGCATTAGAAGCATTAATTAGTGGTTATAAAGAATAATGCAACGTTTTTTTAAATTGAACAATGAAACCATATCTCTTAATATGTAGTTCAAAAATCAAAAAAAACGAAAATCGTCGGTTTATTGTCGGTAAAAAAGAAGAACGACCCAGCTGCACATTTTTGTAACTTGCCGGTTTAAAATCGGATTTTAATTCCCACAGAATAAATGTACACAAATGTGTCGCGGTGGATGCGAGAAGCACAGGACCGGATTGAGTGGAGAGCCTTGAGGGAGGCCTATGTCCAGCAGTGGACGTCTTTTGGCTGACATGATTATGGTGAAATCTACACAAAGATGTTGCCGTTACCGAAAAACATTTGCAGCATTCAAAATATTTATACTTTCCACATTCATAAGAACTTCTATAAAAAACTATAAAAATATAACATTTATAATCAAGATGAAATAATTTAATTTGTTTTGATCTCTTTTTTGTATTAATTTATTGCTGGCCCAAACTAGGATCCCCTGAAATGTCACTTTGACAGTGACGTAACTGTGTTTACATTTTTGCTACGGGAATAAAAATCGGATCGTAGTCTTTGACAGATTAGTGCTGCAGTTCAAATGTGGCAGTTTTAGAGTACCACGCCCCAAGTCTCGGCATACTAATAATCTGTTTAATGTCCCGGTTATACGTACTAATTATGTTAAAAAATCTTTTGTTAATAGAGTTTGGAAAATGTATCGTCCCTTGTATATTTTTCAGGAGAGGCAAAAAAGTAGTTCAAAATTATAAAAAATGTTTTATAACTTTTTAAATACTTATCCTTTTGAAATTATGTTTATAGCAATTATCTTATATTTATGAGATCTTTTAGCTAAACGAGGTCTTAAAAAGCCAGTTGTTATAGTATAGAAAATAGCATGTAGCTTACGTTATTTTTTTCTAAAAAATGTGTGATTGTAATTAATAAAAAAACAATTAGAACAGATTAAGGTATGACACAAAAACCTAAGAAAAATTAAAGTAAGTCACACCGCTCTTGAAATTTGGACTTACGTTACTAAAAAGTAATTTATAGCCCTTTCAATCTTATTCACTTATAATAGAGTTCAATATTGAATAAATTCTTCTGTTTTACTTAATTTGTGGCAGGCTAGTAACTCATAGTAAGTTATGAATAAACAGGTTTAAAACAGTTTAATAGTTAATAAAAACTTAAAACTTTCTGTAAAAAAACATGAAGTCTCCAATTTAACAGCCATTAGTAATTAAGTAGAAACTTCTACCTGAAATCAACAAAATACTCGTAATTAAATTGACTCGACATAAGAAAACACCTAACTTTCTATCCTAATTGCTACTTTTCTTTACTGCTTTTCCGCCTTGTTTTGAAGTTGATTTAAAAACTACATTATAAGACAGGCCAGTCACAAATGCAAAGGATGTGATGGTATACCACCTCTTTGCCCGCCATGTTACGAAACTTGGCATCCTATTAATGATATGAAAAGATAAAAGTAAAAAAGTTTGACCTCAATTGTTAGGTACGTACATTTAAAATCGTTAATTTTGTGCCTGGGTATAAACAGTAATGCTAATGAATGTTAAATGTGCCATATTTGAAAACTTGCCTACAATGAGCATTAGTGATCTTATGGATATTCCTCTACAAAAATATATCTTTTGTTATAGTTATTAAGACATTTAGTGTAAATTTCAGCACATCGGTGCTTTTATTCCTGTGATCGATGTATGTTCAAATTATAAGCGACACATGGTGACGCTAATAAAATTAGTAACAGATTATTATATAGGTATAATGAGACATAGTAGCTATAGTAGGTAATCGAATATCTTAGCAACTTTGTCACTGTACAGCTTATTTCGAGAATGCGATAAGTCGGATCAGTCATAATCATAACAGTCGACTGCTTCAGCATTTCTACCTTTTAATGCCTCAACTTGACTAGATCATGTGACAGATCTGCTATAGCAGTCAACTTCAATAGAGTTTCTGCGATATTGTTACCTACACGATGTAACAGATCAGCCGGATATGCCTTAGCAGTCGACCGTTATGGCTTTCGCTTTCATATGGTACAACAACTTGACTAGATCATATTGTGACAGATCTGCTATAGCTGTCAACTTCCATAGAAATTCTGCGATATTGTTACATACCCGATGTAACAGATCAGCAAGATATGCTATAGCAGTCGACCGCTATGGCATTCGCTTTCATATTATGGTGCCACAACTTGACGAGATCATGTGACAGATCTAAGCTGCTATAGCAGTCAACTGCCATAGAGTTTCTGCGATATTGTTACATACCCGATGTAATAGATCAGCAGGGTACGCTATAGCAGTCGACCACAACTTCACTAGAGCAAGCGACAATGCTGCTAAAGCAGTTGACTACGATAGCATTCTTATCATATTCCTATATTTCTGATACAACAGATCTGACGCGTATGTCAAAACAGTCGTCCGCTTCAGCATTCGATATCACATAGTACTGCAACTGGACGAGATGATATGACAGAGCTGCTATAATGCCAAATAAATGCTTTAACATTTGATATCAAACAATGTGTCTAATAAACACGTCAACGTGATAGTGCTACTAAAATAGCATTGTATAGCATTCATTGCCGCATCTGAAGTGAAAGGGAAACACAATTTTAACGCGTCAGCTATAACAGTTCCAAATGCTCAATACAAAAAATTTGTGCCCAACAGGTGTAACTTACTGTCTGTGAACGTGTTAAGTTGAAAACTTATCTGATCCCAAGAACCAAGCTTATGTCGCATTTAATTTAAAAGTCCTTTTTTTTTTTATCTAGTTTTCAAATTAGCGTAACAGTCAATCAGTTACAATGTGCCACAAAATAAGTTAGTCATTTTGATACAGATGAGTACTAAAATTAATGTCTATTTTCAACTTTGGTCAATACATTAATACAAAATCACAGAGCCGTCGTTACGTTAACCTGATAATAAGTAATTTATGAAATTTGTGCCATACATTAAAAAAAGGAAGGTAAAATGAAAAAAGTGGTCTGATTTTGTTTAACGTAATGGACATTTTTTTCAAGATAAGTATCGAAATTTTAAGTACAGCAATCGATAGAACATTAAATTTGCAGACGAACTGTATATATAACTCAATTTCGTAATTTTGGCGGTTACATTAATTCATATTACAGGTGACGGTATAATTCCAGTTTTTCTGAAGTTGATATATATTTAACACATGTCTTCAAGAGTTGACGGCTCCAGTTAGAGAGAACAATGATACTTAGTAATGAAACTTCGCGTAACGCTTCTTTGTCTTTATTTTGGTTTTTATTTTTATCCTTTATCCTTATTTTTTTTAAACTAATGCCACATTTTCAATTATTTAATATCATATTGCTCGGTTAGTATATGTAATATTTAACTGTGGTAACTTTACTGGTTGATGTATAATTTAAGATTTTATTGTATTAGCCATATTGTACCGTTTGTACCTACCCTAATAAACATTAAAACATTAAATTGACAAAGCACTTAATGTGTGTAGCGAGCTATAAGGCCAACCGTACATACAACCAGCATTTATAAGACCGAAATCATACTTCAATTAATTTTATAGCAGACTGCAACACAGTTAAGTCTAATCTGTAATATTTTGTTCGTAGATCTTTTGTGTACGTGTTTTCTCATGATCTGCTGCTGCATGATAGCTAGCGGGAATTGCTTTAAGTGCTACTTGAGTCTTTCATTGAATACGAGCTCTTTAAATTTCAGACGAAATGTTTTGAAAACACCACAGTCTACGGACACGGTGAACAATGTTGAAGCAGAATCCGTCACGGGTGGTTGCGGTTCAATCCGAACTGTTTATAAACGCTTGACTTAATTGAGAACGACGAATTATGTAAACTAGACTTTTTTGAAAACAAAGTGATAATCTGACTCATTTTAGAGCCTTTGCTTAGGATTTCTTGCGCGAAGCAATTTTTTTGTTTTTATGTTTAGTTTAAAGCTCGCATGACAATTTTGAACTGGATACCCACTTGTGTGCTCGTGCTAAGTTGATCGACCTTATTTATAAGCAAATAAGGGCTATCACTCGCAACTCTGGTTGCACAAAGCACGTGAGCGAATAAGGAGATGGGAATGGCTCAGTACTCGTAACCAAGATGTAACCTGTATGCACTATGTTTGTTTGCGTCCGTCATGCCATGGTATAGTTATTTGTTAAACGAGGGGGGAAAGTTGTATTTTACCTCCGAGTGTTCATTTGAAACACGAGCTAGCGAAAGGATTCTATGATTGACCATGAGCAAAGCGGTGGTTCAAAAATATAATCCTGAGTGTAGCGAGTGTTTCAACACATGAGACTTAAAATATTTCTCTTTAATCTTCTTTAATTTCTCACTTAAGCTGCCTTCAAATGTCAAAACTCTTTCTACACATGTGGATAAAAAGGGATTTTGTCAATAGATATCAAACAAACAAAAAGGGCTTTCCAAGCTAGTGAGATGAAAAAAAATAAACACGTGGAGTGTACCACACCCAAAAAAAAAGTATTATTGCAAAGTTAAATAAACTATGTTACTTATACACCCAAGACACGAGCCAACTGAAGCGCAAGGGCACTAACCCTCGTAGCTTGGGTTTGGATTATACTAGGTAAACGAAATTCCCGGGATATGATATAAATTGTAAACTTATTAAACATCTAGAGTTTCAATTGCATAGCTTTTATACTTTAGATTTTATTGATATCTAAAAAAAACGATTTTGTCAGTGACTCACTGATGCCATCTTTGTTAGGATAATTGTAACTACCGAGCAGAATAAACTATAACTAATTAGTTCTTCGTAAATAACACTGGGCAGGACAAGGTAATACTTTCTAACATGACAACAGTGCCATTTAATGATGAGGTGAGAGCAAATGGGGCCAAAGTCATAACCACGACCATTGTAATTGGTATCACTATATCTAGGACTGAAGCTTGCATTTGTAATAATAATAAATCATAGGTTAGTTGACTTTATATTACTTCCATTGCCTCAAAGTCTATGAACTTGCATGACTGTGTAATATAATGGCGTGTGAACTACACGATCCGTTAACTCAGACCTTGGACTGATCCAGCCTTAAAAACTCTTCTCAATTAAGACATGTCACATAGATCCAGTGGCGTTATTCTTTCATGTCGGTAGTTAAAGCGAGTTGGACCGCACGCCATGCGATGTTGGTTCAGTTTAGCCTCTTTTATTAAAAATCCTGAAAGTGTTTGGGGGCAGATTTGACTGCACAATGCTTAAAATATTGGGCCCAATTTGCATTTTTTATGACACAGAAAAGGCAAACGGGTACGCAGCGCAGGCCACCTGCACGAGACTAAATCTTAAGACTTCAATCATCAGACTGTAAATGCGCTGCCAACCCTGCGGACTCGTCTGTACGGTCGGCTACTACTACTACGGCTTTTTTTACCAGAATAAAGCACTTTAAACTTCTTTTATTCACTTTTACATTGGCTGCACGAAAACGAGAATGAAGCTAGTAGGTGTAGAGGGCGCTGGTATCGTCCGGAAAGCGTGCAGGAACAAGTAGTTGTTTCGTTTAGAAACTTAAACTCTGTGCTCTTAAACGTGGTCAAAGGCTGTAAGATGGCGATTACTATATGAGTTAGTTATCATCGAAGAGACTGTGCAGCTCACACAATTAGAATAGAACCTCACTTCAGGTAATTTCGTTAATTTCTAATTAAAACTATAAGTTAAAGTTGTAGGTAATTCTGTAGCTCTGCCTACCCCACTTTGGGATTACAGGCGTGAAGGTATGTATGTGTGTATGTAACTATAAGTAGTATGTCGAACCCGCTTTCGTGAGATAAAATAAACTGTCCTGTTCAGGTTTGGGGCACCGATATTCGAGATTCTGCTGTTGGTTTTTGTTCTCGTCCCGCCGCACCTGTACGCATGGTCTCGTTAAATAAGACAGTTGAATTTACGTCGAAACTTAGTGTAACGTAAAACACGTATCATGGCATTACAATCTACTGTTAAACACATATTATAATAGTGAATGACCCTTTATTCCACTATTTCTTAAGGGATTTAATTAATGTTTTATTTAATTACTATTAATGTTTACCTTTGCGCGAGATCGGTGACCTTCCATTACGAATAATGGCGTGTTCTAAAACTTTAAAATGCGATAATTGCAATATTGTATTGAGCGAAGTGCTGGCTTCTATAAATAATAAGCTGGATATTATGGACAGTGAAAGTTTAGTGCAAATCTGTTTTTCGACGTTTACCTACTGTGGTGGAAGTTGATACAGCAAAGCAGTTATTATTTGACTGTGTTAAATCAAGTAAGCGAAATATCTCACGGCGTAAAGATGGAAAAAATCTGCACGATCTCGAGGATATAATCACATTATTTAAAAATTCTGATCCGGAATTGATACCGATCTTCGTTGCTAAAGACTTGGACAGGCTTCCGCCGACAACGTTAGATAGTGTTGACGTAAATACACTATTAAAAACCATTACGTTACTTAAAGCTGAGCTGGTAAAGATCAAGGAGAACTATGTGACTAAACAACAATTTGAAGATCTAGAAAACAAATGGTATGCTGCCCGTTACGCTTCAATTTTAAATAGTCAGTGTAGGGTCAATACGAAACGAGGAGCGTGTACTATGGACAGTGGACCTATGGCACTACAAACGCCGGGTAATGACTAATGAGCAGGGATCGGAAATTCGGATCGATATTTACCTAAAGTTGGCAAAATCCCGGAAAAAGATAGGCAAACATGGCGTCGGCTCCTTAAAAATATTATTTTAATAATATAAGTTCCGGGATTCTGGGATTCTACAAAATGGTAATATAATAATTACTTTACATGTAGGATAAAACATTCATTTTTGCTCCTATTAATTCGTTAGGTTAATGAGTTACAGGTAAATTAAATAAGATTTGGTAAATCTATACATGAAAAATAACTTCAAACAGTTAATATAAATAATTGATTATGAATTAATGCCGGTGCAATTTATTTATTTTGAAACCCCAGAAATTTTAGTAATGAATTCTATGATTGAGTCCGCCTCCATACAACTGAACAACAAAGCCAGTGCGAAAGTATAGGTAAATATCGATCCGAATTTCCGATCCCTGCTAATGAGTCACCAACTCATAAGAGCTACTCGCTGCGGTGGCCGGCGCAAATGCAAGCAGCTAACTACGCTGACGTAGCGTCATCTCCCTTGCACCTATCACAGGAGCCGTCTGGGCAGGCATTGAGCGAAAGCGAACTATCGCCGTCGCACTTAGGAACACATGAAAGTGTGCCTCTTTTAACTCATTTTAACAAACAGGATAACAGTGAGGCAAGTAATCGGGTTTTGGATAACGCGAGTTTTGTAAGCACCAGAACCGATCAACAACCTGTTCCGGATATCAGCTGTTCATCTGTAAACAAAACACCGATACAAACTTCACCAGATGATAAAGGTATATAATAACTCGACCAAACAGTCGTATGCTGAAGTTGCAGCTACCGAGAAAGATTCCGGAAGTAAACCGTCAAAACAAAATGACGAAGCATGGAAAGTAGCTCAACGTAAGAGCTTGAAAAATAAGTTTATAGGTTCAAGAGGCAAGGCTGTGTCGGACCTAAACAACAAGTTTAAGCCTTTAAGGTAGCCGAGACAAAATCCGCATTATTTGCTTCAAACGTACCTATGTACATACTGATGTATTAGAGCAAGATATTGTTGACTATATTTATGAAAAAACAAATGAAAAGGTTTCTCTAATAAAATTTAAAATGAGGCAGCAAAGGGATTACAACGCTTATAAGATATTTGTAACCGAGTATAAAATTGAGACTTTTCTTGACAATAATAACCTATGGCCCGCCGGGATATCTTTCCGGCGTTTTTTGGAAACACACCAAAAGTATGAATGTTAGACCGAGTGTGCCTGTGAGCGTCTGTGGCGTAATAGATAGGAAGCATTTTTAAGGAGCATTTTTCTGTACAATCTCTACTGGGACCGCCAGAGTCTGGGGTGTGCGGTGCTGTAGCTGACGTGGGCGTGAGTGCGGAATGTGACGTCACCTTCTCAGTTGATCAGGTGGCGAGAGTGATCCACGGCATGCAGCGAGGCAAGTCGCCGGGACACGACGGCCTCAGCAGCGTCGAGCACCTTCAGGTTTGCTGGTTTTCATTTGCCGCGGGAAATACTGGTTTACCCTTGAAATATCGACAAACTTTTAATCGAATTTCAGTTCAAAGTCAACGTTTCGCTTTTTTTCATTTGATCGAATATGCTTTACATCGAACAATTAAACGATGTATTTTTAAAACACCGATTTTTAATGTGTATAAATATTATTTACTAGATACTTTATGTCACAGATCTTTAATTCATACTTTATTATCCAATATTTTATTTTATATTGTAAATTATACATGTTTGAAAATCAAGGCTGCTATTTTCATTTTGCACAGGTAATTTTGAGGATATTATTGTTTATTTGTTCTGTAAACAACTAGCCTTTTTGAACCTAGATTTCTGGCATTGTGAGTGAGTGGTATATTTTGGAATAAAACAAATTGGTTTTGACGCTCGCCGGCCGCTGCCGCGGCACGCTCGCTTCGCTCGCTCGGCTTCGCTCGCTGTTAGGTCGCAGCTCGCAGTTCACTTAACACACTACTCCTCGCTTTGCTCGTCGTCGCACCTATTTGTACTCTGTGCGCATAACAAACTTCTGTTTACATATCAATGAGTTGCAATTCAAACTAGTTTTTAGTAATAGTAATTATATGTACAATTTAATTGATAAACATCATCCAGGAATATACGCTCTTATCAAAAACCTGATTAAAGAGATCATATCTAACGATATACGAGTAGAAAAGATTTTATGTGAAAAGAGTTTATACATACAATGACGGTTAGTTTGTGACGGAATTAATCCTCTTCTCGCTTACTCCTTTACGAGTATAAGTACGTTATGAGAAATATGAGGGTCATTATTCATTCATTTACGTCTGTGTGAAAAACACCTTTGTTCGTACTTTGTGGAAGTGTGAGTTTCCTTTATTTCTCCGACCGTGTTTAATGCTACTCACACTGCTTCATAAACAAGCAGACGCGATTGCGAGGATTGTTTTTTTGTAGATATTAGGTACCTATCTTCATTTCATAAGAATTGTTTTGTTTCAAATTGGCTTTTTTCTTTCTAAAAGATTAAGTACTTAATCCTTCAGCTATGGAAACAATTTGGCCGCCGACGCACATCTGTTAAGGACTTAAGGCCCACGGGCGTACTCCACAGCGCGGCGTTGTAGGACCAAGCGATTTGTGTTCGATTCGAAGGGAAACAAAAAACACTTAAATTGAATAGGTACATCTTCGACGCGCTGGCCTAGTTGGTAGTAACCCTGCCTACGAAGCTATACTATCCGCAAAACCATCTGGCCGGTAGGGCAATAAACGTCGGCTACCGTTAGGGGTGTAACATGTCGATAACTTATAATGTAAACGTCGATACTTATAATAATTATATTTTGAAATGTTATTGATATTGTTTTTAAAGTTATCTAATGAATAATACTAAATGCTTAAAATAATTACATGTTTAAGATATTTCTTAAATAATTAGCTAAATATCTGATTAGGTAAGTAGATAATGAGAAATGCATTAAAATAAAAATTTAAGTCATTAGGAATAATTGATAACAAAATATTCTATAACATAAAAGGGTAAACATATAGTAATATTAGTACTAGTATTTTCCTTGTTTAGTTATTTATTTTGTTATACCTCCTTATTATTTTATTGTAATACTTTATGTCAATAGTTCAATATACCTATTTATATTTCGATAGTAACTATACAATACTGTTATATAAAACACCACGTAATTTATATTCTTTGTTTCATTATACTTTATCGACATTCCTTTTTATGCGTAACGCTACCTGCCCTATTGCTGCTCGGCCCGCTCCATAAGCCGTGCAGGTGTGAAAGAGATAGCATAATTCCGATGATTTATGACCTGACCGGCCAGATAGTTTTGCGGATAGTAGGTAGGTATAGTGGTCCTGGGTTCAAGTCCCGGTAAGGGCAGATATTTGTGTGATGAGCGCGAATATTTGTTCCTGAGTCATGGATGTTTTCTATGTATTTAAGTATATATTTCTCTATATACTTAAGTATTTATATCGTTGTCTAGTACCCATAGTACAAGCCTAGAGCTATGGTACCTATGCTAATACCTATGGTATTGTCCCCTGATATTTATTTATTTATCTTAGTATAAGTAACGCTTTCAAAAAGTTTTGTGCTCATAAATGTAAGATTCTAGTTTACCTACATAGATAGGTATGTAAATAAGTACTGGATGGGATCAACAATATTGAGTTATCTTCTCAATCGCTCAACTCGCTTGAAATGCATATCGCTACGCAATACATTTGTATATTATAAGATTTATAAGACCGGTTTGATGTGGCAAAAAACACAAGTATATTTTATTTATTGAATCAATTACCTATTCAAGAACTCAAATAGATTTTGTGACATAGTCGATATAGATATTGTTCATGGCATATCATTCGATTCATTAGGTAGGCATTTAATGTAGAATAAAGGTACTGCACCGGATTTATTAAGAGATTGAGAGATAAATAAAAACAACGGTTAACCAACTACAACTATTAAAGATGCAGAAGATAAATATATACTTAATAGTAGTTTATGAAATTGTTGCACAAAGAGGGGTATTAAAACACGAGTGTGTGTTTAAGAACCGAGCCGCTAGGCTTCACTTTATCTACTCTCATACATTGCGAAATAAAAGATCAAACTTAATAAAGTAACTACAGCAAAACGTATTCAATGAATGGCGCCAAAACCGGGCGGTTAAAGCGGGCGCTGTCACAGACAAGTAAAAATTGGAATGAAAACTTTTTGTAATGCTGTAAAAATGTCGCGAACCGCATGTGCGTTCCATTATAAAACAAATATTGATATGGAACCTCGTTGGTGACATTAACTTTTTGGATAAACTTGTATCGTAATGGTAAAAAATTACTATATAACATTATTTTGTTGTAGAAATAATGTTATAAAGTGTGTTTTTTTTAAATATCGGTATTGTGTTTATAAAGTATGCCAACAAATTCGTTTTGAAGTTTATAATTCGAATTTTACGATATGAGAGTAGATAAATACATATATTAAATAGGATAATAAATATACAAATATATGCCTACTTAGTATAATTACAATTAAATAGGTACATTACTTAATACGTGAATAAATATAACATAAGTGGGTATGAAAAGAAACAAAACCGGCCAAGTGCGAGTCGGACTCGTGCACGAAGGGATCCGTACCATTATCTATAAAAATCACGTTTGTTGTATGGGAGCCTCTTTAAATATTTATTATATTATGTTTTTAGTATTTGTTATTATAGCGGCAACAGAAATACATCATCTGTGGAAATGTCAACTGTCTAGCTATCACAGTTCGTGAGATACAGCCTGGGGACAGACAGACGGACAGACGAACAGACATCTTAGTCTGTAGAAATATAAAAAGGAAAGAAATACTTTAATAATAATAAATATAGGGGAAAACCCAACCAGGGGACCTAGAACCAAACTAAGCTTTAGGCTTGTACTAATGGGTACAAGAGGTTTATGTACGAGTATACTAAATTATGGTCTATTTACGGGTGTTACAGGGAAATCACATAAACCGAAGTGAAGCGAGGGCGGCTCGCTAGTTTGTGTTTAAAGAACTTTATTTTCTCTAAAGAAATATATACACATTTCACTTATACAGAGAAAACATAGACGGCTTAAAGTAATGTTTTTGAGTGAACAAAGATTTACAATGTAAGCAACATAATTTAAATTAAAAGGTGAGATGAGCTTAAAACAGAATATTTACAAAAGTGGGCATGCAATTAATAAATAACATTTATAGTTGCTGATTAATATATACTAGCTACGTTAACAAACAAAAAAAAAAAAAATTTTTTTTTTAAAAATGTGCATACAGGAGGTAGTCGGTTGTAAAAATATGCATTTTATTGCGGGTATGCATACATACACGGCTTACAGAAAGCGAAAATAAAATGGACAATAAGAGGCCCGATAAGACATTCCTTTGTTCCTATACAGACAGTGCCAGGGCCGGACTTAGATCTTGTCCATTACATATTGCATTAAATTTCGTTTAAAACTATTGAAACTTTTGCAGTCTTTTATATTTTTAGGTACTTTATTATAAAATTGTGCTCCTTCATAAGTTATGCTTTTTTTACCAAATTTTGTCCGCGCTGGTTGGAGAGCTAGTTCATTAGCGTTCCGTAATGGACGTAGTCCTTTCTCGAATTTGGTTTTGAAGATCAATTGCGAGTGGATTTTTTTATCTAAATAAAATAAAATGAAGGCAAAATTTATTATCATACATACATACCTTCACGCCTGTAATCCCAGAGTGGGCTAGGCAGAGCTACAGAATTACAACTTAAAAAGTAGTTGATAATTCAGTAACCACATTCTGCACAATTAGGCTAAGATGTTTACCAGCGTATAGTGACAGGTTGCAAGCCCATCGCCTAATAGTACTACAAGCCTATATTCCCTTAGTCGTCTCTTACGACATCCACGGGAAGACATGGAGTGGCACTATTCTAACCCGGCAACCACACGGGACGGGAATTTATTATCAACCTTATTTATTATAGTTTTTCTGGTGGTGAGTTTTCACGAGATTTAGCGTATTCCAGTGCAATTGTAAAACAAACTTACAATAGTTATGCAAGATGCAATTGTTTAACTACTGAATTGCTTCAGCTTATCGGAAATTACAATGCAATTGTTTATTGCATCTGCGCTTTTCGAACGAGAAATTGAAGGTTGATAGCATTTGCATTCCACCACATTATTTATGTGACTAAGGTTGCGTTTTTAATTTCCTTTTAAATGTTATAAGTTAGAATTAACATAGGTAGAATTCTACGTTGAAAAATATTATACTAGGAGACAAGATAACAGAAAAACCAGCCAACCAAAAAAAAATACAAATGATTTATAATAAAAAAAAATTATAAAATATTATATCACAAAATTGAAAAACTATTAAAAGATTGGATCCTTCTAGTAAGTATAGGAATGTACTTGTGGCAGAAGGCCCCTGATGGGTGACTTGGGCCCCTGCATCCGTCAATATTTCTATTTTTAGGGATCCGTACCAAAAATTAAACACGGAACCCTCATAGGATCACTCGTGCGTCTGTCTGTCTGTCCTTTTTGCTTTGCTACTAATCTACTGGACCAAATCAGGTGAAATTTGGTAGGTGGTGTAATCATATGACCCAAACACAGTTTTTTTTAAATAAGGGTCGTTTTTGGTTGACAAATTAGGAAATTTAAAAAAAAGGTTTTGCATACCTTATTGTGTACGTCGTTATGAGGATGTCAAATATTTTTTTGCTATTATTGTAGAATAAATAGTTTTGATTTTATTCATGAAACAAGACGAGAATTGGCCATTCCCCTCCCCCCTGATCTCCAAAACTACTGAGCCTTTAAATTTAAAAAATAATACAAAATGTAGTTTATTGCTTGTATTTTACAGGAAAATCTATAAGAATTCTATAAAAAAAACAATGTACGGAACCCTCTCCATGCGAGTTCAACTCGTGCTTGGCCAAGTTTTTTTTCCTTATTCACTCCTTATTTTGACAAGTTGAATTTCGCCAACGTCGACTTTTAGTCAATCACCACGAACTTATCACATGCGCGGAGAATTGGGTATTTGACTAATTTTAGAAATCCTTTTTAAAATATTATTAACAACATAACAAGCACTTTGCATTCATATTTCCTTGAGATTCTACTGTATTATGAATAAAATGCTGGCGCTGCGCTGGCCATGTGACAAAGTGTGACATCACACGCAAGTAAACAATAAACAAGTTTTTTTAAAGCACAGTATAAAAAGGGAAGATTTGCGTGTGACGTCACCAGAGCTGTAAACCAATCTCAGTGTTCCTGTCACAGTTTAAAAAAAAGACGTTTTTTCCTTTAAGTTCCAAAAAAATATAAATTAAAAAAATTAAAAATAAGTAGGTAGGTAGGTAGTAGTATAAGTTTAAAATCAAATAAAATATTTTCAGTTTTTATTATAATTAAAATAAAGTGTTAAGAAGAAAGTATAAACTACTAAATATTAGTTCACAAAAAATTATAGAATTTTGTCGAAAAACAATAGAATTTCAGTTTAACGGCGGCTGAAAAGTTTCATTTAAATCGACATTGTAGCATTTAGCGACGTGACGACATTATTAGCTCAGTTGTCTTCGTTAAAGAAAAACATAAATTAACTATGAGTAATATCGCCACTGAGGTTCGAAAAAATAATGAATTTACTCGATTTCTAGTTTTGTACTTTATGAAAAATTTCAAGCTTTATTTTGATCGAAAGTTATTTACAGGGTTATTCATTTTCCTTTGAATTAATGAAACGATAAATAATAACGATATAGAATGATCATTTATAAGTTATATTATAAGACTTACGGTTGGTGTCATAATTCATAATATTCAGTTACTCTTAACCACAGGTAAAGATACTTATAGTCATTTCCGTCGTCATAATGGCAGATCCCAATATTCAAACTACAGTTAGATAGGTATTTCTAAAAATTGACATCAAAAACGCTTTTAATTCGGTCAATCGTGGTGCCCTTCTAGTTCTAATTCTAAATCTGTGGTACAGTCAGCTGCAGAGAAAAGGATAACCCCCCTCATGGTAAGGATCGTTTTTTTTTCAAAAACCTGTGGCTGAATTTATATGATTTTTCGGTGAATTGAAGATTTTACTATTGTCTACACATTAACTCAAAATCATTTAAATCTAACCACAGGTTTTCGAAAAAAAACAATCCTTACCAGGAGGGGGGGTATCCTTTTCTCTGCAGCTGACTGTACCTTGACGACGGTTCCCTTGGCGGGGACGCGTCAACTGTACTACAAGACCTACAAACGATCATTACAAAATTTTCTGATATAGGCCTCTCATTAAACTTTGCTAAGTGCGAAATATATATACCTCATCTCATTTCTTTAGATTTTTTTTTTGATATCATTACTAATTTTAATGCAGCTTCACCAAACATTTCGGTCCATTCAAATTCTTTAACAGTTTTAGGTTCACCGATTTTTGACGAAGCAATCGATCCCATTATAAATTAAGTATTATTAATTAATTATTATTATCTGTTTAAAAATACTTCTAACCTTGTGTACGAAATAAACCTCCACATGGCGGTTTTTATTATTCGTTTTTATATTTTCACTCCAAAGTTCATGTATTTGTTACGGAGTTGCCCAATTTGGAAATTTCCAGATATCATGGCTTCTATAGATTACCCTTCAATAAACTCTGTCTAAATTATTAAACATTCATTTAAGTTTAAGGCCTTGGACTCAAGCGGTTCTCCCAATTCGTTTCGGTGGACTTGAATACAATGCTCTTCTAGCGTGGAGCGTGGCACTACCAGCTTTCCTGTCCTCCGCTTATGGTTCGTTGCCTCAGTATGCAGTTGCGTCAGTATTATCTCAAATCACCCACAGATACTTGACGTTGAGATTGCGAACCTGGTGGAGGCCAGGTATGCTTAGTGTGAGTCGTGTCCCGGAGTGGAAATGCCAATCAAGAGGCATATCCATCCAAAGAGCATGGGATACACCTCGTCTCATATCAATTCATGCATCTCTCCTACAAAATAGTCCGGACAATTTAGATCGCGCCCGTCTCCTTGGTGTCTCAGCATGCGAATCAGGTCATTGGCTCCACGCACTTCCTTCCCGCAGTATAGGCACAGTCTTAGACCCAAGCTGCTTGAGCATAGCAATAAGCTTGCGGCTTGGAGCTAGAATCTGTGAACCTCATACTTGCACGTGCGGGAAGGAAGTGAGTGAGCTGGGAAGACATGGCCTTTCATGTTTTAGAAGTGCCGGCCCTTTGTACCGCCACGGCACAACTAATGATCTGATCCGTCGTTTGCTTGCCACTGCCTCTGTACAAGCTGTCCTAGAACCAGCAGGTTTGCATAGAGACGATGGCAAGCAACCAGACGGAGCTACTTTGGTGCCGTGGCAACTGGGCAGGGCACTGGTATGGGACGCGACGTGTGTTGACACATTCGCCTTTTCCCACGTCCAGTCAACCCGTAATCGGGCCGGTGCAGTAGCTGATCAGGCCCAAACCATCAAGCGCCGCAAAAATTCATCATTATTAAATAATTACGAATTTGTGGCACTTGCAGTGGAGACCATGGGTCTTGGTCAGCTGATATGAAAAAAAAATTGATGGCTCTGTCATCCCGGCTCATAGACACCTACGGAGCTCCTAGAGCTGGTGCTTACCTCTCCCAAAGGATTGGGCTAGCTATCCAGAGAGGTAATGCAGCCAGTGTCATAGAGACCATGCCGCAAGCGGACCTGCTAGAGGGGAAGTTCTTTTTATAGTGGTGATTATTATTTACATCTTTAATATTTGAGTAGCTTAGTTTTATTTTAATTGGAGTAGCTTAGTTTAATTTTTATTTAAATAAGTATAGTTTTAACTTTTAACCTATGTTAATAAAATAATTGAATTAATAATTCAAATCATTTCAGCGTTAGATAGGGATACATCGAGTTATAATTTTACATTTGACACGTACAAAATATGTCTAATTTTCTCTCTCCGCGGTTTGAAATTGAATATTGGGAACGGAAAGACGTTCAATTAAAGACACGACACATCAATAATGTCATTAATTACACTGAGATTAATTTGGGTTAAATATAGATATTTTTCACGTTTATACTCCAAAGTATCAATCAAAGACAGCGGTTAAACATTTATCTTTAGAAGCCCTGTACATAGGTAGGGACATGCCGTTAGATGTTGTCGGATAGTACTTATAGCCATTACCAACACCAAATTGATAGTTGTTTGTGTAGGGAAGCGCAAGTAATTGGCTCAACTCGCAACAGATGGTTGTAAACAGGCGATGCTTTAATAACTACGGGCAAACCAGGCTAAAGTAAAACCGGTTCTTTTGGGTTTTAACCAAGGCTTACGAATGGCACGGCACAACTTACGGAACTGATCTTACTAAATGCGTTCAAAACTGGAATAGGTATGTCTCTCAAGAATCTCAAGATGCATTATTGAGCTAAAATTTAAAAATAAGTAATTAGGTGGTCTAAGTAACTTGAGATAATAATATATGTTGTGCTAGTTTATAGTTCATTTATTTTAGGATGAGAAACCACAATAACATTATATTGCGTTTGGTCAACTATTTATTACCTAGCAAATAGTACAGTACAAGTAATAGTATGGGAGCCGCAAAAAAAAATTGTTTTAATGTCACTTTATTTGCGTGTCGTCAATTGTTACTCTAGTACAAATTGTAAAGAGATTACAGTTCACGAGCCGCAATATAATGTTGTTGTGGTTTCTCATTCTAAATTAAATGAAGTATAGCAGTATGCAGTTTAGCTAAATAAAACGTCTTCTTTTCTTTGACATTGGTCTACTTAAGTGATACACGTCTGAACCCAGCTAGTCGACACGTCAGTCTTCTTTAGAAACAGTCAAGGACTAATTCGTGTTACACTGTGGAACTCTGTCGCAGTGACAGGCCTCATCATTCAAATAATTCAAACCTGCAATGACTAATGTGGCGTTTTATGTCATAGAATTACTACAGCCTTCTCGCGAAAACATTTTCTTGACAACATTATTACGTTTTGTGACATTTGTACCTCTTCTTCTTTTGCCCCCGCGGCGACTTGAACAGCTACTACCGCAGGGATATTATGGCGTTTCCACGTGAAGTGATTTCGCCAGTGTCAAGGTTTATATGAGTATAAATCAATATAGCAATAAAACACAATCCAATCTTCTCTAGGAAGATTGGGGGCAACGTTGTACGGTGATTTGTAGGTCAGAGGTCAAGATAGTTTTAACCTCTGCACCACTGCGAGTCCACTTGAAACGAGAAGAAAGATGCCAGATACACGAAATAAGTCCAAGTCTTCAATCACTGTGCGACACAAAGGCATAAAAAGTACAAATCACTATCAGAAAAGAACTTTGAACACCTAATTACCCAAAAATTAAAGTCTAAAACAAATTACACGTCCGCCATCTTTTAACGTTGCAAATGGCCTCCACATTTGTACCTACATAATTATTTTAGTTCCATGATCTGTTCAAACCCTGACAGATATCTTCGAATAATGAAACTCATTTGAAACTTCATCTGGCATCTCTCTTTCTGATATATTGAGTTTCCTCAACCCGTTTCAATATGCATTAATGACGTTACTGTTACTGAGAAGACGTGTAAGTCAGCGAAGTAAAGTAGTAGGGTACAACACCTGATAATAAGTAGTAGACTAGTAGTACTAAACCACGATTTTTATTGGTCAAGGATAGTGGACAGTACAGGTAGTGTAAACCTATCGGACAGTAGCCAATGCCATTTTATATTTAGATACATTATGCTCATACTAAACGCATTTAAAACCCGTCGCCAATAGGGAATATGCATGTTTTTTTTTACAGCTTCAATTGAAGCTGATTCATGTAACAAACAGATCACAAAAATCATTTTTTGAATAACTATAAAAATAACCAAGATATAAGCCAACAAAGATTTGTTCCTATCTCTTTCTAGAAAAACGGAATTTTACATGGAGTTTATATGGCCGCAGTGCACAATGACGTCACGGTGCACATCGGATCTCTCTGTCTAATTAGAAGTTTGAAATGCTTATAACTTCCGTATTTCTTGACCGATTTTAATTTTAATTTCCGTTTTGGTGATCTCTTTTACGGTATTTTCATATTTTGATGAGAAATGCGATTTTTTAAATCCATGCATATTCCCTATTACTGACAGTTGCTACGTTACCATATTTATACAGACTGAGATTGCAAATGGTTTGTCAACCTTGAGGATAACGTAGAATATTAGGTAACTGTGCATCTATTTATTTTATTTAAAAAAATTATTACACAAGAGAATACACTTAGTTATATACAAAAGGCGAACCGTTGGGCAAAGCAGAGATTGTGGTGGCGGTGCAACATAGGGTCTAACATATATACAGGGTGTATTGCAAGTCGTGTGCCAAATGAATATGGTGGGTAGCTAAGGTCACTTGCAACACGTTTTGGGCCAATTAACACTAATCCTACCCACGGTGTTTTTTTTATATTTTTTTTTGAAAAAATCTCGGAATCTTCAAAAGTTAACCATTTTGTCCACCTATCTTTTTTTTTAAATGTGACAGCACAAAAGTACTTATAGTTTTTTTATCTTTAATGTTTGCGCATTCGAATGAAATGTTATTTTTATTCATATAGTAAACAAATAAAAAAATTTTAGCCAACACAGTGTGAAGGACAGAAAAATAAAATCTTCACGGTCAACTTTACGGCCCAATTAAAAAAAAAGTAGAAGCTCCTCAGATCTTTCAACATCATAAAAACTTCTCCAGTTCCTGACAATTCTTACGGTATACCACATGTCTAGAATAACGTTCAGTTTTTCGTCAAAATATGGTTTCAATCTAAAATTGTGGTTTTATTCGGTCAGTAGATCCAGCCAGTTAAATGGGCTAAATGCACAATACAAAACGCAATATGGTTAAAAATCATCTTTATTTTAATAATTACTTCAAATTTTGTTCAAATTGTCTTCCTCCACAATTGATACATTCGCGACACCTTTTTCGTATTTCTACAGTAGTTGTTGTACGAAGTGTCATTTCATGCCGCATTATTGCGAACGCGTCATTAATTTTTGCGATCAGATGCTCTCTGCTCTCTACCCGTGTTGCGTACACTAGCTCTTTGGCCCTTCCCCAGACGTAAAAGTCAAAGACACTTCGTACAACAACTGTAGAAATACGAAAAAGGTGTCGCGAATGTATCAATTGTGGAGGAAGACAATTTGAACAAAATTTGAAGTAATTATTAGAATAAAGATGATTTTTAACCATATTGCGTTTTGTATTATGCATTTAGCCCATTTAACTGGCTGGATCTACTGACCGAATAAAACCACCATTTTAGATTGAAACCATATTTTGACGAAAAACTGAACGTGATTCTAGACATGTGGTATACCGTAGGAATTGTCAGGAACTGGAGAAGTTTTTATGATGTTGGAAGATCTGAGGAGCTTCTACTTTTTTTTAAATTGTGCCGTAAAGTTGTCCGTGAAGATTTTATTTTTCTGTCCTTCACACTTTGTTGGCTAATATTTTTTTATTTGTTTACTATATGAATAAAAATTACATTTCATTCGAATGCGCAAACATTAAAGATAAAAAAACTACAAATACTTTTGTGCTGTCACATTAAAAAAAAAGATAGATGAACAAAATGGTTAACTTTTGGAAGATTCCGAGATTTTTTCAAAAAAAATATAAAAAAAACACCGTGGGTAGGATAAGTGTTAATTGGCCCAAAACGTGTTGCAAGTGACCTTAGCTACCCACCCTATTCATTTGGCACACGACTTGCAATACACCCTGTATATGTATAAATTATACATAATAAAATATACCTACATATCTATATATTAAATCAATATAAATACTTACATAAATTGCACTATTAAATAAATACATAGGTACATACTCGTAATATAACCATGAGGATAAGCACAAAAAATTACAGAAAACGCAATAAGAAAATAAAGATAATGTCAATTGTACCTGTAAAAAAAATTCGCGAACTTTATTTTAAATACTAACTTTTTTATCTATGCTCATACTGTATGGCTATTAAATTTCATCGTGGAATGCCCTAGAGTCAATTTAAACGAATACTCAAATAATGGCTAGGTACTCGATAACTGTTTCTACTCCGTTAAGGACTATTTTGCTAAGAAGCCAAATATAAATAATTGCGAAGTGTTTGATTTGAGATACCTATTATTTTATTTTGTTACTATTTTATTGACAGTTAATTTTTTTTTGTTAAATGATTTTAAAATGATTTTAAAGACATTTAATGTATATTTTAATTTTTAGGCCCGCGCACAGTGCATCATTTAACGCGAACTATAAGGTCGAAAATCAAATCTATCGAATGGAATCATTATAAATATTATTTAAAATATATTTAATTAATATTTAGCAAGGTTTTATTTAAGATAGAAATTACTACGATTTTGAAAAGATCAATCCATTATTCCATAAAAAAAATAGTTTTTTAAATCTTTCTGTGTAAGTTCAAATAAATAATAATAATATCTACAGTAAAATACAAAAAAATATTAGAAATACGTTGAACTTATAAGTAAAATAAAAGCCCCATCCCCGTCACTCGATTTAGTCTCGAATGACGAGTGACAGGGATGGGGCTGACGTAACATTGAACCTACTCGTACATTTTTTAGAGCCTAAGGTTAATGTTTTTTTATGACAAGGTAGCAGTCGATGGCACACTTGTCACTTTTTTCTTCAATATGTAACGGACTAAGGTTACTCTCCGTCGTAATCCGGCCCAAATTTAGGATCACCTTTGTTTTATCAAATTATGTTTGACAAATTATCACTTCCCAATATTTTTTTCCTAAAATTTCATTTGCCAAATAATTGTTTGCCAAATTAACTATTCACAAATAATAGTAACGCAAACCTAATGTTTGGCACATGAATGTTTAGTCATTGACTGGCTTACCAACTGGACATTTGACAAAATTTCATTTAGTCAAATGTTTTAGTTGGCATAACATATTTTACGCAAAACAAAATAAGGCAAATGATTTGTATGGTAAATAAATAAATCGAATGTAAAAATGGTGAATTTATTTTGGGGGTCGTTCTAACCAAACTTAACCTAGTTTACCGGTACAATTTGTAACCTACTTACCTGGCAGCAGTTGCGTTCTGGCTATTATGGTCGCAGTTGTAACCTAACCTAACCTAACTGTTCTTGTAGCAGTTCGTTTTTACTGGGGGTCAAAGTTCTAACCTATCCTAACCTACTTACCTGGCAGCAATTCGGTAATAAATTCTTACTGTTGTTCAAAATTATTACTTAAACTTTAAACTTTTTTCACAACTTCAAGCACATAAACTTACAAAAAACGCTAATGAGCATTGCAACAAACTTAAAGTTGTAAGTTACAAATACAGTTGTAATACACAAATAAATGTATTTGTGAAAATAGCAGTGCATTTTGTATTTATGGGATCGTGCCGTTTTACCAATATTATATTACTCGAACAAACTCCGATTTTTGTCTTTATATGTTTTGTCATATCAATTCATTTGCCTAAATGTTTATTATGTAATGTTTTTTGCCTTAATAAAGCATTTGCTAAAAGACCAAATGCCTAAATGTCTGTATCCGAAGTTAAACTCTGCATAGTGAAAATTTGACGAAATGAAAATTAGCGTATTATAGTTATGCCAAAGATTGCATTGGCAAAAAAACAGTTGCGAAAATTTGTTTGGGTAGGTACTTAATGAAAATTTACCAAAATAATTTTGGCAAAACGGCAGGATCCCCCAAATTTAATAAACAGTTTTTATATTTTATAATTAAATGACGCAACCGAAAAATCTTTATTTTTTTTTTCATTTAATTAAGAGGCTTAATACCTAGAAATGAAAACATATCCTAGCATTTTAGCGAAGTTCATCCCTACCCAATTATCATTCCATTAACCCCTAATTATTTAATTCCAGGTTCAGGTTAAATGACGCACTGTGCTGCGCACGTATCAGTATAAACATAAACACAAATAAAGATGTAGTAATTTCCCCGGTTGTCTTGTTCTCACACCGGAATAGAACAATGCTAACAATGCTACTAGGCTAGGTTAAAGGCTACGAATCACTGATGGTAGTAGCGATCAGGTCGGACCTTGAGAAGGTCTTACATCTAGTTAAATACCTCCTGTATTTTACCTGTGATTATCCTCTTTGCAGTTATAATTTCGGTGTGCTGGGTGGCCGGCGCGGGGGTGGGGTTCCTCCCCCTGTTCGGGTGGCACGCGGCCGTCGACCCGGCCCCTGACTGCTACTTCGTCGAGGTCATGGACTACAACTTTCTGCTGTTCCTGTACTTCGCGACCATCATCACGCCCAGTGTGCTCCTCGCTGCATTCTACGCACACATCTACCGCGTGGTCGTCAAACAGGTAGGAAACGTGTCTGCGTGACGTGCTCTCTGGCGGTTTTCCTTGTATCTTTAACAAACCCAAGGAATTTGTTTATACGTAGAAGAACAGTTCCGAAGTACTATATGGACTTTCCGGAGATGATGACGATTTCTTAGTCAATAATCTAGGGTCAGTGCAGCCCTCAGATAAATAGGGTTAAATAAATAATTAGGTCCGGCATTAAGATTAGGAGTCGATTCTAAAGTTTATATCTCAGTACAATGATGGCATTGGCGAATTCGAAATTATAAATTATATAATAACCTTCTCAGATGAGTTATCAGAATAAGTTCACATTAATTTGTTCGTTGTTTATTTCATTGATGACGATCCCATCACATTTATTTATTTTGCCTGTAAGTAATAGTGCACATTATAGTATGAACCTATATATTTTGGACATCTCTTCTATTTTAAACGTTGTCTGGAAGATCTCGCTATGTAGCGATAAGATCACCTGTTGTTTACCATGTACATAAAATATATAGTAAGTACTTGTTTCTAATTGTAACTTTCTGTTGTTGTAATAAAGAATAAGTACTGTATTCTATAATTTCTTATTCTGAACTTGCTAGGCTTCGAATTGTTTACGAAATATCGAATCCTAATTTTAGTTTAAAATTACTTTTATGACAATACTATTTTTATTAAATCTTAATAATATTACCCCGTGTGGTTGCCGGGTTGGAATAAAAATGTTAGAATAGTGCCACTCCATATCTTCCCTTGGATGTCGTAAGAGGCGACTAAGGGAATATAGGCTTGTAGTACTGTTAGGCGATGGGCTTGCAACCTGTCACTAATACGCTGGTAAACATCTTAGCCTATTTGTGCAAATTGTGGTTACTGAATTGTCAACAACTTTTTTAAGTTGTAATTCTGTAGCTCTGCCTACCCTACTCTGGGATTACAGGCGTGAAGGTATGTATGTATGTATGTAATAATATTATAGCATGCTGCAGAACTAAGTTTACCCGCAAGGGTGGATATATGTCATCGATCGTATACGTTTTAGACATTACCGACTTTTCAAATCATTTTTAAGTGCTGAAAGGAATAACTTTAAAATTACGTCAGGTAATTTATCTTAGAAATGAATGCATTAACCAACAAATGATTTATATACTTTACGGACGCGGAATTTTTGAATAGCGATTTTATTTTTATTTCTACTATTTAAATTATGTAAATCAGAATTTTTGGTGAAAGAATCAGAATTTTTAATATCATAAATAATATTCTCATAAATAAATTGAGACGGTACCGTTTAAGATATTACCTAATTTCTTTAAAAAGTCATCTTAAGGAGTGACGGGAATTTTAGGTTATAAATACAACGAATGGCTCTTATTTGAAACACAAACATAGTGTGTATATCAGTTGCCTTACCCCAAACCAGTATACCGTACGACATGACACTATGGAAATAACTATAATAAAGTATGGGCCTGTTGTTTCATCAGTAGTTAAACTAACTAATTGTTAAAAAATATAAGTAATGGTTAAATCTGAAGGAAATGTGTCAAATTTTCGATTATTTTTTCATATTTTAACAATTAGTTGAGTTAACTACTGATCGATCAAGAATTGGTTTGAGAAAATGATATTCTTTCGAAATATTATACTTGTTTAGGCTAAAACGATAAAAAAATGTATGTAAGTAGAATACAAGTAAGTACTAGTAAATGATGAATGAAAGAAGATTGACGAAAGAGATACATACATACATAAACTCACGCCTTCATTCCCAGAGTGGGGTAGGCAGAGCTACAGAATTACCAAGCACTCTTAAATAAATTGTTGATAATTCTGTAACCACGTTTTGCACAAACAGGCTAAGATGTTTACCAGTGTATTAGTGACAGGTTGCAAGCCCATCGCCTAAGAGTACTAGAAGCCTTTATTATTCCCTTAGTCGCCTCTTACGACATCCACGAGAAGACATGGAGTGGCACTATTCTAACCCGGCAACCACACAGGGAGAGATAAAGAGATATACATATCGAAAGTGAGTGGAAGGGTCGGAAGGGGCCGCCCTAGGCGTACTTTTTCGAATCAATTCGGAGAAATACAATAAAATTTGAAAACAGCAGGGCCTAAGCTATCTGTCTCAACATTGCCATTGGTTAGTTGTCTAATTTTCCTAACGGCGTAAGCTGCCGAACCTAGTTTACCTGCCAGTACCTACATCTATATGGGGATTCCGTTGCAATTTTTTATCTTTTGTTATGCCTAGGAAAAGTTAATCTCTACTATCTATACTAATACTAATATATTATTATAATATAATATATAAATAATATTATAAAGCGCTTAAGTTTTTGACGTTGTAAGGGGTAATCTCTGGATCGACTGAACCGAAATGAATTTTCTTTTCCCAATAAAAAGCAACATTATTTGTGAGTGTCGTATGGCTATATATTAACACAAAAATAATGTTTATTGCCCAACAAAGTGGGCACGGGGACTGCTAGTATTTTATAAACGGATCCCTTAATAGAAAATGGGGTGTGGTATCGGGTAGACGAGAACTAAAACTATCCCCACGTGACGGCGTGACTAATATGTATATTCTTGCCCAATAACAGCTTTCTAGAACTAAGAGCCTCTGATCTAAACTGCGGACCGACGGACGAACATGGCGGAACTGTAAGAGTTCTAAGTTTGACTACAGAACCCTAAAACTGTTAGTCGATAGCCGTTTTCATGTCTAAACTCATAACAAGCAGTGTGTATGCTAAGCGTACGAGTATCATGAAAATAATGGATGGAAATTGAATAATATTGATATCGCTAAGGATTCACAATTTATAAACATCTGAGTGACTTGATAGTCGGTCGTAGTGCAAGTAGTGTGTCACAAAATGTTATAAAAGACACACGTAACACTTAATATTACCTACTAAATACCTACAGCCCAGACTTAAATCTTCTAATTTTAAAATAGCTCACAATGCACTTTATCTATCCACACGGTAAAAATAAAACTTTTAACATTCTCATGTGTTTTTCTCTGGTTACACGACTCAAATTCTCACACTTGTGATATTAATCGTAATACGCACTCATATAAGTGCGAGAAACTCGTACACCACATCACCGCCTGACTTAATACAATAACATACAATATAAATATTATTACTGAATACCACATACAATAACAGCAAGAATGTTAAAAAAAAATTCAAAATGAGTCAACAGGTGGTCTTATCGTTAAATAGCAATCTCATTCAGACAACCTTACAAAGAAGAGAAGTCAAGCATGAACCAAAATAAACTTGCAGACGACGGTGCAAACTAAAATAATAAATAGAATAAAAAACCCAAATATACAAAAAAATATACATGAATAAATAAATAAATAAAATCTATATGCATTTATAACATATAACAATCTCAGGTGGCACCAGGCGTAGACGGTTAGTATATATCAAAAATACATAGTTATAAACGAAGAAAAAAGGAAGATTGCTAGGGGAGAGAAAACAGTGTAAACAATCCAAAGATTTTTAAAAATTAGAAGCGATTAGTTTTTATTCGTACTCACTACACTAAATTAGACTAAAAAAAAGAAGAAAGACTCCCTAAATGTTCGTTACCAATTTTATACCCAATACTCTCCATAAAAACCTGTTGCAACCTGGTTGCAACCTGTCACTAACACGCTGGTACACATCTTAGCCTAATTGTGCAAAATGTGATTACAGAATTATCAACAAGTTTTTAGACCCTAAGTTTTTAGACCCCATCCCATCCTCTGGGAATTAAGGCGTACAGGTGTGTACAGGTTTGGGCAGATTAAGTGTCCTAGTTAAAAAGAGCCATAAAATTAAAACAAGACAGTTTTTTTTTTAATTTATCACGTTTTTATTTTTAGCGTACTCTATACTTAAAAAAACTAATTCATAAGTTCAAATCGCTCGCCATCAGCTTTAATAACTTGACGCATTCTTCCATAGAATGCATTGCACGCGGCACGCACTACCTCGTCTGGTATTTCATCCCATATCTTGACTAATCGATGTTTGAATGAGTTTAGATTCATGCCCTGTGTGCTCCCAATCTTGCTCAGCATGTAACCCATATCGAAAAGTCCAAAGCATTCAAATCCGGCGATGATACAGGCCATTCTTGCCAAGGTATAAAATCTGTCAAATTTGTTCTACACCAATCTTGAGTGCGTTTAGCTTTGTGAGATGGGGCACTATCTTGTTGGAAGCAGTAATAGTCGTTTCCATATAATTTTTGAGCATTTTCTAGCAAATGACCCTGTAACACGTTCTGGATGTAATAGTCTTGGTTAATTTTGACACCTCGATCAATAAACAGCAGCGGTAACTTGCCTCTAGGCGATATCGCACCCCATACCATGACAGCTGATGCACTCTGGAACCCGTTGTACGGCTAATTTGTCCACAGGAATATCCTTCAATGAAGCACCATAGACACGATCGTTTTGTTGGTTGTGACTGTCTTGTAACTGGAACATCTTTTCATCGGAAAAAATAATATCATCGCCGTCGTGCCAAGCTAGCAATTCCCTACATTTTTTCACTCCAGCTTTTTTCTGGGCATATGTTAAGCCATGAATTTTTAGTTTTTTGTAGGCCTTTAGCCCAAGATCATATTTTAAAATACGACTCATTGTTCGACGGGATATTTTCATATCTTTAGCAAGTTTGCTTGCACTTCGAGCTGGATTTCGTCTAATACGCTCACGAATATTTTTAATGATGTTTTTGGTGCGAACAGATGGCTTTCTCCCAGGTTTGGGCCTGATTTGTGAAGATCCCGTTTCTTTGAATCGCTTGACGGTCCGCGATATAAACCTTATATTGATATTTAAATGTTTCAGCGTCTTTAATATCTCACACGGTCGGTATTTTTTCTGGTACAAATCGCACACGAGCTGGCGTTTCGCGTCCATTATTGAAAACAATATAAAAACAAAATATATCAAGCTGACGTGTAGAAATCATAAAGAAGATTAAATTGTCAACAAAAAAAAAATACGAAGTGAATAAAAAGTTAAGTTATATTTAAGTAAAAAAGCCATACACAACTAGGACACTTAATCTGCCCAACCCTGTAAGGGTTTACATAAAATACATACATACATTAAATCACGCCTGTTTCCCAGAGGGGTAGGCAGAGACCACTTCTTTCCACTTGCTACGATCTTGACAAATTTCTTTCGCTTCTTCAACATTCATTTTACTGTTACTTGTGGGAGGACCTTGTGCAGTGTCCGTCCGGGTTGGTACCACCATCTTATCCATTAACCTACCGCCAAGCAGCAGTGTTCGCATTGTTGTGTTCCGGTTTGGGGATAAGACAGCCTGTGAAATAACTAGCATAGAGGCATTACATCTTAGTCCTCAGGGTTGGCAGTGCATTTGCAGTCTTGTGAATGCGAATGTCTATGGGTCACAGTTTCCTGTGTGCTCGATTGCCTTCCTATGCCATAAAATAATAATAAAAAAAACATACATCGAGTCATGCACGCACGTCGGTTTCGGGTACTTAAGATTCGGCCCTTTTCCAGTATTTCTCCGATTTGATTTGAAAAAGTAAAGGGCATGCTTCGATGGTTCGGTCATTTGGAAAGGATGGATGAAAGAAGATTGACGAAAGAGATTTACAGATCGAAAGTGAGTGGAAGGGTCTGAAGGGGCCGCCCTAGGCGTACTTTTCGTTTACATAAAAATATTGTAAAATCTTTTCCAACTAAGGACACCTATGTTTTTCTTTCAGATGAGCGAGGTGATGACAGTGGAAGGGTCCCACGGGCGCGTGACCGGCGGCACCATGTTGCGCGTGCTCGGCGCGGCGCAGAAGCGCGAGGTCAAGGCCACGCAGAACCTCGCCGTTATCGTCTTCTTCTTCATGGTCTGCTGGATCCCACTCTACACCATCAACGCCCTCAAGGCCTTCATGCCACAACTCGACATTCCAAACCCCCTCACTGACTTCTGCATCATCCTTTCCCACCTCAACTCCGCCATTAATCCCCTTCTATACGCCTACCATCTCAAAGATTTTCGGGCGGCGCTAAAAGGTCTTATCTGCACTGTACTTGGCAGAGGCGTGCCTATTCCAGCTGCGTACAGACCACCGGTTCCTATAAGACGACCGGCGTTGGAGAGATGCAACGCTTTAAGGGAAAGACCGAGGATTTACGTCAATTCGCCAGTGTGGCTTCGACAAAAGGAAGCAGAGATGGCAGCGAATCAACAAGGAAACAAAGCGGTGACGGCCCTGCCGGTGGCAGCGGATTTAGAGCCGTTTTTAAATCGCGCGGGAGTAGATAGCGCAAGTGGACGCCACACGCCCGAGGGGCGTGAGTGCGATGGCAATCCTTACCTCATAGAGCAGAACCCGGAGAGATGTCAGAGCCCCTATAGGCGAGTCGAGGAGTTCCTTCGCCGGGTGCGAAGCGTCAACTCCGACCACAGCTGACACGAGCCGCGCCGGGAGTGCCCGGCCTACAGCGTCTCTTGAAACCAAAGCTTTAAAATGCCGAACTGGCATGCCTATTCCAAAGAATACGACTGCTATGAGCAGCTTGACATTAGCATTAACACCCTGTTAGTTATATTACATATATTTGTAAACGTTTTACTCTTAGCTGAATTCATATTTTTAAAGATAAATGAGATTTTTCAATAAGTAAGAGATGTTATTATTAAGTATAAAATAGATGTTACAATTTCACATTGCAGCGTGAGAATGAGAATGCGCTTGGTGGTGTGCTTGTCCAGCCAGCGAGTCTTTCGATTGTTGCTTGTTATAAATTAAACATGTAGTCAATAAATTGGTTGTCATTTCTTTTATTTCTAATTGACTCTCAGTTTCTTACTGCTCGGGCCCTATTACTCATCAAAATCTACCAGCGCTTCCCAAGGAGGAGACCACTGCTGAGAAGAAGCAACGCAAGAAACTCAATTAAAAGTTATATTATATCAATACAGCATTACCTACTACTTGAAGGTCAACCATTTTCTGCTTCACGTTTGAACGATCATCGGCTGTATCTACAGGGTGTAACAGGAGGAGTGGATCAACCGAAGCAGGTCGATAGAGAACGTTAAGGCCTATCGATTACACCCCTGATAAATAGGTATTCAGCGATTTTTTACTGTTTGACGGTTATTTAAGTTTTTGACTAATTTTACTAACACCCTCTGTTACTACCTATCTTTGCTAATTGAATCTAAACAATTGAATTTACAGCTACGGCTTTTGTTTTGTAGGTAGTGGAATAGTTGGTCTTGAGTATCCAATTATAAACGTGATAAAAAAAAACAATTCTTACAAAATTGTACGTGTTCTCGGATTTTTCTGTAAACTTAACTTTAACTCAAACTTTCGAGCCTATTTTTTTCTGGAAGTTATGCTACAAACTGCGCTAATTAATGATGAAATGATCCTGTAATTTGAGTGCTATGAAATTTAAACAGAACATTTATTATTAACTAGGGCAGATTTTGGAATAGTTTGAAAAAAAAATGTTATGTAAACTTTATTGGCTAATAGGCCCGAAAGTTCGAGTTAAAGTTGGATTTACGGCGATAGTTCAAGAAATAATTATTTATTAATAATGGGTAAAACTTTAACCGTAACGTTAATAATGGAGACTCAAGAACAGCTATTCGACTACCCATAAAACAGAAATCACAGCTGTGGATTCTACTGTATTAGATTGTATTAGCAACGTTAGATGGTAACAGCGGTGTTAGTAAAATTTGAGAAAAACTTGACCTCCTGGGACCTGGGGGTGCTCACGGTAACATTGTAATTGCAACCTTGTCAAACAAACTAAGGGTGCCTATTATTTATTGTTATGTCGTCAAGCGAGGATCGGGGGTCCCAAGAGGTTAAATAATTTTGAAACAGTAGGAACTCGATGATCATACAGGGGGTTAAATGGATAGATCTTTACGTCCTGTATCGACCTGCTTCGTTTGGTCCACTCCTTCTGTTACGCCCTGAATATAAAACTATAATTCTGTTTTATTATTTTAAGTTCCTCCGACATGATATTAAACATCCTTTGCTCACGTATATCGTCTGCAAAGAGTACAATGCACGTATGCACATTTTTTATACTTTGCGTTTAATAGCCAGAGCGTAAAATAGTTATCCTACTCGTATAAAAAAACATTATCACGTTCTAAAAGTAATAAAATATAAAGTAAGTATCCGTTACAACGCTTTGATAAGCTAAATAGTTTTATCTAGCTCAAGTCGTGTACGGTTCTATTTATATCCTGATTCCTAGCGCACTAGTTTACAAGGCAATGCATCTTGAAACCTCAGGGGTGCGCTGCATCCACCGAAACGAATAGAAATTACCTATCTAAATTCAGTGGCAAGTCTAAGAAAGTGTGTAAGTAGGTAATATATATGAAAGTATGGATCGATGTGCGCGGCATTGGGTATAGAATAAGTAACAGTATCAAAACGATGAATAATTAATTTTAAATTAATCACTAAAGGCTACGCTAAAAGTATGAATGACGAGCAAGAGAAAAATATAAGAGGATAGTGTGTGCTATATTGAGAATGCGCCTAGCTTATCGATATCTTTATCTAAATTCGCATCGGGCAAAGTGCAAGAAATTCGACTGGCATACTGTTTTTCTCCGAATTAATGATGATGACATTGATGACCTCAGTCTCTCTGGCTGGGTCATGTGATTGTCACTTTATTACTCGTTTGTTTACTAAGTGTTAAGTTGATGACAGCGCCATCTGTTGGAATATCAGTAGCACAGTAAATAGACGCCATCTGTTGTCAGGTCCGTAGACCTGTAGGTTTACAAGAGCTTGGTATCCGACGCGCTAGTGTTAGCACGAAGCTAAAGATGGCAGTTCATTGATGATTCAAGCTTTTTCGCAGCGGCGCCACTGTCTACGACAAAGTATCGTTTGACAAACTGCATTTTATAGTTTTTTAGTAAATAAATAATATGTACAGTAATAACACTAATAACTGTAGAAAGAAAAAATCTGTCCATTAAATATTATTGGTTAAAAATACTTTAGGGGCTAAATTTTCAACCACTGGGCACATTTTGATTGTTTTTGGATTTTTGTCTGTCTAGCTGTCAGTATGTTTTATTGTGATTCTATCACTCAAATACTACCAAACCGAATCTGATGAAAATTGGTGATTACTATTAGATTGCAAGGTCTGGTGTTACACGGAAAGGTGCGTACCCACTCAAACAAACACCACACAATGTTGATGCGGGTTCGTTCCACGCGGACAAAGTCGCGGCCATTGCTGATTAATAAATTAATAGATATAATTTGTATTCGATCAATAAGTTCTTGACAACATGAAGTTTGAAGTTAAGGTTTCTGAAAAAAAAACTTTAATTTATCCTTAATGTGGTTAAAAGGGGATTGACAAATTTAAATGTAAATTGCTTAAGAATAGTTTTATGTTTTAGTATGACAAACCTTACGTTATTAAAATAATAAATATTTAATTGTGCAGCAAAAAATTAAAACCGGACCACGAAAAAATACGCTATTGATGATAATTGGCTACTTGACAGTTGTAATAATTAAATATAAAAAGTGTTGAATATCGTAGTTTACACTAAAAAAATAACTGCACATATTTTTATTTGCAATAAAAAATATGATAAGTACTTTATTTTTGGAAAATAACATCGTCGTTTTTTACCTGTGGCTCCAATGAACCCAAACGCTAGCGGCCATGACTGATTTACGTGTGACGTCACTGCAGGCTAAATACAAAGTTGTCAAACATCTCCGTAGTCAAAATAAACGACTCGTAAGCTTACCATAATTGTATTCGTGAGAAGTTGCACTAAATGGAGGCGGGATATTTAAAGGCAGATAGTGCAAATCTGCCAAAAGTGGACAGATGTTAATTTCGAATCTCGACGTGCCACTGCCAACTGCAACCACTTCTTTCGATGTTGAGGATTTTTAGGAACGTGTATAAATAATTTTTCAGGAGTTTTGATCGTCACACATTGGTACGGCACACGTCTTATAATTAGACATTTTCACAAAACATATTTTTAAAACTTTATCCTTTCGCTTAAGTTGGCTTTATAATAATTCGGTTCGTTGTTTTATGTGTAGTGACGTCACCAACAACAAAATTCACGTGACCTACCGTTTACGCGCGTATTTCAAATTAATTTCGTTATATACGTGTTTTTTCTAATAATTAACATTTTTTATAGAAAAAAATTATTGTGAGATGTATAAAATAAGCAAACGCACATTTTAAAATACATTTCTGAAAACTGTCAAGTCGCCAATTTAGTTTTTTAGAGTTCCGTACAAAAAATGAGAATCGGAACCCTTATAGGATCACTCGTGCGTGCGTCTGTCTGTCTGTCCGTCCGTCTGTTACAGCCAATTTGCTCCTAATGTGACCCAATCACAGATGTGCAGAGTAAATATGCGCTCGCACCGTACGGCGAAGCGCGCTCCTTACTTACTTAGTTTACTTGGTTTGTTTACTTTTATTATCCTACCCGCCAATTTTAACTTTATAGTTTTGCGATTGTATCTATTGCATTGTTTACGCTAACTAGCTTAGGTTTTTTATAGTTTATGCATGTAATATTTCTTTCTCAAATAAGTGAATTATTGTTATTCTTTTGAGAAATAAAGATCATTAAACCAAAATATAAATATTTTTTGAAATAAGGGTCATTTTCAGAGGACGAATCTGGAAATTAAAAAAATACAAACCTTTGCAAACTGTTTGATATATCAAACGAAAGGGCTCGTTATGAGGATCTTAAATACATTTTAGTTATTATTTATTGTAAAATAATCAGTTTAGATGTTATTCATGAAGGAAGACCAAAATTTAACATTCCCCCCCCCTGATCTCCGAAATTATGTACGGAACCAACTCCACGCGAGTTCGACTCGCATTTGGCCGGCTTTTCTGTGCAGTTCAGTTTTTTTAAGATAGGTATACAGTTTTTAAGATAGGTATACAGTTTTTAAGATAGGTATACAGTTTTTTATGATGCGCTTTTAAATATCACCTTAATAAAATGATTTGATTTAAGAG